>JBBDHG010000019.1:20040000-20640000 GCA_037951165.1 Lophius americanus | reverse complement strand
ATGTTAGTAAGTTTCCACTGGGTTTTGTTTGTTGCATTCAATGCTATGGGCATTTCCAGTTGACTGTGTAAGTAAAAGGCACTTCCTGGATAAGAGTTTTCTGCCTGTTCTTGCTCTGTAAAGCTCAAGCTCGCCACAATATATATAAAGCTATATATATATATATATATATATATATATATATATATATATATATATATATATATATATATATATAATGCATTAAAACAAACATAAAAATCATTTTTAGATTAAAATAATACAACCTTACCAGGTAGGACCTAGAATAATCTATTTTGAATGTCATTAACATTGTACCTGTTACTATGTGTGAGTGCTCTATGATCAAACACAAAAAAAACAACAATGTTTTTATCTTCGTCGGATTTCTTTTTCGAAATCATTATATTACACCGTATAACAAAATAATCTCTTACAAACTAACTTCTGCATCAGATTTGATAGGAATACCACAAAGTTGATGTTATTCTACACCGTGTTTGTGGGATAGGACCAGGAAAACTCTGCATGGGGCACAGTTTGACAATGACACAAAATGGGACAAAATGGGATTTCTACCCCAGAGAGGATTAGGTAAGTTTTGGCTGCAAAATACCACCCGTGTCCACCAGAGGGATATATATGCAAATATTGCAAGCCTTGGCTGTGACATAAATCATCGTTTTTATCAATATAAAGCATTGTGCATGGTAAAAATACAATTTTAAAAAGTAGAGAAAGTATTCAGAGAGCGCAAACCTCAGCCAAGGCACAATAGTGCCCTAGGTTTAGGAAAAATCCATGCGGGTTCCTCAATTAATGTGTGAGTTATTGTCAATGTCCAAATCTACCAACAACTCTGACAAGCTCTCTAAGTATCTCTCAAATAGTCTAGCTGTATATGTAATAGTATAGCTGGTCATCTCCTGCGCCTTCCACTTTAGTATCTCTGCTCAGCCCACTAAGTCCCCGGTTCCTACCAAAAAGGAACATCCAAGAAATCAAAGGAACTCTTGAAGTCTCCAGCTGCATCCCCAACAAAAACATCAAATAGAAATAAATGGAACAAAAGCAGCAATAGCCTTATTGTGAGGTCAATGCTCTAAACGGCTTATTATTTTTATCTTCCTTTATTTTAGGTGTTTTGAAACACTTAAAATCGCCAAACTTTAATCACCTCTGGGACAAGGCAGAACCTACTTCTATTACATTTGTGTAATATTTCTGTTAAATATGTCCTGTTCCTTCATCTAGCTGACAAACAAACAGACAGAAAGAATAACAGGAGTGAAAATGTAAAACTTGGTGGCGGTAAGAAGAAGAAGAAATCCTTTATTGATCACATACAGTCATCCACAATAAACCATAGTGAAATTATTTCTCTGCATTTGACCCATCCCTGAGGGAACAGTGGACAGCCCCTTTGAAACACCTGGGGAGCTTGGGTTTCAGGGTCTTGCCCTAAGACAAGTAGACACTGGTGGGACCCAAACCGGCTACCTTCCGATCTTCTGATTGGGAGACGGTCGCTCTACCCACTGAGCTACAGCCGTCTCCAACTTGGTAGAAGCCTGATTATCCCAGCCATAGAGGTGTCCCAAGCCAGTGTACTTCTAATTCCGGTCCCAAGCTTGGAAATAATGGGGAGGGTTGTGTCAGGAAGGAATCCCAACATAAAACCTATGTTGGGATTCAAATCAATATGCGGAACTCGAAACTGAATCAGTTGGGGTCACGCACATAATTTATTTGTGAATACAGTGGTTTGCTGATTCAATTCAAATTCAACAACTTTCATGTCAACGTGTCCTTAGTATGCCTTTTGTCTGTACTCCACCTTACTCCTCATGGGCAGTGCAGTACAAGTCTCGCAGCTTAATTCTTAGCTATTTGGAACTTAGACATATCTTTTTTAGATGGACCTGCCCAAACAGGCGAGCAGTAAACAAGGTTCAGACAAAACTAATGCTTGTGTCACTGAAACCCAAGAGGCAGTCATAAGAAAAGGGAAATAAAAACTACTATTAGAAAACATTAGAAATCCCCTTTGTTGTACAAGCAGTCCCCCTTACTGAACTTCTTAAATAAGTTTTCGAGTTTGGTCTCCAGTATTTTTTGTTAAAAAATGTCCACCTAGTGAGCAAATAGTAAAATAATATAAATGCTCTAGCTCCTGAAGTCAATTCATATACACCAAATTTCGCAGACTCTTCAGAAGTTATGTCCAAAATCTTTTGGAGTTAAAGCACCCCCTAGTTCCTAAAATTATTAAATTTTCTTCCTCGCACTAAGATCTATGAGGTTTGAAGTTTGAAATGATTCACAAAAAAGTTTTTGAGTTCTCTCCCGGAAAGAGTGTTCTTCAAACTAAAAAACTCCCCGGAGTTTAGTGAAATATGATACTACTAAAGTAAGATGTTGACACAGGACACAGTGTTGATCTCTTTGATGTGATTAATATGCACGAAATTTGGACTAACTCAGACCAATATTAGAGAAATTTTGGCCCGAAAACATTTTGAAGATAAAGCTCACCCTAGTGTCAAAAATTTAGAACCAAACTTTCCCAAAAACAATCCACTTCTTCCTAGCACTGAGATCTACATGAGTATAACATTTAAAATGATCCATGGCTTAGTTCTTGAGTCCTTTTCGGGTAACTGTGTCTTCCATTAAAAAAAGCTCCCCTTAGTAAGTCAAATATGAATTATTAAAGTAAAACACAATATCCTGAAGTTGATTTATATACGCCATATTTGGAATAACACTTGAGAAATGATGGCATGAAATCTTTTGGAGAGAAAGCTCCCCCTAGTGTCGGAAATATACCACCCATGATAACTCAGTTTCTTACCCGTAACAAGGTCTATGTGGGCATAAAATCTGAAAAGTATCCATGAAAATGTTTATTGAGATAACGCAGTAACACCAAGGATCTGCAGCAGACTGTCAAGACTTTGTATTCATATATTATTAGGGGAGGTTCTGTCACTTTAATTGTGTTGCCTTTGAGTGTGTTTTACTTGTGTTCCGTTCTCCCTCTGTGTCTGTCCTTAATTGGTCATCGTGCTCACCTGTGTTTCCCCTCCAGCTGTGTCTCATTGTCTTGTTACGTCAGTGTATAAAGACTGTCCTTACCTTCCCTTCTGTGCCAGTTCGTTGTATGATGTCGCCTGTGTCATCACGCATCCCGGCCTTTCCCAGTGTCTAGTAAGAGAATCCTAGTGTTTTTTGTTCCTGTTTTTCCTTGTGCCCTTGTTGTTAAGAAATAAATATTTTTTCACCTGCCGCATCTGGTGTCTGCGTTTGGGGTCAAGCTAAACCCCAGGAGAGTTCCTAACACAGACAAGGCAGACCCAGTAGTGATGATTCCGTAACATCCCCAACTTTCCGGGTATATAGATAACAGCTGATCTACAATATCAAATGCTAAACTATGGTCAAGAAATACTGTACTGACTATCATTTAGTTATGAATAAAAGTTAAACCACTTGTCAGTCATCTCGGTCAGTGCTGCGCACCTAGAATTATATTACATATAGGCTTGCTGGAAATTAAAATCGTATCCATTGTATGAAAAACAGATATCTGTTTATCCGTTCCAGAACAAATTTTTCCATTAATTTGCTCAATACTGGGAGAATACAAATTGTCCTTCTAGTGGCAGCGGAGAAACTTTCTTGCTTGTTTTTTTCGAAGACATATAACCTTTGCAGACTTCAAGATTTAACGAAATAACACCTCCTTCTGCGTTAGGTCCGAAATATTTTCAATCTATCAGAGATGACAACATTGTATCCTTTGGTTAAAAAAATTACAAGATGAATCTAAGAAACCATCTAAGAAAGATGGTACTAAGAAAGATGGTACGTTACTCTTGACCCACCCGACTACAGCAAATTATTGTAAATTCAGAAGTAATTACAGAAAAGAAGGAAATGGTTAACAAATTTTACCAGCATTTTGTTTCATGCGGTCTTATATTTAAATCTGTTTGTTGTGAATCTACTGAAGCTAATTCAAATGATGAACTGACAAAACCTCCAGACCCAATAGCTACTGTTGTTCCAACAAGTCTGACGTCTTTTGAGTTTTCAACCTTCACTAAAAGAGAGGTTCTCGCACCTCTGAAAGCTACAAACAACAAAAAAAAAAAGTAACAGGCTCAGATGGCATTGATCCATAAAACTCTCTGCAAATATTTTTATTGAACCATTGCAATTTATATTCAATTTGTCTACTGATTCGATTTGTATTCCTGAGGTATTGAAATCTGCTCTGATTCTGCACCTGTTAAAAGGAGAGGATCCAACAAACCTAAATAATTACAGGCCCAAAGTTTTTTAAAAACTGACCAATTGAAAGACTTCTTACACGAGCAATGCATCCTAAGCAGCTATCTATGTGGCTTTAGAAAGAAACACAGTACTACAACGAGCCAACAAAGGCAATAACTGATATAATAGAAACATTTGACTCTAAACAAAAATGTGCTGCCGTTTTTATTAATTTATCCAAGGCATTTGACAGTGTTGACCACCTTGTACTGTTAAAAAGGCTATCTGAAATAGGTTTGTCAACAAAGCCTGTGGGTTAGTTTGAGAACTACGTTAGCTCCAGGACACAGTGTGCACACGAATGGTGTAACCTCTGATAAGTTCATAGTATCCTCTGGAGTACCTAAAGGGAGTATCTTAGGGCCTTTGCTTTTCACGATTTATGTAAATGAGCTATGCGTAAATCTTGTTGATGTAAATGCCCATCTAGATGCTGATATATATATATATATATATATATATCATCAAACTTAAACTTGTTTTAAATGCCGATAAAAACAAATTGTTGTTTTTTTCTGAATGTAAGACTCGATGCTCTCCTATGCCCCAAATTGTGACGACACAAAATGTCACGGGGCATTACGCTTGGTAAATAACAGTCCATTTGTCACACATCATTGCCTGATGTTTAATTTCACAGGTTGGACGTCTCTATCTACAACAAGACAGTTACATTGGTATCTGTTTATCTACAAAGCTATTCTGGGGGATCTCCCAAATTACTTAAACTCTCAATTACTCGCGGCTCAGAGATGGAGGGTTTAATCTGAGATCTTCTGAGTATATTTCTTTTGGAGTTTTCAAGGACAAAACTGAATTTTGAAAACAGGCTTTTTTTCGAAAAGAATTGAATCTTGAAGCCCTTATTACTATTGAACTTTTTAAGGAATAAATTTAACATCTGTTTGTCACAGATTGCTCCTGTTTTTTATTTAATTTTTTATTTATTTCATAATAATTGTCAGTTTGTTTGTCTTTGTCTTTTTAACTATCTGTAACTGTAAATGGAAGCTGCCTGCTTGGAAAGGGCCCTCTTGAAAAGGAGATGGAACTATTTTTACCCTGGTTAAATAAAGGTTATAATAAATAAATAATGGTTCCATGGACTCCATCAAATACCAGCAAATACTGATGAAAAACAAGGAAACAGGAAGCTTGAAGTGGGCCGTGGTTGGACTTTCCAGCAGGAATATTTACTGAAGCACACCTTAAGAGTTTAACTTGAGACAGAGCTTAGATTTTTGTGAATAGTAAAAATATTTTTGTGACTGAGTAGTATTTCCTCAGATTACCTAAGGGGTCTGGATGGTGCAGAGGCATTTTATTTTTCCAGAAAAGAGAGGCTAGAAAATAAAAAATCAAACAATTTAAATTAATTTTAAATTTAAACGTGAAATAACCACTTGTTATAAAATATTAGTATTTTTTTCTTCACTCTTACGTAATCAATTTTTCGGAGTTAAACTGACCAAAATTGTGGTAAAGGGGTGTATTCTGGGTCATTGTGGGTCAAAAATAGTGTTTAATGGTTAATTCCTCACTGTTATTACATGGGAACCTGAAGGCCACATATGTAGCCTGAGTAACCAATCAATCAAGTAACCTCAACATTCCAAAATGTTGAGGTTACTTGATTGATTGGTTCATTCACAACTAGTGACCTGAACCGTTGGTGTGTGTGTACATGTGTGTGTGTCTGTGTGTGTGAGTGACAGGTAGAGGAAAGACAGTGACTCAGGCCTGCTGCTTAGAAGAGACAGAACTAAGAGAATAGAGTATCAGCAGTCTGGGTGATGCTGGCAGATGCCAGACGCTGTGTTTTCAGACTGGGTGACTATCACTCACCAAGGCTTCAGTAGTCAAAGACAGAGTGAGCTACTGAGACAACTGGGACTTCCTCCAGTGTCCTTAGAACTATTGTCTCCTCCACAAAGCATCAACTCTCCCAAAGAGGAATAGGTCCTCTATGTTTAGCAGACAGTCTTGGTTTCCATTTCAACTAATTATTTTCTCCAAGAGGATCTATAGCTCCGGATTTAGAGCATTTAGAGCATTTCTAAAGGACTCAACCCGGCTCAACTTACCAAAAGAAAGGCCGTGTGCTAACAATCAGCAGCACAACATTCCTCGTACACAATTCTTCCTAAGCACTATGCACCGTCTACGGTTAAGAAACACCACTTTTCCCTCGCCACTCACCTAACCACTCTCCCTTGCTCTCCTGTCCAAAGTAAGGAATGGGTAAGCAGTGAGCTCATTCATCGAGGTCTCTGTGAAGCAAATGATGCTGCACAACTGACTCTCCTTTTGTTGCCTCCCAGCGCCGCTAGCTCTTGTACCTTATTGGGAAGATATCTTACATTACCCATTATGAGAGACAGTATGCGAGGTTCATTCCATCTTTCTCATCCGGCGCTTTACTCCAGCTCTGAATCCCCTCTCTTTCGCAGGCCCGTGGGGTTTCTTATCTCTGTGTGGGTTACCAGTGTTACCAAATTTTGTACAGTAGAGTCATGGCTTAATAAGTCACCCAATGGAGTTATAAGAACAAATGTTAGCAAAGGAGGACCATGACTCTCACCAGTTGCACACAAAAAAATTATAGGAAAGACACAAAAAATTTGATCGATTTCCAATCAGAGCCACACAAAAAGGGGAAACAACTCCATCTAAAGTGCATTTTTACATCCCTTTAATGGAATAACATGCTTTCCAGTGTAAAATAACAGCCCCCTCTGAAACTATTAAAGCAATACAGCTATAGTGATTTAATCTGAAATTAGAGGATTTCATGTCACATGACCACATGATTAATACCTTTGACTTCTAACGTATTAATTTAAGTTCTAAATATTTAATTGTGTTATACCAGTTGAAGTGTTTTGGGGTTTTTTTGGAACTTATCAACACTTTTCACTCTACAGTGCATGTTTTAAATTGTGTTTCTGTATGCACATTTGTGATTATTGGTAGGATGGACAACTACCCTAAAAATTATATTGAATAAGTTCTTTCAACTTAAGTTCATTAAGTTAGCCCTATTCAAAAAACAAATGAGGATACCTTTCGTCAAACCTGTCCCCGCCCAATCAGGAGCTGCCAAGTCATCAATCGGAAATTACGTCACACTCACCGGATGCCCGTCCTCATGCCAATCAGAATAAGCCCCGTCGCCGGAAGTCCCGCCTCAATGAGGAACTGAGTAGGCACCCTCTCTAAGGGGTGAGTTTAAGCCCCTCCCCCTCATCCAATAAGCACCTGCCAGTTTCCTTTCATGACTGGAAGTGTCTTCCATGTTTGGTCATTTTGAGCAGACACAGCATGACCTTGAGTATGGGTTATCTTGACAGCCTGAGCCGTCGGTATGTACTCCCTCGACCCCCTGTCGGAGATCTGATATATAGGAGAGACGGTTGGGAGACGGGTCAAGGTTAGAAGTTTTTTTTCAAATTGTTGAATGAGATGAAAAAAAACACACACACGCCTCACATCCATGCACACACACACAAAAACACACATCTTTCTCCCACTCGTTCAACAAAGATCCACAGACACAAACACTTCCATACACACGCACACATCCACATCCACACAAACACACATGCACGTTTATATATTTTTTCAAATATTTGAATCTATATGTGTGTGAGTATGTGATCAAATAGAATTTAAAACGGCTAGGAAAACCAGATCCGATGTAAAAAGAAATCCCCCCATCGATTAATTTTCGACTTCATCAACATGGCACAGGAAGTGAGAGAAAGGCACGAAGAGAGAAAATGAGCGAGGCGGTGAAAATCGGAGATAGAGAGCTTCACAACGGGAGAGAGATTGTTGAAGCTGTCTCAGAGAATGACAGGCTCTCTTTCATCAATCATCGAAACGCCTGTGACAATTATTGGCCATTCTGACCAAGTGTTGGACCCTTAAAAACAGATGCCGGTAAAGAATTTATTAACAAGAGTTTCAATAGTTTGATGAAAAAACAAGGAATTGTACATTTCGTCACGGCCATCAACCGTGATAGAGCGGTTTAACTGTACTCTGAAAGCTAGAATGTGGCAATATTTTACAGCCAACAACACATGGTGGTACCTGGATGTTTTACAAGACTTGGTCGGTAGCTACAACCACAGCTATCACAGCAGTGTAAAAATTACGCTAATGCAGGTGACCTCTGAGAAAACTACTCAGGTTTTTTTACTCATGTATGGTACTTTTCCCATCAGACAAAGTACGTTAAAAAACAAAAAAGAAGGGGGATCTGGTAAGAAAATCCAAGTTAAGAGGAGTGTTTGATAAGAAATATGAACAGAGTTTTATACAAACTCAGAGATTACGACAGGGAGCCTATCGAGGGGCTGTTTTATGAGGGAAAGTTGCAGAAAGTGAAAATTTATCGAGAAAAAACATATTCGGTGGACAAAGTTTGAAACAACGCGTTGTCAAGGGTGAAAAACAGTTTCTCGTTCGCCAGAAAAACTGGCCCGAGAAATTCAACAGCTCTGTCATATTGGATTTGAAAAATATCTAGATAAAACATTGCGGCCAAGTCTAACATCGATCATTTCACAGACCACTACGTATGGATCATGGATCAGACTGTGAGCCCAGGGTTTACATCACCCTACCCTCCAACACTAGCAAGGAGGTGTTCCAGAACAATACCAGTTCCTGTTACACGGTGGATTTGGCTTAAAGCATTGATCTGAGAGGGCGCTGGATGGTGGGTACGGTGGAAATTACTTACCCACGCAACTGGTATAATCTACCTTCGCATTCATCGTATTTCAAACTCAACGAAACAGACGGTGGGGAACAGCAACCGGTGATTTAGAAATTTGGTTGCGGGGGATACTTTTCCCGTCTCATAGACCTCCTGGATGAAATAATCCCCGCGATCAGAAAATACGACAACACCGTCGATGCTTCTTTCACGTGCAGACGTCTCGATTAGAAAAGGGCAGGACAGCACAAAATTTGCGTCTACCCAGTCTTAGCTTATATGCTGGGTCTGAGATCTGCAGAATAATGGATACTGTCCAACCACCCCAAACCTACACTTGCAACCTCGATGTGGGCATATATAACATGTTTATCTACACCGACATCGTTCAATATCAGACGGTCGGCGACAGCTACTCGCCGTTACTGAGCGTGGTAAATATCAACGGTGGTTTTGGAGACATGGTGAGCATTGGACCCTAAACGGTACATTACCTACGAGTGTCAAAGAGTCATATCAAAACCATTCACATTGAGATTAAAACGGATCGCGATAGGATCGTCGACTTTATCTACGGTAAAGCTATCCTCAAACTCCACCTTAAACCCGTTCCATCTGCGTAACTTTTAAAAAGAAAAGCATAAACCTCACCTCCGATATGTCTCGGGGACAACGAAGAGATGACCTTCATCGTCTTGTAAATTACTATGAGTGCCAAGTAGGCGGGGCTTTGCCAGGATTTTCTGGAGCTTCTATGATGTATGGACGTGGCATAGGATCTATTTTCTCAAAACTGTTTCGATTTGTATCCCCTCTGGCAAGGAAATGTTTTCCCTCAGCGAAACTGCATCTTAAATATCCTCTAATTAATGGCACTTGACGTGATTGGTCAGGCGGTGGCGAAAATGACTCAAAAACCACAACAGAAAGGCTCCGGTGGATTTATGGTCAGAATGAAAAAGCGGCCTCCGGGAAATCGCGATTTACCCACGTCTACTAAAGCCAAGCGTCGAAGAAGAAGTGATCAGTAGGGAGAAGACGCTTTGAAAGGAGGAAGTCTGCCCACACCACCGATATATTTTAACAAAAAAATTATTTCGTTTTTATCTTAATATAAATACAATTCCGTTTTTATTTTTAATATGGCGGTCCTACATCGTAAATCCCACGAGTGCACTCTGGCAGAGCTGGACTTATGTTCAGCCCCTATGACGCAGCTGTCTGTGGAAGATAAAATCATCACAGAAATTCTACCCCTCTCCGCCATCACGGACAACGGCCAGTTAGAGTTTTTTATTCCCGGGGACGGTTAAAAAGTATTTGGATCTGAATGATACCATGCTGCATCTACGGGTGAAATTTATCAATCAATCAATCTTTATTTATATAGCGCCAATTCACAACAACAGTTGCCTCAAGGTGCTTTCCAGAAAGAGCAGATCTAGACCAAACTATTTATATAATTATCTACAGAGACCCAACAAATTCCTCCTTGAGCAAGCAATTGGCGACAACGGCGAAAAAAATTGCCCTTTAAGGGGCAGAAATCTCGAGCAGATCCAAGACTCAGGGTGGACGGCATACTGCCATGACCGGTCGGGTTTGAAAAAAAAAGAGAGTGAGAGCGAGAAAGAGAGACACGGGTGAGGAGAGATACAGACGGGGGAAAAAGCAGCAAAGATATCAGCTATAATCCACTTTCTCCAACCGCACCATGGTCACCCATAGCGATAGCTTATGGGGAAATACTATACAATAATAATAATGATAACAATAATCATCATGAGCGTCTTGTGATCAGTGGACATCGAGCAGGTCCACAGCAGCAGATGCAACAACCAACCATGTGACCCTACAGGGCGAGAAAACACAAAGACTCCAGGGAAGAAGTCAAGTTAGTAACATGCATTTAATCCATTGAAATGCATTTAATCCATTTAACATGCATTAAACCATTTAACATGAATTAATCCAGTAACATGCGTTAAAGTGAGTGGGATGTATAAAGAGGGACAGTGAGAGAGGAAGAGAGAAAAGCTCAATGCATCATGGGGGATCCCTTAGCAGTCTAAACCTATGGCAGCATAGCTAAGATCTAGCTTATGCCAGCCGTAATTATAAACTTTATCATAAAGTGCAAACACATCAGAAAAATTTGATTACGCAGAAGAGCAAATATATAACAAATATTTTTAATACAGAGATACAGCATCAAAAAGATGCATTAATAATGATTAACGAGGCTAAACACATCTCCTGTGGAAGATGGTTCCACAGGAGAGGAGCCTGATAGCTGAAAGCCCTGGGTCCCATTCTACTTCTGGAGACTCTAGGGACTACAAGTAACCCTGCATGCTGGGAGCGCAGAGTTCTGATTGGACAATATGGAACTATGAGCTCCTTCAGATACGTTGGTGCCTGACCGTTAAGGGCTTTGTAAGTGACAGAAGGATTTTGAATTTGATTCTCGATTGTAACGGGAACCAATGAAGGGAAGCTAATTCAGGAGAGATATGTTCTCTTAACCTGGTTCTGGTCAGCACACGTGCAGCAGCGTTCTGGATCGGCTGGAGGCGCTTCACAGACTTATTGGGACTACCTGCTAGTGGGGCATTACAGTAACAAATGCATGAACTAACTTTTCTGCATCTTTTTGCGACAGAATGTGCCTTATTTTAGAAATATTACGCAAATGAAAAAAGGCAGTCCTAGAAATTTATTTTATGTGAGAGTCAAAGGTCATATCCTGATCAAAGATAACGTACATCAACGTAGATGTGAGCAACCTGGCTAACGACGCAGAGGTGATTCTCATCAATTACCCTCTGAATACACTCTTCAGTCAATGCGAAGGGACTCGAGGCGATAGATTGTTTTCCCAGTCTAGCTCTACACACCCGTACAGAGCTAAGATTGAGACTCTACTCAACTATTCCGAAGACACTCTCAAGAGTCCATTCAGAGCTTTTTTTACAAAGACACGTCGGGAGCCATAGACTCTATAGTGACTACTAACGGACCTAACGCCGGGTTGAATCAGAGGGCCAGCTTCACCGCCAATTCTAGAGAAGTACACATGCTCGGACCGCTGCTCGGCGACATATTTTTTAGCAAAAGACTGCTTTTCAATTTGGCAGACCTGAGGATTAAACTATACCGCTCCAACGATGCCTTCTGTCTCGTGAGGTCTCGTGACTCCAATTACCAGCTGAAAGTATTGGGGGCAACGCTGTACGTCAAAAAAGTTTCAGTTTGGCCGGCCCTTCGTTTTGGTCACTCGGTGGTCTTGATGAGGGGAAACGCGCTGTACCCAAGGTCACGTATCTACGTGAAAACTTACTGATCAAATTTTTCTGATGTTTTTTTCTGAAAATTCAGGGCAATAAATGACTGTAAACTCTAAATTTAATAATAAAGTCTTTATTTGAAAACATGCAAAGGATTCATCTCGTACATTATGTTTTTATTCAAGACGTAAAGCTGATTCGACGCGAAGGAGGTTGTGGCGTTTTTTGTCCTGCCTTTACAATAAATTCTTTACCATCATCATCATCATCATCTTTGGGTCGATTCCAACGAGGGGATATTACAGCCTATTTCTTTCTTCGAATGACACCCGATGTGTACGGAGATTTTTCTCCATCCACTTTGAGACGTTGAAATTGTTCGCGAGCTTGAAGATTATTCACAGCAGATATAGAGATACTGAGTTTCACCAAAGTATTCAAGAAATTAATCCACCCTCGAGGCGTCGCACTCCGTGTATTTGATTTATATGAGACCGATAGGTTTTTAATTAAATCGATCATATGAAACCCTTTTACGATATGCTAATATAGTCATCTACAATTTACCCCGAGGGTTTTTAAACATCACCAGATAATTGCTGTTCAGACTTATAGTGCGGCTGTATTTACATTTATGAAATATATTCTGGGTCAGCATCATAATGCTGACCCAGAATATATGCATCATAATGCTGACCCAGTTTCTATGATGCACAATTCATAAAACAATTTGTATGATGTGTCTACTGTGGAGATTTGACGACATCCGGGTGATCGGAGGCTTGAAATATTACATTGTCCAGAATCACCAAGTGACTTTGATGTTGAGGAAAAATGTTTTTATCTTCGAATGACTGAGGCAGGTCTTCGATGAATTTTATCTTTTTATTAATCCTTTGCAGCTCAACATACATGGGTTAAAAAGACGTATAAATCCATACAATGTTTTCAGGTGTGTAATCATGACATGATTACCATTTTCAAGTAGACTTTTTACAAAATAGGTTCAACCAGACCCGCCCAGGCCAACCAGCAGACATGAAAAAGGCACAATCAGTCTAGGATGAAAATCAACCTCCTCCATGGCAGCGTTGTGCACTTACGCAGCCAATTCAAAATCCCCTTTCTCCTAAAAACCCAAAGAGAGGTGGTTCTGGCCCTAAATCTTTTTTCAAATGCAGAGTTTTTGGGCTGAAAGCTTCCTTTATCTCATCTGATGTTGTGTTGCAGTGTTTCTATGACTCTTTGTTGTGAATCACTCAAGTGTCCCTCCATCAGCTCTCTCAGGCTGTCGAAATTGACCTTGACGCAACATTCCTGAGTCTTCGTGATGCCTTTAGCGCGCAATACCACTTTATTTTTGCTGTTTTGTTTTGTAGCCGGAACTCTTGGGACCTGCGGCTAAAAACTCCTCGATGGTGTCGCACCCTAGCTCGTCTAACGACCCACGTCTGACGAGGACGTTATCTTGCACCCGTTCCAGATAGCTGTATAGTTTAAGACGCGTGTAGGACGTGGTGATTGCTGCTATGTAGACGTTGGTGGTCCTATTCGGGATCGGTTTGCAACGCTCGTTGTTGAAATGCCACTGTATCATAACAGTTTTATCATTGAAGAAGCGGAAGTAACTGATGTTGTATTTTCCTGAAAATGCGACTTTGAAAAATTCTTCTGGTTCAGAGACCAGAGTGGTCTGGTTCAGATCACATCCCAGTGCAAATTTTCCCCAGAAGCTGTTTGGACATAGTTTTGAACGTGCCTCCTAGCAGAGTTCACCTCGATGTTCTCAGTGTCTAGCAAAATACCCTTATTGACCCGATAAGGGAATGTAGATTTAAGTGGTTTTAGGTAGAATTCTGAATAGCATAAAATATCCTGTTAGATTAGTAGTGGATATAAGATGGAGTCAGATAGGTCACGTAAGGTAATGAACCAAATGGAAGGAGTTCATAACACTCCCCCGCCCTTGGAGCAAAACATCCTGCAGATAAAAGGATAAAATGGCCCAAATATGGAGTTATTATTGCATAAAGGGAGCTGGGATCCAAGGGCAAAGGTCTGGCTGAAATCTGGGGAAGTGAAGCAGATGTACCCAGACAGGGACATGCCTGCTGAGGATCAAGAAGGGGGGCCGCTGAATTCGGAGAGTAAAACTGTTTGGAAAATGGGGCTCGTGGTCACTTGGTAGAAAATCGTGAGGCTGCTAACCTAATCCATAGGTCAGTCGGGTTGGAAACTAGGTGATCTCAAACTCCGGAGTTTGATTCTTATGTAATGCCTGGGACACAGCCTTGTAGTTTGAAATAAACCTTTTTGATATACATATAGAGTTTGTAGTGACGTCATCCTTCCATTCAGCCTCTCACTAAGGATCAGGCTTCCGTAAGGGCCTGGATCTTTGGGCCTGGACGGGACAGTTCAGCCTCGAAGATTTGAACACAACAGGAAAGTTCATCCGACTTTTTGTAAAACACAACAATTTTGCACTTGACGATCTTACACGTACATACAGATGGCGCCTTTCTTGTTGATAATTCCAATGTATAAACTCTTTTCCACCGATGGCCGCTTACCGTCCCCGCAAGGATTACGCACAGCCTGAACTATTAACTGCAGGTCTGCGTGGGACAAAACCGCTTGGTTGGATTGTACGAGGTGTCCAAATAATCCCCGAAAAGCTGATATGAATGACCAATCAGCATCATCATCATCATCCGGTCTGACGGTGATGTGAGATTGCAGATTCTCCCCCATCAACTCCAGCTGTATCAAATCACAGTGTCTTGCCGACGAGACGACGGTCTGCGGCAGCTGGTTTGAAGTCGCCATAACGTTACTATAATATGATGCAAAACCAGGCATTATCTGGTGGAGGAATGTTTAAGAGAATTCTTACCTCTTGATGGTTAAAGCAGTTATGTGATATTCGTATGACAATAGATTGATTGATTGATTGATTGGGGAAGCTAAAGAGGTGGAGGGAACAGGATCCCTTTGCACCCGACTGACATTTCCAGAGTTCGGGCTTCATTTGACCTCTGAGGGTCATTTTGACGGGTGTGTGATGTCGATAAATTGATGTAACGGTGTGCTAACTGATAAAGCAGTGAAAGTTTTTCCGCATTGCTGTATACTTTATTTTCTGCGATAGGATCTGAGTTATCTACTAGCAAATCATCAGCATCAACTGTTTCTTCCCAATATTGCCCTTGAAAACCATTGAATTCATCTATAGCTTCCTGCAAATCTCATTTGACTCCATATTCCTGATGGAAATATCTCATCATTTATGGAAAGATCCTGTTTGTGATGGAGTTTAGCATTTGGACATTTTCAATGAGAGTGATTAAACACTGCCTGAGATGGTTGAAGTCGCTTATCCTCCCACGTTGGGTTGAGCGGCTGGGTGAATGACGGTTGGGCGTATACAACTTCTACCTCCGGGATAGGGCTGTGGTAAAGGAAAAAAAAAATCAACTCTACTAGTCTGCATCAGAATTCTGGATGTGTATGTGTCTGTGTGTAATGATTATCACCTCGGATCCTCCTCCTGCGACTTGCAATTTGGTACTCTGCGATTTTCCTTTTTAGTATAAGGTTCCCAGACTGATCTGCATCAGAGTCTGATGATGTGGAGGGATCATTACTGATGAGTGTTGCCTCAGCTTTTGACCCCGTAGACTGATCTTCTGAATCAGTGGTAGGATAGGAGTCAGTAGGGCTGGGAAAGAGTTGAGCGTTTTTCGGCTTCCTTCACCCCCGCTTTTTCACCAACGTCGTTTTCCTCCTCCTTCTCACCTTCCTTCCACTGTTTCACCCTCTCATCAGATGACACAAAGTGAAAAAAAATTTAACTATTTTTATCATTTTCTTAATAGAAATATTATTTTCATATTTTATTAAACATAAAGAAGATAACGCAGTAACTTTGCTCACATTGTTTAACCTTATTTTCAAATAACTTTATTCATTCATAAAAAAGAACAGTCAAGCAATGAAGGTGGATGGGTGGGTGGTTGTTGGTATTGTGATGCATGCTTATTGCATGTTGCCGGCAGAGATCAGGGGTCAGTCTTGCACGAGGTGTTGTGAGAATCTGCGGTTGTGTCTCATACTTTCTCTTTCATTCAGATGACACAGTTTTGCAGGCAATGAGCGAGACGATGCAAGCCCATCTCATCCTCTCCATCATTTACATATCGTCAAATGACACACCCCCTTCCACAAAAAAAAGAAGAAGATGGCTGACTCTCACCGTAACAGGAATAGATGCATGAGATGAGTAGTATTTACACAAAGAAGATATAAAAAGGTTGTATATACACGGTTTTATACAAAGAGAGGACCATAAAATGTAGCTATTCATACAATTGCTAACTTGTTAAAAAGTTTTATCGTCTTACCGGAAATAAGGTTGATGAATACGGTGGAGTCAGCCGGGATGGGAGACAAGGTGGATGGTGTTTTGGGGAGTTCTCCACTCAAACCACTGACAGCAGTGGAATCCTTTTCAGTCTGTGAAAATGACAGATTTCTTTGCAGTAGCTGATCAGACGGAGCAAAAAAGAGTTGGGAAGGAATCCCTCTGATAAATTCTCTATCCAATGTCGATAACAAATCTGGAAGTTAAAAACCATTATATAAAATTATTATTATTGTTTTATTGTATTCTCTATGACATATATAAAAATGAATGTACTTTCCGAAGTCAGATTGGATTGAACTGTATTCCTCCCACTTGTTCTGCTGTAACTGACGAGAAAAGACCCAGAAAGAAAAAACCCAACTGAAAGACTGACCGACAGTTCATTGACATAAATCTTTTCGTGATTTCTTTCTTTGTTCAGCAGTAAAATCCCATTCTCCTTTTCAAAGGTCAACAGGTCGTCGAGGGAGTACACTTTGGTCAGAAGAGCGAGTGATATTTTCGAGTTTATCTTTACAGTTTGTTAATAAGAGGGTTAAGACATTCAAGACATCACATACTCAAGGCCAGGCTTTGTCTCACCCCCGAGAATCTTACACCTCTAACATGTGAGAAAGGGTGTGACAAAGATGTGTGTGAGTCTGGGTTGAATCAGAAGAATGAGGTGTGTGTGTGTGTGTGTGTGTGTGTGTGTGTGTGTGTGTGTGTGTGTGTGTGTGTGTGTGTGTGTGTGTGTGTGTGTGTGTGGTGAACGAGTGGGAGAAAGATGTGTGTGTGTCTAAGATGGGACGGAAGAAGGAACAGTTTTTCTGTGTGTGTGTATGGATGTGGTCCAAAAGGTATCCATATTCATTTTTTAACCTTTTTGTTCTACATCACAGGGCGTTGGCTCACAGAACAACATACATAGTGTTAAAACACCAGTGAGACAACCCCTCATAGCCTGAGCCCAGAGTTTTAAACTCTATTTGCACACACCCACCGCCTCTCAATGGCGTTAGATTCAAATATTTAAAAAAAAAAGAAGTATATAACCTTGACCCGTCTCCCAACCGTCTTTTCAATACATCAGATCTCCGACAGTGGTCGAGGGAGTACATAACCCATACTCCAGGTCATGCTGTGTCTTCCGGAAATGACCAAATATATGGAAGACACTTCCGGTCATGGTGGGAAACTAACAAAATGGAGGATGGTAGGAATCAGGTGGCTGTGATGATGTCATCAGGAAACAGAATGTGGCAGGTGCTGATTGGATGAGGGGGAGGGGCTTAAACTCAACCGTTAGAGAGGGTCTCCTCACATTTTCCTCATTGAGGCGGTACTTCCGGTGACGTGGCCAATACTGATTGGACGAGAGGGTGGGCATCCGGTGAATGTGACGTCATTTCCGGTCGATGACTTGGCAGCTTCTGATTGGCCGAGTGACAGATATCCTTATTAATTCTTTATTCACATGGGACTAGTATTACCTCGAGTTATTTGTTACAATTGTGGAAGCGGTCTGTGATATTAATAACCAATATGATCTTGTAAACCATGTTATTCCATTAGAAAGACTGTAAAAATGCACCTTAAATGAACGACATGGTTGATCATTTTAGTCCTGTGCAGGTAAATCAGCAATTTCGGGTTTTTTGAATAATTTTATTGTTTCCTGTCCTGCACGTCAGACCGATCGGAAGGGACTCATGCTTTGCGCTGCGATGTGGGGGTTCAGAGTTGCAGCAAGTCGGCTCATGTCCGGGCCAGGTTACTGCTGCTGATAACCACCTGGATGCATCTGTCTTATCTCCAGAACCCCTGCCCTGCCTGCCAAAACAACTGTGAGTTTGAGCCAGATGCATACCTAGGCACTGACATACATGGTTGCAGCTGCAAGTGTTACGCAGATCCTTGACTTCATGTCCATGGGGATAATGTCAGTATATTCAAGTGGAAGAAGATAGTTCAGTCAGGAAGACTATAAAGCTCACCACAGCTCATCTCCCCCTGCTCTCCTAGCTGTCTTGCAGCTGCATGCTCCCATTATTTCTCAGCCATTATCAATTTGGCATGTTTACTCCCCTATCAGCTGCTCACTTTCACCCAATGGCTATCAACTCTCTCCTCACGTCAGCCAATTACCAGGCTGCTCCCAGTTTTAAATATGGTTCTCTTCTCTCGTCAACTCGCTTTGCTGCCAGTACACACATCCTCCTCCTCCCCTCCTCCGCCCATGCTGTTCATCAGATTCCTCATCCTTCCGCCTCCAGTCCCAGAGGAGTTCACCACCACCAGTGTCAAGGCTCGGGGGTCTCAATATATTCTGCTGCCGTTCGAAACAGATCGCGTAGCATGATCTGAACTCCCCCGCCGAGCCTGAGCTCCAAAGACTTTATATTCATCATGGATTTGAACATATGTAATCACATGCATTGCTGTACTTCCTTCTTTTTATTTATATCTTGGTCGACTCTGCTTTCACACCACAAATGAACCGCACCTGGTTTCACTGGGAAGCAAACCGAGAGCCCTGTATTCAAGCGGACATTTGTTTGCTTGTTTGGTCCACACCAGAGTTTGAATGAGTTTTCACACCACCCAAATCATACCGGCTATCTGAGGAAATTAACCCTGATACATTTAAAGTTAACCAAACAGCTCTGGTGGGAAGAGACCTAATAAAACAATCTGACATATAGTTAAGAGGTAAGGCTAAAATACGGTGTAAAATATGAGCAATAACAGTAAAATAAGGCAAATTCGAGTTAGATCTTAGGGGTTTTTAGGCAGTTCATATAACATAAATTTGGGCTTAATAAGACCAACTTTTAGGAAGTTGTGTTTAAAAAACATTATTTAAAAAAAAAAAATTTTTAAAAAAGAAGCTCCCCCCTAGATCTGTTTTCTTAACAGAAATTTTCACTCATTATTAAGTTTAATTTGTTGTGTTCACAATTCTAAAAAGTTTTTATTCTTAGTCACATGACCGGGAGTAAAGTGGAGCATAACTAACATAAGGGAGGGCAGATGATTTTTTTTTCTTGAATCAGTTAATACAGCTACGATACTCCTGAAATCTGATGGGCATTCAGGAAATAACAGTCAATGTCCTATTTTTTTTTCATTAACGCTTTAAAACTGTTGTGATAATTAACTCATTATCTCGAGAAAAGTGCTGCTTGTTTTCTCGTGATAACAACTTAATTAACTCATTATCGGCCAGAAATAATTATCCACCTCCGTGGCCGTTCTCAGCCTCCACATTTCATCGTTTGTTTGTTTAACAATTGTAAAAGTAACATTATAGTAAAACCTGACTGACATGAGTGAATGTGATAATAAAGTGCTTGTTAAGCTGGGACACATACTGTACATGCAACATGTTCTAGAGAGCTTCTGCACAATGACAGCCAATTAATCCTGTGTCAATCACCTGGGATAGATGTCATGATGAGGCTTCAGCATTCGGAGATACTGCATTGGAAACATAGAAAGACAGAAGACTTTGGATGGATTATACTATCACAATGAAATATTGGTGTCATATCTGCCGTTGCAGATTTTCAGAATTGCTGTCGTTTACTGCCTATCCTTCACACTGACAACCGCTTTGTGGTATTTCCTCCTCAGCAGCCTCTGAATCTCAATTATATTAAAATATAATACAATCAGGCCTGTGTAATGGGTATTATCGTATTGCATAACTCACTCATAACTCATTTGCAGAATTAATTGCTGCATTAGACATTGGATGTCCCCGGTGGCGAATGAGCACCACCGATGAGAGATTTCATTACGTTCACTTGTTTACATCACATTCCATCATGGTTGGCATTGAGATTCAGGAAGAAGAGAGCTTCTGTCGCCACCGCTGTCCCGTCAGTCTTCATACAAGTTCAGGTCTAAACATCAGGAAGTAAAACCTAATATCCTCTTTTCAAGTCACATGACTCTTTCAGAACAAGAACTATCAAAATATAGTATGGTTTCAGACCAAACGTCACAGTTTACAAGAGGCTGCAATGTGTAATGTTTTTTGTCCCAAAAAAATTAAAAAATGGGACAATATATCTGATGAAATTGACAGAATGCAGTAATTTTTATATCCTGCTGAACCTAAGAGTATCTTTATTTGATTTATTTGATGTTTATTTTATGTTATATGATTATTTTGAATAAGTCTTTGCAGCATGTGTCTGAAAGGTTGGTAGAGAGGCTTGTTTACCTTTGTATGACTTCACCTTCTCATTCACCAACACTGTTCGTCATCAGATGACACCAACTGTTGACCTTTTAATGTGGAATACTGTACAATTCCATGTCCAGATGACTTCAGCTGCTCAAGGTATCAAATTGATGCTTTCAGTAACACTGACATTCACTGATATTAACCTTGTTATAGAGACTGATATAAACACTGACATTCATGTTGTGTGACCTCAGCCATCCTGAGGTCTTTCATCCTGCACCATAATGAGGTTACAATTATGGGTTGGAGTGAAACGTATCTACAAGTAAGATTTGATTACATACATGAAGAACAGAATATGAACTTTGACAGTCCTCTCATTTTCAAGATTAAGACAAATTTGAATATATCAGGTCAAATAATGGTACACCTCAGCTACTGTGTTATTAGCTTGATACTAATTAGTATTGATGTAATGGCTAGTAGCAGATCAATGAGCCTTAAGTTTTGGCACACATGGGTACCTCGGATAAGTCACAAAGTCTTACCATAATAGTGTGAAAAACAGTTTTACTGCTGCTTTTACTTTTAAAGTATTAATTCTCTGAACATTGGTGCAAAGTTGCAGAGAAAACCTTCAAAAGCCGTTTGTGCTTATGTGAATGGTTCACATTAATTCCTCTTCTCAACAGTCCCCATAATCAGGCGTCTGATGATATTTTACTGTGCACAATGCTATTTTAAAATAAACAAAGGATGTTAAATGTGCAAGTAGCTCCCCCTAGTTGTCATGGTAGTATTTTTCAGCCTAAATCCCTTTCTGGGGTCAAAATCCCATTTTTGTCACATTTTGGGTCCATTTTCTAGCCAACTGCTACAAATTGTGAGTCCTCCTGGTCCTATCCCACAAAAATGTGTAGAATATATTTCATGGTATTTCAAACAAATCTGATGCGGTGGTTATCGAAGAGTTTCTGAGCGAATTAACTGAATGTTTTGTTCCATGGTGTTTTTTCAATAATGTAATCATATAAGAGCCTTTGTCTATATAAGGAGACATCAGGTGATTATAGAAATAATGGTATTTTTTATGTGTAATCACAGATTACTCGTACATAGAAAACAGTGCAATGGTACTGACACAGAAATTAATAATTTCATGTTTCAACGGACGATTGACACATTCTCTTTCATTTTCCTACTTAATAATAATAATAATAATAATAATAATAATACATTTAATTTATAACGCATATTTGGATCAAATCTCAAAGTGCTACAAAGTAAAAGCAGATAAAAGCATCAATAAAAAAATTTAATAATATCTATATAAAAATCTGACCAAAAAGCAGCAATGTTAAAGTTATAGGTCTGGCTAAAAAGGAAAGTTTTAAGTCCTTTTTTTAAATGTGTCTGTGGAGCCCTCAGATGGTCAGGGAGGGCATTCCACAGACGAGGGGCAGCAGAACAGAAGGCGGTATGAGTGGGTAGAACGGAGGGATCGTGTTGAGGTCAGTGGGGTGAGTAGTTCTTTTAGGTAGGGGGGTGCGTTACCATGGATGCACTGGTGAGTGAGGAGAGAGATCTTATAATCAATCCTGGTGGAGATGGGAAGCCAATGAAGGGAATGAAGAACGGGGGTTATGTGTTCGTGTTTACGAACTCTCATCAGGATTCTTGCAGCAATGTTTTGAACATATTGTAGTCTTTGAAGACTTTTATCAGGGATCCCGATGAGAATTGCGTTACAGTAATCCAGGTTGGAGGAGACGAACGCGTGGACCAGCTTTTCAGCATCACTCAAGGTGAGTGAAGAACGGAGTTGGAAATATTTCTGAGATGGTGAAAGGAGATCTTGCAGATTAGTTTGATGTGGGATTCAAAAGTGAGTTGAGGGGCAAATCTTGCGCCGAGGTTGGTGACTGATGAAAGAGGGGAATGTCGTGACCAGAGAAGGTAATACTGGTTATGGAGGAAGACTGGGTCTGATGTGGGGTGCCAATTAAAATTGATTCGGTTTTGGAGCTGTTCAACTGGAGAAAGTTGAACAGCTCCAAGCTCTGCTTGTGTAAAGGGCCATCTTCTGGCATCTCCATGCTCTTGAGATTCTGCTGGGAGAGACAGCAAACCTTCTTGCAACTGCACGCAGGGATAAGCCATCCTGGACGAGCTGGACTACCTGTGCAGCGTCAGTGGGTAGCAGGTACTGCCTCATGTCACAACTAGTGACAAAGACACCAGCAAAACACAAAACTAGAGAAGAAGCAGTCAGGAAAGATAAGTAGCGAGAAATGGATTGTGATCACCTCCTACAGGACCATTCCCTTTTGGGGGGTTCTCATACTTTTGCCTCTCCATTACACCTGCTTTCACTTTCACTTGTACCAAAACAGGTGAAACTGATTCACAATCATAATCATACGATGAAATTTAACTGGCTTGCTGTTATACTGCGATGATTAATTCTTCCCTTAATTTTTTTTTTTGCGGTTTTTGAGGTATGTCTGGGGCAAAAAGCATCCCCTAGTGAGTAAAATATGAACCCAATAAGTAAAATATCATATATGCAAGATAGATCTGATCGATCCAGATCTTCATAATGCATGACGAGGTTACTGGATCAGACAGGTTAAAAAAAAAAATCTTTTTATCTTATCCGATCTGAAGAAGCACTCAGACATAAATGATTTTACAACCAACAGCAACGTCTCTGGACACATTCCCTAAAAATATGAAGTTAATCCCCTCAGTCCGTATGTCCTCTCAGGTGGTAAGGTGTTTTAATGGTCTGTATAGAAAACAGCAAAGCAGTTTAGGTCCTTGGCTTCTTGGACCAACAGGAAGTTGTAGTTCTCTTTGAGTTAGTATGAGGTTACTCATGTCATTATGAGGGACTCTTTGTCTAGAGCAGTCTGTCAGCGGAAAGCAAAAGTAACGTGCTTTTTAACATAGAGCTTAAAAGCACTCACAGAGTGGTCTAATTTAACCCTTTGTGGGTCAGTAGGCCCTCCAGATATACAAATATGTCATTACAAACAGTGGAATAGGGAAAAATGCACAAAAGGCCTCCTATAAGATCTAAAGTTTTGCACGGTTATACAATTGCATATAATTTAGGTAGAAGCCAGATTATGGGACTGTTGGGATGAACAATTAAAACAATTGCTAATTGTTTTGACCATTTTGAACTTTTGGAATATATTCCGGAACCAGGATAATCCTGCCCAGCTGTGCGTAGCACGTAATGTGAAATCTGGAGTGCGTGTGCTTATGAAGATGGAAGAATGCAGGACTCTCACACTCGGATGCGAGGCGATGCAAGTGTAGCATACAAAATGTACAATGTTGGCGAAAGCAATCAGGCATCATATTGGGCGGTGAGGAAGCATCCTTGTGGCAGCAAAATACTGATGAGTTGTCGGAGGGGGAAACAAACCGCTAACGACTCTGGCTCAAGTGATGAGGGTGAGGGAGTGGGTAAGTGCAGTGGCACAGCTTCTCACTGTCAAGTAATTTCATTCTGAATAATTAAATATCAGAAAAATTGAACAACTGTGAATTTCACATTACTAAACCTTACCTACCCATAATCCATCCTAACCCTAGTACTTCGTACCCATAACCTACCCATAACATTACCCTACTTACTTAACATAATGATCTTTAAATTTTTTGTCATAATTTCTATTGGTTGGAAGGTCTGTCATGCAAGAAGTGAACATTTTGTCCAGGAGTTGATGCTGGAAGCAGGAAAAATGGGGCAACATACTGTTGAAAAACCATCAGATATGGACCAAGGACTAATAGAAGAAGGTGTGGTCTTTTCTGATTGTAGATTTCTTCTACATCATGGGGAGCGGGGTATGCATCACTTACCTGGGTAAGAGGTGGTACTAGCCTTGACTCTCTCGTAGTAAAATATTTAAAAACTTGTAGGTTTATTTATAGTCTATTTAAATATTATATAACACTGGTTAACTTGTTACCCCCTCTCTCCCCAAACACACACACACACACAGACCCTCTAGCAGTTATGAGAGTGGAAGATTTTCAGTATGTTTTTTTCAGTTCCTACATTGACTTTATCTTGACATTTTAGTGAATGTAAGAAGTAAAGTCATAGGAGTCCAGCAGTGGAGCCTGTCTACTCTGTACAACAGTCCGGGTGGTGAGGAACGCAAATTATATCTTGTCTGACAACACACACCTTCTTCATCAGGAGTTTGAATCCCAACAAAATTCATGCCAGAAGGCAGAACAAGTTGAGGAAAGGGAAATACCACAACATTTATGTGGTTCTCTATCAAATCTGTCTTTCATGTAATTTACAAACTTCCTCCGCCCATTCCAATTTCCTGATTGAAATAAATGATTTTGAGCTGCATGTGTCCCTGAATAATCCCATTAGAATCCAAATCCATCCCACTTGCTAATACATTCTTAGTCATCATTCTATGAAGGGTCCCCACATTTGACCTACAGAAATGAAGAACATAAAAGCTTAATTGTGGCAGTCACAAAGACCGTAAGAGCCAAATACCTCAGATGTCCAGGAAAACATGAATAACCTGCTGAATCAAACAAGAAAGTAAACTTCTGAACAATGTCAGGTTCATTCCATTCATACAACACATTGGGTTACACAAGAACATCCAGGTTCTAGTCCCTCTGTTTTGCACAAGCACGCATAATTTCCTGTTGTTTGCAGCAATAGCTGTTACACAATCTCCTGCTTAGATTGATAGCTTGTAATTTATCACAATTATAACAATATTTTTCAAAAGTTCTCTATTATCAAGAGTAATTCCAAATAAGCACTCAACTACTCAATCGTATTCAGAAATTCTCGCTCGTAAGCAAAATAGCTAGCCGTTAGCCGCTAACTCAATTATCAATACTGCTTTTCACTCTCTTTCTCCGTCTCCCTGTATTATTGGAGGCGAGGCTTACGGAATTAGAGACGCAGCTCCACACCATGGATAAGA
Organism: Lophius americanus; assembly: GCA_037951165.1. Classification (NCBI taxonomy): domain Eukaryota; kingdom Metazoa; phylum Chordata; class Actinopteri; order Lophiiformes; family Lophiidae; genus Lophius; species Lophius americanus. The sequence goes on along the minus strand of JBBDHG010000019.1, from coordinate 20,614,064 downwards.
ACTTATAAACCGCTGTATCTATCCAGCCCCCTGTAGCCAGTGCAGACCAATCTAACTTAGCTCCTCCTAGTCGCCTTGTAGCAGCTCCCGAGCAGCCGGGAAAAACAGGGAGCCTGGGTGACTGTGCAAAGGAGGCATAATCCGAAACACCAGCCCACAGTTCACCACCAGCCTGTTCATGTTTCGAACACGTTTTCCCAACTCAGTAATACACCTGCTGACAAACAAACTCTGGCTGTTGGCAGTTCTATTTTGCGAAACCTGAAATTAGCAAAACCAGTGACTATAACGAAATGCGTTCATGGGGCCAGAGCGGGCCACGTGGAATCATATTTAAAACTGCTGGCGAAGGATAAGCGTAAATATAGCAAGATAGTAATTCATGTCACCGGTAATGACACCCAATTAAGCCAATCGGAGGCCATAGTTTTCTCTGGATCCCTCCCTAAACTGACCATCGATGACATGTTGAGCTGCATTTCATTGTTGAAAGGTTGGCTGTAGAGGTGGTGTCCAGCAAACGATGTGGGTCTGGCAGCAGTTCGGTGGCAAACTTTTGGGGGAAAGCCTCGTCTGATTATGACAGATGGTATCCATCCCACGTTGGATGGAGCAGCTCTCTTATCGAGGGAATCTGGCTGAGTTTATTATATGAGAGCAAATGTGGGAGTCAGTTCTTTGATCAGAATATGTCCTTTCACTCCCACATAAAACTGCCTTTTTGTCATCTACGTAATATTCCTAAAATGCGGCACAAAAAGATGCAAAAATTAGTTCATGCATTTGTTACTTCCGTGCTGGATTACTGTAATGCCCTGCTAGCCGGCAGTCAGAATAAGTATTTGAACCACCTCCAGCTGATCCAGAAAGCTGCTGCATGTATGCTGACCAGAACCAGTGCGTGATCTCTACAATATTAATTTCACCTGCATTGGCTATCGGTAAAATCTAAAATCGAATTCAGAATCCCTCTGCTCAATACACAACCGTCAACCCAAAACAGTGAGGCAACAACGTTTTTGTAAGAGCTCATAATTTCATATCCTCCAACCAGAGCACTGCGCTACTAGCATGCAGGGTTACTTGTAGTCCCTAGAGTCTCCAGAAGCAGAATGGAAGCCAGAGCGTTCAGCTATCAGGCTCCTCTTCTATGGAACCATCTCCCAATCTTGGTTCCGGGGGCAGAAAACCCTCTCTGCATTTAAAAGTAGACTTAAAACATTCCTCTAAGATATAGCTTATAATTAAGGCTGGCGTAAGCTAGCTGTTAACTGCTATAGGTTGAGACTCCCATGATGCACTCAGCTTCGTTCCCTTCCCCTCTCTTTCCCTCTTTATACATCCCTCTCACTTAATGTAAGTTACTGGATTATTGCATGTTACTAATTTGACTTCTTCCCGGGAGTCAATGTGCTTTTTCAACCTGCAGGGTCAGGTAGATGCTGGCTGAATCTGCTGCTGTGGACCTTCTCGATGCCCACTGATTACAATATTATCATGGTGATGATTACAAATATTATTGTTGTAATTATTATTATTATTGTAGTACAGTATTTTCCCATAAGCTATTACTAAATGTTACCATATTACTATAACTTTATATATCAACCTGGTATCCCTACTGCCGTTGCAGCCCTACCCTGGAGAAGCAGAGGAAGGTGGATTATAGATTGTTACTATCCTCCCCTGTCTCTCTTGGTTTTTCTCTCTCTTTCCAAACTGGGTCTCTGTAAGACAATTGCATAAAGAGTTTGGTCTAGACCTGCTCTTTTTGGAAAGCACTTTGAGACAACAGTTGTTGTGAATTGGCGATATATAAATAAAGATTGATTGATAGCCTGAGGTGCATACATTTATAACAGGCATAACTGATCTATATTTCTACCTAGAGAGAGGATATCTTTGAAAAGACCTTCATATACTTTTTGTGACCCTCTTTGTGAAGGCTCATGGTCGGTCTTCCTCTGACAGTGGACCTTTTTCCCTGGATATTAATTAATTGGTAAAGGGTATTGTAATAATGTCAACATGTAAGTGCTTTATTCCATGCAATATAATCAGATCAATTCCCAATTCAATTTTACTCCAGTCTCCCCACATCAGCAGCTCCCAGAGTCCCAAAGGACGGAAGGATAAACGATTATGCTTTGTGTGGCGCCACTTCCTCATCAGGCAATAAGATTGCTCTGATTAAAGAGATTACTTCTTCCTGACGTGTCAATAAATCCGCTTTATAGTTTGTGTTGAGACTGCAGGGGAGCACAGGGATCCTCTGAGTGATGGTGTTGTTTGGTTGTTGCTGTTTTTGGTTCTAAGTGCAATCTTTATGAGCCAGAGAACAACCCCCATGTGATGATTAGTGTGGAGAAAAGCTAAACAAGGCTTCAGAGAAGGTGTTTGTCAAGGATTCTGCCTCCTATAAGCTTTTATTCCTGCATTCTCTCGAATTTCCAACAAGTACAGTCGAGTCATTTAATGATTCATTCATTCCTTAATTTTCTAACTCTTACCAGGGGGTCGGGCTGTGGTGGGAGCAGGATAGGAAGGGTATTCCAGGTATCCCTCTCCACAGCCACTCTCCAGCTCATCCTGAGGGATCCAGAGGTGTTCCCTGGACAAATGAGATGTATGCACTAGAGCAGTGGTGTCCAACTCAATCGCAGAGGGGGCCAAAATTAAAGATAGTCCACATCGAACTGGACTCAAACTGGCCATTTGTAATCTGAGGTATTATGAAAATTCTATTCTTAGTTTATCTACAATTTTTGTAAAATTCTTAAAAGACCAACCGAATATAAAATAATCAAATTACAGATTAAATTCAAAATAAATCGGCATAACTAATTTTTGTGTCTCCATCTCTATCAGCATAGTTTCTGTAATAGCTTTATGTTTATTTAGGATTCTTTAATTGTGAAGGTTCCTCATTTTGGTCTGTGTTCCTGTTTTATTTTGAAAGTGTTATGTTTGTTTTTTAGTTAATTTTACTTTTCCTATCATGTTTCCTTTGTTTTGCCTTTTTAGTGTTTTTAACTTTAAATTTTTCTTCATTTCCTTGTTCCTTCTTAGTGTAGTCTTTGTCTGTTTCACTTGTGTTCCTTTTCCCTCTCTGTGTCTGTCCTGTGAGTCTAATCTCCTCTTTTGTGATGGATCATCAGGTTCACCTGTGATTCCCCTCCAGCTGTGTCTCATTGTCATCACTTGTCCCAGCCATGTCCTTACGTCCTTACGTGTTTTCCACGTAAGTTATGTCCTAGTGTTTTGTTAAGTAATATCCTGTTTTTCTCGCGTGTTTTTCCCTTGTGCCTTATTTTAATTTAATTTAATATTGAACTGCACCTGCTCTGCCTCTGCTGTCGTGTGTCTGCACCTTCATTGGAATTATTTCCAATGAAAAGATTTTATCCACAGGCATCAAAAACAGCCAGAAAACTGTATTTTACAGGTTAAAAATTACATCTAAAATCAATTGGTTTTCATAAATCAACAAAAATTAACTTTAAATGTCCCTTGGTAAATGGCTGGACCATTTCAGCCATTTCAGTTTTCTGTCACTATAAAACAATAAAAGTAGACGCAGCAGCACTGACATATGTTCAATGGCTGGAGGACGTGAATGCACATCGCCAATTAATGAAAACATGCGTTCTATTTACGAATAGGCATGAGCGACTTACTTATAACTTTAATATTTATTGCTATTTAAAACAGATTTGTCAATCATATTTCCTTCGGCCTCCATAGCATTTCCTCTAAGGATTAGTCTAATATTTATCAGGGTGACTCTATGAACACTGATATCTGAATACAGAGGAGCAGGGAGAAGCGCTGGCGCTACTTGCAGTATCCGTGGAGTTTTTGCTTCCAGCGGGCCAGTTATTATAATATTAAAAATTGTCTCGCAGGCCTTGAGTTTACATGTCTGCATCAGAAACTTCTGGATCCACAAACGGGGCCCCTACCCTCGGATGTATCTAGAAAACCTCCAAAGGGAGGTATCCTAATCAAATAACGGATCAGATAATGAACCACCTCCCCTGGTTCCTTTAGATGTGAAAGACCATGGGGCCTCCAGATGTCTGAGCTCCTCACCTTATTTCTGAGGCTGAATCCAGTCTCTATACAAAGGAAACTCATTTCAGCTGCTTCCAGCTGTTTGTATACTTGACATCATTCTTTGGGTCTCTACCCAGAGCTCCTGACCATAGGTGCGTGTTGAAACATAGATGGACTGGTAGATTGAGAGCTTTGCCTTATGACTCGACTGTCTCTTCACTAAAAGAGTTGACATTCCACGTACCTAGAACCAGTTGGTAACGCCAGCAGTCCGCTCAAGCAGATCCCCTCAAACGAGTTTTACCCGCACTGCTTTGCACCCATCCCAATCCCCCATACCTGTAGGTTGTGAGCCCACAGGAGAGCGATTCTGTCATCTCACATACAGTGAAGTGGTAGGTGAGTCACATCAACTACAATTTCTACTTTTTTGTCGCCCCTTCTATCGCCATCAAGCAACCTTTCACCTTTTGACATGCTAGGTTCATGAAGGAAGAGCTGAGAGCCAAAAATTCGACAAAGAGTGGGTCATCCTGAACCACCTCAAGACTATTTCAATACTAGCTTGAATCCCTGGGCTATATATGTGTGAAGCAGAACTACAGACATCACAGATGCCTGTTGTGATTTCTGCCCTCCTGATATTGAGGTTGACCTTAGAACCCTCAACAACAGTCTGTCTGCAGCACCTTGGGGTTGCGTCATACAAGAAGAAGAAATTAGCTTGGGCAAAGATACCCCGCGAAAGGGGAAATACTCTAACTGGAGAAGAACTCAAAAAAATGCTGCTGATGTCGATTAACCAGATCCTAGATCAGGTGACAAGCAAACTGACATCAAAATTGATTAGATAAGATAAGAGTATAAGCTGCACAACTTTAGCCTCCATATACAATATATTTGAAATGTCATTGAATTCTGGTTTGGTTAGACTCCTAAACGGACAGACAAGCATAGCCTGGTGGCGAGGGCATTAGAAAATGGAATGCTTTGGAGTGGAGAGTGTCAGTAGATTATCAGAATAAAACTTATTTAACTAGGTGTGAAAAAGGAAAAAGAAGATTAAAAAAAAAAGTAGTAGCAGTATTATTTAGTAAATTCGTTTGAAAAATTTGACTTCGTGGAATTTTCTAATATTTTGGGGGAGTAGACCTCAGCCTTTATTGGCACATGAAATAGTTGTCCTGTCAGGGTTTCAGCTCTTGAGCATTTTTACAAACATTTATATTTTATCTTTTTTCTGAAGTATTTAAATCATGTCAGCAGAATGTTTAATAAGCCGGCAGTAATGCCGACCAGCCTTTGCTACCTCACATCATAAAGAAATTGCAGTGAGGGGGCTGATGCTGCAGCTGCAAGTTTCACAAGACACAGGGAACATTTATTCATTACAGCTGTTTTTAATAGTGCCTCTGAAACAGGAAGTCTGTGTTGCCATGAGTCTTCATCAATTAAATCTTATAGAGTCCAAATATTAATACACTATGTCAGTAGGCTCTCCCCCTCAACCAAATGCTGTTTCACCCCACAGTTTGTTATCTGGGCTGATACACTGCTGATCAAGTTTATCCTTTTTACTGTGTCAGCTTCTCCAGCTTGTAAAATCCTACTGCCTGTCTACCCACAACACGTCCAACCAATGTTCTGACCTTCAGCATGCCCACATACCAGCACAGAACCAATATTCTGACCTTCAGCATGCCCACATACCAGCACAGAACCAATATTCTGACCTTCAGCATGCCCACATACCAGCACAGAACCAATATTCTGACCTTCAGCATGCCCACATACCAGCACAGAACCAATATTCTGACCTTCAGCATGCCCACATACCAGCACAGAACCAATGTTCTGACCTTCAGCATGCCCACATACCAGCACAGAACCAATATTCTGACCTTCAGCATGCCCACATACCAGCACAGAACCAATATTCTGACCTTCAGCATGCTCACATACCAGCACTGAACCAATGTTCGTACCTTCAGCATGCCCACATACCAACACAGAACCCATGTTGTGACCTTCAAGCATACCCACGTACCAACAAAGAAACCCATGTCCTGACCTTCAGGACACTCAGACTAACACAGAACACATGTCTTGACCTTCAGCATGGTCACGCACTAAAACAGGACCACCACAGACTGATACCACTGTGGACAACCACAGACTACAGGCTACTGTATTATCATCATGTGCAATATCTCTTTACAGTATTATTGTTTGGTGCATTATTAGTTGAATGTATTATGATCATGTGAAATATTAGTTTACACTATTTCTGTAACGTGCCATATTAGTTTACAGTGTAATTCTCATATACAATAATAGCTACTGTATTATTATCATGGGCAATAATAGTTTAACTCTAACCGTAACCCATGGAGGATTCATTGTTAACAAATACAAACTGAGACCTGTCACATAAATAGGACTTAAACAAATTGAATGCAATGTCTTTGATATCAATTAAGTTTTCAAGTCGTTTTATTAAAATTTGGTGGTCAATAGTAATAATGCAGCACTAAGATCCAACAAAACCAGAACAGAGATCAGTCCCTCATATATTGCCATTAAAAGGTCATTTGTAACTTCGACCAGTGCTGTTTCTGTACTATGGTCTGTACTAAGTACAATAATTGGGATTGGGTCTAGGAGACAGGTTATTCTTTTGGATAAGGAAATAAGGGAAGTTAATTGATTTAGATCATTAGGACTGAATATATCTAGATTTGAGTCAGGTCTGTCTGTTGTTTCTAAGCACAGTCCAGGGGTGTAAACTTGAGCCAATTGAAGGCAGGAGGTTGTGGAACTTGTCCCTTATACTTATGTCCCTAATAATAATTTTGTCCTTAAAGAAACTCATGAAGTCATCGCTACTAAGGTTTCTGGGAACGGGGTTCAATAGAGCTCTGACTCTGTCATCCTGGCTACAGTGCTGAACAAAAACCTTGTTGATTGATTTAATGATTTAATGCTATCTTGCCAGGCTAAGCTGGACTCAACAAGTTTAGTGTGACGCCATTTTCTTTCTAGTTTATGTTCTTTTTTAGGGGGCGATAGAGTCAAAAGTTAATCTCAGTGAGCTTGCAGCCCTATTGACAAAATAATCAATTTGCACAGGACATAGGTTAAAGTTAGATTCTTTTAAGTCGAGACATGCAACTTAACTAAGGGCTGATGGAATAGCTTGTTTAAATTTTTCTACAGCTTCTTCAGATACCCTCTGATTTTTCCTCTGTCAGACCAACCAACTGCTCCAAACTCCTCTCTCATCACATCAAGAAACCTCTTCTTTAGTCTTCCCTTTTTTCTCCTGCCTGGCAACTCCATCTCCAGCTTCCATTTAACAATAAATCCACCCTGCCTCCTTTTCACTTTTCCAAACCCTCTCAATCTGGCATATCTTACCTTCCCCAAAGATGTATAACCTGGGCTGTCCATCTGATGTGTTTGTTTCCAATTCTGTCCATCCTCGTCACCCCCAGAGAGCATCTGAACATCCTCAGCTCTGCCACTTCCAGTTCTGCCTCCTGTATTTTGATCAGTGCCACTGTCTCTAAACCAACCAGTGGAGCTTAAAGAAGCTATTCCATCAGTCCTTAGTTACCTACATTCATTCATGTAAACCTTTCCCTTCACTCTTGCTACTCTTCTGTCCCGAATAATTCCTGACACTCTTCTCCAGTCACTCCACCCTGCCTGCAATTGCTTCATCACCTCTGTTCCACACTCCCTTCCGAACAGTTGACTTCAAGCATTTAAAGTCCTGCACCTTCTCCACCTCTATTCCTTGCCTCATTACCGTTCCACCTGGCTCTTTCATTCACACACATGTATTCTGCCTTGCTGCGACTGACCCTCTTTCTTCTTCTTTCCAGGCCATACTTCCACCTCTCTAACTTCTCTTCAACCTGTTCCCTGCTCTCACTCCAGATCACAATGTTATCCACCAACATCATAGTTCATGGATACTTCTGCCCATCACTATAGCAAACAAGAGCTATAAGGTCGAGCTCAGAGATGAACTCTGGTGCATCCACCTCCAGCTTGACCCCATCTGTCCCTCCTACTACACACCTCAGAGGTGATATACTGCTCTCATACATATCCTGTACTACTTTAACATACTTCTCTATCGCTTTCTTTAAATCCACGAAGACGCAATTTAACCCCCTCTGACCCTCTCTGTACTTCTCCACTCTTAGAGAAAACATCTGTAGTGCTATCGGCATGAAACCATACTGCTGCTCACAAAAGGTCACCTCTTTTCTTAACCGATAGCTTCCACTACTCTTTCCCAGATCTTCATTGTGTGACTGATAAGCACTATACCACTGCAGCTCCTCCATACATCCATACCTCCACCGGTATGTCACAAGGACATACCGCCTTCCCTCTCTTTATCTTTTTCAAAGCTGGTGTCACTTCATCCTTGATGTTTTGATGTTTTGAACTTCCTGATTTATGAATCTTGCATACTCTAACCTTGTGATTCTTTAATTTTCTTCATTCATTTGTTATTTTCTTCATGCATTTCTTCATCAAAGTACTCCCTTCATCTTGCACTTGTTAGTACATTTCCATCTCTATCCTTCATCTCTCTAAACCACCGTCTATCCTTCCCATTCTTGCCCTCGGCCTTGATTATTGTGATGTTGTGTTTAAATCAGTCTGTCAGCCGATTCAAAACGCTACTGCTTTGAGTCAGCTAAGACCCCGATCATATCAGTCCAGGTCTGAGATCTTCAAACTTCCTATCTGCAAAACATTGATTTAGTTGATGTCCTCAGAATCCAAACTATACATAGAGAAACAATGTTCGTCTTCATATCTCTCAATTCTGGAGCAAACTCCCAGAGATCTGCAGGTTCATCACCTTGTAATCCTGACTACTTTGTTCATCTCTCGTGCTATCTCCTTTATTCGCTAACCTTTTCTTCTAGACTACACAACAAGTACCTTCCTATCTGTTTCCTTTTTCCCATTTGCTATTGTTGCTCAGTCATCCGGTAGTTCTTCACTACCACCCAGAGCCCGCCCATCTCAACTCCTCCCTGAGGTTCACATGGCAGCCTTCCTTCCTCAGCTTCCACCATTTAATCCTTTACTATACCTCTCATCTTTTCCTCTCATCTTACATGCTACCACTATATGCTATCTGGCTATGTCCTCCCCTTTCACCATCTTGCAGTCTCCAATCTCATTCACATTGCATCTTCTGCATAGGATGTAGTTCACCTGTGTGCTCCTACCTCTGTTCTTAAATGTCACCCCGTGCTCCTCCCTCTTCTTGAAATCATATTTCACCACAGCCATTTCCATTTTTTCACAAATACAATCATCTGTCCTTCCAAGTTCCTGCCCTAAACACCATACCTGCCCATCACCTCCTCATTTCCTCTCTTACCTTCACCAACATGCTCATTGAAGTCTACTCCGACCACCACTCTCTAACCCATGGGAATACGTTTCATCACTTCAACCAACGCACTTCAGAAATTCTTGTCTTTCAAATCACAACCAATTTGTGGGGAAGAAGTACTGACGACGTTCTTCATCACACCTTCAATTTTTATCTCATATTCATCCCTCTGTCCGACACACTCTTCACTTCCAAAACACTATTCAGATACTCAGGATCAACGCAACCCCATTTCTCTTACCATCCACACCATGACAAAACAGTTTGTAACCTCCGCCGATGAATCTAGCCTTGATGGCCTTTCCACCTGGCCTCAGCGATACACAATATATCTGCTTTCCTTCTCTCCATCATATCAGCTAGCTCGCCACCTCTACATGTCAATGTGCCAACATCTAAAGTTCCTACTCTCAACCCCACACTTTTTCCTTTCTATTCTCTTACTCTCTCTTGGCATGTCTTACCCCTCTCAGTCTTCGTTTCCTTCGATCAACAGTAACACAGCTTCCGCCAGCACCCTAGTGGTTACCAATGCCAGTGGACTGTTCTGGTTTGGAAATCAATTTTGTGTTCCTGAAATTGATTTGGCATAAGTTTGAGGCCGGATGCCCTTCCTAACACAACCCTAACCAGCCCTCTGTGACTGGGTTGAGTAGAGACTCATATAATTAACGTGCAATATCATTTCAGTTAAGAATTAAAATGTTTACTGTATTAATTTCATCATACTTCAGGAGAGCATAGTGCTATTTGTTGTAAATAAAACCTGTGATATGAATTTGTTGCCTTTTTGTCTTTACAGAACACAATTCATATAAACTCATATCAGCTGTCGCCAGAGAGCATCAGTAGATGGTGACACAAGGAGATGAAGTAACCACCTGTATAAATGAGCATTTACACACACCAACACACACAAATACAGACACACACTCACATACACTGCTGGGATGCTTCAAGCTTTCACCGTGACAACAGGATTACCTGTGACAGGTGCCACATGAGTGGAACATTAATGGGTCAGCCACCTGGATCATGTGTGTGTGTGCGCGTGCGTGTTTGTGATTGGGTGTATGTGTGTATGTGCATGTGGGTGGGTGTGTGTCTGTTTGTGTGAGACACAGACACACTCACACAATAGAAATCCACTTCATTACTCCTCTCCAGTTTGTATCTTTATGTCCTTCCTATTTCTCGTCCTTCATCTCCTCCTCCTCATCAGTGAGCCTTTCATAGAGCAAGACTTTGTGCTTTTCTGTCGAGGGCTTCCGCTAATTACAAGTATTCAGCGGACCAACGTGCTGCAGGTCTGTAGTTTTGACGTCTGTTGCGTGCAAATAATGCTCGGCTCTCTCTTGTACGGAAGGTTTAAGAGGAGACATGAAGGTCTTTAAATCCGCAAACCATTTCATCCACGTGAAATAGTCTCATATTTGCTTGAGCGAGTAAAAAATCAAGTACGTACTGCATCTGTGCTGCTCCAAAGAACATCATGAGATTCTTTCTTAAAGCATCTTTTTGGAGAATTTTTAAGTCCACCCTGCAGCTTTCTTCAAGTGAACCTGTAGGCATGGCAACAGAGTCTAAGAAATGCCATTAACAAAGAACCTCTAATTTGGGTGAGTCAAGAAGTGGCAGTGCCCAGACAAATTAATAACACTTAGCAACCTCTCATTCAGAAGATGCGGCTGCAATGTTTTGAATGCAGATGAAAAGTCAGTAATCAAAAGCCTGGAGTGAGCCTGAGGCTTTGCAAAATGTTGATAAAGGTTATTCAGTATAAAAAGTGTTGTATCCTTGACACCCCTTTCTTTCTAGCAATCAAATTGCAGTGGATCAATTTGTCTGTTTATGGATGATAAAATAATTTTTTTGTAAATTCTCCTCGACTTTGGATTCTTATTCAAATTAGTTCACCTATGGGACGCGCCTAGAGTCTGCTATCACTAAATAATCGTGATAATATTTGTTGCTCATGGCCATAGTGAGTTTAGAAAAAATTTAAAGTTAATCTTGTTAAATTTGAACAAGAAATTTCATTGAATCTCATTCTTCCTCGGACCATGCACTCTGAGGAAGAGGGCGTGAGATGGCAGAGGGGATCCCCTCCTTGCAGACATGATATGATGGGGAGAAATGACACATTATAATCTGATGAAAATGGAGATGGGGCAGTATCGCAGAAAATGGGCATAACGAAAACATTCTTGTCTTTTTAGGAGAGACCACACAGACAGTTCTGCAGGAGACCAAAGTTTCGTGAATGGTTGCAGCATGGCAAACCAGCGGATTGTGAAGTGGTGGAGAATCCGGAGAAAACAAAGTGCACAGTTTGCCTCATCGATATTGATGGGTTGGTTGGGCACTTGAATCAGAATGATTCAAATATAAATTCAGCTCATCAGCCCGCTCGCGGTCAGCAGATTCTGGACCTCTTCTGCTGCCCCTGATGTGTCCCGAGATTGCCTTCAGCCCTCTTCAGACCTCCTTTGTGTTCTTCTGCTGCAGCCTCTCCTGGAGGTCCTCCAGGAAGAAACGTCCTTCCTTTTTCATCTCAGCCGGGCTCAGATGAAAAAGGCAGAACTGGTGATTTGTTTGATGTAATGTTAGAAGGTAAGGTTATTGTCAAAAATGACTCCAAGGTTGTGGATGTGAGGGGAGGGAGTCAGGCTGGACTGGTAAATGGTGAAGGAGAAGTTTTGGGTGCTTTTGGTGAGGGTATTGGGACCAATGATTATCATATCAATCTATTCAGAGATGAGTTTTAGAAAGTTGGTTTGCCTCCATGGTCGTTATTAGAGCGAGGCAGTTTGTAAGAGCGAAGTGGGCTCTAGTGGTAATGGCTTTAGTGATGAGTTGGACGTCATGGGCGTAGCAGTGGAAGTGGACACCATCATGACGGATGATGTCGCCAAGGGGGAGGAGGTAATGGACGAAGAGGAGAAGACCAAGCACCGGACCGTGGGACAGAGGAGCAGTGGAGGAGGTGCACAGAAATGCATACAAACTATTCAGAAAAGTTCCCATGATGATGCTATTGTTTAATCGAGGGTTTTTTAGGATGGTGCTAACTTAGGCTAATTTGAGTTTGAGGGACAGAACCAAAGTTACACTGTCTAAGACAATCAATTTAGTTATTGTGTAGTATCTCAGAAATTTCCAGAGTTTTTCTTCATTTTTTTTATTGGTGTATCCAACTTAAATTGGAAATAGTTGTTAACAGTCACGTTGGTAAAGTTAAGTCAATAGAGCATGTCGTTCCTTTTCACCAACACCAAAAAAATAGCGTCTCACAGTTTTAGCTACCCTCGCAGGCTAGAGGCTGGTCAGGTTTAAGACTTGAATTATGCTAGGTGGGTGACGTCAAGAGAATAAAGGAACAGGCTTTCTTTATTGACATTAACGTCACCAAGTAAAGTGATCTTGAGAGATCAGGAAGGCGCTTATTTAATTAAATCTATTATTATTATTATTATTATGATACAGCTATCAATTAAGCATATATTGGCACCCCTTCAGAAACTCACCTTTACACTTCAAGGATGCAATGTTCTGGCGGCTATTTGTCAGTCCCCTGACTGGATATAAAACACGAAAGGACTTTACTTTTTATTCTCAACATTTCTAGTTAATTCTCGACATTTCAAGTTAATTCTTGACATTTCAACATTATCTCGAAATTGCATTTCATCTTTTATCTCGACATTTCTTTATTCTTGAAGTGCAATATGAAAAAGAAATATTCCTCCTCATTTCTTATCTTTTGCCTTGCCCTAATAGTCCTTCATAAAATTTTGAAATAAGAAACAGCTCAAACTTTACTCCATGAATTTCACCAAACTAAACAAAATTTTTGAATTTATGTCACACATTAACTATTGAAATATAAAAATATTGAGACTACGTTGAATATCATCAGACCAGAAATTTCCTGTCTGTGGTTCATATCAAGGCAAACAAGCAAATAATGGAACTCATCTCCTGGGTCATCAGTTGAACAAGTTACATGGTTTGGAGGCATTGTCATGATCATAACTGTGCTCCGAAATAGGCAAATTATGCCTTCTTCATCGGAATTTAGACATAGAAAATTTTTCAGCTCTTCTTAATAGGGTGAGATACCTCTCAAAGGAAATATCAACTTTAAATAATTTATAAGTTTCAGGGTTAATAAGTGCTCTCCCAACTTATTAAACGTCCATAGTTATTGCTGTGTTGAATTAACCATACTAGTTAACTTATTCTAATTGAAATTATATTCTGGTTATATTAGTATTTTTGCAAGAGAACTAGTACAGTTTTTGATGTGTTGTGAGAAAGTAAGGTACCGAATTCTACATTAGATATAAACAGCTTGTAAATCAAGTTGCATTTCTGCCACTACGCCCGTATTGTCAGCATAAAATAAGACAAACAATCTCAAAAACATTGCTACATAGTCGACAATTGATTGCAGCATTCTTTTGAAGAAAAAGTTCAAGTCCTTTATAACATTTGATCACATAATTCTCAAAATAATTTAGATATGTTGCAATACAAAAGTGGTGATGAATCCTCCCCACTTATTACATCGTTATGGTTTAAACCACAACGATGACCGATCAACACCGATCCTTTTTATAATCATAAATGTATAGTCTAATCTTTTTTTCTTGTAAGATACCATTCAAGCAATTAGTTTAGATCAAAAATATGATTTGAGGTTGAAAAGCCGTTTCTAAATCCAGCTTGTTCTTTTCCAAGACTTTGTGTGGAATCTTCAATATATAAGTAGTTAATCTCTTTTTTAATGTGGTAATAAAAAGCTTGACAATACAACTGAGTAAATTAATTCATCTGCATTATCAAGATCATAAGCTGATCCCTTATTTTTATACAATGGCTTTACAGCCAGTGGGGACTACACAAGTTATCATTGCCACATTTACGAATTATATGAATGCTTCATGGGATTTGATCTTCAGCTGCTGGCTATGGCACTACAGATTACTTCAGTTGTGGTCTTTGTGGCACCTGGCCACACCGCCAGTGACATTGCTTCATCAGGAACCTTAGATGAGCAACACAAGATGTTGCTCATATTGAGGGACAGTGTGCTCCCCTTTACGCTCAGCCCACATGATCATCCTTCCACAATGTTGTTTCTATCTAGTCAGTGGTGTGGTCTAGCTTATTGTAGTGGGAATGCCTGGATTTTCCCTTTCCCTGCCTTGTACACAGCCATCCCTTGGGGAAACCCATCCTCAAGCAACCCCCCATAAGCACCACCACGCCTATTTATGCACACAGGATGCTCCCACACATAACTGAGAGCAGTCTCAAACACTGGTTATGTGTTATAAACCACAGTTATACCAATTCAAAACTTAGCAGTGAGGATGCAAAAAGGTATCTTTATCTTCATAAGAGCAATTACACCCTTTAAATCAATATGTTCAATTATCTTCCAAAACCATGACTAATTAACATCATTATACAAGTTGTCTATTTTTGTAGCTATATTATAAGACCTGCTGCATGTGAACAAAATACACTCAAAAGTATTTAATTAATTCTTTACAGTCTTGTTACACCCGGCTAACAAAGGCTTGAGAATAGATGAAAGAAGACATGTTCCACTCCACCACTCACTAACTCCAATTATGTGCAACTCAACAACTCAAATAGTTAAAGAATTGTGCAAATGTCTGAAATTAATGAAGCTGCATATAGTAGTTAACTTCATTCATTTCATTTGTTTATTACTACTTTTCAAGCTGGGTGACATTAAGTTAGCTTTCTGTTTCTCCACTCTAAGGATGCCTGTTTTTAAATTCCCTTTCCTGACTTTCAATCAACAAGGTTGGTCCAGTCCAGTTCCATTTAAAAGGAACAGGGGCAAATACTGCAACTTATATGACTGTATATCATATAGACTGGATCAAAACATTTTTTTTTTTTCAAAGTTATTTTTTATTGTTTTTTGGATTTTTTTTTTACAGGACAATCCATGAGTTAAATACGTGCAATGTTCCAGCAAAAAATAAATAAAAGCAGTTTCAAAAACATAGGTGTTAACCCAGTCTACACTCCCTCCCTCTACAAACCCCCCACCCGCAGGTCAGACAAATAACTACCACAGAGCATGTACCTGTTCCAAACAAAAAAAACTTACAGAAAATACAAAGGAAAACAAAGAAATTAAAAAATAAAATAAAATAAAGAGTTTTGAAACAAATATATATGTATACATATAAACAATAATATATAGATTTTTTACCAAGTAGTGTCTTGTGCTGAAAATGAGGGAAGCAAAACAGTATCGACTGCACACCAATGATAAGTGTAATTTACCGTTCGAATCCATATTTGTGAAGGAGTATTATGTTCAGGGCTCTGCTTCTATAAATGTGAGAAAACACACCCCAGATCTTAGAAAACTCTCTGGGTCATCCTTTCATGTTGGACATAATCCTTTCATTTCATTTGTAATGCATGATGTTAGTTCAGCAGTCCACCTAAAAGGGCTAGAGGGTTGTACATCTTCCCAATGCATTGCTATAGACTTGTTGGCTGTGATGAAATTCTGATAAATTTCAGTTTCCTTTTATCTACCTTTATCTTAGCTTTGTCGCCCAATAGTGTTACCCTTGGTTCTGTGGGTATAGTAACTCCCGTGGTGTCTTTGAGTACATTGAGTATAAAGGTCCAATAAGATTTTAGGCATTGACATTCCCAAAACATATGAATCAGTTTTCCTGTTCCAGTTTTACACCTTGGGCAGAACTGGGGATATTGGGGTTTTATTCTATGCAACCTGTCAGACCTGTCATTGTAGTGTGTAATGTTGTGCCTAGTGTTAAAAGAGAAATACTGACTATCAACACATATACCTTACCAATCCGGTTCTTCAAAATTACACTAAAGATCCTCTTCCCGTTTGCATTTCACTCTCAATCTTTCACTCCCTATGATTCGGTGAATTCCGGAGTAAAAATATGAAATGAACCCTCTTAGTCCCCGTTTAGCATGCACAAGTTTGTCGAGAGCAAGTTCCTGCAATGAGTTTGAATGGTCAGACGTTAAAGAGGTGATAAAGTGTCTAACCTGGAGGTATTTGAAAAAGTGAGGGCAGGGTAGTCCATACTGAGTGGAGAGAACATACGCTTGGGACTACAACGCTTGGGACTACATACCCCTAGCTTGGGGGTAACATAGGATCAAATGGAAAGGAGACTGGTATCTCGTAGATTCGTATAGTGGCTGAAAGCAATCAGTTTTTTTACGGACCTGTTTATTTTATTTTATTATATCAAATTTTATATGTATGGGTAATGATTGGGTTAGTTGTTGAAGCCAGGGGGGAGTTAACCGGGTTCATATATGGTATTGACTCCAAATTCATCCCGTTTAGATGGCTTTGTTCAATTTGTTTCCATATCGGTGACTGGGTTTTTTCTCCTTGCCATATCCATATTGTTATAAGTTGCACTGCCCAGTAAAAGTAATCAAAGTTAGGGAGTTTCAACCGACCATTTTCAAGAGAGCTTTGTAATACTTTAATTGTTATCCTGGGTGGTTTGTTTTTCCACATAAATCGACTAAGACAAGAATCCAGTTGTTTAAAGTACAATATAGGCACTTGGACAGGCAGCGTTTGGAATAGATACAGGTATTTTGGCAATATGTTCATATTTATGCAGTAAGGTCGACCAAATAAAGACAGAGGAAAGTCAGTCCATCTTTTACAGTCCTCTTTTGTCTTTTTCAGTACTGGCGTATAATTAAGGGAGAATGTGTTTTGCAACTCGTGGAATTTTCAGTCCTAAATAACCACTAGATGTGGTTATGATTCCACAGAAGAATTGTGTTAAGGGGTTGGGCAATAGCTTTAGCATTAAGAGGCATGACTACAATTTATTTATATTCATCTTACAGCCTGAAATTTTCCTGTAATCCTCAAGTGTTTCCATCAGAGCTGGGATAGATTTTTCTGGATTTGAAAGGTAAGCCAATATATCATCTGCATAAAGGGACAGAGTATGGACACAGTTACCAATCTGTATACCCTGACTGGCTGGGTTAGATCTTATAGAAGTTGCCAGCGGTTCAATGCCAATGGCAAATTACAGTGCGATGAGGCAACACCCTTGTCTAGTACTATGTGACAGAACAAATCAGTCCGAGATGTCCTTGTTCGTTTGTATTTGTGCTGCTGGGCGTCTGTAAACCAATTGACTAAGGAAGTGAATTAAGAACCCTCTTACATCTTTTTCATTGTCTCAAATAGATATTGCCACTCGAGACGGTCAAACGACTAGTCTGCGTCGGGTGACACTGAGACACAAGGATTGTGATTGGATTTAAACTATGAATCACCTTAGAAAATCTTCTTACATTGTCTATTGATGGTCTGTTCTGAATATATCCAGTTTGGTCCATGTTTATTATCTCAGGGAGGTCTTTTTCAAGTCGTATAGCAAGGACTTTATAGAAAATCTTATATTCACTGGGTAGGATTGAAATGCAAAGTTTAGGGTCTTTGCCCGGTTTCGGTAAAACAATTATCAGAGTTTACTCCATTAATTATGGTAATTGCCCTGTTCCTATGGCATAATTGAACATGGAGAGCATAGGATCTATCAGTATGGAACAAAATGCTTTGAAATAATCTACGGGAAATCCATCATGGCAAGGTGATTTTACTGAGGCAAGTAAAGTTAAGGGTTTCAACACTTCTTCTTTTGTGATACTGCCCTCTGTTTCCTTGTCATGGTCTGACAATGCAAGTATATGAAGCTTGTCCAGAAAGCACTCAGTCACCCCAAAGTCACATCCTTGCGAGATGTATGAGGATTGATAATAGCTGAGGAAAGCTTAGTTAATGTCCCTAGGATTTCTGGTAAGAATATCATCTTTTTGGATCGTTTTTATTGCGATGTTTGTCTCCTCCCCCTTAATCTGCCAAGCTAAAAGCTTACCTACTTTGTCTCTTTGTTCGTAATACTTATATTTCATCTTTAATCGCGTTTTCAGTTTTATGTGTGTTAATCTTATTATATTCCAGTTGCCTTAATTTAAGTTGTTCAAAAGTATCACCATCATGTTTTTGCATGAGTAGTTTTTCTAATTCTTTGATTTCGTGTTCTAGAGATTCAATTTGGCTTATATAGTCTTTGCGTTTGGCAGAATTGTAAACTGTGACATCTGAAATCTGAGATATGCTTTCATGGTATCCCATACAATATTAGGATTTGCTGTATCTTGATTTATATTAAAAAATTAGGTAATTTCCCGTCTAATCTTGTTTTTAAATTCTGAGTCATTGAGTAAGTGGGAAGCAAATCTCCATCTATAACATCTGGTTACTGGTGTGGGCAGAGGTATTGTAACCAATAGAGCAGCATCATCTGACAAAGTTCTGGCAAAATACGCACATGAATTAATTTGATGTACCTTGGAAGACGGAGTTAATAAGTAAATACGGGTATAACTATTGTAGAGAGGAGAGTAAAAAGAGTATTCTCTGGTGTTTTGTATAAAGTGTGCCAAATGCTGCCTTGTATCTCTTCTTTTAGTAATGTAGCACTCCATGTCAAAGAACAGGCCCTCTGTGACTATTGATCAAGAGTTGGATCCAGAGTTAGATTGAAGTCTCCTCCCATATAAACCTCTACGTGTTGGTCTGAAAGTGCATCGAATAATTTCTCAAAGTACTGAGGGTTATCAATATTAGGTCAATAAACTCTAACCAGAGTTATAGGTTCGGAGTGTAGCAGCCCTTGCACTATCAAAAATCTTCCATAAGGGTCCTAGACAATGAAAATTGCCTGGAATGAGACATATCTACAAAGTAGTATGGCAACTCCTCTGGCTTGTGATCTAAATGATGATAAGTATATATGATTAAAGCCTGCTTGTTTCAGTTTAACTCTTTGTCTGTCAAATGTGTCTCTTGTAAGAATGCTTTATAGATATTATGCTGTTTTAAGTAACTCAGAATGCGTTTCCTTTTCTCATAGTTGTTTACCACTCTTGCATTCCAAACAAGGCACTTATATCACATTGGTGTGACTATTTATCACTATTTTCATGACATTCAACAACTGAGAGAGCAGTCATATCCATAACCAAGACTACGTGCCACCTACTCTTTAGAATCTTTAGGTACAAACCTCTTGAAAGTGGTAATGAAAGAAAATCAACCTTTGTCGGACTCTGAACCCAAACCTCTTTTTCCTGAACTAAAGAGGTACCCCTTAGATCTAACTGGAATTCATATTGATGTAGTGATATTCAAGAACATTTAACATTTCTTCAGCTCTCAGTTGTTGTAATCTGAATTGTTACCTTCAAAAGGAACGAACATGAAAGAAAGAAAAAACAACCCTTAGTATCACACTGTGATGCAACATAGACAACCTGGAGTTTTACTGCCATATACAGGACTTACAAATCAAAGCCCTTGGCGTGGTTGATTATAAAAATGTATGTGTGCACACATATACATACAGTACACTTCTAAGAAATTGTAAAGTTAACCTGAGTACATTTAAGTTCACCTCATTCATATACGTTTCAGCTGCTAAATTCACAAGTACTCACTGAAGAGTGGGCGATTCAGTCAAAGCGATGTTTAAGAGATGTCTTCACTGGAGCACCAGAAGGAGGATGTTTTGTGGCACTTCTTCACCTCAGTTGTAACACGCTCGTGATCGGCAACTGTTTAAGTCTTAACGACTGCGTTGTCGTGTTTGCGTGAATACTTCCAGAAGAAGATGTTTTCCTTCTTTTCATTTGTCCTTATAGGCGGCATTTCGGCACTTTTTAGGCAGCATCTCAATAACGTTGACGTTTTAAGAATTAAGAATTTGTTAACTTTAAATGTGAAGGGATTTGGAGTAAAAAACAAAAGAGATTACGTAGTAATCGAGGATATAATATGGGAGTCCTTGGGCACGCTACCGTTCAGTCTGCCGCCATAACCGGAAACGG
Organism: Lophius americanus; assembly: GCA_037951165.1. Taxonomy (NCBI): domain Eukaryota; kingdom Metazoa; phylum Chordata; class Actinopteri; order Lophiiformes; family Lophiidae; genus Lophius; species Lophius americanus. Next base: position 20,593,603 of record JBBDHG010000019.1, on the reverse strand, counting down.
GATCAAAACAACAGTGATTGTTTTGATCCCGTTTCCGGTTTACTGGGCACATGCAGGCACACACACACACACACACAAACACACACACACACACACACACACACACACACACACACACACACACACACATACACACGCAGCAGATGTGCTGCATCTTTTCGCCTGCATTCATTTATATACCAAAATAGGCCTTAGTGAAGTAAGCTAGCTGTAGATACAAATAAATCAAATCAAACAAATATCTATAAATATTTGTTTGTATGTATTCCTATCCATTTTTCATTCATAATTTTTGGTGATATATTTTTATGTTATGTTAAGTTTGTTAAGTGTTACGATTGATTATGGATAATTAAGACCCTAACCTATGTTGACCTTGCTTTATGGAACTGAATCGAGTGAAAATAAGTCAGAATTAATAGAAATTACTGAAAAAGCGTAGCTTAGTGGAAAGGCTAGCTTTATGGAACAGAGCTCAGTGCACAGTGGACAGTACCTGCTCTTTCTCTCTCACAGTCTTCATCACCGTCTCTCTTTCCTTTTATCTCTTTCCCTTCATGTCCTCTGTCACCTTTTCTCTAGCTACCTCAATCTATTCATTTCTGTCTGTGTCAGGGCATGAGGTAAAGGTAACTTTTTAGCTAAAAAAGCTATATAACATTCATCCAAATCAACCAGCTGGCATCATGAATGATGAGCTCTGTTTAATGTGACAGGAAGCTCAGCAGGAGTTATTTATCTGATGATATATTAGGAAGATTGTTGTTCAACCACCAGCAAGTATACGTCTGCAGTTACCTGTCTCACCACGCATCGGCTGTAAAAAAGATAACCGTCTAGTTTGTTCCTGTCATCAGAAAACTACCGTGTTGAACAAAGAGTTGGGTCGAGATAATTCACTCCATCCCCACACACACAGTCACAAGCAACAGCAATGGTACAGAAATATGGAAGTTACGTTCTTGATGTTAAAAAATGTCGTTGCAGAGCCAATGGTGGGCTATATTTAGGCATTAATTCTGGAACTCGGTGACCTCAACATGGCCATGTGCACAGGGTGAATTGTAAGAATTAAAATGTGTTGCCACGTATCCTTGAACATTTTTAAGTCGGTAGAAGAAAATCTTTGAGATTTCGTAGTGGGTAAACGGCGTATACCTGCGTATCACATAGACTACACCACTGCATGTGTGCCCAGCTGTCCCTGCCAGACCGCTCTTCCTCTCTTTATTCCTATATATGCCTCCTCACTCATTCATGGTGGAGAAGTTTTACCTGAACCCAATTGTAGTGGGACCAGAGAAGATCCGTTCATGCTCACAAACCCTCCAATGTGGCTGGGCTAGTAGCTAGTAGTTCTGTAAACAGGAATGGGTCAAAATTCCACCACAGTGAAAACAGAAACTGATCTCCAGCCATCATATGTGTTTGGTTCCGGTTGTTGCTGTTAAAGGAAGATCATAATCTAATTAAGATCTAATTTCAGAAGGCAACTCTTGGTGATTTATCCTGGATAACCTTTTTTGCCTCTTTACATGCTATTATCATTTTGAACTTTAATGTATTTTGTCTTTACTGTTTTGTGTTAAATTTATATCACAGTTTACACAGAGATACATAAAAATTAGAAGAAGCCAGGGGGGTCCAATACTTTTTCACAGCACTTTTTCACAGCACAGCCTTTCGGGGTTGAACTGTTTAAAGACAGGACAGAACGTTTCATCTGGTGTAAACCAAACACTGCTTTCTGTTAGAAGAACATAAGACCTACAGTCAAACATGGTGGAGTGCAATGTTGTGGAGATGATTCCTGCATCAGAACCAGAACAACTCGCCATCTTCGGGGTAAATATGAAAACTAATGTCTTCCAGAAAATTCTAAGTTATCCCATGCGGAATAGTAAGTCCACATCCGAGTGGATCACAATGAATTAACTAAAAGAGGGGTCTTGGCAAAGTCTGAAACGCTGTGCTGGGACTAGAGAAGATCAGTTCATGCTCACTGACCCTCCATGAACTGCTGCACTGAGCATCATTAAAACTACACTAAAGCAGTTCTATGGAAAAGAGTGGGGAAATATTCAATTCTGTAAGGAAACAAACGGAGTATAGATAGCTCTCCAACATTTTATTATAAATTGTCTTGATAGCCTGTAATTTTGTCCTACTTTTGTTTCCTCTGAGTGTCAATCACTCCGAACTATCATTATTCCTCTGTCCTCCAGCTAATTCATCGTGCTTCCTGAAGCCTAAAGGTAAGGAGTAAACTTTTACACTCCCAAACAAATCTGATGACTTCCAGCTTCATAATAATTACAGGGTTTTTTTTATGCAGTTCCAGGCCAGAGGTGATTGAGGAAACCTGCCTTTTATTTTTGTTTTAAAATGATGTGTTGTGTGCTGTTACAGAATGAAATCTGTCTTGGAACCATCTCTTTCACAAGACAGAGTTGGACCTCCTGCTTCAAATGGCCTGACCGTTGGTTTCCCTGATGGAAAATCTAGCAAGACATGGCAAATGTCATAGTACAATGCATCCACAGATATCCGCTACAACACACACATACACATACACAAACACACACGCACACACACACACCTACACACACTCTCAAACACACAAACACACAACTCCACATACATACATACACATACACGTTTCTTTTTCATTTTGTGGGAGCCACCCTTTCAATTGGTTGACATTCTTTTAAAAGAAATCAGGCAAGATTAAAAAATAAATCCTATTCACAAATATCACCTGAATGTTACAGAATTCCAAACTTTTTGTAATTGCGCTAGTATTTCCAAGTTATTTTTGGGGCTCGTTTTCTAGCATCCAGTTACTGTCAGGTCCACTTTTACATACATACACACTTATGCACAAATATATAGTTTATTATATCATACAGGGGATGAAGATACCATCAGGAGACCTCAGTGTTTTACATTAATTCTACTTTATTGACAAATAATTAAATTTCTCTTTAAATCCTGTACTTATTGTTTTAAGGAACTGGTTATTAACATGGTTGGCATCATCTTAACAGTAAATAAACAAAACATAAACAAAAAACAGGGCAGTAACAGGGAACTTGACAATGTCCTCCATTACATCTTTCATCAAAATAGGCATGAGATTACAATTTTCACATAATACTTAATTCCTTTCCAGTTTCGATTTCCAATGGCTTGAGGTTCTGCATTAACCCAGTACTCATAGTCAATTTTCCCTTGGTCTTGGTGACACAATGAACTTTCCTAAATGTTTTTCAACGGATCCAGCTTCTCTTGGCAGCATTTTGTTTAACTTAATTGGCATAAAATGAACAAAGTATATGTTGAAGAAATTAGGTCATCTGTTGTCACATAAGACTCTCCAACAGTAAATGGAAATTTAGATGTATTCTCTAGGAGAGCTATTGGGACAATATTTAGTCCAGACTACTGTATTCTTATATAACTATTAAATATGTGAAATGAAACAAATACGGCATAACTTCTATCAAATGATCTGTACCAAAGAAGCTCACATAATTCAGAAAGCCAAGATGATTATATAATTGTCCACTTCATACCAAAATACGTCAAAATTGGGAAAACTGTTTATCAAAAACTACAAAATCACTTCAATGAAATATAATTTTACAACTAGTAAATAGCAAATCTAAAAGCAAACTTAGAAAAAACAGGCCCTTTACACTTCTAATTAGAGGTTAACAGAGCAACCACATCAATTACACATGAGAAAAGTCAAGAGAAGGAAATATAAAATTAATGTTGTCTGAATAGTTTCTACTTGTGGACTTGACAAGTTTGGTAGTCATCGGATTTTTTAATTTCAAACCATTTTTGTCCAACATTGAAAAATATTATTACTACTAAAATGGTCGGTTTACTCGCTGGGAAATTCCCTTGAGAAATTTGTCAATAGCAATGGTAGTATTCAATAATACAATTAGCCATTTTAATGGATGAATGTGATAAGAGATGTATTTTGGATTTTGAAGGGGTTGTGCTGGCCTAAACAAGATTAAAAGCTATTGTTCTGAGCTCACCTCTCCTGTTAGTATTCTTGCCCTTTTTGGGTCAAAGGTTATGAAGGGAAACTCCTTGAGGGATGTCACATTGGCATCATCATACTTGGGGTTCTGACGTCCTACTGTCTGGTAACAGAAAAAAGGTGTGTATGTATGGTTGGATTAGGTTTTCTTGTCATTGTGACAGAAATCAATTTGAAGTGACAAAAATAGAGTAGTAATAGGCTGAAAAAATAATTAAGAAAATGGCATGTGAGTCTCTGAAAGATGAACAACATTTTAGCTTAATTATTGAATATTGTTTCCATAGTTCTATGATATAGTTTTAGGGAGAGACCACAGGTATAAATCCATACCCTTCCTTTAGAACCTGACTAGAACTCATGAGTAGAACATCACTTTGAGCCAATGTCACAAAGTCACTTTAAACAACAAGTCTACAATTCTGTAACTTTAAGTTTAAATTTAAACATTCTATTAAAGCAAGGTCCTGTAACTATAAAGTTAGTATAAGAATACATTTTTGGTACAATAAAAACAATTATTTAAATATTGTATTTTGTGCATTACGAGATTCATTTGTGTTGAATTATTTTTGAGATTTCAAATCACATTAATATGAGATACAAACAAAATAAAAACAAATCAGATGCTCCGATCCTTTTTTTTCTAAAAGTTTAGCTCCTTTTAATTTATTTACACATTTCCCTTTTATAAACAGTTGGATGGCTTGTGAACTTCCCCCTAGGAAATAATAAAGCCTGACAGATCATTTATATATTGGCTACATTTTGCATTTGTAATCTAAATCTTAGAAATGCTGAAATCTCTCAGATACATATAGCAGAGTAGCAAGTACAATATTCCCAACCTATATAATAATAATAATACATTTAATTTACAATGCACTTTACATTTGGATCAAATCTCAAAGTGCTACAAAGTAAAAGCAGATAAAAGCATCAATAAAAAATAAAAAAAATAACTATATAAAAACATGACCAAAAAGCAGCAATGTTAATTAAAGTTATAGGTTCTGCTAAAAAGGAAAGTTTTAAGTCCTTTTTTAAATGTGTCAGTCGCTGTGGAGCCCTCAGATGGTTAGGGAGGGCATTCCACAGACGAGGGGCCGCAGAACGGAAGGCCCGATCACCCATGGTGCTGAGCTTAGTCCAGGGAAGGAGGAGGCGGTATGAGTGGGTAGAACGGAGGGATCGTGCTGAGGTCAGTGGGGTGAGTAGTCCTTTCAGGTAGGGGGTGCGTTACCGTGGATGCACTGGTGAGTGAGGAGAGAGATCTTATAATCAATCCTGGTGGAGACGGGAAGCCAATGAAGGGAATGAAGAACAGGGGTGATGTGTTTGTGTTTACGCACTCTCATCAGGATCCTTGCAGCACTGTTTTGAACATACTGTAGTCTTTGAAGACTTTTATCAGGGATCCCGATGAGAAGTGCGTTACAGTAATCCAGTCGGGAGGAGATAAACGCATGAACCAGCTTTTCAGCGTCACTCAAGGTGAGTGAAGAACGGAGTTTGGAAATATTTCTGAGATGGTGAAAGGAGATCTTGCAGATGTGTTTGATGTGGGATTCAAAAGTGAGTTGAGGATTGAATCTTACGCCGAGGTTGGTGACTGATGAAGAGAGGGGAATGTCGTGACCAGAAAAGGTAATTCTGGTTATGGAGGAAGACTGGGTCTGATGTGGGATGCCAATTAAAATTGCTTCGGTTTTGGAGCTGTTCAATTGGAGAAAGTTGTTTTTCATCCACACCTTTATCTCCTCCAGACAAGCGTGGAGAGTTGACAGGGGAGATGATGATGACGTGGAGGATAGAGAGGCTGCAAAGGAACATGTGTCAGTTTTTATGTAGATTTGCGTGTCATCAGCGTAACAATGGAATGAGAGTCCATATCGACTGATGACATGGCAAAGGGGGGGCATGTATAGTATGAAGAGAATGGGGCCAAGGACTGATCCCTGGGGGACCCCACAGGCGACGTGTGTGTCCGGGACCTTGAACTTCCAAGGGAAACGTATTCTGTTCTGTCAGTGAGGTAAGATTGAAACCAATCTAGGGCGGTGGCAGTGAGTCCAGTGGTGTGATGTAGGCGGTGTAGGAGTATTCGGAGGTTTCAAAGAGGTTGTTGTATTTGAGGTGGTCCTGGAGGTGGGCAGCAACTATTTTTTCCAGGAATTTGGAGAGGAATGGGAGTTTGGAAATGGGCCTGTAATTGGCAAAAAGTTCCGGATCGAGAGTAGGTTTTTTGAGGAGTGGTCTGATTATGGCCGCTTTTAGGGCAGATGGAACAAAGCCGGCCTGGAGGGATTGATTTATTACAGCGGTGATCAGGGGACTGATGGAAGAGATGTTAGTTTTCACTAGGGCTGTAGGAAAGGGGTCGAGGGCACAGGTGGAGGGCTTCATCGTCCTGATGATAACCTCAACCTCCTGCTGTGAGATTTCTTGGAAACACTTCAGAGGCTGGGAGATCTCAAACTGTGAGTAAGCAGACTGGATAGGCAGAAAGGAGGAACCAGAAAGGACAGAACGGATTGAGTCAATATTTGATTTGAAGAAAGCCATGAAATTATTACAGTGCTCTTCTGTAATTTCTGTAAGTGGAAGAGTTTGTGGTTTAAGACGATGATTGATAGTGGAATACAGCTGCTTAGAATTTCCAGGACTGGTTTTGATGATGTTGGAGCAGAACAGTGACCGAGCCTCTCTAAGGGCTTTGAGTAGGCCTTTTGGTGTTCCCGAAAGGCTAGCTTGTGGACAGTGAGACCTGAATCCTTGTAACGCCGCTCAAGGACACGCCCAGCTGCCTTAATTTCCCGTAGCTCGCTGGTGAACCATGGGGCTGAGCGGTAAAAGGGGACTGTTCTAGTTTTTACAGGGGTGTGACGATCCAGGATGCTACTCAGAGATTTATTGTAGAAATCTACTGAGTCATTGGCTGATACAAAGTTTCCAGAAAGAAGATGCTGGAGGTCGACTGCCATGGTTTCTGGGTTGATGGTTTTCAAATTGTAAAATGTCGACAAAAGGTTGAACATCTGAGAGATGAAGGCCGGGTTTAGTTTGGGTGGTCGGTAGATTAGAAGTATGGTCATGGGGAAAGGGGGTTTACAATTAAATGCCAGGCATTCAAAAGAATAGATCTCTGGCAACGGCAGTGGAGACAAGTCCAAATCACTGCGGTAGATGACAGACAGACCACCACCACGTCCAGTGCTGCGGGCTTTCTGGAGGTAACAGTAACCGGCCGGCAGGTCTCATTCAGGACAGAAAAATCATCTGGTTGTTGCCAGGTTTCTGTAAGGCACATCACATCCAGACATTTCTCCAGGATGTGGTCATGTATGAGGCATGATTTGTTTGTGAGAGATTGTGAATTAAAGAGTTCGATTTTAATATTAGATGGAGCAGTGAGTCTCTGTATTGGCCGAAGAAGACTGAAATCCACTCCACGTTTTCTAACCTGCACAGTGGATAACTTTATCGAGGAAAGTCCAGTGAGACTAATGGGAAAAGCGACAGCATTCTGATGACGCGTCTGAGACGCGACAGTGCGCACATCAGACCAAAAGGACGGAATGGAGTTATCGGAGCGGGAGCGGGAGTTAACAAACTTAGAACGGAAACTTCTGTGAATATAACGGGGCCGGCGAAGGAGTCCAAGTTGTTTAATAACCGATATTAGTACGTAAGTAGCCACTATTTTCATGGAAAAGATGCCGAGAAAAAAAAAAAATCAAATCCAGAAAATGATATACAACAGCTATTAGTCAGAGTGACACGGGGCAGAGATGAACAGGACGATGAACAAACAGAAACGGACATAAACGATGAAAAAAACGGTCGCCTAAATGATGAAACAAACAGATACAGAAGTCTCCGGGTGATGGTACACTTGCAGCAACAGGTAGGCGGACCGTCACCAGACCTGGTAGAATTCTTACAAATACTATGGATATATATCCAAAAGGTTTGCCGGTGAGCAACAATAAAAGGTATACTTGTCGGTTTATAGTATTGCAGGCTGTAGAACTCTGATGGAAAAGCGGCGAACAGACAACGCCAGAAATGCCCACATAAAATGCAATACCTCAAATTTGTACTGAAGTTAATTTCCCTAATTATTGCGCGCCACTGGTTACCAGATTAACAAATTGCTTAAATTCAGCTAAAGCAAGCAAGTTTAGTTAACATTAAATATCAGTATCACTTTAGTTTTCCTCTGGCCATCCTATTCTGGACAATGGTGTTTTGAGGTAAATTGTCAATAAGCAGGGAAACCTGCATTCATTCAATATCACAAAAAAACAATGAATGCAATGATTATAAATACTTTTATACAATTATAGATAAATCGTAACCAATTAAAAAAGTACCCGAATACCCTCTAAGTCCTCTTGCGACTCTTCTATGTCCTCTTGTGAACAGTCTTCCATGCAAACAGTCACTAAAAGGGTAAATGATAATAATTAGTTAAAGAGCAGGAACGCGTGATCAATGTGACAATTACAGAAGTACTACATAAACAACTGGATTGATAATTAACTAAAATTTTGTTTTTATGGGCAAACTATAGCCCATTAAAAGTCTCCATCTTCAAATATTAATACAGGATATTACTAAATTTGATCAGATCTTGTAACCAAAATATAAACTTAAACAAAGGCAATCTGCAACACCGAACAAAAATTGGGCAGTGGCCAGGTGAAAGCCAACCCTAACCTAGAAGGATATAATCTAAATTTGGCCTCAGGGAGAATATTGTACAGACTGATCAATCAAACATTGAAATCTTAGAAAGTTCCGAGTCGCTTTAGATGAGGTAGAAAACCAAAAAGCATTCCTAAAAAAGTACATAGGAATAAAACAAAAGTTTTTGGTCTAGTCCAAGAGTGGACCTGAACCCCACTGAGATGATGTGGTGGGACCAAAACACAACTGGTCATGCTCACAAACCCTCCAATGTGGTTGCACTGATGCAATTCTGCAATAAGAGTGTGCCAAAATCCCAGACTATAAACATTTCAGTCCTGAGTGGGTTGAGGAGAACAGGAACTCACCTTCCTCTCTTTCCTAAAATGGTTATCTGGACAAAATGTTGGCAAGGCTTCTGCTCAAAGGCTGTAGGGGTAATATCACCATGCGTTTCTGATGTGTCCTTTGATAAGTATGCAGACAAAGGCTTTCTGGAAACCTCTCCTGCTCTCCGGCGGTTGAAATGGATAACTTGCACCAGGGTCACTTTAGCAAGGTCTTTCCAGCTCAAAAGCGTTGGCTTTTCTTTAGGGCATTCAATTGTTGCTGCTGTTTCCCAGACAAATTGCAATGAAGAGTTTGGACATCCTGTGTGAATAAAGTTGAGTAGCAGGTCAAGCTGAGTAGCGGCTTGGCTTGCAATGTCAAATTTCTATCTCTCTTAGTACAACTTTTCAAATTCCTCAGTATCCTGGGCAGTTTCCCTTGACTTGCCTTTTCATCCTTCAAACTTAATAAACAGGGCCAAAGAATGCAAAACGCTGTCTATCTTTGCTAGCCAGAGAATCCAGCGAAGCTATTTGCAACAGTGACAACATTACCATAGTTTTGAGGTTTGATGATTTCTCGGATAGTCTTCACAGGTGTCAGTTTTTTTGCTTCCAGAAAAAGTCTGCCAAGTCCTTAGTTTTTGCTGAATATATCGATTTTGGCTGATTACCCTCTCATTCTTATTATAGAGTCTGTAACCATAGTCAAGGAAGTAGCGATTTTAGTATTATTATTTATTGATTCTTGATACATACAACTTAAAGACTTCCAGTCTTCGGAGCAGGTCCAGTAAGCATTTAGCAATGCTTACTGGACCTGCTCCGATTAGAGCAGGTTCAGCAAAGGCACACAATGCACAATCCACCCTTGAAAATTGCAATATTTAGTGTCCTTCAGTTTTATTCTTAGGTTTGCTTCCATGGAATGAGTGTGCCTCTATGACTCTCCTAAACTTCAGTATAATGTTTGAAGTTCCATTTATTTTGTATATAGTATAATTGCAGTCGTCTTTACTTTGAGTTCTTTAGGAAACTGAGAGCTTTTGCGATATCAACCTTATCAGTGTGTTTACTCCACAGCTGTCTTGACATCTTTTGAACTATTGATCCACCTTCTTCAAAGCCTTATCAACATAGACAGATGGCTCTTCCTCAAGGGACCTTGAAACACTGGACTCCATAATAGGATCGGTTGCCCCATTTTATGTTCATTCACATCTGCGCTGTCAGGAAATCATTCTGTAGGGTTCCCACTTGTTTCAAATTTTTTTCCCTGACAGGATTCAAAATGGCTTGGATGGGACGCCCTTGTTCTGCTCTGACTCTTAATTGCAATTTTCTTCTTTACTGGACCTTCCGTGGATTGTTAAGTGTTGAGGTCACTTTCTGAGCTTTCCTCCTCAGGATTGGGAACTTACTCATCTTCGCTATCTACGCTTTTGTTGTCGTTCCTTTTTCTTTCAAAGAACTGATACACTCTTTACCACCTAAATTGTGTGATTGGTTGGATTAACATTAACATTGTTTTGGTCCCTTTTATGCAGCCAAAACAGATTTTTGATGCAATATGTGTTCCTATCTTTTCAGAACTGCCCTTAACTTTTCAGGAATTTGTCTTGACTTAAGCAGTTCACCTGTGGGATTAGAAACAAGGGCAAGCCTTCACTCCCCCAAAGCAACGATGACCCTTAATGGGAGCCCCCCAAAACTCAAATATGTACATTGAGCTATTCAGAGTTAAACAACGACTCAAACAAGAAACACTATATTAGTAGTCATACACTAAGCTATATCAATTAAGATGGCTAAAAATTAGAGCAATTTGACAAATCAAGATTTCAGTCAAAATGTTAATTCATATTGAGAGCTAGCGAAAGTTCAGTCGGAAAGACTATCCTCACGGTACGGCCACAATTACTGCTCATCCACTCTGCTATGCTAACCTTTCACACAGGCTTGGTCTCAATTACGTGCTCAAGGCGTGGAGCATTAATTGATTTCAGCTGCACCCTTTCAGGTAACCTCAGCCATCCAATCACTGAGACACCTGCATGCTTAGCCTCTTCATCACCACATCACATTAGCTGCTGTCTTTAAATATGATCCTCTCCATCCATCTAGTTCTTGCATGCTGCTGGTTCACGTGCCCTCCACCAGTCCTCGAAGATCCATCAGTTTCATCATTCATCAGCCTCCGCAGAGTCATTAGCCCCCACCACCGGTATCCAGACTCCAGAGGGGGGATATTCCATGCTGCTGCTCAGGGCAGAGACCCTTAAATCACAATCTCCCCGAAGAGTCTGAGCGCCAAAGACTTTCTAATAGACTCAATATCACACATCTGCTGTTGTAATATATCATTCATCTTTTCGACATCTCGTCTTCTCTGATTGAAATACCCATTTCCATAATCTAACCTGTGATGAACTAATGGAAATCTTTTTGTGTTAAAGTGCAAACAATATATACATGAGATGCAGTGAAATCGGTCGTATCGAAATATATTTAAAAGGCTATGTCATATATGATGTGGTGATGTGGAGCACAGCAACAATGGCTCTCTAAGTAGAAAACATGCTCATGAATTTTGGTTACATCACCCATTAAGTGACAAAATGAGGGGAATAAAAAAAAAAAGACTTACAGGATGGCAATAGTCTCTCTTCGCTCGTTGTGAAGCCATTTCAGATTCAGGATTGGAAGGTCCATATAAGGCATCAGAAAAATCTAATACATTATCCATCCACAAAAAGGGAAAAGAGAGATAGATAAATTAACTATCCAATTTTCATCCAATTTTGTCCACATTCTATTAAAAAAAACAAGTACAGTAGAAAGTAGAATGGGACGGCAGGTCAACAAGTTTTTAGCATTCAGTGTTAGAGGCATACCAAAATGCTTTTTGTCTCTCTCAGTTTGGGGATATCTTCATAGTCTGATCGTCCAATTGAACGGTCTCGTATGTAAATCCCGTCACTATTTTTAGCCACTAAACTATAGTTTGAATCATAGAAAGAATCAGAGAAAAAATGTATTTTATCCTTCTGCAAAAAAGGATTCATGAAAATGCATGGCCTTCCACGTTTTTACCTTCTACTAATATCAATCACAGACAAAGTATTTTTGAGCCACTTGCCTATAAACATTTAACAAGCCTTTAAGGTATCTGTGAAATAGCAGAATATTTTCAGTCTTTTGATTTGGCACAACTCCATCTGGCGTCAGATGTGAGTCTTTTCATAAAGTCATCTTCAGTTTCATCACTTTCAGAATAATCCACAAGGGAAAAACTTCAGACAGTAGAAACCTAAACAAAATTAAGAGCTAGAGATAGTAATCCATGCATTACTCTTTGCCAAGATCCTTGCACCAACTGTCTGTGATACACACACACACACACTAGACTGCACTCATCTGACAGATTCATTCAGGTCTAAAGTTTAAAAACTTCACACGATTCTGTCCCAAACAGATGGGTCACATATCACCTTGTTTTCCACCAAAAGGACGCGTTCCTGAAAATTAATGAAGCTGAGGAACAATTTTACGGGTTATGATTCTTGCACCACAGGAGGCAGAGAGGAACAACCTATGGGGCCTGCAGCTACCAGCCTCACCACCAACCAGGGCTATTTAAAGGTGGTCTGTTCTTTTAAACAGGACAATGTTATTAAAATTTACTGTATTTTACTTGATTGAGCTCACTTAAATAAGTTTAATTTAGTTAGGTGTCTGGTGGCCTCCAAAATCCTCCTGGAAAAATGGCCAAATACTGAGCATCTGCATCAAAAGATTTCCCTCAGCCTCACCCAAGCATTGTAAAAGGAGGAATGTTTTCTCTGGTATAGCCAATTTATATAACCATGTATAGGAGATGAAGATAGTAGTCTCTTGATTGGAGGAGAGCTCAGGTGGTGGAGTTAAGTTATAGTTTGTTTAACTTTATGCTAACGTTCTTCCTCTTCTTCATCATTTCTTTTGGCCGTTCCCGTGACAGGTAGACAGAGCAGATCATATTTTTCCTTCTTGCTCTGTCCTCTGCATCTTCTTCTGTCATATCAACCAACTGCATGTCCTCTCTCACCACTTCCATTAACCTCTCTCTAACCAGTAGATCCACTATCCATCCTCTTCACATGTCCAAACCATCTCAATCTGGTCTCTCTTATTTTGTTTCCAAGACGTGTAACCTTGGCTGTCCCTTTGATGTACTTGTTCCTAGTCCTGTCTATACTGGTAACTTCCAAAGAACATCTGAACATCTTCAATTCTGCCAACTCGAGCTTTGCTCTGGACTGCATCTTTTCCATAAAATGTAGTCCAACTGGGTGCTCCTACCTCCGCTCTGATACAGTATGTCACCCGTTCCTCCCCCCTCTTCTTGAAATACATGTTCACCTCAGCCATTTCTAACCTTTTCACAAAATCTACCACCACTTGTCCTTCACAGTATACCAGCGTCGGGCATTGACTGCATTCATCATCAGAACTACAATTTCTATCTTTGTACTGAACCCTCCTCCAATACTTCTTGCCTGCGGCCTTACCACCTTGTCTCTTGGACGCACAGTTAAACTACATTCTTTCTCCCTGTGATACCAACAAGCTTTAACAGTTATTTTTGTAAATTTGTTTTTTTTATCTATTTTAATTTAGAAAATGTGGGTGATAAGGCATTATTTTTACACTTTAATCTATTCTTGCAGCTTTTTATTACCCTGCTCATTAATTCTTAGTTTGTGCAACTGGGGTTCTTTGAAAAGAATTGAACTCAACACACCAACATACAAACACTAACACATACTCTCTCTCACACACACACAGAGGAACGTTTGTCACAGCTTCTGCTACACTAAGCAACTCTGGTCTTGCTTTGTTGGGTCCAACAGCAGAGCAGCTCTCCTCCATGTTGATCCTGAGTGTTCCATCTGTGAGACTAGACTCATAGGTTTGACAGTGGAGGAAAGTGCTTGCTCCCATAATCTTACCCCTTTCTTAAAGATGGATATTCCTCTTCTACTCAGCGTAGCTCCTGAGGCACTGCTGAGGCCTTTCATGTGACTGTCTTTGTGCATCAACATCACCGTTCAAGATTAAAACTATAATTAGTCATACATTTTTTAAGATTCTCCCCGTGATTGTCTGAGAGGGAGAGTGTGCGAGAGAGTGATAGAGAGCAAGAAAGACAGAGTTACAGATGAATATAGACCTTCACATGCCGGTATGTAAAAATAAAAGTCTAAACGGTAAATTATGTGCAAAACTCAGCTCATGTTCCATCACAGCACTACATAGAGAGACGAGGACCGGCTGTGCCTCAACTTGAGCTGGACATCCAGTCATTCATTCATTCCCTCATTTTCTGTAAATGCATATACTGGACATTCAATGAAGTTCATTTTCCAGAGAGAGTCCTTGTTTTCTTTCACTGATGTCAGTGAACAGGTTTTTCTTCATTCTACATTCATGTCTGGCGAACAGAAGCAGTATCTGACCAGCTGGTGGTCAGAGAAGTTGGATCATATGGTCAACTATCAATTTATATTTGCCCTTAATTGTATATTACGTATATTGCACTGTATACGTTCAAGAATGAACTCCACTGCCTCAATTTATCTTTGCATCACGTTCAAAACTAGACTTTTGCTGTCGTCCCAGACAGAAAGTGTATATCCCTGAAAAGTCCCAAATCCCCTGCGTTGTAAAAGCAATCCCTCTGATTGAACTCAAGTTAAATGTAGTTATGTCCAGTGTTTTTTTGTAAAAAAAACTCCCTATAACGAGTAAAATATGTATTATTACAGTTAAAACAATGTATAATAGATAGATATCGATAGAGTCAATTCATATGCACCACAATCCAAAATCTTTCCCAAAATCAACACAGTTCTCCCTCGCATTACGGTCTATTTAGCAATATAAAATTTGAAAAAGATCTATGAAATATTTTTTTAGTTATGTCTGGAAAACTGTTTTTTGTAAAAAAAAAAAAATTACCCCTACTGAGTATAAATCTAAACTACTAGAGTAAAATAATAAAAGACATGTGAGGGTTAAATAGCGCCTCCCTGCAACAGTAACATGCAAATTGTTTTGTGTTTCAATTCGTATCTCATTATTGGTAGCATGTGTTGTTGTGATTTACTAATGAAACTAGTTTGACTCACATATCACAACCACACTCAAATCTTTTCACAAATGTAGAAGTACTTAGTTTTGGTTTTGAGTATGAGCCTTAATTACAGATGTGTAAACTACTATCACCTCCATGAAATTCAGTAACTCTACACCCAAATCCACCACCCAAGCTGTGGTGCCATACCAGCTATACAAAAAGAGCACATTTACTCCTGGCACTGAATGCGGGCGGTGGACGTAAATCCTGAGATGCAGTCGTTAATGGCTTTCGCTCCTTAAAGAGTTTGGCTGCAGGGAGCCAATATAAGTTGTTTACTTAAATACTTACTTACTTACTTACATTACACTTGTACCATCATCACGTGAATAATGTAAATTCCACATTCACATACTTTTTTACTCCACCAATTCCTGGGATTAAATCCCACCCTAAGAGTCTTCCTGTTTGAGCCAGATGAAAACAATTTACAGCTGAGAGAACTTGATGTTGGTGAAGGTCTGTTGGAGGTACAAAATCCAAGAAACTGCTACTCATACTCACATACATTCCACCCACAACATTTGGGTGTTAAGTTGAGGTCTCAGTTCAAGGGATGTTTGAGTGTAATAGTCGCAATGTGGAAAATTGTGGCGATAAAAGTGTTTTTAAAAAATGTCAGGAGCACATTTTTGTGAATGTAATTATCTGGTTTGGTCTCTTAATAGATCATATATATATATATATATATATATATATATATATATATTTATTTTTCTATCAATAAAATATTTGATATTGATATTTCTAGTCTGCTCGAGCACTCAAAGCGCATTTACAACATGAATCAGCATTCACACATCGAAACAAACATTCATACAGTTATGATTTTGGCTGCCATGCAAGGCGCCACATGTTTATCGAGTCTGGTGACGGTTCGCCTAGACATCCATTTGTTTCATCGTTTCTGTCCGTTTCTGTTTGTTTATCGTTGATATCAGTTTGTTTATCCATCTTGTTCATCACTGCCCCCGTGACACTTTCACCAATAGGTGTTGTTGATCACTTGCTGTGTTTGATAGCTTTTTTCTCGGCATCATTTCCATGAAAATAACGGCTACTAACGTTCTCTGTGCGTCTCATCCATGGCTAATGGCTAATAACGGGCTAGTCTCCACGACTGGCATGATGATGAATTATTCCGTCACCCAACTGATGAAATTCAACAACTACAACACTCTGTTGTGCATATTGGTTATTAAACAACTTTGACTGCTTCGCCGGCCCCATTACATTTACAGAAGTTGCCGTTCTAAGTTTGTTTACTCCCGCTCCGATAACTCGATTCCGTCCTTTTGATCTGACGTGCGCACCGTCAGAATGCTTTCGCTCTTCCCACTAGTGGCACTAGAGTTTCCTCCATAAAGTTACTGACTGTGTGGGTTAGAAAACTTGGAGTGGATTTCAGTCTTCTCCAATACATTGACTCACTGCTCTATTTAATTTTTAAATCAAAGTCTTTAATACAAAATCTCTCTCGCAATTTGTCGATGTCCCCAACCACAACATGGGGCACACTAGAGAGGAGCAGAGTCAGTGATGATCTAGTCATCACTAGTCATCACTGACTCTGCTCCTCTCAGCAATCTTGTGTATGAAGGGAATTGTCACTTGTGTCCCCCCTTACTAAGCCCAAACTTCAAATCTACTTCAGGAATTTGAAAACTATCAACCCAGAAACCATGACAGTCAACCTCCAGCATCTTCTTTCTGCAAACTTTGTATCAGCCAATGGGTCACTAGATTTCTACAATAACTCCCTGAGTAGCATCCTGGATCGTAACACCGCTGTAAAAACTAGAACAGTCACCTTCTCCCGCTCAGCCCCCTGGTTCACCAGCGAGCTATGGAAAATGAAGGCAGCTGGGCGTGTCCTTGAGTGGCGTTACAAGGCTTCAGGTCTCACTGTCTGCAAGCTAGCCTTTCGGGTAATGTTTTTACTCGAACATTATCAAAACTAGTCCTGGAAATTCTAAGCAGCTGTTTTCCACTATCTTCTTAAACCACAAACTCCCCCACTTACAGAAATTACAGAAGAGCACTGTAATAATTTCATGGCTTTCTTCAAATCAAAACTTGATTCAATCCGTTCTGTCCTTTCTGGTTCCTCCACTCTACCTATCCAGTCTGCTAACTCACAGTTTGAGATCTTCCAGCCTCTAAAGTGCTTCCCAGAAATCTCACAGCAAGAGGTTGAGTTTATCATCAGTACAATGAAACCCTCCACTTTTTACTTTAATAAACCAATCCCTCCAGGCCGGCTTTGTTCCATCTGCCCTAAAAGCCGCCATAATCAGACCACTACTCAAAAAACCTACTCTCGATCCAGAAGTTTTTTGCTGATTACAGGCCCATTTCCAAACTCCCATTCTTCTCCAATGTACTGGAAAAAGTAGTTGCTGCCCACCTCCAGGACCACATATGCACCAAATTTGGTGCATATGAATCGACCCGGGGCAATTTATCTTGTGTCTATTGTGTTTTACTCTCGGTAGTTCATAGTTTACCCAACAATAATAATAATAATACATTTAATTTATAATGCACTTTACAATTGGATCAAATCTCAAAGTGCTAAACAGAGGAGATTTTCTTATACAAATTACAGCGTACACAACTTCACATTTAATTTAAGGAGTTCAATCAGGGGTATTGCTTGTTCAACGCAGGGGATTTGGGGACATTTATTAGATAATCCCTTAGGCCTAGTTGTTTTTATTTACAACATGACCCTTTACCTCCACAGAGTAGCCGTTCTTTGTAAGGACTCAGTTATTAAATTTACTCCCAAGTCCCTCAATGAATACGGGCCTCTACCAATGACTTCATAAGTTGTATTAAGGTTGGATCCACTTTAGTTTGCATTCAAACCAGGCAGATGGGTGGACGATGCAACAGGCATTTTATTTAACTTGGCTCTGACACAGGCACAGACATACACAAATATCCAAATACCTTTATTTTCTATTTAACAGGACAGTATGCCATAGTTATTTTTTGTTTAAACAGAGACTCTCATTGGATAGTCTTAAAAATTAGGAAAACACAGGTTCAAATCTCAGCTTCTCCTCCGTCACAGAACAAACTGTTTCAGTGAAACACCATTAAGATGAAAACTCTTCGACATTTTTCATGAGTGAGTAAAATCTGAAATCAACTCTGACTCTAACCTAGGACACAAACATTTGCAGCAGTGCTTCACCTAAAACATATTCCACCCTGTTTTTCTTACTTTTATAAATTGCCAACTTGGCCTGTCCCACTAAAAAGTAAACAATTGCAACTTTTTTGCATTTTCTTTTTGATATCCAGAAGATATCCAAAGATAAAAGCTTTGTCAGACCAGCTCATGCCACAGTTTGAAAACACAGTTTTCAGAGTTTTAAAAAAAAGTCAAGTCGGGCACACTCCAAGTAACAGTGGATGACTGTAACTGTTTCCTGACAGATAGGACATTTGGCGAATACTGCAGGGCCTATCTTTGCTACAAAGTTATTTACAGCCAAAGCTCCATGCAAGATTCCCTACTGCTGAGGTTGAGGTGCCTTAAAGAGCAGCCGGAGCATGTTTACAGTCCTGTGGTCGTTTTCCTCTCATAATTGTCTCTCCTCCCACTCAGCTTCTTCTTGTTTAAAGCTTGCAAGCTGTATCTGCAGAGAGCTTTGCTGGTCAAGAAGTACAGGTTCAACGCTGTAGAAGACTTATAGAGCAGTAACGCTCCAAACAGCCCAGGATAGTCAATTACCATACCCAGCTCAGGGGAAGGATCTCCTTCATCTGGAGTGTCTGCCCCAGTGATATAATCCTTTAGCATCTCTAGTTCCTAACTCATCAGTTCCTTTCCCCACGTGTTCAAAATGTCTCTGGTGTGACAAGCTGACTTCAGGCCAAGTAGAGTAGCGACTACTCCTGTTTCAGGAAATCCTGGACCTGCAACGTCCACTATATTTTTCAGCTTTGCTGCTCCAGCTGAACAAAGCCGTTGTGTGAGAGAAGGTCTGCTGTTACTCTCAGCGTCCAGTCTGCCACCATAGCTCTTCTAGGAGCCAAAACAGTGAAGGGGTGTGTTCCAGTCTCTTCCACTAAAACACTAAAAATAATCCACGCTCGGAAAAGTCCCTGATAAAATGGAGGCAAGTCACAAAAAATAAATAAAACTATAATCTGTTAAGAACAAAGAGGTGTCCAATCCAAGACCTGCTACCCATCTTAAGATGAAGCTTGTGGTTTGTTTCCAAACTATATCATCATTTCCTGTGAGGTAGTTTTGTACAAACTGCAACCTGAAAGCTGTTGCTCTGCTCTACAGGTGCACTAGACCCTGCCCTCCTTTTTCTTTTGGTAGGTAGAGTACAGTCTGCGGGACCCAGTGGTAATGACCCCAGAAAAAATGTACTAACACTGATTGTTTCTTTTGTAGAAGACCAGGAGGGGGTTCTGTGCATTTCAGCTTGTGCCACAGAGTCGATGCCACCAAATTATAAATAATAAGGACTTGTCCTCTTAGGACATTTGAGGCTACAGCCACTTCCACCTGGCCAACCGCGCTTCAACCTTCTCCACAACTGTCTCCCAATTTTTCTGAGTCTTGTCATTGTCTCCTAGATAAACCCCTAGGTACTAAAAGCAGATTCCTCCAAAACATCACAAATCAGTGTCACATTGTCAATAATGGACCTGGCAGGCACACAGTAAGTTTGGTTCCGATGGATAACCTGGTCCATCACCTTCTTCAGTCTGTTAGCGAGGACTTTCGACAGCAGTTTGTAATCCGTACATAACAGAGACACAGGTCGCCAGTTCTTTATGTCCTGAAGGTCACCTTTTTTTGGCAACAGCGTCAGAGCTGCCCTCTTGCAGCTCTGAGGTAAAGACATCTCAATAAAACTTTCTCTGAAGACTTCCAAAAAGTCTTCACACAATTCATGAGAAAAAGTTTTATAAAACTCAGCTGGCAGTCCATCAATTCCAGGGGCCTCTTCCCCTCTGCATGCTCTGCAGTGCTGTGAACAGTTCCTCTGCAGTAAGAGGACTTTCCAGCTCTTTGTTGGCTTCCTCTGAGACTCTGGGCAGCCCACTGCAGAAGGATTCAAACATCTCGTTATCCTCAGTGTACTCACTGCGATACAGATGGGAATAAAAATCCACAGCCTTCTGCCGGATCTCACTGGCCTCACTTAGCTTCCGTCCTGTTGGCGATCGTAAGGCGTGGATGAGTCTGCTCTGCCCATTCTTCTTTTCCAGACTGAAAAAAAACTTAGATGGTGAATCCATCTGAGCAGCTCTCTTAAAAACGAGACCGGGCCAGTGCACACTGTGCTTTAGAGCCAAGCAGGTCAGCCAGCAAGGTCTTTTTGGACTTGAGATCTTCAATACAACCCCTGTTTCCTGTGATTTCTGCAGAACTCTGCAGTTCCACTATTTCTATCTCTAGATCCCTCATAGATTTGGTGACCTCACAAGAGACATTTAAAGTGTACTTTTGACAAAGCTGCTTGATCTCCACTTTCCCACGATCCCACCACTGATTTATTGATGTAAAATCTTCTTTTTTATTCTTAAAAACACTCCAAAAAAAATGTTAAAGTTTCTCTAAAGTGTATATCTAATAACAGAGCAGTGTTAAAGTGCCAGTAGGCAGACTTATTTTTAATTTTTGCGATAACAACCTCACAAGTTACCATGGGGTGATCTGAGAAACCCACAGGCAGAATTTTACATTTTTTAAAAATGCCAAAATGTTTGAAACAGTAGAACCAGTCTAGTTTAATAGAAAATCCTCCATACTTTGGGCCCATGTGTACCGTTTTCCTTTGATGCATTTCTATCCATACGTCGGTTATAGTGTGCGTTTCCACCAGCTGCTTCATCACACGTTTTGAAGCAGAGTGAGGTTCAATGTGGTTTCTTTCTAGCTGATCATTCTCTGTGTAGTTAAAACTTCCCGTTTAAAACAAATGTTCTTCTGGTCCAAATTGACTTAAAACTGTGTCGTGGTCATTTAAAAACTGAACTCTGTCTGGTCCGATGCTCGGAGCTTAAACATTTACAAAAACATCATTAAATCGTTGATATTTAGCTCTAACCAACAACAGTGTGCCTTTCACTTTCTCCTCCACAATATGAGACTCTGATATGAAATCCTTGGAGAACAGGATTGCCACTCCTCCACTGTTTGTATTTAAATGGCTTAAAACCACCTCCCCATCCCATTCTCTCTTCCAGTGAGTCTCATTGAAAGTGTCACTGTGGGTCTCCTGAACCATCATTACATGAGGACCTTGTAGACCCCAAAATCTCAAACAAACATGTACTTTACCTCACATCTCTGACTCCATTTACGTTTAATGTGGATATTCTATAATCACTCATTATTAAAGATGTGAGGATAAACACTCAGGATACCACAGATAGGAGACAGACTGTCTTGCATCGTCTCTGAAGACTCATAATGACTCAGTTCTTGTCTGATTATTCTGGACAATTTTCTTCAGTGTGTAAATTTCCTGATCTGTGTATCCTCCCTTTCCTTTACTGGTCATCTGAACTCAAGCAGACTTTAGAAACAAGTCCTTGTCAGGAGAGTAATCAGCAATTTTGACTTTTTTCATGTTTTTTGTTGTTTGTAAGAACTTTTTAATCTGTTGCACAACATACGCCTTTTCCTGTTGTGTTTTGGCAGACAGTTGTGAGTCTACCACACAATCTTCTTCCTCATACTCCATGCTGTTTTCTGATTCAGGGTGTTTTTCCTCCTGCTGAGTCTCATTTACATTTTTCACTGTTCCTTTTTTGGCCTGAGACCCTCTGATGTTTTTTAACTGTTTTCTTTTCAGAATGGGAGTTCTGATCTCATTCTCCTTCTCCATCAGCTGAACCTCCATCAGATGCTCCTCATCACGGTCAGTAACTGTGATCTCAGCTACTGCTGCTCCATCAGTTTTTAAGACTATCTCCTCCTCTCCTCCAGCCTCTTCCACACTGTTGTCATCCTTTCTTTCCTCTGTCTGACTGACTTCACCCTCTTGGTTCTTCCCAGCCACCTCGTTTTCCTGACCCTTTTGAGTCTCATGCTCAGTCCTGACCACCCAACCTGCTCAGCCTCAGGCTTGGCTTGATTGACAGGAGAAGGTTTGTCAGAGTTGACGGGGGAGACTTTCTCAGGGCTTGCACGAACTATGTGTCCCTCCTTGCCACAGTGAAAACACTTTAAGACCCCTGACATCACAATAAGAAACATAATCAAAGTATTCAACTTTCAGACTGAAAACCAGGTTTGGTTCTTCATCCTTCATTTTGAGGATCATGTGAACCTGTTGTCTGTCGACGGGAGTTTCCTGAGAGAGAGAGAGAGAGAGAGGAATATGTGAGTCCTTCGCTTAATTGCTTTTCACTCACATATTCCATGGTTCATGTCTGCCTTTTTGCCCCAGTTCAATGTGTCTGTGTTGATTTTCATTCATCCAGGTCATGATAATCCATAATGGTTGAATGCAACTGGAATTCTGTTTAGGCTTGAAAATGTTTCACCTCTCATCCAAGAAGCTTCTTCAGTTCTATGGGAACTGTGTCGTGGTCATTTAAAGTACATGTTTGTTTGAGATTTTGGGGTCTACAAGGTCCTCATGTAATGATGGTTCAGGAGACCCACAGTGACACTTTCAATGAGACTCACTGGAAGAGAGAATGGGATGGGGAGGTGGTTTTAAGCCATTTTAATACAAACAGTGGAGGAGTGGCAATCCTGTTCTCCAAGGATTTCATATCAGAGTCTCATATTGTGGAGGAGAAAGTGAAAGGCACACTGTTGTTGGTTAGAGCTAAATATCAACGATTTAATGATGTTTTTGTAAATGTTTGTGCTCCGAGCATCGGACCAGACAGAGTTCAGTTTTTAAATGACCACGACACAGTTTTAAGTCAATTTGGACCAGAAGAACATTTGTTTTAAACGGGAAGTTTTAACTACACAGAGAAGGATCAGCTAGAAAGAAACCACATTGAACCTCACTCTGCTTCAAATCCACGCCTTACGATCATCCACTCATCCACGCCTTACGATCGCCAACAGGACGGAAGCTAAGTGAGGCCAGTGAGATCCGGCAGAAGGCTGTGGATTTTTATTCCCATACCGGAACTACTGGCTAGGTCTTGTCCTGTTGAAGGAGGTTAGAGCTCTCTGTTCCACACCCTTCATGTATATGAAGGGCGTGGAACAGAGAGCGTGGATGTCTCCAAAGCATCTCTTCTCCTTCAGGACAAACACAATCCACTCCCACGGAAGCTGCTAATCAATTTTTACTGCTGTGCCATTGAGAGCATCCTGACATACAATATACAGTCTGGTACTCTAGTTATACTGCAACCGAAAGGAAAGACCTTCAGCCGGTAGCTAAAATGGCTCAGTGGATCTTCGGCTCCCCACTTCAGAGATATCAACTCAAGCCGTCACCACAAGCAAGCCACCAACATCCGCAGAGACCCTTCACACCCTGGACGCTACCCTGTTCACTACCCTCCCTTCAGGCAGACTGAGAAAAATACGAGCCAGAACCAACAGACAAAAAAACAGTTTTTGCCACAATCCATCAATCCATAGATCTATGTATAGGTTGGTCACATGGAAGTTACTGGAGAACCAATGGCGGAACCGTTATTTTGTCTGAAAAATTAAGTCTATGTACTAGTCCGGGAGTAGCCAGGTTTTTTCCTCCCGAAAGGAATCCCGCAGTCAGATTAGGGAGATGGAAGTAGGGTGGCACGGGCCAGGAAGACAAATGGCAGTTCAGTCCAGTATCCAATTATCCCTTGATAATAGAAAGACATGTATTCATTTAAAGCAGGGGTGTCCAAACTTTTTGCAAAGACGGCCAGATTTGGTGAGGGGAAAATGTGTGAGGGCCGACCATTCAGCCTGACATTCCTCACATGGAACACAAATAAATTTAAACAACTTTTTCCAAGTCACTCATTTCATATTTGCCTTTTTTTATTTATATTTTAAGAAGCTTAAACATGTCTTAGGTTCATTTGAAACATGACATATTATTGGCAATTAAATGTTCACTGTAGACATGACATATTATTGGAACTTTTAAATTCAAAACAGAGAAATAGCCAATCTTATTCAGATGTGCAAACATTGACCACAAGTCTCAGTGCATATATATTTATAACTGTGGTTTTGATAGTCACAAAACAAAATGTATTCACTGAGATTTTAGAATTTAGTCGTCTCAGATGACAGATGACTTGCCTGCACTAATGTGAAGGGTGATACTGAGATCTGGACTGCAGTACATAGGTCAGGTCTGGCTCAAAGGCACTGGTTTTGATGCGCAAGATGTCACGCAGGTGAGAGTCAGTTAGTCGTGACCTCACGCGGCTCTTGTTAAAGTTCATAACCGAAAAGGTCTTCTCACACAAATACGTTGAGCCAGACAAGCTCAGCATTTTCTTAGCAAATGTTCAAATCTCTTGGAACCTGCCTTCATCCAGCTGGCGGTAAAAGTCCGCAAGAGAGAGCTGTTGGTGTCGACTGCGGCACTCGGCGTCACACTGCAGCTGCAAAATCCTGAAAGCGTTGTTGGAACTCCTCAGCCAGAGATGAGATGTCTGCTGCATACCTCCTTGATATTGCTCTGTGGAAAGCTGGTCATGATTCCCTGCAGCACCGGGAAGTGTGTGGTATTGGGCTGCGTTTGTGACAGGTGCCTTTGGAAAAGTTGCAGCTTGGTTCCAAAGGCTTTGATGTGTGAATACAGTTGGCTTATCACTGCATTTGGCCCCTGAAGGCTAGTGTTCAGCACGTTCAGGTGCTTTGTTGTGTCAACTAAAAAACCCAAATCAGCCACCCAAACTGGGTCACATAATTCTGGGATTGATTGTCCCTTTTTTGCCATGAACTCTCCGATTTCCTGCCTAAGAGAGTAGAAGCGCTGCAGTGCAGACCCCGACTGAGCCATCTCACGTCGTTGTAATAGACAACATCTCCGTATTCAGCCTGGATGTCGATTAGAAACTGTTGAAACTGGCGGTGGCACAGGGCTTTGGAGCGAATATAATTAATAGCCTTTATTACCGGTTTCATAACATGATCATATTTGAGATGTTTGGCACATAGAACTTCCTGGTGAATAATGCAATGAAGTTTTACAGCTTTACCTCCTTGTTCGATGACTTTGTTGCAGATACGGGTTGATAATCCACTCCGTTCGCCAGCCATGGCAGGTGCACCTCTGTAATAATCTCAGAAACTTCATCCCACGGGAGTTTCATGTCATCTACGGCAGAGCAAACAGAAACTAATAAATCTGTTCCTCTTGTTTGGTTTTTAAGGCTCTGGAGGTCAAGTAGCTCTTCAATCACGTTCATTTCACTGTCCACTCCTCTCAAAAAAATAAGTAACTGAGCGGTGTCAGATACGTCCATGCTTTCTTCGCAAACTAAGGGAAAAAAAGTCAAACTCCTTTCCTCTGGCCCCCAACTGTCTCTTAATATCTGACGAAACATCTTCAATTCTCCGTGCCACAGTGTTACGAGCCAGGCAAACATTGGCAAACTATTGCTTCTTCTCAGGACAGATTTTCTCCACCATTGTCATCACGCAGTCTTTGATAAATTCACCCTCGGTTAAAGGGCTGCAGTGCTTAACAATCAGCGTTGCCACCTCGTAGCTCGCCGTTGTGGCATTTTCATTTGACTCTCGGGCTCTTGTGAAAAATCGCTGCTGTGACGTTAAACCAGCTCCCAGTTGCTTAAATTTTTCGCTGCGTTCGTTCCCCGTTAGCTTGTCGTACATGTCGGCATGTTTCGACTGGTAGTGTCTCTTGACATTGTATTCCTTAAAAACAGACACAGTATTTTGGCAAATTAGGCAGACACAGTTGTTTCGTATTTCAGTGAAAAAATAGTCCAATTTCCACTTGTCCTGGAAGCGCCGGCTCTCACTGTCAACTTTCCTTTTTTTATTTGCGGTCGCCATTTCAGAAATTGGCCGGAAAGCGTCACACAGGGATCATGCAGCCAGAGTTCGACCGAGTGCTGCTGCCCTCTTCTGTGTAAATATAAAATAGCTTTTGTACGTGTGTATTTTATGCGCTGGTCAACAGTGGTGGCGGGCCACATATTATAGATTTTATGACAGAGGCTGCGGGCCCAATTAAATTTGACCACGGGCCGCAATTGGCCCGCGGGCCGGACTTTGGACATGTCTGATTTAAAGCAATGTTCTTGATCTGTTCTGCCAAATTTGAATGAACCTACACAACACCAAATTGTTGACAATTCCATGTGTGCCTGGCTGTGAGTGTCGATATCTGAGGTAAATAATTAGACCACTGTAATCTGCCCCCAAAGGTAGACTTTTGGGTCTACCTTAGATGCAGGAGTCTAGAACACAAAATCATCCACCCACAGAAACAGAAGGAAGACATCATCAGCATAATCACGCTGTATGTATCATTCTAAAGGGAGTGGTGTAAGTCTGGTCAAAGTGAGCGTGAGTATTCAGTTTTGTGTCAGACTTTAT
Source organism: Lophius americanus (assembly GCA_037951165.1). Lineage (NCBI taxonomy): Eukaryota > Metazoa > Chordata > Actinopteri > Lophiiformes > Lophiidae > Lophius > Lophius americanus. Next base: position 20,566,814 of record JBBDHG010000019.1, on the reverse strand, counting down.
TAGTTATACTTTTATAGTTTTTTATGTCAGTAAATCATCTTCTGCCACCTTTTCTTTCCTGGTTGACTTGTAATATCTTATTATTTATAGAATCTGCTCAGTGGGCCACAGAAGAATAGCTGTTGTTTCTCCAAATCGATGCAACGAGGCTCCAAAAAATTTAATGAAATTGGTATTGATTAGCCATCCCATCACCACTCACACAATATATGGTCACTCGGTTGTTTGGACCAGTAAAGCATTTATTCATGGGATAGTTAATAACTGGGATAAGCAATCTATTGGCCATCGATATGGAATTAAAGTGTCAGAAAAGTGACATTACTCATGACTGCATGTGCATCGCTTGCTAAGCTCTCTCTCTCTCTCTCTCTCTCTCTCTCTCTCTCTCTCTCTCTCTCTCTCTCTCTCTCTTTCCTTTGCTCAGAAAAAAACAACACTCGTTTTTATGAATTTTCTTTGCAAGTGCCACGTTTCTGATGTGAAAGAGCAGAGAGAACCCGACTGCTGATCCTAAGCCCTGCTTCAAAGGGTAAATAGCAGCTGACTTGAGTGTAGAACACCGATGAACATAGCCAGCATCACAGCAGTGTAGTCCATCAGGTGGGTATATTACTTCTCGAAAAGGACACTACTCTTGATCAGAACTTCTGGCTTGATGAGTGTGCTACTGTGACCGTGAACATTTTTCACGCTTTTGTTCAAGGTCAATTCGCAAAGTCTGTCTCCCTCCCTCTCTCTCCAAATTATGTGAACATATGAGCAGATCATAAACTGTATTACAGCTAGGATAATGTTACGTTGCGTTCCGCTGTGGTCATCTAAAACATTAGCAATTAGCTATAGTGAGTCGTATCGTTTGGCAAAAAAAATTAGTTCAGTGTAATCCGGCACTTTGTAATAAAGCCATAAGTTTCCTAGAGCTCTATGGAGAACGTTTACTTAACAGCTGTCACATTGTTGCACCTGCCATAGTTTGTGTAGAAACGTATTCCTTCACGCAGCACGGTGGTGCAGTGGTTAGCGCTGCTACCTCATAGCAAGAAGGTACCAGGTTCAAATCCACATCTTCCAGCCTTTCTGTAAAGAGTTTGCATGGTCTCCTTATGTCTGCATGGGTTCTCTCTAGAAATTCCTGGTTCCTCCCACAGTCCAGTGACACTAAAACGGCCTGTGGGTGTGAGCATGTGTGGTTGTGTTTCTCTCTGTGTCTGCCCTGTGATGAACTGGTGGCTTGTCCAAGGTGTACCCCACCTCTCACCTGATGTTAGCTGGGTTAGGCTCTGGCCACCCTGTGACCCTGAACCGGATAAGCGGTACATAATGAATGAAGATTTTTCTCCACCTTTTGATGTGCCTTAAAGCTCCACTTGGCAATCCGCCTGAAGTCTGGTATCAGTCCACACATACAGGTTTTGGTAAGGCACAGAACTGAAGATGGAAAAAGTCTGTTTCTCCCAATCCATAGTTGGAGCTGGTCCATTTTATTGCACACTCCTCTAGCGTCTCACTGCATGCGTGAATGTGACCGAAATGTCCAATAAATCCACAGTTGTGTTGACAAAAGTGGAGAGTAAATCCACTGATGTTGTGGACTTCCTGCTCAGGAGCTCTTCACTGGTGTACTGTATGAGCTCCCGAAATGTTACGAAAAGTTACCAAACAAGACATAACGTCGCGCACCGACACACCGAGGCAGCCATCTATAATTATTTATCTAAAAATAAATATGGCATCCCTCCAAATAATAGTGAAAATCTTATTAAAACCAAACAAAAACATCAAATTTAAAGAAAACATCTTTTCTGAGCAGAAACTTGAACCGACAGTCACATGACCAGCATGACATTAAGGCAGATTTGTAAAGGTTAGTAATGTAATGTAAGTTCAAATGTAACCCGGAGAGGAGGTCATCAGCGGAGACCCAACCTTCATGGAGTGATCTGAGTGACTCTTATCTACCAACAACCACTGGTTGGTTGGTTGGTTGGTAGTGGCTACCCTCTCTTTCACTCTTCCAGATAGCTTCCTCCTTTTCTTGATTGACTTAGGTGGGTCCAGTGTTCTTGGGTAGATAGTTGATAATTATCATAATCATTATGTATATTCTTATCACTTCAATTTCTACGACATTGTGAAATCATTCTCTCTGCATTTGACCCATGGGGAACAGTGGGCAGACCCCTGTTAGGTGCCAGTGGAGGAAGTTGGGATTGCTCAAAGACATTACACAATGTTCCCTACAAGGGCAGTCTATGGGATGCAAACACCGACCTTCAGATGAATGGAGATTGTCCCTTCCCTCCTGACAGTGAAGAGTAAGATCCATAGGACTTGGCTTCACGTCCAACACAGCGTTCTCCTGTGTCTTACCAGACTGACTCACAGTTTGATGTGCATGAATTAAAATCTGATGCAAATCCATCCATTCGATTTTGAGTTATTGCCAAATAAACTAAAAACTGCAATGGTTAAGAAAAAATTGCTATGACATCACATCGGGACTTCATGACATAACATCATTAAAATCACCTTTAGAACATTTCAAAACCTACTTCTTGGTAAAAATTTTATGAATATCCATCCATTAGTTGTGAACTATTGCTAACAAAAAAAACAAACCACGCTACAAACATAACCTCCATGAAAGAAGTAATGACCATCATTCTTCCCACCATTACGTAGTGAAAGGAGGTCATCAATTAGCCGCCGATATGAACAGAGTGCTCTGACCATTATCCACCAACAGTCTCCTGTCGACGGTGGACCCTCTCCTCTAGACTTATAGCTAATCTTCTGATCCCGATGGCCGATTTCATAATCAGGTTTATACCTAGGACAAATAAGATGCTACATCCCTTAATGATAGCTGTCCCCTGATGGGAGAGTTATCAAAAGGGGCAGAACCTTTGATAGCTCACAAGTTCTGGGACGAGGAGGTTGTCATCAGACTGGGGAGGTCATAGAATGATGCAGTGGGACCAGTAATAAATAAGCAATCTCTTAGATAGGGGAGATAATTATGTTGAGTATGTTCGTGAGTGTCAGTGACAGGATGGAGCAGAATGAAAAGAGGGAAATAATTGTCTCATTAGTGTATTTCGATTTCAGCAGGCACTGTCTGCTTCTCCTCCCACTGCTATGATTAGGTTTGTGCTCAGCGGGGTCTGGGAAAGAAAGGATCAGCTGTTAGCACCCACCACCATTGTGATGAAATTCAGTTGGCAATAACAAATGGGTATGTCAAATTTATTTAACCAAGATGAACAGAAATTTACCAGCATGTGAGTGGATGGGGGGTTAATATGTTCAGGTCCTGACCATGGTGTGTCTCTACAGTTGGGTTGTATAAGTAACACTAAATTTGTTGTTACGATACGCATTGAAATATATAACAAACTTCCTGTTTTGACATTACATAGACAAAAGATAATGAAGGAAACATATTAACAATTTATAATATTCTTACCCTGATTTATGTTGAAACCCTCTGTTTATTGGTTATTTTAAGTTAAACCTCGGCCGAAAGACATCCCCCAAATTTAGTGCATATGGATAAACTTGACATCAGTCTTGTTATTTAATTCGACATCTTCTAATGCACTTAGAAACACTTTGAGTGATGGGACTTTGGGTCCTTTGGTGTTTCGGGTCTTTGAACATCATACACCCTCACCTACGCAACCCAGCCGGGATAGATCAGGTCCCGCCTTTTGTCCAAGCAGCATGTACCCACAGATCGCCCCTTTTAATCCAAGGCAATATAGAGGCTGTCTCAGATGCCTCTGTGGTGTTTTTGATGGCATTTCTGTGATGTTCACCTGTGATGCCAAGTAGGCTGTATGCTTTCCGGAAAGACCAACTGCAAAGTCTCTATAGCAAACCTCTCATTTGCCTCCTCCAACTGCTCCTCCAAAGGACTGGTCAACTCCAGCGAGGCCACCTGTTTTGATAAATCAGAGAACAGTACTATCTGGTCTCAGGGTGGTTTCGGCCATGTGCTCCTGGAATCGGAGCTGCTCCCCCAGGTTAACCTTCATCTGCCAGTCCAGTGCACTTGCAAGGAGTACCCCAGCCCCTTTTTGCTGGGGCTTGGGCTTCTCCGGTGCACAGACGAAGGCAATCACCTGCCTTGCTGGTCAGAGAGGCTTTCTCTGGGGGATGCCGTTGGAGATGGCTTCTGCTGCGCGTTCAATACCTGGTCAGGGTGGAAAATTTCGGAAATATTATTACAGTTACTGTGTCCAGTTAATTAAGTGTTCAACAATGTATTTTTAAAGATTTTATCAAAAAAAGGCACAATCAATGCGACAGCAAAAAATTCCCTTAAGAAAAATCCGTTGTAATGGTGAAATCGCAATATCGGAGGACTTATTGTTTCGTAGTGGCTATTCTTGCTCTACTTCGAGTTTCTCAGAGTAAAGGATAAGAACCTAACATAAGGTGCACTTCATGTGCTGTGAAACCAATGGAACTGTCCAAGGCTAGAAACAGTACCGGAGTACCTGGAGAGGTTGCACGGTAACATTTAGCCATCTGCGAAAGCAGATGTTGCTAGCAAGCAGTGGAGGCAGGGTGAGGATGCAATGCCATCCATGGACATTTTGGTCACCCCAAAGCAAAACCGTCTCAGTGATGGACAATTTCAGCGGCCTGTTGAAATTGTTGCGTTTTAAAAAGTACTTTAGTGGTATGGAGTCATTCTGTTAGAGTCTTAGGTCAAGGTCAAAATACGCACCTTATATTGGCTGTTAAGGCCTAGTATGACGTATGATGTTTAGCTTAGACTTAAGTTTTTATAAAGTCTTCAAGTGGGACTGAAATCAACCAAACTTTATAATGATGCATCAGTATTTTTTTACTTCAGTATTTGTAAAATACATTAGTAATTGATTGTGTTGTTTTCATGACCTTTTTGTTACTACTATTTCAGGGAAGAATATAGGCCTAAATTGGAATTCTGGTTTGAAAAATATGACAGTTCTGTTGGCTGATAGACCTTATCGTTGAAGTGGCCTTTTATTTTCATTGATGAAATAATAAAAACTATGCCGATGTTTAATGTAGCTAAGTATAAGTATTTTTTTATGAAGTCCCATATGAGACTAAAATCAGTTACACTTTGTAATGATGCCCCAGTATTTTTTTTGCGTTGGTCCCATGCTACTATTTATGGTAAAGAAAATTTGCCCTTGTTGTGGCTGTTTAGGCCTAATCCTCAAAAAATACTTTTATTTCTATTCTTGAAAAAATTTAAGCTATATAAGTTTAGTGAAGCTGAGCCTAAGTTCTTGGTGAAGATGCAGATGCCTTGTTTTTTCATCTGTAAAACGGAAAATTAGTAAATAAAACAGGAATAGAAAAAGAGATTTTGTTTCTTGAAATGTTTTGGGTGTTCAATTCTTCCGTATCATTACAATACTGTTATTCAAGTGGGCAATTTATATACATAGTAATCACTGCTTGTACACTCTACAATGCTGTCCCTCATTGTACTTTTAAGGAACTACAGTTAACTTGAGCTTCTGTGCTTTTATTATTCACCATGAAAGAACATTGCGCGCTTCCATTTTTTAATGCCTTTTCTTCTTTGTTTATTTTGGTAAAAGTAACACAAAGTTACTTAATCAGTAACTTATAACCCTACACAAAAAGTAATATTATAAAGTAACTTATTATTTCCAAATGATAGTATCCAGTAATATGTATGATATTAAGTTTGGAAGTTACTTGCCCAACACTGTAGACCTAACATTAGTCCACTAAGTTCTTTCCGGGAGAACTTCTTGAGATGTTATGCCTGACAGCTGATGTGTAAAGTGTAAACAGAAAAGGGGAAAAAATGGTTCCCTGCAGAAGTTTTTTTTTCTTTTTTTGGTTTATTTGGCAGGGAAATTGTACATTAATAAAGAAATTCTGTAAGTGTACCAGAGTTAGCCAAAAGGCTATTTTTCCTCCACAGTCCCTGGTAGAGTTCACACGCTGCTGAGGGACACAGTCCCCCAGCTTCAAGTACTGTGGTCTATCAGTGAAGTAGTTGGTGGTCCATGCAGGTGGCGGTCAACATCTGCTTCTTGTTGTAGGTGTGAAGTCATGAACCAGCCCCATCACACTCTTCTTAGAGCCATGTAATTACATTATAGAGGCACTACATGCACATTGTTATGTCACAGAAACACCCTTACCATGAAAACCTAGCCCTAGATTCACATTTCTGTCAGGAGTTTGAAATGACAATATTTCACCAATGGTGGGTATCTTCAGGTTTGTGAATATGATAGTAGTTTTATGTCTCTATGTGTGAGCCCTAAAACTACCTGGCAACTCATCCAGGGTGTACTACGCATCCCGACCAATGTCAACAGAGATAGGCTCCAGCCCCCGCAACCGTTAACAGGATAAGCTGTTACAGATAGTGACTTATTGAATGTATCTACAAAGTAGTTTTTGTCCTGCTAATAAAATTAAACTCGTTGGCAGAGTTAATAAAGATTAGCACATTTGGAAGAATGTCTTAAATGTAAACATGAGATAAGACATGTTTGCGTGTAGTTTTGACTTACTTAGATGGCCGATTCTCAACGGAGAAAATTATCAGCTAGCACAATGGCTAAGGGTTCAAAGACAGACTTTAACTACTAGACATGATGCATGGTGTCAGCCTGTTTTGGGCTATTTGCTTTTGGTCAGGGAAAAACGCATAAATGTAATACATGGAATTAGTGCATAATGCTTTAGAGTGGCTGCATGAGATTAAAGCAGATGCCCAAACTATCTCTCTCACTTGGTGTCCCAGATGGAAGGCACAGCAACCACCTCAAAGCTCATTGATGCACAAAGGAGTAGGACTCACACTCCTGCTTAGTCAGAATGGGAGAGTTCCCTGAATTGTGTCTCACTGAAAACTTCCCCAGCACACGATGAACACAGTTTTAAGGTCTGTGTTAGAACCGGTGGTGGCATTCATAATGAGGAAAGACTTTTTAGCTTAAGTGCTTCCGTGTATAATGATCAATTTCTTCTCCAAATCCCTGTAACATCAGGCAGAGTGTCTATTAGTCCGAGTGTATTCATTTTACATGTGGCTGAAGAAAGGTCCCCAGGCAAAAAGTGCTGCTAACAGTGATTAGATGTCACCTTTGTTTCTTGTGTGTGCGTTAGTGTGTGTGTGTGTGTGTGTTCTATACTGCAATCACTTATAATTAACCAATACTTCCTGCTCAACTACCTTTACCACAGATTCCTTTGCCCGTCCCCTGAGGTAGTTTCCATACTATTTCATTCTTAAGTCCAACCAATTTCAAATTATTTGGTGAAAACTGAGCTGCTGCTGATGTGTCAGGAGGTCAGTTTAAAGACAACTCTGCGTATTTAGGGTAAAGGTTGAAATCCTCAAGTTGCTCTGTCTAAATTGTGATATGTGATTTTGGGCTATATAAGTAAATTGACTTGGCTTGACTTGACTCTGACTGAGTGCTACCTCACGTAAGTTACACCATTAGTCGCTCCCAGAGGAGGCAAAAGTTCACACAAACTTGACTCAAGTGTGAGTCAGTAAGTACATTTTCATTGAGATGTCAAGAAAATAAATAAAGTAATATAATAATAAAGTGATTCTACTTCTCATGCAATTTTTTAGTAATGTACTAAATGTAATGTGAATGTAGTATGACAATTATGTAAACTCTTTATTATCTGCGTCTGACCCAACCCTGATGAGCAGTGGGCATCCCGTTCAAAGTTTCCGGTGAGAAAACTGTGCTTCTGGATCTTACTCAAGGGCCCCCTAACTGGCAGACCACCGACTTTCCAATTGGAGAATGACCTTACTGCCTTGTTAGCTACAGCTCTTTTGTGGTGAGGGGTAAATCTCTCCCATTCACGAATGGAACCTGGACAAGGTTAGGACCGGTTTCTAATTTGTTAATTGTTGAAAATGAGGTGAGATGAGGTACACTGCACGACTAACGACATCTAACGAGCCCCACGGCGGTCAGCCGGCAGTCTTGAGTTTCATGATCGGGTTCAAATCGTACAGTTTAGGCCCGGCCATGGTCAAGTCATTTTTGTTTGTATAAAGTAGTTATAGAGCCAGAGTTAAAAGACGAAGAAAGAAAAACTCTTAACAGTCAAAAACCTCCAGCAGATCCTAACTGAAGGGAGGTGGAAGAGAGAGATCTGTCATGAGTCAGAACAAAATCCTCTAAGTTAGAGAAGGAGCAGAGGTATACTCGTATCTCTTTTTGTGTTTCAGTGTCTTGCTCAAAATGAGCCTCCGGATTCGTCCACAGTCTTACACATCTCCAAATATGAACGAGGCAAATGAATATGATGTCTTTCAGCGACAAGGCTCTCACTATGATGTTCCTGCAGAGGGACAACAGGATGCATGAAGAGAGAAGAGCCTCCAGCTACACTGAGATGGATCATTCTGTGATGGACGCTGGCTGGCTTCAGAGTCTAAAACATTCAAACTAGCAGAGGGATTTGCATTCAATACATTGTGTTTAAACTCATGTCTGTGTAGATTCTCAGTCATCCATGAGGGTTGAATTCAAAGCAATTTGGCCTCTGTTTTCGGCTTGAAACTGTTTCACCTCTCATCCAAGAGGCTTCTTCAGTTCTAGTATATGTTTAGTGAAGGACCAATTAGAGGACACATATTAGAACCATGGTCCCCTCTTTGTAATGACCCAATGTCCCCGACTTTTGACTCTCCAGCTCCACAGACTTTTACTCTCAGCTCGACAGTTCCCTTGCATAACCCTGCAACTTACAGGAGGTTAAGTGGATGACAGAATGAGAGGTGAAACAACTTCAGTCCAGTCCAGCTGCTCCTGATTCGACCTTTGATGATTATCTGGCAGTACTAACAGACCTTAAAATCTACCTTAAAATCTAATCAACGCTACCCGGTCCCATTTCTCCATAAAATGTAATTGAACTCAATGACTACCATTATTTATGAGATAACTTCAGCACAAGCAGCCAAATGAACATGAGCAATCACAGAACCTGTTGACGGATTTAATAAACTCGAACCATGTCATCACAACACAGAGAACAAATCAGTGGGAAGCAGAGAAGAAAAATGGAAATGCCTTTAAAGTCTGTGAGTAGTGACCTGAACATTAGTTTGATCAACAACCCCCCTGCCCCCAAGCTTTACTTAATTAAGTTTATTGATTTCAGAACCTTGAAACCAAGTTGTTAAACTAAGAGTGTGCACTGGGAAGAAGCAAAAGTAGATGGAAACAGTAAACATCTCCGACAGGAATGGTAGACCACTGAAGAAACCATCCACACAGGTTAATATAAGAAGAACTGGATAGACTCACCTGCAAAGAGTCACCTGTAAAAAACCTACAAGTGGTAGGACTTTTTATTTCTCAGCCAAATTAACAATTATGGAAAGAGAAAAAGAAATCCTGCTGGGATGTCTACTGGAGAATTATTTGTAGAAAAAAAACATTCCACATAAAGGCCAATAGTCCATTGTTCTGTCTGATATGATTTAAAGCTGGGGAAGCTCAGCTTCTATGAGCATCAGGCACAGAACCTTTGAAAGTTCTGTAAACACATGCCTCACATCTCTCTGAAGGTTTTGTGTATTTCTACATCCGACTACTCCTCAGTAACAGTTTGCTCTAAAATATTTAGACCAGCAATCCCTTCTACACCAAACCCATGATTTGTGATGAACATGTCTTGACAGTAGCTCTGTTTTCTGCAGGAAGAATGAAAGCTTGGTTTCACTGTAGTTAGGTTCTCACATTTATTTTTGATAAAAAATAAGTTTTGGGGTCAGGGGTCACAACATTAAACATTGGTGCACCACTGTTTAATGATATTTCACGTCTGAAATATCTTAAACTAGTGGATGAATTGTTCAGGCATTCATTTGTCCCAGAGAGTGAATCTCACAGAATGTGTTGATTATCCTGGCCTTACGCAGATTTTTTTTAAATACCTTGGTCCAAAGTCCCACTTTCCCAGGGAGGTTTGGGGGCATGCAACCCTAAAAATGTTTTCATTTCCCTGATCATCCTTAAAACATCTGATGTTTTCTTTTGAACAAACATTGTAGCAGTCTTTTTCCGCTCAGAGGATCCAAGCCACTCAGAAACTCTTTGATAACTGCTGCATTAAATTTGATATAAGTACCACGAAATTCATTTTTTTCTCAACAGTGTTTGTGGAATAGGACCAGGAGGACTCTCCATTTGGCACACTTGGATAGACAATGGACCCAAAATGGGACAAAATGGAATTTTGACTGCAACATACCACCTATGCCCACTAGCAGGAGCTCTATGCACACAGTGCAACCTCAAGCTGTGAGATAAAATTAGGGATTTATTAAACGAAGGTGCTATTAAAATCTAGAACCTAATCACTCCAATCAAAACATGGCCCTATTTGACCCCCATTAATCCTCTGGCTACCAATCCGATGTGATCCTTCTCAATGATTTCCGCTCATTACATCGACACGGAAGTCAACCTATTCATCCCACGGAACACAACACTACGTCCCAAATTACCTACTAATGTATTCGACAGGATGGTGGTCTTTGCTGATGAAATGCCTATTAAAGTCATGCACACACACAAGCACACAAACACACATGCACACACACACACACACACCCACACACACACACACACACACACACACACACAAACACACACACACAGTATACAGTACACCAGCTTAAACAACTGCACAGCAAGGAATAAACTTGCTGGGGATAAACAACCTTCTACTATTCTTAAAAAGTAGAGTGTGTTTGAAGACACCGAATGCTGTGGTGCTTTTCAAGGTCTCTTCTGTGGTTGTTGTTTAAGCACATTAAAAACTGGAAAAAAATATTGACGAGTGTGAACCTCTGCAGAGGAAGACACTTCAATCAGCAGCCCATTTTCATGCATACAGGAAGTCTTTGGGACATCGCAGCAGACCTCCCTGAGCAAACCCCATTTATATGACCACCTGAAAGCACATCAGTAACAGATAGAGGAGGTTGTTCTCCAGCATTCATCTTTTCTCCCGTTTCAGGTGGGGGTGTCATGTTGCTGATGCAATCAAACGTGTTCACTTCATGAAAGAGAATTGCTCAGGGGAAAAATGGGAGGAAAAATTTAGCCTAATTAGCCACATCCTGTTTTTCGTTTGTGTTCAGACATCATGATTGTCACCGTTCTGTAAGCAAAATGTAACACAAAGTGCTTCAAGAGTCCCACTCCCATCCCAAACCATCAAACACAATCCATTAAAATATTAGACCAGGACATCAGGAAACACTATCTGCCCTCAACCTTCCCATCTCCATCCGCTCCTCACAGATCCATCAACTTAGTCATTCATGAGTCTCAGCAGAGTCATCAGTCAACACCACCAGTATCCAGACTCTGAAGAGGAGTGCCTACCTGCTACTGCTCAAGGCAGAGACCCCTGAATCACAATTTCAAAGACTTTCTGAAGGACTATTGATCTAATCCTTCTCTGTCTCTCCTGAATGAAATGGCATTCAAAAGGTTTGCTTTTAAATTAGCAAATTTGGTTACACTGTCAAAAATTTAAAAAATTTACATTAATTTTACATTAATTCATCAAATTGTGAAAAATATGTTGATTTACCTCGACCAAACGGGAGTCTTTATCTGTCAGTTTCACTGTTTGTCTGCAAGTGATCTTGAAAAGTTGGGAACAGATTTTGAGTAAAATTTGCGCAGTGTTAATAAATTTTCTATTCAGATATGTGTGCAGATGTGTCTTTTGAAGGGGCCCAGGGAGCTGAAGTTTCAGGGTCCTGCTAGGACCATATGACAAGTAGAACTGCTTTGGCTCGAACTGGCTACCCTCTGATCTTCAGATTGTGAGACAATACAATAGTCTGCCCAAACATAGTGAGTTTAAATTATTGTACAATATTATTGTGAAGGAGTGTGGGGTCTCAGTACCTTATCAGTCCACTGCAGACTACTTCACAACAAAGGTTCAGTGCTGCAGCTCATACTGAAAAAGGGACACAACTGTGTCGTTCATTTACAGTGCATTTTTACATCCCTCTAACAGAATAACATTTGTTTAAACTAGTTTAAAACTTTTTTTCTTTAGACTGTCCATCAGCCAATAACTTTCCTCCAGACACAATTAAAGCAACTCAAACGGAACAATTTCAGCTCAAACTAGAAGATTTCATTTCACATGACCACATGATTCATACGTTTGACCTTTAATTTAATTTTGTTTTGAAATAATTTTCATTTTATTTTAAAATTTCTCAGCAATTCTCTCTTTACAGTCTGTTCTTTTGCAGCGTGGGAAAACTACACTGTAAAAAGAGAATTGTAGATGAACTTAAAAGAAATACTGCAGGATACTCCAGGAACACTCACTTAAATAATTCTTAAATAAGTATCTTCAACTTAAATTAATTAATTAGTCTCACTGAAATTGAGTCTGTTAATTTAGGCTGGACCAATGCCATCGTGCCCTGCAGAAAGGATATATCCCTGACAAGGCCCAATACTCCTACAAAATGATTGAACTCCTCAAATTAAAGTAATGTCCGAAAAACGTTACGTTTTTTATTTTACAAAAACGTTTTTTTGTAAAATAGCTCACTCTAGGTAGTTAAATATGAACATCTTGCACCATACAAATAAAGGAGCATATTTATTCTCTTACATGATAGCATGTTCCTTTGATATAGACCTTAATGAATACTGTTGTTCGTCTTAAGTTTTTGTTATATTGGCATCTTGAAGCATGGAGAACTGGAGTCAAATTTTTGTAAGCAAACACAAACTTGGCAAATAAAGCTGATACTCATTCTGATCACTAACTTTCTTACATTACCAAATTATTTACTTAATTACTACTTTTTTCATCGTGCACTTTATTTTTTATTTGATCCTGGTGCTGCGACACCCTGAATTTCGTCCTCGGGGATTAATAAAGTATTATTTTATCCTTCAGCTGCAGTTGTTGTAAATGTGTTTTATAAAAAAAATTGTTCAGTGGCCCCAACTTCACTGTGTCACTATGATGTCATTGTGACGTCATTGTGATGTCATTTTGTGTTCTGACTTTCTATCAGAAGCAGCTTAGACCTTCTGTGGGACTTCACCCATTGGTGAGATTACATGATCTCTGCATCAGACAGATGCAGGAACAAGAGTTTGACAGTAGATGGAGGTATTGGTTTAGAAATTCATCGGTACGTCTCTGAGGTTATTTTTATTATCATTATACAATGTATTATTAATTCTATTCCCTCCTGACCACAGGCGGGAATTAGATTGTTTATTTATTTACATGGTTCGGGGTTCTTGTCTTTCATGATGGGTCATAATCTTGATTTAAAATAATTTTCTGATGATATCCTGTTCCTAACTTTCTCATTGATTTTTCTGTTTAATGACACATTTTCCTGTTCTTATCTTCAAAAAACCTGATTTTTAGGAAATTTCACATGTAGGATTTTTTATTTTTTTTGAAAGCACCACTATCAATTTAGGCATCAATAATATGGAAAAAAAAGTTAACCTTTGCTTGACTATTTGCTGTTATGTATTTAATAATAACAGGTGATGAACCATTTGTCCAGCTCACGCATCCTAGGTTCACTTTTTATGATACATTTTATTGGTTATGTGCTTTGCTTGGCGCAATCCTTTTACCAATTTTCAGGAACCTTACAAAAGAATATTTCTTTTAAATTTTTTATTTTATTTCTACATCGTTAAGTATTATTTTCAAATATTTGCTCAAATACATTATACATACAATAATTAAAACAATAGGCAAATTCCTTGTGAGCTGAGAAAGTAATTTATGCTTGTTTTTAATAAAAAGTTAAATGATAACAGGGATAAAATTTACATACTTTTGATTGTAGATCATGATATATATTTCAAAAATAAATGCTCAGACCACATGAATATTGTTAATATATATAATATTGTATCAAATAAAATATTATCATAATAGACTGTCTGTCTGTTGGCAATGTATTAGTATACTGTAGTTTTTCTGTATTTGTAGAAAAGCAGGTAATGGGCATTGTTGGGTTGTCATGTTTGACACGCTTATTAAATGTTGCATGGCAGACAGGGACAAGGCCTGTGGGGTGGCAGACTGGGATGGCGGTCCCCACTTTTTAAAAAGGGAGACTGGAGGGTGTGTGCCAATGATAAGGATTGCCTCGGCATGGTCATACTCTTCATCACTGGATTCCTCCCCATCAGTTATTTCTTGGTCTCGATTATATTCCGTGTCGTCTTCAGCTCCTGACACTTCCTCCTCTCATCCCTCCTCACTCAGTTTCCTGCCCTCGCTCCTCCTCACCAGTGTGGTGATCCAATTTATAATCAAGAGCCTCACTTCAGTATATCGATCTACCATGGTGCTGCCACACAATGAACTGTATGCAAGGCCTCAAAAAAGCATAGCAAAGCTACGAGAAAAGATCAATATTATTGAAACTATGTTGCACCTGCCAACAGTTGTTGTTCCCGAGGGAGAGAGACTCTATTGGGCAAAGGTTCCCGTAGTGGTTGACAGGGAACCCAAGGTCTGTGTGTGTGCGTGTGATTGCATGTGTGTGTGTGTGTGTGTGTGTGTGTGTGTGTGTGTGTGTGTGTGTGTGTGTGTGTGTGTGTGTGTGTGTGTGTGTGCTTGTGTCCATCTGACAAATGAGGATGTAACTGAGCTCAGTTTTTTTACACTAATTATAGTCTCCCCCATTCATCTCTAATGACCGGTCATTTTTGACCGGGAACACCAAGATTGTACAAAAGTGGAATGAAACACAAAACATTAATGCAAATGAATACAATTTATTTTGTGTGTTGAAATCCTCTTTGTGGACAAAGTTATGGAGTTTTAAGTCAGTCTGATCAGATTAACTTTCTTTTTTAGGTATGAAACTTTTAAATCGGTCATATTTGATGGGAACACAACATGATGGTTGAATACGCCAGCATTCTTTCCTTGTCGGGTCAGTTGTTCTTTGTTAGATATTTTGCTCCTAGTGAGTTCCTTTGCGTTGATTACATTGCCAAAATGTATTGTTTGCAAAATACTGAGCTTAGTACTGTATATTTGAGCTGTTTTGTGTACCCAGAATTACGCTGCTCAAAAAAGTGAAGGGAACACATAATCACGATGGGACATTTTCTCACTTGTGCGTTCTCTCACTTTAGGGATATCAATCTGTCCTTTTAGGAAGAACAAGTGATTGTGAATCAGTTTCACCTGTTTTGGTGCAAATGAAAGTGACAACCGGTGAAATGACAACCCCCAAAAAGGGAATGGTGCTGCAGGTTGTGACCACAATCCATTTCTTTCTACTTATCTTTCCTGACTGCCTCTTCTCTAGTTTTGTGTTCTGCTGATGTCTTTGTCACTGCTTTTGTCATGAGGCAGTGCCTGCAGCCCACTGATGCAGCACAGGTAGTCCAGCTCATCCAGGATGGCTTATCCCTGCGTGCAGTTGCAAGACGGTTTGCTGAGTCTCAAGACGGGCCGATACGTGAGGAGACCTGGACATACCCACAGAATGACAATAACCCAGCAGCCAGACTGGTATCTGCTCCTCAGTGTGAGGAGGAGCAGGAGGAGCACTGCCAGGTCCCTAAAAAATGACTTCCAGGGGGCTACTGGTGTGATTTTTTTGACAAAACTGTCAGCAACAGACTGCATGAGGGCCTGACGTCCTCTACTGGGACCAGTGATCACAGCACAGCACCATGGAACTCAATTGGTGTTCACCAGAGAACAGCAGACATGGCAGGTTTTCCATTAATGCCCTGTGCTCTTCACAGATGAGTACGGGTTGAAACTGAGTTCATGTAGGAGGTGTGATAGAGTCTGGAGACGCTGTGGAGAACGTTCTGCTGCTGCATCATCATCCAGCAGGACCGGTTTGGTAGTGGGTCAGTGATGGTCTGGGGCGACATGCCCGGCTTCATGTGGTCAGAGTGTGTAGGCAGTTCCTGGAGGATGATGGTATTGATGCCATTGACTTGTCCTTATGTTCCCGAACCTGAATTCACCTGAGGAAGTCTGAAACGTTATGGATCGCTGCATCAGTCACAACCACCACTGACCACAGACTATCCAGGAGCCTTCATCCAAGATTGGGAGGATATCCCCCAGGACACCATCCTCCATATCATCAGGATCATGCCCAGACGTTTTCAGAGGGTCCCTTTGGCATGTGGGGCTCAAACACACTCCTGGGTCACATTATGAGTTGCTGGAATGAAATTCAATGGAGTTGGATCAGTCTGTGATTTTGATTTGATTTTTGGTGTCATTTAGAATACAGCCCTTAATGGTTTAATAATTTTGATTTCCATTGATCGTTCTTGCATAATTTTGTTCTGAACAAATTACACAATGTATATCAATAAAGATTTTCAACTTGAATGTTTCTTGCATTGAGATCCAGACTATGATTTAAATGTTACCTAAATATTTTTGAGTAGTGCATATTATTTATAAAATAGAATTTTACGTTTTCAACATTATTGCTAATTTTCGTGGGGTCCTTGAGCAAGTCCCTGAACCCCAATCTACTTTCCAGGCACTTCACAGCGGCTTCCCAGTGCTCCCTGTGAGATTAATTAAATGAAGAGAGTTAATTTCACAATGTATTTATAAACTGTGTATGATCATGTGATAATAAAAGTAATAGTATTTATTATTATTATAAATCACTATTGCAAATCTTTGTCAAATAACTGTAGTAAGTCAATAAAACCACCAGAGAGCGCTGACACCAAGCATCTATTCTCCTCCAATTGCTATTAAAAAGGATATGAGATCTTTATAATAATAATCAGAGTTTCATGTCCAATTTGCTCTCAGTTCGTAAGCTGAACACATTACATTTACATATATTCTCAAACCAAGTCATTTTAGCAAAAAAAGCCCGTAGCCCATAACATCAATAACTTCATTATATCATGTAAAGAGTAGGTCACATTCAAAATCTTCACTGTTTGAACACTTCTATCTACATGTACAGTAGATGGCCAAAGATCACGTGGGTTTTTGTGGTGAGACAAAATGCCAATACAATTAGATCTGTTTCTCTGAGGTAACATCCTCAATAGGTCCAATATAACAAATTAGACTACTCGACAACTCGACCCTCAATCATAATAATAATAATAATAATAATACATTTAATTTATAATGCACTACCTGTTGATTCTGTTCACCCTCAATGTGAAACAGGGTTTGCATTCATTTTGTGCCAATGGTATAAACATTTGAATGAAAAATTGTATTTATTTATAAAAATCAGTTCAGCAAAATCAGGCTTTTTTAATAGCAAATTATCTCAAATTATCATTTTTAACTTTTATTTAACATAGCATTATCTGGGATGATTTGGAGTTGTACAGTCTTTTCATATACTTTGACTACAAACTGCAATTATTTTCTTTTTCAATCATGGTTTTTGTAGCGTTTTCAGAAAACCAAGGGACATCTTCAAATTTCTCGCTATGTCTGATCAACAGTAGAACCCAAGGAAAATAATGGCAGAGAAAAGGGATAAAATGCTTCCATTTGAAAAACTAACAGATGAAAGATTATTTTTCAGAAGAAACATTTCTTTATGATGGACATCCATGAATCAACAGTTATTCGATCCATAATTTTAGCTTTGATTTGAAAAGTGAAAGAAAACATCCACCGCAGTTGCTGTCATTTACTTGATGTTGAAAGGTCTACCAGGTTCATAAACATATTTCCAAGGAGTAAAAGTCCATCAAGGTGCAACCACATGCCACCCACAGCCAGGTGTTGTCCTTTGCAACATTTCCGAGGAGCTCTACGCTGGAGCAGCAGATATCAGTGCTCAGAAACTTGAACCATGGATGAGAGCAGCAGTCGAATCAGTAGCTGCAGTCTGGCTTCAATGAAAACCCACACAGTTGTGTTTTTGATGGCACATGCATGTGCAGCACGGAGGCAGATTTATATTTTTTAGAAAAAGGCCAATAACTCAATTTAATAACAGTAAATAACATGTTTCCATGGCAATGCTTATTATTTTGGATCTTTGATTTTCATCTCAAGAAAAAAAGTATTTCCACTGTAGATGAAACAAAAGCTTAATCCAGATCCAAAATACATGAAACAGTTTGTTTTCATGTTTGTCTTTTAAATCAAATTCAATCTAAAGTCCTGCCGAGATTGTTTAGCAGCTCTTAGATTAAACTGAAGGAATAGGAATCTGGTGCACTGAGGTGCTTTCAAAGTCTTGCAGTGCATCCTGGTGAGTGTGGTAGTGCATGGCCACGTAAGACTTGGCAAATGCAAAAGTCTGAGAGCTGACAGGTTGCAGGCTGGTGGGGGAGCTGGGCCCTACAGATGGACTAGTGTTGTATATACTGTAATAGGGCTCAATGCGGGTATTGATCGGTGTAGAGGTACTTGGGGGGCGGGGTTTGCGGACACCTGTGGCCTTTGGACTAGCCGCACAGTCCCTGGAGTGACTAGGCCCGCATGCCTGGTCTACCAGCCTCCTCTGAGGCTTGGGTGACAGAACATAGGCTGAGTTGGTCTCATGATGGGAGGATTTATTGCGATTGACTTCCAGGCTACCTTTCCCCATTACATGCAGGCGAGTCTTTTGTTTGCAGCAGAGAAAGCCCAGGGCCGACCACTGAATGCAGCACAGAACACGACGGCGGAGGCCCGCACTGTTGCGAGAGTAAACAAATGGATTGATGCCTGACTTGAGAAAAATAAGCACAAATCCGCAAACTTCAAACTGGTAATGAGCAAAGCTGCTTTTTGGTGACAAAACATCTTGTGCCAGAGACACTCCCATTGGCAAGCAGCAAAGCAGCACAGAGAACACTATGACGACACAGGTGACGACCGCCTTTGAGTCTTTGGCAGAGGCCAAGTTGACTTTAGACACCAGCTGACAGCAGGTGGCCCCTTGGGCAGCCCCGGGATCCAGAGGTTGTCTAATCTTGTTGGCACAAGTGTGTGTCTGAAAATTCTGCAGTTTGTTGTAAGTCTGGTTACGGTACAAAGAGGGGCCTTGAACACCACACGGCATGCTTTCGAAGCCGGCTTCAATGAGAGGTGGTTGGGGCGGAGGGCACGTGGCATCTACCGTGATGATGGGACATTTTCTCACTTGAGCGTTCTTTCTGAGTGTCTGAGCAATCATCACATAGGATACAGACACCACGGCCACACAAAAAGCAAAATCTGCTAGGTAGACATACAACACAATCCTAGCCTTGCCCCCTCCCAGGCCAAAGTGTGGCAAACAAGGTCCATCTCGACGCGAGTATGCTCGCATGGTGAGTAGAGCGGCCATGGTGAAGCTGGAAGTCCACAGCAGGGCAGTGAGCGCCAGTGTGCAAGGGAAGGAAGCGGTGCGGTTGGGCTGCTGCCCCAAAACCATTCGTAGTCTGTGCAAAGCAATGACGGCCACCGTCTCCAGCGACATGATGATGAAGCCCGAACTCGTCAAGTGGAAGGCGAAGCAGAAGCTCTTTGACACGTCGCCCCCTCCGCCTGCATCCAGGAAGAGCACCAGCCCAAACATGGGTGCTGTCACACAGCAAATGAACATGTCACAGAAGGACAAGTTGAGGATCATGAAGTCAAAGTTTGTACGAAACTTGCGAAACACTGGGTCAAAAAATGACAGGAAAACCACAAGATTGCCATAAGATCCCAAGCAGAAGATGAAGATGAGGAGAAGGGAGCAAAAGGTCAAGGTAGCAGCGTGGATCACAGCCCAACCTGAAGGGTTCTGGGTGCCCTGGGTGCCATTGTAGCTCTGCTGTCTTGGCACATCCACCAGGTCTGATGGTGAAGCAGTGGAGTTCATTGTATTTATAACTATTTACAATTGACCCCAAATGTACTGATTTCAACGTATTCCTCTCTGTAGGAGCACATGATGAACGAATCTGCTGCCTCTGCCATCGCTTCCACCTCGGTGAAACGCTGCAAAGAATAGAGTCATGTGTTAGAGGAGGATCACATTTAATACAGGCAAGTTTTCCATTGACAGGTACATACATATGATACATTTTCCATATCAGACACGACCCCCTGCAGGCCACGGCTATGCACCACTGCATCTGACCGGTTATTACCCTCCCAACCCAAAGCGCGCGCACACACACACACACACACACACACACAGATATCTACTGGAAACCATTAATATTTAACCTACATAACTGTCTGCAAATATGTGTGGATTTCAAGTTCAGCTGATTATAATAACTGATAAGCAGGGAGACCTACCATCTATAATTGATCCTTCATCGTTTGATGCAGCCCGTTTTCATTGAACAGCAATAAGACCGTAAGTAAACGCAACGCAGCTATTACAAAAAACATCCCTATTTTAATGTCGAATCACCGGAACCAGAACGATCCATCGTCACACATCGGGATTGAGCCCCTTTTCCAGCATCTCACTGTGAATTTGGGCGCGCGTACACATGGCAGCGTGTTGGTTTTCTGGGCGATGCGTCTATTCTTACACAGGAGAGGCGGTCGCTGGACGTGCGCTGAAAGATGAGTGTGAAGTCACTGCCTACGTATCCCAGCCGGAGCACACGGAGTGGTTTCCTCTTGGATGAGCTCACAGCAGCTTTCCACAGGTTTCACTTTCACCGTAGTGAAGTCTTTTCACCTCTCTGGATCTTTGACTGATTAGTAAAATGTTTTAATAATTATTATTGTTGCTTGCAATAATAAATGAGCAAAATTAGATTCGAACAGCCTACGGTTATAGATATTACAACCATGTTTGTCGATTATATACAGTAAAATAAAGTCAGTATAATCTATTCTGAAATATGGTAGAAGTGATTCCCAGAATTTCACTTTTAAGAAGTAAGGTGACCATGAACAGATATTACAGTAAATTACCATCAAAGTAACAGATATACTGTAAAACTGTTTACAAGAACATTAAATAAAATTACAGAAAATTACGATATTTCAGACTTTTTTACAAAATAATTTTGTAAAATATAGGCCTAAAGAAAGTTTTAGCCTTATATTTTGTTTTTGTAGAAATGACGGAATTTGTTTGCTCACTGTGGATTTAAATGTACATGTCGGTAAAAATAAAACCACTTTCACAGTAATTACTTGCCTGTGACATAATTTTTATTAATGTTACCAAAACTTGTATTTTCACCGTAAAGTATTTCCCACTTATTCTGATCATGAAATGTTAAGTTTACTGTTTCTTGATTTAGGATAAATGTACGACTGTTTGGAATTTTACCATCTCTAACTGTTAATACAAAATTCTGCTTTTAATGACCACTGTTTCAAAATGATTCATCCTGTAGCTATGACCTACTGTTAACACGATACATTACCAGTCACCAGCTTCAGTCTGCTTTCCTGAGGAATCCTGGCCCGTTCCTCATGGGCAAAGGCAGTTTGGTAATATTTCTGGATTTGTCCACCACCTGAGATTTTTTAAGTCGGGCCACTCTAAAATGCTGGTCTTTAAGATCCTTTTGGGAGTAGTCCTTCTGGAATATTCAATGGTGCCAAAGCTTCAGCTTTCTCACTGACGGGGAAATATCTTTATTTAATGGATCCGTCTCATCCTCCGAACTTAAGGTTTCCAGTCAATGGCAATCAGACTTACATTTTTAAAATTTGACTATTTTAACTCTAGTGAGCAAAATCTTAACTATTAGAGTAAAATATGATATAAAGAAAAAGATCTCGAGTCAATCCATACACACCAACAGAATCAGACCAACAGTTGAGAAATTATGGGGAGAAAACATTTGGAAATAGAGCTCCCCCTAGAGACTGAAATATAGAACTGATTTTTCCCCAAATCAATCCACTTCTTTCTGGCACTAAAGTCTATGGGGGTATAACATTTGAAAATTATCCATAAACTATTTTTGGAGATTTTGCGTTATCATGAAGAGTGTGCGGCAGGCAGATGCGTTGATAATTTCATAATATCCCTGACTTTTCAGGAATATAACTGACAACATTGAGACAATATAATGTGGAAATATGTATGTTGTATAACGATTCAGTTGAAGATGTGTCTAAACTGAGATTTTCAAACTCTAGGAGGGTGTCACAGAGGCTGGTGTAGACATCATGCATTAGACTCTCTGCAATATATGCCCAAATGAGAGACCTATTCGGGAGGCCGAATAGGTTTGGGATCAATTGTCGGTTCCTCTAGAATCACACTGCCTCAGAGGGCCCGAGGTTGGATCCCCAAGCCGCTGTTGTCTACATGTTAAAGGTTCTCGAGCAAGATACTGAACCCCAATTTACTCAAGATGGCTGTTCCAATAATCAAGTGGATGATCACTACTCCTGATTAACAAGTGGAAACTTGTATGATAGTTCTCCCGCAAATGTATGAATATGAGATTGGGGGTGCTTTTCTACTCTGCTTTACATCATGAGGGCTGTGAACGGAGTAGAAAAGCACCTTAGGAGTACAGTCCATTCTGTCTTCTTGTCCCCAGTGCTTCAGGAACCAAAGAGACCCTGGTGCATTATCCATCATCACCATTACCGCTCGGCACTGTATGTATAACGTTTTTTCAGCATCTCCTTCATTCTTCATTATGTACTAAATATCACAAAAGAAGCTTTAAGTTTTTTTTTTCTATCATAGTCTCATCTAATATCATTCAGAAACTAAAAGGCAAAACGATTTCATTATTGAGATGGTTCCAAGCTGTGGCGGCCACCTATTTTCCTAAATATCTTTCAAAATAAATTTAGTTTAAAGTATTTGCAGAATGTTTTGAGACTGTAGAAATCTCAAAATGAAACATTTTGTGTTAAATATGGCTAGACAAACTTCAAACATGTTGCATGGAGCTGAGCTCTTCTTGTTAGAGTTGGTCACAGCTGATGACCAGAAGAGTTTTCCAATAAACCTAATGTGCAATTGCGTTTGCATCATTTTGCGTTCCACACGGTAAGATTTAAATAAATACAGCTCATGGTTGGAAAGTTTTTTTCTGTAGTACATACATTTTAAGAAGCCAACTTTAAAGGAAATACACCAAATGCAGGTTTTTTAACAAAGAATTTATTGTTGTCTCATTAAATTAGCAAACAGTAGATCTAAAACAAAAACAAAAACAAAAATCACTACAGTTTTGGCACTACACTATACATTGTGAGGTACTAAATGCTTCGATGTATGAATTCAAGTCATCAGGGGGGAAAAAAACACACAAATCAGCAAAACTTTTTTCCCCATCACTCACTGGGTTTTTCCAAAAAAAAAGAAAAAGTGAATGGGAAAAGTTCATGATTACAGGCAGGTGGTTTTGTTGTTTCCTTGCACCAGATGTACAATAAAACGTGACCAGAAATATAATCGGGCCTCACAGCAAACATGTCACACAGCACAGCAGCGGGGAGCTCACCCTCTCCCTCTCTTTGCAAAAGTAGATGAGAATGGCTCCATTGCTACAAGCATAGCCATCTACTTAATATCAGACATTAGTTCTATGGAAAAAAATTAAAACACTTTGAAAAACTGTCAAATAAATAAATAATATATATGTTTGTGCATATTCGATATACCATGTCATATACATACATAAAAGATGCATATAATCACATTTAGAGCAAACAGTCAAACAAACACCGAGTGAGTTGTGAGTGTATGTGTGTAATGAAGACACAATCATTCAGTATTAATTCCTCTGTGGCTCGTAGGAACACTTAACTGTTGTGAGATAGTAAAGGGCGTGTCCTGGACTGGACAGTGTGTTGGCTCAGAGTTGATAATTTGGACAGAAATCCTGAGAAAAGTGTTGGCCACAGTCAGTCGACTTCAAGCATCCCGTGAACGCACACCCATCCCCCCATGCACGCAAACGAACCAAAAGGAAGAGAAAAACAAACTGTACAGTTATGTTACAAACTGCAGGTCATTCATCCCTGCAATGATTGATCCTTAAATATTAAGTATAGTAGAAATGTAAAAACATATACACAACTTATGTTTTGTTGACACTCTTTGCCTGGGGTGATGCTGTGTGTTTCATCAATCAAGAACTGGAGCGTCCTCTCCGATGTAGGCTGGTATGTATCAAACCTGGGTTTGTCCCAAGCTGACAAATGGGAGAAAAAAAGAGGTAAATTTTACAGAAAGACAGGAAGTTTACATTTTTCCCTTTAAATGACCCTGTCAGCAGTTACAATTATTCAACAATGAGTGAAGATCAAGTTGAATTTCTTTTAGGTTTGTTAGTCAGCACACTCAGTGATATATACACCCATCAGCCATAACCTAAGCCTCTAAAACAGCTCTGACCAGTCAAGGCTTGGACTCAACAAGGCCTCTGCAGATGCATTCTCGTGTCTGACACCAAGATGTTAGCAGCAGTCTCGGCCCTGTTCTGTGCGAGATGGGACCTCATTGGATCGGACTTACTTGTCTAGCACTGGGGTTCTCAAACTATGGTACTATTACCACTAGTGGTACGCAGGCTCCCTTTAGTGGTGCGCGGTCGAATCTTTGAAATTGCCTACTTTTACTAAATTAAATAGGCTTATTTTAAAAATGTATGATACCATCAAAATTCTATGATAAATGATATGAAAATATTTTAACCATGAGATAAATGAAATGGGCTTTAAAATAAGTATAGCCTTTCCTGTAGTTTTCTTGTTCAGATGTCCATAAGCCTGCTACGCAGTCGGGTTGTGGCGCGCACGCCAAGCTGTTACAAGCTTAACTGTGAGTACAAGACAGTAAGCGGAGGATGCTAAAATTAAAAGCGGTTTAATAACAATGCAATCGTGGTTTCAAACGGGAACTTTTAGGAATATAAAAAGTGGATCAGAGAATATTGTTAGCAGCCATGTAGAAACTGCAGTGGAAGGCAGTGAACACAGCAGCATCCTGGAATCAACAGCATCAACCGGCAACAAAAGACAAAAAAACAGTAAGGAGCTATATCTTCGGTTACATCAAATTTGGATTGGGACAGAGGAAGCGTCAAGGCCCAGTGTTTGTGGTATGTGGTGAGATTTTGAGCAATGAAAGCATGAAGCCCTGAAAGACAAACCAGTAGATTTAAAAAATAAAAAAGTGGGACGCAAACATTGGCGAACAACTGTGTCTACCATAAGCCAAAGAGATGACACACATCATGTGCGGTGAGGAGGCTGCCGAACAGTTAGACTTGGTGCCACTTTCAAGCGACGCAGTGTCGCTGAAAATAGGAGCTATGGCAGATGTTAAAAACATACAGATTGAGCGCATTAAAAATAAGACTACTGATGTCACAGATTTGGCTAATTTGCTTATTTATTTAAGTCATGAACATAATGGTGCAGCTCAGGAGGATTTTTTTGTTCTGTCAATCACTGCAAACCAGAACTAAAGTCCACCAAAGATTTGAGCGGCGGAACACATTTGTCCAAAAGACGTGGCTAAACTGGAATAAGAATTTTTGTGTCGGCACAGACGGCGCAAGGGCTATGATCGGTCGTCAAAGTGGAGTCGAAGTCCCAGGTAGGACCTGACGTGCACTGGACTCACTGTTGCATCCATCGCGAGGCCGTGGCAGCGGAAAGATACCCAAAGAATTGAAGTCTGCATTGGATTCAGGTGTGAAAACAGTGAACTCCAATAAGGCCTGACCGATACATTCTTGCTTATTACATGTGCTCTTTGATGTCATGGGCAGCATGTAGGAAATGTATGTTCTTGCTTCATACAGAAGGTGGTTGTCTTACAGGACAAAGGCTTCGCTTATCAGCTGTGTTTGAACATACTGTGTGGCTCCGTCAACTAGTATAATTTGGTACTACAGGGACTCTCCAACAATGCTTTTGATATGCAAACAACGCAATGCTAAAAAGGACGTAGCTATTTGAAATTAAAGCCAACAAACTGCTGCCCTTTGCTTTATAGTTATGTGAAAGATTGGTTGTGGCTGACTAGTCAACAATAAATAATATTCTTATTGGGAATAAGTTTGCCTCCTGTTTGAACTACGTTTAGATGAATAAGCTTGCCTAATTCTACTTATGTATTTTTACATTGGTCATAATGGTGGTACTTTGAGAGCCGGATATATTCTGGGGTGGTACACGATATAAAAAGTTTGAGTACCACTGGTTAAGCACATCCCACGGATGTTTCATCTTTTCTTAAATTAAGCCACTCACACCCAGCTGTCCACGTGTGATTCATTGGACTGGGTCGACCTCCCCTACTCAGAGCTTCAGTTCTGATAACGATCTGCCCACTGCAGGTGCTTTCAATAATGCCCATGGGTCACAACTGGCATTCTGACTTGTCTCTGTTCATGTAGCCTCATACACAGTTACCTGTGATGACTGTGTTCTGATACCTATCTATCAGAAACAGCATAAACGTTTTCACCATTTGTGCTACAATAGCTCTTCTGTAGGATCAAACTACACGGGTTAGCCTTTGCTCCCAAGCAAATCAATGAACCCTTGGCAACCATGACCCCGTCACTGGTTCACCAGTTGTCCTTCCTTAGACCATTTTTGTACATGCTAAATCAAGGTCCTCAGTTCTGGAAATCCTCCGACCCACACATTTAGCCCTCGGTTGTAGCCTCTTCATAATTTCTTAGACCCTAACCCATACCTCTGGCTTGTGCTAACAACTTCAGGACAAAATGTTCACTTGCTGTCTAATAAAACCAACCTACTGACTTTTGCCATTGTCATGACACAATCAACGTTATTCACGTTTCAATGATTATAATGTTATGGCTGATCGGTGTACATATATACCTCAAGAACATTGTTAATTTAAAATGCTTTACCATGTTTTAGGCATAGTAACATGGGGAGACTAGTAGGTCAGTCAGGACCAGCAGCTGATCATCTGTGAACTGCTGCTTATGCTGCTGCCAGTTGTCATGGTGGGTTCGACGGAAATTGGACAAAGTTTTCTTCACAGTCATCTGGTAAAAAACACAATAACACTTAATTATACTACATACATTTGGTTGATAACAGGCTGATAATCTTTTTTCATTTTGCAGGGGGAAAGACCAAAATAATGATGCCCCCAGTTAGGGATAATCTTAATTTTTGCTACTGTGGACAGGCCATGAACTCTGAATGTAAGTAGAAATTACTTAACATTTACTAAATTATAATGTGCCTAGAAGTATTAACTTCAAGACACAGATTCTAAGATACCTACCTTCAAGACCCCTATAAATCATGGATTTTATTGTGGTCTGTCCTGCAGTATTTAACATGGGGATACATTATACTTTGTTACACACAAACGGACGGACAATGGTAACCATACAATAATAAATAATTACAAAGATAAACCAACTGGAACAGGAAAAAGTGATTAGCTGCACCTACTTCTATAGGTTGTGTGTCATTCAGGTGAGCACTCAGGTCCATCAGCAGCTGGGGCATCCAAGTGGGCACATCATAGGGACTGGAGAGTATACACGCGCTCAGTCCCAGAACGCCAGCATGGCGTCGTACAAGGTCTACAAAATCACAACAGGAGGGATTCCATTTAAATGGCTAAACAGTATAGAGTGTGTCATCATATGTTATAGGGTGGATAACTCCAGATAAGCTCCTAACCAGCAGAGGGTATTGTGTCCACTATGGAGCCCAGCTCCCTTTTCCTTTTCTTAGGCAAGAGGGTCTTGCAGAGCTCCTCAAAATGGGCCTGCATGGGGGGCAGCATGGACAGGAAGTTGCACTGGAGGAAGCCGCTGAGTGTAGTAGCAGCCATTTCTCTTACCTAGCAAAGGTAGACAAAGGGTGATAGGAAGTTCATCCTTTTGGCAGATTTATTACACTGTTATTACTATTCAAATATGACAAAATATCTATAAAACAGTAAGGAAAACACGTGGTCTGTATTTAACATCTTGTTCATAGAATTCCTAATCCTTACCCAAAGTAGGTGTTCCATATTCCGGCCATCATGGCATTATAAAGCTAACCATACACTTTTGCTTTCTATGTTTATCTCTTATATTAACACAAAGCCTCATCACCGCTCTAACAACCTCTTGAAGCAGTTTATAAAATACACCACAGTGACATCATTAGGCAGGGTGCATCGCCAGTGTGTGAGCTGTCCAGCTGGATGGAGATCTGGACGGGGACTAGATGGGGACTGGGGATGGATACGTGTGGAAGTTTCTCTACAAACATGAGCTTCAATGGTTTGTTGCACATTTTACCTAACTATTCTCCATCAAACATTTCAACTTTTAAATGGCCATGATGAAGATATTTGATCTACTCTCTCAAGAAGAAAAGGCTCCTGGGATTAATCAAGATCATCAGCAGGGCATATTGGCTACAGCCTTCCCTTGATGTGCTTTTTTGCAGTTTTACATAACAATTCTAGAGATTAATACTATTCTTCCTCTGAAAAGGCAGCTTCTTCATTAGTTACTCTTGTTTTGTGTGACCTAAGACATTTAATGGTATAACCAGAGTCATTTAGTATGAGACATATTGTCCATGGCTTTGTTGACGATAGAGTAATGGATATTGTTTTGGTTATCAGCTATGGAGAAGACGTCCAATATTCAAAATATTGAATTTGTGTCAAAAAAAATCTATGTATCAGGGTTAATTCATATTAACATAAGTTGGGTGAAGCTATGATTTATAGTTTGCCAGATATTGCTAAGGACAGCATGTTCAGTCACCTAAAAATATGTTTTTATAAAACCACAAAAAAATCAAGTAATTATAAAATTCCATAATATCCAAAGGCACAGCTACATAGCAGTTAATATAGACTACTCAGCGACAACATGAAAACTGTTAACTGTTTTTAATATTATGAATGAATATGGGGTTAAAAGACTTGATTAAATCAAATCTATCATATTCTGTTCATACGGTCTATTTCTAATAAGTGAGTGTCACAGGCATGTACCATAGATCAAGCTAAGGTTAGTCTAACGGACCAAATAAAAAATGGCTACAATCCATCCATCCCCCACACCGCTTTTGTCTCTACTCTATCCCTCTCATCCTCCCTCAATCTGGATGTTATCTCCATAGCAACCTATTACTGCAGCCTGAGGTTTCCATAGCAACACAGCTAGAGGAGCAAAGGAAGAAAGAGAGCGGAGTGCCAGGAGGGGAGTGCTGAATCACTAGAGTGAAGCTGAAAGACAGAGAGAGTGCCTGCGAGCATCAACAATAGTATGAATATATTGATAAATATTAAACAACCATTCAGCCATGTTTCCTCATTTTACAGTAATCATTATGACAAACTGACTTTAGGTTTCCTCTTTGCACACGGAATGGGTTTCATATTGACAGCGGTGAGTGAATGGTTGTTTTACCTCCAGCTGTTCATCTTCCAGCAGTCTGACCACCAGTGCCCGCACATCATTCACAGCTCCTGGGTCGCTCATGATGGTGAATAAGTTGTAAAAAACCATAATCTGGAGGTATGTCAGCACTGTGTGGCGAGCATGCCAGGAGCTGCTGCCAGCAATCTGCAATGAACACAAATCAAACCCATCCCACATCAATAACAGGCTGGGAGCATTTGTTACATAAGAGGATGAAACCACACCCTGGATAAGTACACCATATAGGTTTTTTGTGATAGACTCCCCCCTTCCTTTCAAAATGTATTTAATTTGAAGTTTGTTTCAACGGTTCAGTCGTAATTTGCAATCAATCTCTTCATGTTTATCCTACAATTCCACTATCTAGAACCATTAATAATCATATTTCATTGAATTGTCTGTATTTTAATAAGAATTTTTTTTTTTGTTGATCAATACAGCAATCAGACACGCTTAAGAGAAGTGTTGTTGCTACCTCTTTCATAAGATATGAAAAAATGAGCCTTTTGTCCACTTTGGGAAAGGTTACAATTCACATTTATTCCAGCATGAAAGTTTTTCAGCTTTAGTTAGCAGTGATATAATCATAATTCCCCATAGGATAAACAAATATTTGACACTTTTCCAGTTAATGGCTACGACGAACATTGAATATTGTGACATTGTATAACTAGTTTTCCATCTAACGAATGAAAAGCTATTTTACACACCATCATTCAGTCTGCGATGAGTTTGAAAGAGACACTGAAGTAAGATATATAAAGTATCCACAGTTACATCACCACTGACCTCCCTGCTGCTTTATACGGTTTTGTTTCCTGGTGTCGTCATGACGTCAAACATGACACATGTGCCTTTTAAAGACGCACAAATAAGCTATAATGTAGAAGAAAGGATTCATTGCCCGGGGAGAATTGCACTCCAGTCCTAACACAGAATGCCATTTCACAGTCACAGATTAATATAAGCAGAGTCTTTGAAGATGGTGTATCGCCCCCGACACCCCAGAATGCGTGTACAACAAAGAAATTGTTTTAAGACCTATTCATTTCTATGGTGAGCCTAAAATAATGTTTATTGTTTTGGATATATGCTACGAAGAAAATGACCAAACTTCAACAAAAAACAAGATTTCTGTAATAAACAAAAATATTAATAGGTGTGATCACGTATCATTATAGTTTGGTCAATTTACTATGTATATTTTGTGGCTTATATTTTTAACAAAAATTTTTTTTGACAGATTGACACATCACGCTGACAATTATATTCCCTGAGTCAACTCCATTTGGGACCGACCAAAAAAAATTCTCTGACTCCAGTTATCTCAATGTTGGGTGTAAATATAAACTTTCCCTAAGGTCAATAACTAGAACCACCACTTCCTGGTTGAATGCGTCCACATGTTATCAAGTTGCCGTTCATGTCCATGTCATGTTATTTACGACCCATGTTATGCTGGCAAAAAGTTTTGCCTAAGGATTATTAAACTTCCAATAACTTCCAAAAGAAATTAGTTTTGTAACAGAAAAAAGATAAATCATTGTTCAAATTAATTCAGAAGTGCGGCATTTACTTTTGACCTCCTGAATATTATAATTATGATAATGTCATCACAATAAGACATATGTAGAAAGGACACTTATTTGTCCTCGAAATGTACCTATGTTGGAGGACCTAAAAACACAACGCTTCTGGTCATGGCTAATACAGGTGCTGTAGCATAAGAACGTCATTCACTAGAACCCCCTTTGAAACTTTCTAATGGTATGGTTTAGTTAGTGAAAGGGCCCATAGAGAGCACCATCGTGTGTGATGCCGGTTAACAGTGGAATAACAGCTCAGTCGCCAAATAACACACCTCCTGCAGTGCGCTGAGGACCATTGGGATCTGATCGGTGTAGAGGAGTCCCTGAGACATCAGAGACAGGCATGTCTTTGCATCCCTCTTCAGTTCGTCGTAACTGTCATCGTTCTCGACTGGAGCAATCTGGAACAGAGTACAAAGGGGGGTTGGGAAGAAAAGCAGGGATCACTTTAATTTCTTCTGGTGTGTACAATAAGAGAAATAAATGTGGTTGTTGGTGATCTAAGCTGCTGATTGAGGTGATGAATAAGTGAGTGTCTTACCTTGAAGAGCAGGGGAAGCAACCGTAGTTGGTCTGCCACAGCAGTGGAGAAGGAGCGACCAGCACTAGCAATCAGCCACTTCAGCACTGCAGACATGCAAACAGGTATTTTTACTCAATATTGTGGGCGATTAACCAAATGAAATTCTGCTCATGATTATCTCCTAGAATAACCAGTACTGATTGAGTTGAGATGTTAGACACCTGTTTGGAGTAGTTTGATGGCTTGTGTCCTCTCGTCCTGCTCTCCCACCTCATTTTCTTCTACCACATGATTCTGGATCTCCTCATCACCCTCAGTTAAAGGCTTCAGCTTCAGCAAAATCCGCTCGGTAAAATCCGAGATACGTGGGGATGTTGTGGGCTGAGTGTGTGGCAAGTGTACATCGATCATGAAGATGTATGTGAGAACACTGGAAAGACACCAAATGAAAGAGGTGAGAGAAAAAAAGCCAAAATAGAGGCCAAAAAGAAGTTATGGTAAAAATTTTCAACAACAAACTATAAGTTCACATCTTACTAGGTGTGTTAACCCGAGACCTCACCTGCCAATTCTTTCCCGTACATTCTTGTAGACCTGTGTGAGTTTTGGCTCCAGGTATTGCAGCAACCTGTGGAGGAGCTCTGGAACACGCCACTCCTGCTGAGCAAGGCCTCTTTGAAGCACGTAGAGACGGCTGCAAAGGAAAAGCCCAATTGTCAAAGTTTGCCGTTCACGTCAACATCTACTTCAGGTGGCAACAGTTCTACTCACCAGGCATCAACAAAAGAGCCTCCCTCACCATTAACCGGAGACTCCATAAGCATCTCAAACAGCCAGTGAAGCTTGCGTGGGTCCCTGCTCTCCTGCATACATCAGAAACATTAGTACATAGAAGGAAGGATGGGTGAATATACAGAGGGGAACTTTCAGAAATTATGGCTTTACACTAACAAAACATACACAAGCAGTGGCGATGCATGTGCCCCAATCGGCATATGTTTCTATTGTGATGTTGGACAGGGCAGTTCGGATCAGTGGACACAACAGCTCCCAAAGGCTCTCAACCTGAAAAAGAACACAAGAATATTTACAAGAATAAGGTCACCTTTAGAAACAAGGACGTGAAGAAATTATACCGAGTATTTAATGAAAAAGTTTCATTATATAAATTTAGGTGACTTTTCCTATGCTTACAGATCGACCCAAATAATGTAAGATATTCAGCTCCCTTACAACGCAAGTGTTTCAAATATGCACCTTTGAGTAGCTCCAGTGCTTGCTGCCTCTGATCAGCCCAGAGATGATCTCTGCAACACAACGCTGTTTACTCTCATGGGAGTCAGCCACAAGGCGCTCCATGTGAGGAAGCAGAAGAGGAAGAAAGGCATCGCTGAAATTGCGAAACAGTCCCTGCAAGAGCAGATGAAGGGAACAGACTGTCATACTTGTTGACTTTTGTCTGTTTCTGCATCATTGCTTTTATGTCAGGAAATCCCACCTTGAACAAACAGAACCTGCGAGGGCTGAACTTGTCTTTGCCCTTACGGTCTTCAAGAGAGAGAAACTCAATGAACTGGTTGATGAAAACTGGGTCAGAGAAATGGTCAAAGATGATCATCTCCCGCTGTTAGGAAAAGCATTAATTCAAATTTTAGAAGATGTTGCCAATATTATTTCTCATGGGTAGTATGTGTTTGTGCCAAAACCTCTGTCATTTCCCCCCGGGTCAGATTCTGCTTGGGCTGCTCCTCCGGTGGTGCATACATCAACAGTTTTCTACAGAGTAATAAGATAATATTAAATGGAAACAAGTGAAATTTGCTGAACATAAATCATGAGAAAATAGAAATAGTTAAAGAAACAAAATAAAGATAGAGGACACATTCTAAAATGAGAACCTTGGCCAGCAGTAATATCCCCAGTGAGTCTTCTCCACAAACACACATCCATCCCAGTCCTGCTGTGTGCGGGGTAGCCTGCTGCTGTTATACTGGAGCCACTGGTTGTCCTGACGGTCCCCTGCTATTATATCATCTGGTTCCTTCACTCCACCTATCCGAGTAAAGTGGGATTACCACTAGAAAGCAGTTATAATGAACATGACATTCACAAACTGTAATCTTTATATGTAACACCACTTAACCAAATAAAAAGAAAACATATACAATGCTTACAAAGCTCAGACGGGCTCATGGGCACTTTTGTATGGGGTCTCTTTATTTGTTTCATAATCCCTGCCACGGCTGATATCGCCACCTAGGGGAGAATATAAGACATTTCAAACAAGAATTGTCTGGAGCTGACATATCCTCTTGACAACCCCCTCAAAACACTATACAACAAATCATTATATGACATTTCCTCTAATAATTAGGTGGGCCTAGAGTACTGGATATCATATTTGATATATGAAAATAGAATGCATAATTTTTCAGATATAGTCAAGACAAATTAATATTATGGATGAATGCACATACTTATGCCTATATCCCCCATCATGTATATGTCGGGGGATGGGAGAATGTCCCGGGAACATTTTTAGGGCACTACTATGAAATAGCTCACAATGTTGGAATTCAATACCTTGCGGATATATATGGAGTCGTGGTTGAGGCATTTCACAAAGAACGTTACAGCAGGTGGTGGGAGTTGGTGGTCATCTCTCAAAAGTAATGACAGGAAGCAGATGGCAATGTGTTCAAACTTCCAAGGCCTTGAAAGTTAAACATAGCAGGAGTTACTGACAATAAATAATACACTCTCAAGATTTGATGAAGTATATATTAATCAACATTAATTGACCTACATGTTCCTGTTGTTGATGCAGTCCAGCAGATCACCAATGAGCTTTTTGTAATTCCTGCAAAATGTACAACGTTAGTAGCATATGGCCCTGTTACGTAACCAGACGTATCCTACTCGCGTAAGTTTGTATGCACAGTAAGCATCTCATCTAAAAGACGGGTTATGAGTCACTGTTTTTAAAGTGCTTCGCCGTCTACAGCTGGTACAAAAGGCTGCTGCCTGCCTACTATCTGGACATAAAAAACTCAAAGACATAACTCCAATACTGGTTCTTCCAACTGGCTTTGCATAGATTTTAAAATCTTGCTGCTTGTTTTTCAAGCTTGTTTACCGAGCTTTTGGATCTGCATTCTCAAGTGAGAGCATTTCCTTCTACTGGACAGACGCTCTTGACCACTCCTTAGTCAAAATTAAGAACCAGAGGTGACCAGGCCTTTGCAGTAGCAGGCCCAAACCTCTGGAACAGCCTACCCATTCACGCCAGACCGGCACAGAGCCTTGAAATTTTCAGTTTTCTCGTGGAAACGGGCCTTTTTTCACTGGCTTTTAATTCAGTTTGAGCTTTAACATTTCTATTTAATCTGCTCTTTTCAGTGTTTATTTGAATGCTTATTTTATCTTCTTTTGTCTTGCTTGATTTTAATCTGATTACTTTATCCGTCTTTTATACTTTTAATTTATGCTATTATTTTTGTCAGCCGTATCTGTTCAGCACTTTGGTCAACCAATTTTGGTTGTTTAATTGTGCTATGTAATTACACTTTAACTTGACATGAATTTTATTCTGAAAAACAAAGGACTAGATAAACAAAATCAAACCAGTGTGTATTAAAATAGGAGCCATATTCATCTTAATGAAATGATGATTCATCTTGTTGTTGGTAATAACTTACTCAACAGACTCAGCATTCTTGAGCTGCTGCTTCTTTTGACCTTCTGCTACATCTTCTTCAGAAGAAACAGGATCCTCGGGGAAAGGATTTCCAGTAATCATTAGTTGTTTGGCCACAGCACAGCACTCATCAAGGATCTAAATTAAGAACATAATATACAGTAATAATTAATGATAGTACTGCATATATTTTATCTATCACATACAGTTATTTACAGTATAACATAGTGAAATTGTTATCTGCATTTGACCCATCCATGAGGAGAAGTATGCTGCACCTGCTGAACCACCCTTCGACTGGTAGACTGAAGGGGCAGTCCAGGGATCAAACCGCAAACCTTCCGATTATTGGGAACAGCTCTATATCCTGAGCTGGAGCTACCACAATATGTTTAGCAATTGAAAGTGGGAGTGGATGAAATTTGGAGAGTGATTCCATGAAGATTGGATACAGTCTGACATCCAAAAAGGACAATTCTGTAACTTTCCACTCATTTTTTTTTTTTAACCGCAGAAAACCGTTGGCTTTCATCCTTAATATTTAAGTCACTCAGTGGGAAATCTACTTTATGACCATAAAGGTCGCTCATGAATTAAGTTAAACCATTTCTCTCGCTTGTCACACCAAAACTCTACAAAGTTGTGTGCCTTTTGATTTCTTTTCTGTTGCAGGAATTCTCTTAACATTATTAGTTGCTTATTTCTGAACCAGCAGATCCTCAGTCTTTGCTAATACCGATAGGAGGATATTTTGGTATTTGGTGTGTCCAAATTATGCCCATCGAACATAACATATTTAACCATGACTCAGTTGCACAATGGATAAATATTTCAGCCCTCTCGTGAACATTAACATTTTCAAACAGTCGGTATACAGCTCCATGTTAGGTGAACATTCTAGATCATTAATATTTGTCATTGGCAAGGCATTTATCAACATACAAAGGTACAATTTCAAGCTACATTGCAAAATTAAGTATCAACTTTGAGGTAATGATCTTCTGCTGTTACAGGCAGGAACACGGCAAAGGTAGATCAAATATTGGAGTGTGTTTGCACGTTTTTCTTACAGTAAAGTCAATGCCGATCGTCTCATATTGCTGATGGATTTTGTCTGCAAGGTCATCAAAAAGTCGCACAATGGAGGGCTTCTCCAAAGACATTGCTGAACTGAGGCCAGAACGCACAATTGCCGGCCACGTGAGAGCAATGCACTCCCAGTCGTGCAAATTTGCAAAGCAAACTCCACTGTGATTCCCAAGAAGACAATACAAGGCACCCTGGAGACACCGAGAACGTTAATGACAAGGAAAATTTGTACCCATGAAAATGTACATTTTGCTAAGATAATGTCAGTGTAATAACATACTTTGAACTGTTGCTGTGTGACACTGCTGTTGTTTGGGTTGAGAAACTCAAGGACCTGAGGGATCAGATCTCTGCAGCAGAAATTGTACATTCCCAGGGCAGAGAACAAAACATTTTGAGCTCTGCTGCGAACCTGGAGGGTAGTAATAACAGGTAACAGTTACGGTATTATTCGTTTCAGGTGTATTAAGCAAACAGGTCAAAATCTTATCGATTCATGAAGGGAAATGGCTTATCGGTAATTCTTAGGTAAAAATATGGAGGGGTGCTTCAAAAGATGTAGATGATACATTGTTGAAGAGCACTTTGTTGAAAGTACCTGACTGTATGTGCTTGTGGAAAGTCTTAACAGATCTCTCATCAGCTCTTGGTGAACACTCCTGTACTGACATCCTTCCATCGTCAGCTTTCGTAACTGATAAAGAAAAACGATTAAGAATTAGAATTGGTCGATTTTGGCTAAGATGAGAATCACAATATTTTTGCTTAGAATTGAGATAAAGATTCTTAACGATTTAACCTCTTTGATAAGGACATGAGAAATTAATAAGCGACATTTTTTGCTTGTAGATGTATGTGGAAAAACTCTTGGGGTTAACTAACAGCAGAACTACAGCTCATCTCCTCCATGAGAGAGGGAGACGAGCAGCTATATTTCTCCGTTGCGAAACAATTGAGAATAAAGTGGTAAAGAGAAAAAAGAGAAAAACTTAAATTACCTGAAAAAGGAGTTAAGGACTGATAAGAATCTTCCACTACTGTTTCTGCCCATGCCTTGCAATGTTAACTCTATGGCTTCTAAACCATATGATACTAGCTTACTTGGCTTAACCCCGGCTAAGCTAAACGAGCTAGCATTCGCACATCTGAACCCTGAAACAAAGAACGGGCACTTTATTTGCAAAAGACGGGATGTAACACTGCCTTACTACTGATCGACTCCAAGTGACAACAAAAACACATATTGTTGGTATGCACATAGCAAACTACAACAACCGTAATCCCCCACATCACATGTACGCAATACTCATTAGGCCTCCCTCTTAGCGGACCAAGCCTGGTTTGTTTGTTACTCGTTGGCTGGTTCGCTGCAGCTTATCTTATGCATTAAAATGCTGCGGAGTTGTCTTACTTCAGAAATGAGATCTCATACACGTCTGAATGAAGATTTAGCCTTTTTTACGACTAGTCACCCAGCCCAACTCTCAAATAAAAACAAACCTCATGCTGGAGCATAACTCTGTCTATCAGCAGAGCTCTGGTGTGCTGCTTTCTGCCATGAAGCTGAAAAAACAAAAGCAATGCATCATCGTATCAGTTTTAAACATTGAATGTAAGATCAGAATCTGTGTCAGGGGATGTGCCTGATTTCTACCACATTCCCAGGACAACAGAAAATAAAAAGTTTGCAAAGTATAATAAAATGTTTAATTTCTCACTCTGTTTTCCATTGACTTCTTCACAAGGTTGAAGCTCTTCCAGCGGGAGTCAAACTCATGTTTGTGAGATCCTTTGAAGTGCAACAGGTCACTAATAATCTGAAAGGCATCACAGTCAAAATTATTGATAGGCGACAGATTTAGGTGTTTAGGTGTGTATTCTTCAGTTTTTTGCATTATTTTTTGGTTTTTAAAGAGCTACACACATTAAGCTAACCTGAAAGTATAGATTGTCCCTCATTAAAGATTTTCTTAGGGGAACATTAAGGGAATATCCTATGGGAACATGGCCATAAAAAAAAGGCTAGACTTGAATACTTCCCTATTTGATTGATAAAGGCACTGCAAACCATAATCACAAAAAGATGTCAACGCATACAATTTCACACATCTTTTCTGGATTTTGCCAGAATGATTTATTTATTTCATGAGTTATCCTAATTTACTGTACAGAGTTTGTATACGATATTTTTGCTTGAAACATTTATTTTGTTTTTCATGTCTTTACTGCTATGGATGGAAGCACAGGTATCCAATACCTGTGTGTGAGGATATGCTGGATGCAGGGGTTTTGGGCACCAGAGAGGTGCACCCTGTCCGAACTTGCGCTATGCTTAGACGGCGCAATAGTAGAAAGAACTATTGTTTCTGTTTATTTCGACTTCATCATTTCTTGTTACACACCATGTGCTGTGTGTTGGTTTCAGCTTTGCATATGTACATGTACAACAAAACATACCTGAAGGGAATACGCAATGAGCAATGCAACAAGTGGGTCTATCAAAATCATTCACAAATCTACACATTTGTTAATTGAGAGAAGACTTTCACTTGCACTCCGGGGCTCTAAGGAAAAGCCAAGTTCTATAGATAAAGTGGAAAGACAGGCTTCTTAAACTCCAACCACACTGGAATAAGGACACTCCCTACCCTGTGCAGTGTCTATGAGCGTACATGCTCTTAGACAGAGAGAGAGAGGTGCAGAAAGGCAATTTTGTAAAACTTTCACAGGCAATTATGAAAATGTATGCTCACCTTGATGATGGAGAAGAGAGACTTTGTGTCATCTTCAGAGTGCTCTAAGATGTAGTCTGCAAGAAGAGGGAAAGTAACTAAGTGCAGGACAGACGCCTACGATACATCATTCCTGTTGAGATGAATTTGAATCCAAGTAGGTTAGGAACCATAAAACCAGATCACAAGCGATGGACACTTACGCAGCAACTGTCTCATCACTCTACAGACAGCATCTCTATAGTTCTCTCTGGATTCATCTGCGGTAATAAAACAATCTCAGATTATACTCCAACAAACTCAATAACGTAACACATCCAACAGGTGTGAAAAAACATACGCACCATACTCCATTCCTGTGTAGAGGGACGTCTCATCTAGATTCACCAAGCTGTTGACCCTGGGAAGCAGGTCAGAAGCCAACTAAACACACTTTTTAAATTATGCCTGAACAAAAATTTCAAAGAACTATAAATGTGTATTCATCAAACAACGTGTAGCAATTATATTACTATTATGAGTTAATCATATGATGAATAGGGATTTCTCGGATTTCTGTATCAGCCCAAATCAGAGACATCTTTGACTGATGTAATTTAATAGGATGTGGCCCATGCTCACAGTTCGAGGACGGGCTCTCCTTTTAGTGGAGGCATCAGACCACCAGCTCCAAGAAGGCAGTGCTGAACAATGGTCATGCTTTGCAGGACATCATCTCTGAAAAACATAAAATCAACATGTATGACTCATCACTGAGCAAAATAAATTCACTGATGCAGTCAGTATAGTATAAATCTGAATGTTAATTATTTTAGGGAGGTGAACATGAAAAATGTGATGTTTTCCTAACCTGCTCATGCCCTGGTCTCCCAGTGCAAATATCTGAAGGCGCTGAAGTTCAGGCTGGAGAATCAGATCCAGTAAATAAAAAGCAAAGGAGGTCTCTTCAACACTGGGCATATGCCACTGGATATCCAAATTCCACAGATCTCCAGGCCGACCCCAGTCCTGCATGGGATAAACAATATGAGCAAAGCTTACTCTCTCAACACAATTTTGCTTTGTTTTAACTAAACCACATACTCCGACAACCGCCACCTTATCGTGGCGGAAGGGTTTGAGAACCCTACGGATCCTAGGAGCTCTGTTGTCGGGGGCAATTTGCCCCTGGTAGGGTCTCCCATAGAAGTTCTAGTTGAAGGGTCATACAAAGAGTGGTCAAGTCCCCTGATGAGAGGGAAAATCAAGGACTCGATGACACTGCCTGCCCACCCCTTGAGCCAGGCCTGGGGTAAGGGCCCGCCAGCGAGCGGCTATTGACAGGGCCTTCACCCATGGGGTCGAGTCGGGTTCACCCCGAAGCAGGGACATGGGTTCATCCTCCCGTGGGCCCACCACACATAAGGGAATCCACAGAGGTCCGGTGCATTGTGGATCGGGCAGTAGGAAAAGGCTTAGCTCCCAAGCTCTCTGCCCATGTATTGGCGTTTACCCACAGTGAATGAAAGGGTTGCTTCCCTGCAGCTTCAGGTTGGGGAACAGGTCCTGACTGTTGTCTAGGCTTATGCGCCAAACAGAAGTTCAGAGTACCCACCCTTTCTAGGGTCCTTGGAC
Organism: Lophius americanus; assembly: GCA_037951165.1. Taxonomy (NCBI): domain Eukaryota; kingdom Metazoa; phylum Chordata; class Actinopteri; order Lophiiformes; family Lophiidae; genus Lophius; species Lophius americanus. The sequence continues at coordinate 20,526,180 of JBBDHG010000019.1, read as the reverse complement.
CAGATGCTGGTAAGCGGCCCAAATGGAGAATCCATTGTCCTACTGGGGACCTCAATGCCTCACGTGGGCAATGACAGCGAGACCTGGAGTGCCGTGATTGGGAAGAATGGCCTGCTTGATCTGAACCCTAGTGGTGTTCAGTTATTGGACTTCTGTGCTAGTCACAATTTTGTCCATAACGAACAATATGTTCAAAGATAAGGGTGACACCAGGACACCCTAGGTCACAAATCGATGATCGACTTTGTAGTCGTATCAGCTGATCTGCGGCAGCATGTTTTGGACACTAGGGTGAAGAGAGGAGCGAGGCTGTCAACTGATCGCTACCTGGTGGTGAGTTGGATAAGATGGCATGGGAGGAAGCTGGACAAACCGGGTAGGCCAAAACAAATGTTTAGGGTCTGCTGTGAACGTCTGGCCGAGGACCCTGTCAGGATGGTCTTCAACTCCCACCTCTGGCAAGGCTTCAATCGCATTTCGGGGTGGCAGGGGACATGGAAACTAAGTGGTCCATGTTCCATGCTAGTAATATTTTTGAGTATATCTCACACTAAACTGTATTTGATCTTCAAATTAAAAACAAAATCCTTTAGAATTTTGGGAGCAAAATCACATAATTCTGAGATAACCTGAGTAAATACAAAATGCAATATTTAAATGATAATTTTATCAAATAAATAAATAAATAAATCAAAAGCGTGAATAAGCATTAATGTCTTAATACCTAAAGATGCCACAATCAAAAATACCTAATGCAAACATGCCTCTCTTGAATGACCAGCTGTTTTGGTCAGGGGTAGGCAATGATCAAACAAGCTCACAGTGAATGGAAAATAAACTTGTATAGTTTATCTGTATCTGTTAATTAAAATGTATTTTGTTACTAAAACACACATTTGAGCAGTTTGATGAGGAAGAAACAAGTAATTATTACTTCTATGCTTAATTGCACATACACAAAAAGTGTCCTTTCTGATATAAAGTTAAGAAAATGATCAAGCTTTTGAAATGTACGAAAAGTCCTTCCTGGTACCTTGATAGGTAGGTAGTCACTGATGGGCTGGTGGAAACCTCCTGGCAAGCTGCAGTACTCTGTGGGGTAGATGAGGACTGTGGAGCGAAGGATGTGGTGCAGCAGTTTGCAAGCAAGAGTGTATCCTTGCTTGCACTTGAGGTGGAGAGTCAACTGTAGAATCTGGACCAGTTCTGAACGATAGGGCAGAATCTTGTCACCATCCACCCTAGTCACCTGCGGAAAAAATATGGTGATCAACAGCATAATAGAAGGGAGGTGTTGGTTAATTTATGAAGTTTGACTTTTGTGCTCTGTATCACCTCTGACAACAGCTGGAGATTCCACAAAAACTCCTTGTCAAGTTCCTCTTCATTCAACACCTCTTCATCTGTTTAAAAAATTGTTTCCAAGTCAGGAAAATGACTTATGATAAACACAAGTCATGCATACGATAACTTATTCCTACAAATGCTGAAGCGCTGTTGGATTAGCACTTACTGACAGCAATTTGATTAATGGCATTACAGCAGTGTGGCACAAAGATCTTGAGTGACTCTGCAGGGTGACACTGAAAACAGAGGCACAGCATATGTCAAGACACTACAAAATTTTGATGTTGTGGAACCACTTTAGGGGAATGAGCCTACAATAATCACCTTTGCAGCAGCTCTGCACATGTCAGCCACCATTCTCCCAGAGACTCGTGTTTCAAAGATGTTTGTGGTAGCAAAGTTGAACACCTTTTCCAGAGCCACCTGTTCAAACAACATGACAATTAAGTTCACACAGAGCTCTGAAAAAGCATATGACCCAATTCTGGTCTTCTTGAATTTTTGTGTATATGCTCAGGTAATTGTATTTATTGAACAACAACATTATCTAATTCCAATTGGATGTGTGAAATACTATTTGCCCCCTAAGACCTTAGAAACTAAATACAAAATATTGTATTCACGGTGGCAGCAGCACTAGACACACCCAAACATGAGTAGTTCCAGTCCTTTTCAATCGCATCATCACATACAGGCAATTTTCAGAAGTCAGTAGTAGGCAGCGGCACACTATCCCAATATCAAACCAAATTTCAGAGGAGAAATGTAGAAGACTGACTGAAATACATCAGCCTGGGAAATGTTGCAAAGCCTAAGGCTCTGGGACTCCAGAGGAACACAGTGTGACACAAGCTACAAATAAAGTAGACTCGTAAAAATAGTGAACCTACTTCTGAGATGCACACTTTTAGGTCCCATACACACCATTTGCAAAAAAAAATTTATTGAATTCTTTCCAGCAGTTTTAAAGTTAAGTGAACATCCTGTTACTTAGATAATGGATGTACAAAAAAAAAAAAACACGAGACAATAGGTGTTTGAGGTCTTCACCTTGAAGATGTCCAAAGAGCACTGTATGAGGATGGTGCTAAAGGTGGAAGACAGGCCAAGTTCTACCAAAGTCTCAAGATGAGTCATTTTCTCAGTCTCTGTTTCCTCTCGTGTTTGTTCCAGAGTGCTGCTGTCAATCAGGGCAAAACATCTGTGTGGATAAAAAAGAATAAATCTTAAAGCTTAATTGTTAAAATATTTTAGAATTCTCACAAAAGTGGCAGATGTGAGGCTAGATATATATATACAGATATCTATATAAAGATATCTTTATATGTATGAGTTTCACTTTTTAGATTCAATTACTGAAATAAATTAACTTTCCATGATATTCTAATTCATGAGACGCACCTGTATATACACACATATACATATACATATATGGTATACACCCACGATAAAACAGGGGCATTCACATAAAAAACACGCAAAATATTTAAATATATTCTTTGTTAATTCATTTTGATAATGACGGTATTAATCAGTTGAACTAAAGAATGCATCAATGTCTTCCGTATCGCAGCTTGGTTCCTAAAAGCAAATCCTTTAACTGTATAACAGAATGCCAGAACTGCACTTACCGATCCATGAACTGCAGGACAAAGTCTTCAAACTCAGCAGAAGCTGAGCACATCTCTCTCTCCACCTGGAAGTTGAATGTAACGTATGAAAGAGCTGTACAGAAAGTTCATTTAAGTTCCAATATTCAATCATGGCAAGGGCAGCAAACATAATAGTGAGTCACCTCAGTCAAGTCCGTTCTTTCATGTAGGGCAGACGAGCAGTCCACCAAAGGCACAAGAGTGACAAATGTTGCAATGAACTGGAATGTGATCTGCAAAGAAATGAATTCTCTTCATATTTATAAAAAGTTGAAACTTTAAGGGAAGGATAAATCTGAATAATGTTGGTTGTTATTCTTCGGCTAGGCATATCAACCCAGATCTATAAACCATTAATCTATATTTGGGTGTCTCTGGATAATCTCTTGCATCTATGTAAATGATGCTGAAACACACCATGCACTTGCTGAAGTCATTTGGATCAACACCAGGCAGTGCCCTCATGAGCAGGGGCAGCATGTGAGTGGGCCCCTCAGGAAAGTGCTGCCCACCTGACACTAGGCTCCGCGCCACACGAATCATGCAGCTCAGAGTGGCTGTCAGCTGGTGGGGCTCGGTTAGAGTCTCAAGAGCAGGGTATGTTCTGTAAAAGAGAAAACAATTTGACCTTTGTGCACATTTCTAAGGGTGGCCTTGTTCATTATCTAAAGCAGAAAACTAGCAACAATGGTGCTGTTCACTTCGAAGAAGCATGACTTGGGTCAAAGATTTATTCCGTGTGATCACCTTTTACAATATAAACTTACTTCTCCAGTACGGGGGGAATCACCAATTCAGGCCTCATTAGAGCAAGGTTTTGCAGGGCTTGGGCCGCATGCAGACTGCCGGTCTTGCTGAACATGGCCAGAAGGACTGGCTGAATCATGCTCTCTACAAAATTTGTGATATCCTCCTCTGTGAGCTTGTGACTGTCGGGGATTGGCGTGAGCCAAGTAGGCTTTCTGTAGCGCTCTCGGTGCAACCGGCGAACCACGCTGGCTGGGAGACGCTGGAGCAGCCTCATGAGCTTCATCTGGACATGAAGACAAAGGGACAGAAAAAACCTGACTTAGGGATGACAAAAAGGGAAGGTATACGCACCAAGTAGTCTGGACAAACAGATAGGTAGAGGGTCACTTGTGCAGCATTTGGAGACACACATGACAGAACAGACATAAAAACAGACCAAAACACTGAACACAGTTTTGTTTATATTTTTATAATTATCATGTATATGTGTGCAACTACTCTTGTTGTTTAGTGACTTATAAAACAAATCTACATTTCCTCGGGTGAGTGGCTAGGGTGATGCTCTGGAAAAAAAAAAGATCTTTGCGATGGTATGAAAAACGTCTCAGAAATTTTCATGCCAAGAAATCTGTATATGTTTTTCTTTCTGTAAAAGAAGTTAGGAGAGAACCAAATAAAGTAAAAATAATCTTGTCATTCATTCAACTGTACGTGCCCTACAACTATTATACATTCCTGCGGTGAGTTAATAGGCTACAGTTGCTGAGGCTGAAAATCAGTCAAGGCATAACAGATTTGCATGCGAGACTGTCCCTTCCCCGGTCTTCTGACAAACAGGTGTAATCAACACAACCCAGGATACAAGTTGGCCAAACTTCAGTGATACTTTTTATTTTTAGTTGATTGCAAAACCCTGTTTACATCTAATAAAACTAAAGTACATCTTTCGAAGCAACAGCCTGAAATACACCGTCATACCCCCTTCCAAAAATAAAAGTTTGTGTGTGAGGACACAGGGCTGTTTGCAGTGCTTGAAATCCAGTAGTGGGGGATCCTCAAAACAGACAGGCATGTGGCTCTCCGCCGGATGACCATTTATAGCAATTGCAACAGTCTCAGTCACATGTCGTCTAGTCATTTCTGAAGCTGTAGCTGTGGCCAATTGGTGATTGAGCATGCAAAACCCCTGATTGCCACTTATGTGGGGGCAAGTGGGTCAGGTGACAACATTGCTGTGTCTGTGTTTTGTGCACAGAAATTACTTTCTTGAGGAAAGCGTGTAGATTTAAATGTTTTGGGGGTATTTTGGGTTTAACCTTGTTTTTTTTGCTTCACTTGCAGACCTAGTTTCAAATCTTAAGACTTCAAGGGTTGATGGTTAATTTTGGATTTAGTTTAAATAATGAATGTATCTTACTTAAAATCTGCCTTCTCATCTCAGTCTTTTTTGAAATTCCTGGTCAAACAAATATAATTACTTCCGCAATAGCCATACCCACATGGGGATGTAACATGTGCTTAAGAGAAAGAATGTAGGGAAGGTGAGTTATTTTCAAGCACAAGGTATAGACATAAAACAGAGTAAAAAATATTTCAAAGATACAAAACATATCCACCAGATTCTACTCCCCTCCTCCATGTTGACTTGTCCGTCAACTACAGTTGTGTTTTCACCCGTACTGGGATGTAATTTGTTGTTTATTTATTCAAACAAAATACTCACTTTATTTTAGTATTTATAATTTATGAAATGTTATATTTCTCTTGCACTACATCTCAGAGGTAAATATATTTCATTTTATTCCACAGCTGTCTGAAAGCTTTAGGTTACAAGTTACTTTTTTGATTACAATTTACAACTAGATATCTCCAGATGTGTTGGTCTTTAATGTTTTTCTAACGTGAACGAGCAGCTTTTCTTTTATGTGTTGAGAAATATTCTACCACTTATTAAGGTTTAAATAAACTATTTGAATTTTCTGTAAAATGCCACAGTGCTGAAAACAAGCTTTGTGAGAGCTAATGAGATAACTCGGGGATATTGCAGGGTCAACAAATTCTTGGCTCTAACTCTGAACTTGGTTCATGAACAGCTGATCGGAGTTAACCGAGTTAAATTCATGCACAAGGACTTCAACCCTCTTATAACTATAATTATATTCAGGCCGCCTGGATTTATTTTGATTATATGGCTGTAGAATTGTCAAAAAATGTGCAATGAGTGAGTGCTTCTGCCCTTTTTTCCAAGATGACCTCAACTTTCAGTATCTGGCAGTTATTCAATAATACTGTGTGTTTTTGGGAAAAAAAACAATTAACGGATTTGGTTTTTTAAGTTTATAACGGGATAAGAACAATGAAATGACATCAACAATTTCACATGAACAATTTGAACTTTGAACTATTTTACATATATACAAACATTTTTGTCACTCCTGCCCTTTTCTGCCTGTTTTTATAATAAATGTCCAGAAGTTTTTTTATCTGGTGTGGTAGTCCCTGCAGCAGTTTCAACTTCCCTACCTCTCATTCAACTGAAAGCTTCTGGTCGATCTTCCTTCGCTCAACATATCCTTACTGTAATATCTAGTGTATCATGCTATACGCCATCGTAAAGCTCTCGTTTTCTAATTTCAGAAACCATTTTTTTGAATTGCGCAAAAAGTTACGGTGCTGAATAGCTCATGTTACAAATGTGTACACGCTGGTGAATCTTGTCTGTGATTGGACAGTCGTACTGCGGAAGTCATGGGGGCCATCGTAATGACGAGTATATATTTCTCTGTTTTATGTTAGTTTTTGATTTTTTTTTGGATAGACAATATAAACTTTAGCCCAGACGATGGAGCAGCGGTCTCCCAATCGGAAGATGGGAAGGTAGCCGGTTCCAGTCCCACCAGGGTCTACTTGATGTAGGGTCCATGAGCAAGACCCTGAATCATTAGCTCCCTGGATGCTTCAAAGGGGCTGCCCACTGCTCCTTCAGGGATGGGTCAAATGCAGAGAAATTATTTCACTATGTTTTACGGTGTATGGCTCAATGTCATCAAAAAAGGATATGTTATTATTTTTATTAAACTTACGTGCTGCTTTTGGCATAGCATTATGTCTTAGCAAACTCTAAGTTTCAACCCAGACAAATGATGGGTTTGGACATACGACAACTTGTCTTATAGAGACAAACGTATCAAATCTATTTTTAAATGTTTCAGTGTGATGTTTTCCTTAAGTAGACCAGCTGCGTCTATTATTGAGGTGGCACTCTGCAGGGTAGCACAGTACACAAAGATCTATTAAAACAAAAGAAAGCTTACATAGAAATACAAAAGACAAACCAAACGCAAAAAGATTTTGTTTGGTTATATACTAAATAATTAAGTTAGATATGTTGTATATATATATATATATATATATATAGATCACAGGTCATTTGAGCAAGCGACCGAAATTGCAATTCGGATAGGAGAAAAGTGTCCCATGCAAACAGACCTATTGTCAGGGTTGATTAGGAAACTTTTAACTGGGGCAAGTGAGAAGTAGGGTAATTTTGAAATAAGCATGCATTCAAGACTTTTTATTTGGATTTGATTGCTGCTGGCCCTTAAAGATACAGAATTACAATCATTGATTTAAAAATGGTTTTGATGATGCAAAGATGCAATTTTTGGAGTGTTAAATATAAAATAAGCAGTGCTCAAGGCTAAAAAAATTATCTAGGAGCCACTGGCTCCTTAACCCAAAGTATTTACGAGCCAAAAATATATGAAGAGTCAAAGAACAATTTTAAACGTCTGTCTTACCTTTTCTTTCCCTTCTCTACTGTCTGTCATTGTTTGCGCTGGGACCAATTGTGTGCACAATATATCCTTTGCACAATATGGGTTGTTTCCAATATACTGCATTCTTGACACCATAAATACATAAATAAATTGTCCGATCTTTTTTGTTTTATTGAACTATGTACAATTAGTACATCCTTAATCCTTCTTATTCGGGCTCTGAGCCTGTATCAATGTTTATGCCTGTATCTACCACTCCCATAATGACACTACCCTGCGTTCTCATGTTTTTTATTGTCACCTTGTTTCTTCTACGTTTCTTTTTTTTAATTATTCAAACTGCTAGTGAACTCCATTTCTTAATTGTCTGTATGTATTCAGTGCTTCTCACAGGATTTAGAAAAACTGTGGGTGGTAAACTTCAGACATTCTGGGGGTGTCCTGGGGCATGCTCCCCTGTTGGAAAATTTTTGTCTTTTTCTTCTCTTTTATAGTTGAATTCATTAACCTGGTTGACTTTGAGTGCAAAATTAAGGGGCTAAAGCGACAATGAACTTTTTTCCCTTAAACAACTTTTCTAAAGTACCCGGCTAATTTAAAAAAAAAAAATTTGCTGATGTGGTTCTACCGTAAACTCTATCACGGATGAAAGTTGGAAAAATTGTATAACAATGGTGCTCCAATGAGCAGAAAAACTAACCAAACAAGCAAATCAAACAGACAAATTCATTATGACATTCATACATTAAGGGGGGCAGAAAAGTGTTTGGGAAAGTTTACTAAATTCTTTCCAGCTGTATTGAAGAGATGTCTATTGACAATATATTGTGACTAGTTTAGCATATGATCAAATTATATGCCACCTTTGGCAGGGGCATGTAGTGTAAGTCACTAAGAGATTAAAAAAAGTTGGTCTACTGAAGCTGGCCGCATTCTTTATGGTTTCTTCAGTTCTACAGTGATCCGAAAGAAGACAACTCACCAACCAGCGGCCATGGTTTGAAGGGTGGAAGAATGACGCAATACTGTTGAAAAGGCCACTGAGCTGTGCTTGAGCGTGCTTGCTTGGTCCTCCCTGAAATAATTGTATTGAGGGTCACTCTGATTACAATTCTTATATTAATTGTGGCTGCCATTGTTTACCAAGCAAAGTAAATAGTGATCTTACCAGGAGGGAAGAGACCCAAAGCACCACATGGCTGATGTCGTAGGCATTGGTGATGTAACGCTGTACCATCATTTGACTGGTCCCAACGGGGAGATTCAAACTCCTCAGAATTCTAGTGAAAATCTGAAATGTGAAATAATAAAGAATTCAAGTTTAATATTCCCAAACTGATAATTTGACATGGACATGTTTGTTGAAAACTCATTAAAAGCTTTTGACATTGGTCTTAATAGCTCAGGAGATACATATGTTTATGTTTATCAGCAAGACATACTGGTGTTGCTTAACTCATGGATCAAAACAGTGACTCAAGTGACCAAGAACAAGGAAACCTGATAGTTTGTTTCTCTCACAAGCAGTGGTGGCCATGAAATATATACCCTGGTCCAAAATCTTATGGGACGGGTTAGGTAATGAGAGCATGTACCCCAAATGGGAGGGGTAGTGGTTGGTGGAAAGAAAAATCAAAAACAAAAAGCAAACCTTAGGGATGTAAGGGTCCCAGTCAATGTAGCCAATGTTGTCATTTGCCAAGCGAGCAAAGAGACTGACCAGGTGCTGCAAGGATGTAGGACAACATGTTAATCTGAGAAGACTGAAATACAAACATTCAGTTTTAAACAAAATTAAAAAAAATAACTATAATATAAAATACAGGCATATACCAGTCAGCCATAATATTACAACCATTGATAGTCAAAATCAAATTATTATGGATTGTGACTTACTGTGCTTGTCAACCCATAGTCGACAACCACAGGAGAAAATGACAAGCCTAACTGCAGGCTGGTTTGGGTGTTCCCATTCTGCAGGGGTTAGTACCTACGAAAGTGATCTAAAGTTGAGCATACACTGTATGATTTTAAGTGTGTTGTTGTTTGAGTCCAGCTCCTATTGTATGAATAAATCATTTGATGTAAAGCCCAGCTCATGATTTGTGCAGTCACAGTGTATGATCTAATCGTCAAGTCAAAATATCACAGCTTACACTCTACATGTAAAATGAATAAAGTTAACTATTGACAATAGTCAAAGATTTGTCTGAAAGCTCTAAGGCTGGAAGACAATTTGTTTGCTAGCAACATGCTATAAGACAGAAGCGAGCTGCCTTCATAATTTGAGCCATCCTGTGTACCAAAACCTCTATAAAAAAATCAAATAAAAAAAAAAATCACCGGCACTTTCAGGTTCTTCACTCTGAAAGTGAAGAACCTCTCTTTTTCTTATTCGCTGTGCAGTCCAAGCACTGACACGAATCGGAACAATGTTTATCTCTATCATGTGTTGTTCATTAGAGCAAGTTTATCTTTGCAAGCCACTTCTATACACTAAACTAAAATATCAAGTGTTATTTCTCAAACTATAATCGCATTCATCTTAAGGACGTATTGTTGTGTAAAGATATTACCACACTGATGTCAGTAGTGTTTGTTTATATTATCAAAAAATGTAAACAATTAAAAGAATATTTATTTTGCCTGATTTATTGAAGATTTGTCAAACAGAGTCAACAGAGTATGGACAGTTTGACACGAGATATTTTTATGGTAAAAAAACATTTATAAAGTTTACAATTATTCCTTGTTTATTAAATTTAAATAAAATGTAAATTACACCTATAATTGAACCTCTTGTAATTTGATATGTATTATAATGCATTATTCGCTGTTTTAACCACTTTCTTTGGCAGTTTGAAATTGTAAATGCTTGATTAGGACATAAAGCAATAATTCTAAGAAATTTTCTGAAGAATTTTTTTCAATTGTGGAATATATGCAACCCTTATTTAAAATTTCTTCACATTGATAAATGTATTGAATTTCATGTTATTCTAAAAATAAATAATTGTATAAGACATTTCTAAGCGAGACATGTTTTGTCCCTCTGAAGAATCAGTGATGTGTATACTCTTATTCGACAGATATTTCATCAGTGATGTGTATACTCTTATTCGACAGATATTTCATATCATTGCAACTAAAGCATTTCTGTACCTCAAAGGTACTTTTTAGCTTAACAAGTGAAAACAAGTGAAACTACTCACCACCTCCCAGCTTGGAAGATTTTGCACAGACACCCATAAGCTGATAAACTCATCCAACCACAACCTGTCAGATGAACAAATGGTTACTAAATCAGAAACAACCTTACTGCAAATATACATTCAACAAACCAATGGGCATATCAATGATATATCAATGGCAATAAATAATATTAAAGTATAAACATAAAAGTTTCTTGGTCATTACACAGGAAAGCAAATTAATTCGAAATGTATCCATATGGAAATTTCCATTTCATCAAAATAAATAAATAAGAAGTTAATGTTGAATTGAATGGTGGTAATGGAGATATTTTTCAAAGCAATTCCTATTTCCCAAATGATTAGTTCTAAATCCCGTAATTCCTTCCAGAAAAACATAGAAGGAAATTATTGGGTATTACGAGCCCGTAAAATATATAAGGCAAGTTGTCTTTCATAGTATGTGGAATACTATACATCCACTCATTGTAGATAGATAGAAACCGCATTTAAGCATAAGACTAACATACCTTCTTTACTCGTTATGTATTCATCTATATTCTTCACTGGATCTACAGTCTAAATTGATCGACTGCCCCAAGATAAGGCAATAATTTGGAGAGGATAAAAAGCTTCTTACTTGAACCCTTTGCGGTGCAGCTCTGGGGGCAGAGTTGTTGGCAGAAAGAGCTCAAAGTAGCTGATGGCTCTTTGCATGGTGACATCAAAGGGACAGAGGAGCGGCCTCCACTCATCTAGCATCTCCTGAGTGGCAGCCTCTGAAAAGTATCTGTATGAAGACAGAGCTAAGTTAGTTTGTATAATTAATCCACTTCAGGTGAGGGAAAGAATGGTATTGATTTTATTCAGCAGATTATGAATAGGTATGAATGGAAACCTGAAGCATCTTAACCAGCAGAGCGGCTTAGAGGGCGCTAAAAAGATAGAGAAGCCTCCTATATCCTTTACATATTACATCTGAACACACTCATGAGATGCCAAAGACAAACATCCACACCTAACTTTCAGTACCTAAACAAGATTCATTTAAAAACATTACAAGGCCTTATCACATTGCTCCAAGCACAGGAATTTGATTTTCAATCCGAGTTTCTGTTCATCAATAAAATTTGACATTCGTGACGGGATACAAAAAATGTATTACCAAAAGCTACTGATATTTCAAAGCTGGAGCACACAAATGGAAGACTAAGAATCAAACAGCTGGCACAATTTAGCTGTTTGTCTAAATCCTGTGGTTACACTGGGCTTCTAGTCCCATGGGGGGATTTTCATGGTTTATTATGTTGTGTAAATCCTGCAAGTTACATCAGGTCGGCTACTCCCCACCCCAATTGATTCCAAATGCAAAGAGGCCTTGTTAAACTGTTTTTCGAACCAAAACCACTTCCGTCTTTTCTCAGCACTGATCCAGGGTCACAGCAACTAACCACAGATCACTCTCCCATCTCAGCAGAAACAGGAAACTCTCACACAAGATTAGATGAGATAATAGGATTATCGGCCTAAGTACTGAGCGAGGGACGAGTCTCACTGCTTGCCTCAGATAGCTTTACAAATAGGGTAAACACTTTCAGGGACCTGCTGGTGACAGCAAAGCTGTAGAGTGAATTTCAGGAAGCTTAATAAGAAACGTGATGTGTGACTCCTTAACAGTAACCTAGGAATTTCTCTTTGCAAGAAAATCGTAATATGATTGTAGATTTCTTAACATCCTTATCTGAATGCATTAATATTATGGAATATGTGTGTCATGGAAATTATAATGATTAAATCTATGAAATGTCAGAATAGTATACATCTAATTAAAAATAAATCATACTACTTTATTAAAATCCCCCAAGGGCCTGCATTAAAAGGAGAAAAAGACACAGAAACGATTGAAGATGCACTTACGGTCTGCAGCTTTTCACAAGTGTTTTCAGCCTGCTTTCCACAGAGCTGTATTAAATAAAATGAAAAGTCACATTAACGCATTTAAAAATAACCATGAAATGAAAATTCTGTGCAACATAGTTAAATAATCTACAAATAGGACACGGCCGATTGCATGCACACAGAAAACTCTTTACACATCTAAGTGGTGCACAGTATACAAGAGAACCTTCAGGTCTGGTGCGTAGTGAGGAAATTGTAGTAAGGGGATAATAAAGTGTAAGTGCTTCATTGAAAGAAAACCTAATAACTGTGTATAAAGTTCTATGTTAATAATTCCACTGACTGTTTATTCATAACATATCTTAAACTTGTAGAGCTGTTTGGGATTTAACACTAGTAAAGCATTTTACCAATCACATACTACTGGCATGATGATTATCACCTCATATTGGTTGCAAAGGCAGGATTTTGGTCCCATAACAGTGTTGGAAGATTGGTACTAATATGACCACAGCTTTTGAGCTCCCTGCCCACCAATCTGCTCACACGCAAGCTTGAGCCATGCCTTGTTGAAAACAACCTGCCAATCCCACCCAGATACTGGCTACTGGTCTCCACATCATTCAAGTTATTATGTAGTTGACATACATCACAGCCAATACCTTAACAATAATGGATGACACACTGCAAAACAATCTGCACCTATCTAAATGCATACTCCTATTCTAATGTGCAATGTGAGCATTGAACTCGAAGTTCACAGACCAGGGTCAAACTCATGCACTGCAAATCCAACAGAGGCAAACCGAGTGTCGCGTTACAAAGCGCTTAGACACTCGGGCACGAGGAACCCCAGACTGTACTATATAACCTTTACATCTGAGTTCAAGTGAACCCTCAAGTTCATCTTCATGCATTCCAGGAGAGGAATTGTGACAAGTGACTTTTTCAGGACTCCTCTTAGTGTCCTGAAAATGCTGAGTGGTAATGCAGCTATAGCTAAATTCAAAGCAAGCTGAGAGAAGGGATATAAGACGGCCCAACCTCTCCTGAATATGAGCTGAAATATAGATTTGGCACTGTGAGAAAGTATTTGACCCAGTCATGATTCTTTGTATTTTTCTGTGCAGCTAATATTAAACTGTGTCGGATATTCAAACAAAATCAACCTTAGTCAAAACAAAAATACAAGTATGTACAAATACAAATTTATTCATCTAAAATCACTGGACCTGTGGGAAAAAGTAACACATAAGAAAATCAAGACTCTTCTAAACTTTTATCCCAAAACAGAATATTCTTTGAACTAATGAACCCAAAGTTGAACTAGGTAATCAGGAGTCCCGTTACATCTGGCATAAACCAAACAAAGCATTCCCAAAAAAAATCCCATTATACCCATGTTCAAAATATTTTTCAGAAAATTCAGAAATATATCGACCTGATGATCAGTAGATCAGACACAGCTATGTCATACAAAAAAAATAAATAAATAAATGCTACCGAACCTAATTATACCTCAAAAGGAACTAAATTAAGATTTTCAAGTGCCCTAATCCATTGTCGCCAACACGGTGACTGCGGAGTAGCTGGTCCATTTCTTAAACAAACAGTATGACTCACCAGTAGAGCTCAAGCTAAAGGTAGCTTTAACTTTTTTGCTAAATGTTTTTTAAACTGCTTTCATTAAGTTTTATATTGTATGTAACAATCTTGAAACATAAACTTATGATGCATGCCTAACGTATAACATTAAATTTGACCTTGTACACACTCATTAATTCATTCTATGCCAGCAAGAAGCATACATACAAAACCGAGCAATGACCAAAAAGTGGAAGGAAACAAAATCATACCACTTTTAATGAGCAGATGAGATGAAGAGTTTGTCTTTACCACAGGAAAATATAAGAGCATTTTTCATATCTGTAGGAGTATAGTAGCGATGACGAAGCAGCACAACTTAAAAAGGCATTTCAGTACATGCCACAGGAGCTTTGATGCGAGCTACAGCCAGGTACCTCATGATGAACAGAAAAAGCCCAAGACGCTTTTTTCCCTATCCTAGGAAAAAGTCCAAGCCAGCAATGGTAGCATCATCTAAAGCTGCACATTTATAAAAAAAAATAAGATATAAGAATATAAGAAACCTTTTTCAGACAACATATCTACAATACCATAAATTGATATTTTGTGGGGAAAAGGTACTTCTGGAGAAACTGGTGTCAATGACAACTGTTGATGCACAGCCTTCAATGCATGATACAAATGTGACCCTGATTTCACTCAATTTCAATATTACTACTGTATCTTTCACCAGCAGGTGATATGCATAAAAGTGACCGACTCTGATAACATAGTAACTCTGGTCGAAATCACAAACCACATCCACTCCAAATGTAAACAACACAGGTCAGCTGAATATGGTCAAATGGTAAATGGACTGTATTTATATAGCACTTTTCTAGTCTGCTCGACCATTCCAAGCGCTTTTACAACACGACCCAGCACTCGCACAAGACAGTCATACAGTAATGACAGAGGCTGCCATGCAAGGCATCATCTGCTCACCAGAAACTGTAACCATTCACACACCAATGGAAAAGCCATCGGGAGCAGCTTGGGGCTCAGTGTCTTGCTCAGGGACACTTCGACATGTGGACTACAGGGGTAGTGGATTGAACCACCGCCGTAGACAAACCGTCGCCACGGTGACCTACTACTACACATTGAAATTCAATGGCTGAGCCATGGATAGGTTTTGCATAATTATTTGTCACTTTTGGGTGAAAAAAAACAGTTGATAGTATCCAGAGGGGTGGACGTCTCATGCTTCATGACAGATTGGATTTTAGACACTGGAACTATGAAAACTGTCTTTTCCATTCAACATATCTGTGTTCTAACATGAACTAAATTAAAAATATACACAAAACACACCTTACAGATGCACATCTTGAAGACTCAATCAGAGTTGCAGTGTCGAGTGATACCCCTGATTAGTTGACTTATAAACATTATGTAGTACCAAGTTTTCTTTCAGGTGTTAACAGTTGTTTTCTTTGGAAACATCAAAAAATGAGTTTGGGAGCTTTAACCTGATTATGTTCAAAAATATGTCTAACGGTATATTGTCTGATAGAAAATTAAAAAGGGGTGTTAATTTCAAGTCACAAAGAATTGTATGACATTCAACTAATGAAACACTCAATGGACGAATTATTAAACACCCATGTTTAATTATAAACATTTGTGTTTTCCAATGATCACTTAGATGAACATCATTAATAAAGAGTGTGAAGAATCATTAAGACTAATAATCAATAAGCAAAGACATTCACCTAATACTCTATCATATGTGTAATATTTGTCATTTTAAAGCCGTGAAATTCAGGGAGGGCAAATATTTTCTCACCCTGGTCTTTTAAGCATTGGATAAATATTGTTTGAAATTTGACACAATTTATTATCAGATACACACAAAGGTAAAAGAAATCTGGAGATCTAAAACTTTTTCACAGCAATGTAATTGTTGAAATGTAATTTGTCCTTATTTTAATGGCAGATAATACTAAACAAATTTCTGCCACTTGATCGTAGATAGTATACTAGGAAATCCAAAACCTAAGAATTAGATTCCAGAGAAGAATATTGCCAATATTACAGTGTTATTCTCATAGTTGATAAGAAGGGATAGTGGAAGTGTAAAAAAAACATTTTAGCTGCAGTGCGACAGTCTCAAATATGAGTGGAATGTTAACATTGATTAAGTCTTAACTTATTTTCTGACATAAGCTGCATATGGGGTGTCCACTTTTTTGTTTTCACATGCAATGTACAAAATGAAACCAAACAAGTAAGTGCCTCAAAAGATGAATTCAAAGTAGAACACAGAGAGAAGTATGTTCCTTACCACCTCTGAACCAATTTTAGTATTACGAGTTTAGAGGATGAACGAGGCCGTGGAGGACTGAATGTTGAAAGGAGACAAAGGCATAAATTACACATAAAGGCACAGTTGCCAATCATTCAAAAAATATGAACAGAGTATGCATCAACTTGTATAATTTATCATGTAATCATCGATTGGGTGCTTGAGTACAGCTTTGAAAGAGGTGAGCTGGAAGCTAGCCAAAGCAGCTTGAATTCATCATCTGTAACATAAACTGATGAAGCAAAACACGTCTGTAGTAAGCAAACAATGTTCCCATAGCACCATAAAAGAGCATCTCGCACTGCTTGCTAATAACTTCATATAGTAAATCATAGATATGTTGCACAGACTATAGAAACTTCTCACCAAAACTGTGCTTAATAAAAAGAAAATAGTGAAGACAGAAGTAGCTCTGAAGAGTTTGTGGAATAAAATATGTTTCTTCCCAAAAACGGGTTCATTCACACAAATGTAATTATAAGATTGTATCATATTATAATTAAAACAATATTAATAATTATATATATTATTGTATAAGCAAGTATAGCCCTAGTTATACAAATATATGCATTCACTTAAGTTAAGAGAAAATTATTCATACAAAAGGGAACCTTGTAGAACATTGTTTTTAACATTGGTTAGTCTCTAAAATCTTAAAGTATTAAATGTCTCAAGGGGTTATTAGTGGATTACTTACAAGACAAGATTAAATAAAAAGCCCATTTAAAATTGGATGGAATTGGTGTGAAAAATGTATATTAGATGTAAACACACCCCAAAGCTTCTGACAGAGTGGGATAAAAAATCCCTTTCTTTTCTAAATGTGGCTACTACCATAATCTGATGTAACACAACCTAACCAAGAATGTATAATTCAAATGTAATTAATGTGTGTTCCTGTCAGTTGAAATGCTACATATCTACAAAGAAGCATAAATTTAAAAAAACAACAACTTTAACACCAACAATGAAGAACAGAGGCATACTTGGGGAACCAGTTGAGACCCAGGTGCTCTGTCTTGGAGAAAAGAATCCTGTCATGCAGCTCATACAATGGCCTCCAACTCAACTCAAGGTCATCTCTTGAAAGTAGCTCCCTTTTCCTAGAAATCAGATATACAGGTATATGAAAATAAACACACAAATTATGTTTCATCACCCAGCCTTATACTACGAAAATAAACATGACATTAATCTGTTTAATATGATCATGTGGAAAATGTCCGTCAGTGTGATGAGTTATATAAATAAAATGCACGATACTTCTACTTCTACTACTACTACTACTACTAATAATAGAAAAATAATAATGACAATGAGAGGACCAAGCTACACATAACTATCTACTGCTTCGACACTTAAGGTGTGAAATAAGTGTACTTGTCAAGTGTACATATTGTTAACAACTTGTTGAGTTTAACAGCTGGGGCCCAATCTTACTTGAGGAGGTTGATAAGAAGCCGAGCAAGGCCCCGCATCATGCTGATCTCCAGTCTGGGAATGGTCACTAGCTCATAAAGCAATTTAATAAACAGCACATGGTCTTCTTTGCTGAATTTCCGTCCATACAATCTCATGTACCTAAATAAGAAGAGCAGATTGAGGTACAATTTCTTCAGTTTCAAAATGCTATAGTTTGCAGCCCCTCTAAAAACAGAACACAGACCAACACGTACATAAGGTGCTTTATCTCTCCAATGCAAAAAACTTAACAAATTCAGACATCAAGTGTTGAGAGGGAATGCATATTCATTTTTATTTTTGAGTCTTTTCAAAACAGATCACTTAAGTGTCTGTAACGGTGCTAAAAGGCCAAAATACCAGAGAACAGAATCTGGGTCAACCCCATGGTAAACTTTCCATCTCTTTGTAATGACTCATGGCTGGACAGAGTAATGTGCCAGCAATTGGGACTGTCAAGGATCCAAGTCAGCCCTGCAACCAAGTATGCAAAAATGATACAGCACTTTGAGTACTGTCATATTTTGATACAGCATTATTCATTATTATTATTCATTCATTATTATGAATAATAATAAATTCATTATTATTTAAACACATGAAGGATAAATGCAAGGATGGGTAGACACGAGGGCTGGATTTATAAAACTTATCTAAGTAAATAAGTGTCAATTTAACATTTTTCTTTGGACAAATTTGGTTGGTTATTATCACCTGGTCCTGTGCTTAAAAAAAACAAAAAAACAGTCAAAGCCTGAACAAATCAAACAGATATAAACTACAATTTCGCTGATCTACAGGGTTAAATCGTGAAATTGTCTCAGTTGCGCCGATTATGAAACCCAGAACTCCCCTAATCAGATACACAGAGGTCTGTAGTTTGTTAGCAGAAACTGCACTAGATAACATTTAATAAACCCAAGAGAAATGCCGGAGAATGGATATGTCATCATAATGAGTAAGGAAAACATCTGGTGTATTCGAAACGATCAAGATAAAAATATCAACACTGAAATGATCACGTGAACAGATACTGCGTTATGATATCTAATATTAACATTGTATGACTTACGTGGAAAGTTTCCTGGTCCAGAACAGTACACCAGGCCACATCTCTTTGAGCTGAACGGCTCGACTCAAGTTTCCCTTAATTTTACTCAAAATAGCATTGGATTCATCATCTAGCTTATCTGCGTACGGTAGAAGTTTGTTGTAAACTATGTCTTTTTGAGGAATAAAATCCAAATTGTCTGACTGTACCTTTTCCATATTATAAATTCAAAGTTGCTAGCTTCAAAATGCTAGCTTTTCTTTCGATTTCACTTGGTACGGGTTCCCAGTGCACGTTGTTCTGTTATGGGTACCTGGCTGAAATAACAACTATTTATTCCTCCAGCTAATGGTCAGCTAAACTCTCTCAAAAGGAACGGTCCGGTTGTTCTTGCCCAAACACTGACCAACGTTAACTTGTGAGATTCACGAATTGATGACAAGCTAGCTAGGCCCCAAGCTTGAGTTAAATTCGATTATTTTACAAGAAAAAAAATTAACAGCGTCATATCATAAACATAGTATGGCCAAAGAAAAACATCAGACTGTCTAGAGAACGCATTGGCACCCGGATTCCTCTCTTTCTGCTAACGTAATCCTAGATACCCAACAAACAGCTAAAGGTCCAGCTAAAGTTAGCCCTTCACTACAAAAGCACAGTCATAACCCAAAGACTGTCAACGTCGACTGGTTCATCCAACTGCTGCACGGCAGGAGGCGGACGACAGAAAGCTACTACCTTGCAAAATAACGACGTCATATCCGTTACTAGTTAGCACAACTACACTACCCAGCATCCTCTAGTTCATTCATGCTTTTTATAAACGCTAATCCGCTTGAATGAAGGGTGTCTAAAATCCACTTATGTGGTCATGCCTCAGGTAATAATAATATCAATAATAATAATACATTTAATTTATAATGCACTTGTATAATGCACTTTGTATCAAAGATACTTTGATAATTTTAAAAGAGAGACCTGGCCAAGGTAGCAGCCAATCACACATTTAAAGTAAAACATATATAACAAGTTATAGAAAAAAATTAACAGTATAACCATTAAAAACTAAACATAGATAGTGGACTCTCAAGAAAAACAAGTATATGTCTCATCCCACACATTCTTTACAATACTTTTAAAATTTTCAATTGATATAAGTAAATCCAATGTTAGGTCATTTTGTAGGTTGTCATCTCGGGGGTCTTCTTTGAAACACCTTGTCCTTCCAGTTTGCCTTGTTCCTGGTCACTATTATATATGCGTGTATGTAGACATGTTGCAGTTACAGCGTAAAATTGAGCTTGCTTGGCAGTGACAATCCCAGTATCCACTGACTGCCTCTGTCGAGCGGTCAATTTCAGCCTTAAAACAAAATTAAAACTTATTCGAGAGGTAAGACCGGACAGTGAAGGCTGTCAGCACTGGCTTCCATGTCAATGGGAAAAGACTTAATAATGTAATTGAACCTCACCAGTATCCTATACAAATGTGTCATTGAGTTCTTTCCAAAGAAAGAAAGGGGGATAGACTTTGTCTTCAAATAACGAACAGCTTTAATAAGCCTGATTTATTTTATGTATCTTAAGTAGCTGTTAATTATTGCTAGATGGTTGCTCCAGATTTACAGAAAGACGTTTTCATTATTGGCAAGTTTATGTCGAAAGCCTTATATTGGGCAACGCATAAGTCAGTTGGTAGAGCTGTTGGCCACTTATCTGAAGGTCAACCATGTTTAAATAAATGAATATAATTTTGTATCTTTAAGAAAAGACAGAGTCCGCAGGAATCCAAAATATGGCGAGAAAGGGGTCAGGTGTTATTGTTTTGCAATAAGCCTTTGACAATAAGTGTTGCGACTGTGGCTCAGGTCCACATGTCAAATTGTCCTTGAGCAAGATGCTGAGCCCCAAGTTGCTCCCAATTGCTGTTCCGTTGGTGTGTGAATTATGGCATGAATGGTTACTGCTCCTGATGAGCAGATGGGGCCTTGCATGTGAGCCTCAGTCATCACTGTATGAATGTGTCAATGGGCTAATGCTGGCTTTCATTGTAAAGCACTTTGAGTGGTTGAGCAGACTAGAAAAGTGCTATATAAGTACAGTCTATTTACCATAAGTACAGTCCAATTACATGTAATCAAATATAAG
The DNA here is from genome assembly GCA_037951165.1 of Lophius americanus. Classification (NCBI taxonomy): domain Eukaryota; kingdom Metazoa; phylum Chordata; class Actinopteri; order Lophiiformes; family Lophiidae; genus Lophius; species Lophius americanus. The sequence continues at coordinate 20,504,969 of JBBDHG010000019.1, read as the reverse complement.
AGACCATAAGGAGTACAGGGGGGAAATATTAGGATATATTGAATGGAGTCTTAATTTTGAGCAGTTGAGTCCATGTATAATGACAGTTATTTGAGATACATGCAATATCTATTTGTGTGCAGCATAATATGATTCTGCATAATAGTGGTATATCTTTATTGTTTAAGTGCTTGTCTCTGCAATTAGTTATTATCACTCCTATGTGTTTTAACCACATTATTTCGCTTGAAGAATGTTGATTTCCCTTTGAATATAGGCTGGTTACATAGTATGACAACAGTCTGTAGCTGTAGTGTTATGGTGAAGTTATTTTAGGGCAGCTTCACTGAAGTGGGAGTATAGCGGGCTAAAGTGGAAAATCCACAGTCTGCCACTGGGTTGCACAGGTAGTCCAGCTCTTTCATGATGGCACATCCATATTTGATGTCAGGAAAAGTTCTACTGTGTCGCCTAGCACAGTCTCATGAGCATCATGGAGATACCTGGAAAGGGTCATTACACACAAAGAGGGCTGGCACAGTGTTCTAGAAGGGAAACAACCACTAAGATGAACTGGAGAAGTAATGCCTGTTACCTACAAAAATGTTAGAAACAGACTCATGAGGGTGGCATGAGTGCCCACGATCCTCTGGTGAGACATGTGCTCACAACCCAGCCCTGTGCAGTTTGATTAACATTTGCCAGAGAACACCAGAACTGGCACTTTAGCCAATGGCAGCCAATTCTCTTCACAGACTTGAGCAAGTTCATGCAGAGCACAGACATGAAAGGCTCTTGAGACACTGTGGCTAATGATATATTGCCTGCAACAAATCCAGCATGACCAGTATGTCATTGGGTCAGTCTGGGTATGCATATCGTTGGAGGGTCTGACAAACCTCCATGTGCTAGCTCCTGGCTCTTGGCCAGGTGCTCACAGATAATAATAATAAATAATAATACGTTTCATTTATAACAAACTTTACATTTGGATCAAATTTCAAAGTGCTACAAGGTAAAAGCAGATAAAAGCATCAATAAAAATATAATAATAATTCTATAAAAATATGACTAAAAAGCAACAATGTTAATTAAAAGTTATAAGTTCTGCTAAGAAGGAAAGTATTAAGTTCTATTTTAAACATCTCAGTCGTATGTGGAGCACTCTGATTGTCAGGGAGGGCATTCCACAGACGAGGGGCAGCAGAACAGAAGGCCCGATCACCCATGGTGCTGAGCTTGGTCCAGGGGAGGAGGAGGCGGTATGAGTTTGTAGAACAGAGGGATTGTCTTGAGGTCAGTGGGGTGAGTAGTTGTTTTAGGTAGGGGGGTGCGTTACCATGGATACACTGGTGAGTGAGGAGAGAGATCTTATAATCAATCCTGGTGGAGATGGGAAGACAATGCAGGGAATGAAGAACGGGGATAATATGTTCGTGTTTACAAACTCTCATCAGGATTCTTGCAGCACTGATTTGAACATACAGAAGTCCTTGAAGACTTTTATGAGGGATTCCAAGTGCGTTACAGTAATCCAGTCTGGAGGAAACAAACGTGGACCACCTTGGACCAGCTTAGATACCATGATCCAGATTGTTGAGGAGAAACCCCTGGACATCATCCATCATCTCAACCAGCCCTGACGCTGTCCAGAGTGCGTAAAAGCAAGTGGGGACCAAACACACTTCTGAGACTCTTTATGAGTTACCATGGTGAAATTCGCAAAACTTCGATCAGCCTTTGATTTCCGTTTTTCACTTTGATTTGAATTTGGATTTGATTTGAGTGCAACCCGTCAATGGGTTAATGATCTTGGTTTCCAATGATCATTTGTACGTCATTTTGTTGTCAACGAATCAGAGAATACATATCAATTAATATTTTAAACTTGAATATTTTGTAAAATGAGCTCTGACATGTGTGGCATATACAGGACAGCTGCTTCAGATATCACTGAACCTGGTCACAATCAAATGCCAGAAGAAGCAAAGATATACAATAGTGCAACATAAAACCTGAGGGAGAGGTGAAAAAGTGGTCATGAAGAGAGGACTGGATCCAGAGGCAGGTGCCTTAATAGGTTATACAACTTTGAAAAACCTGAACTTGGGGAAATGTGGAATAGTAGTGATTATTCTGAATGCAGTAAAAACTCCTCTATTCTCTCTCCTAGACTCTCCTGTCCTCTCTCCTAGACATCTCCAAATCTCCACCCGTATGTCATCAGCTGCCTCTCTATACTTTTTCCTCTTTAAAGCTGCTCTTACTCATCCTTACCAGTCCTTTGAACTTCCTGATTTACAATTCCCACATTCTGTACTCTTTTCCCTCTCTCGTGTTTTTCATTCATCAGTCTTTCAAAGTACCCCTTCCTTCTTGCACTCACACTCTCCTCATTTGTTTTTACATTTACATCTCTATCCTTAATCATCCTATCCTGCTTGCACATCAATTCTATTTCAATCTTTTTGCCTCACCAGCTGAAACCTTTGTCTTCACCTTCCATAGTTGTCAGCCTGTCATACAACTCATCGTAGGCCTCTTGTTTATCCTTTGCTACCCCCCTCTTACCCTTACAAATCTGTTTGTGCTCTGGTCTACTTTCTTCTCCTCTCAAGTTATTTCTGTTCCTCTTCAATAACCTTTTTCTACATATAGTCTTTTTTATCCTCTTTCGTCTGTCAAGATAAGACACCAAGTACCTTCTTCCTGTCTTAATGACTTTTTCTGTAGTTATCTGGTCATCCTTTAGTTCTTCTTTTGCATCCAGAACTCCTCCCTGTTCACATAGCAGCCTTCCATCCTCAGCTTCCACAATTTGATTTTCCGGTTTGCTTTTGCTCTTTTCTTCTTTTGTACCTGCAGAGTCATCCTACATTCTATCATTAAATGCTGTCAGACAACGTTCTCCCCTGTCACCACCTTGCAGTCACAAATCTCTTTTGGATCGCATATTCAGCATGATAAGATGCAATCTGTAGAAGTACAACTGTGTCCTCCGATCTCTGCTCTTATATGTCACACTGTGCTTCTCCCTCTCACTGAAAGATGTGTTTACCACAGCCATTTCCATCCTTCTCGTAATAACTACCATAATCTGTCCTTCCATTTTACTGTCCTTAACAGCACACCTGACGGTAACTTCGTCATCTCCTCTGTTCCCTTCACCAACGTGCCTGCTGAAGTCTGCTCCAACCATCACTCTCTCAGCCCAGGAATACTTTTCATCACTTTAGCAAGCTCACCCCAAGAAATTCTCCCTGTCTTCTAACTCACAACCAACTTATGGGGCTATAAGTACTATAAGTAAGTATAAGTAACATAAGTACTGACAACGTTCATCATCACACCTTCAATTTTTTTCCTCATACTACTCACTCTTTTCCAACAATCTTTTCACCTCAAGGACAGTATTTACATTCTCCTCCTTCAGGATCACCCACACCCCATTTATCATCCATCCACACCATGATAAAACAGCTTGCATCATCCATGTGGGGTATATATAAACCCCTCTATAATATAAGGTTATAGTGGGTACGGTATTAAAACCATATGGGGATCAAACTGGACTCAGTGGAGAGGTGGAAGTTGGTTAACGAATACATCCCGCATCAATATCTAATCCTGTAGGATCATGCTTCCTTGCAGAATACAGCACACACTATCATGGAAAATGAATAAGGATACCTTTTGTCAGACCTGTCACTCATCCGATCAGAAGCTGCCATGTCATTAACCGGAAGTGACGTCACATTCACCGATTCCAGCCCTCTCGTCCATTCAGAATCGGCCACGTCACTGGAAATCTCGCCTGGAAGTATGGGTTATCTTGACATTCTATACACGGCGGTTTGCAGTAATTTACAGCTGAGGAGGCCATAGAAGTTGGAATTATAGGTATCCCAGAGTCGTAGTAATATATCACTCTATGTTTTGGAAAATCTCCAAAATATTATTGCAACTTTTATAAGCTTAATTATGATCACATGATGAAAGTAATTCCTAACAGCCATTGGTTCAGAGGACACATGACAGGATCAGAGAAATGTTGACAGGAAAGTACAATAATAACAATTCAAATCTCATTATCATTACTATTATCATTGATGCTGATGATATATATATGATAATAATATTTGTTAAAAATAGTATCATTTTAAATAAATTTAAAAAAAGGATCATTATTGGAAGAAGCACTAAATGAAGTTACATCTTAATGGTAAATGGTAATTGGCCTGCACTTATACAGCGCTTTTCTCACCTACTCAAAGCGCTTTTACAATGTGAGTCAGCATTCAGCCATTCACACTAACATTCACACAGAGGCTGCCATGTAAGGCACCACATGCTCATCATGAGCAGTAACCATTCAAGCCATCATTCACACACCAATGGAACAGCCATTGGGAGCAACTTGGGGTTCAGTATCTTGCTCAAGGACACTTCGACATGTGGATTCCAGTGGCCAGGGATTGAACCACTGATTTTCAGATAAGTGGACAACCACTCTACCAACTGAGCCACCGTCGGCCACTCTCTTTCTGAGTCTAGTCTAGTATTTGTTTTCGGTATTTTTTTCCCGTAGTTATTTATAAAAGTATTGCCACTACAAACATCGGCTTTAGAGATGCTGTTATTTTTGCAGGAAAATCATTTGCAGGAACTCTATCCAGATCTCTGTTTTACATATATTGCAGGAACTCTCCCTGTCGCAGTCATCTCTTCTTATACAACCTTGACCCGTCTCCCAACCGTCTCTCCTATATATCAGATCTCTGACAGGTGATCGAGGGAGTACATATAGACGGCACAGAATGTCAAGATAACCCAAATACAAGGTCATGCTGTGTCTGCTCGAAATGACCAAATATGGACTACACTTCCGGTCATGGCGGGAAACTAACAAAATGGAAGGAATCACGTGACTGTGATGATTTCATCGCAACACATGACGTGGCAGGTGCTGATTGGATAAGGGGAAGGTGCTTAAACTTAAAGAGGGTCCCCTCACACTTGGTCATTGAGGCGGACTTCCGGTGACATGCAGATTCTGATTGGATAAGAGGGCGGGCATCCGGGGAATGTGACATCTCTTCTGGTTGATGATGTGGCAGCTTCGGCTTGGGCGAGTGAAAGTTTGACGAAAGGTATACTTATTCATTTTCGTAAGCCTATTAAGGAATTTTCAATAGGCAATGTCAAGACTAGGCCCAAGGCGTGTCATAATTCCAGTGCCCCATTGACCCTAATCATAAGGTGGACATTCCCTCCGATTTAATACTGAGGAAGGACAGCTCATATGTGCATGTTCCATGTTTCAAGATATACAAAATCCATTATCCACACATAAAGTTAATTTTCAGACAAAACTGAGCAATGCCATGAGTTATGGTCTCAAAATCTGGACTATTGAGTTGCACAGATCCTTTTGCATCATTTAACAAACAAAAAAAAAGTGATTTTCTGTAACTGCAGGATGGCGTTTCATAATCAACTTTATGATATATACTCATTAAGCTCAAGTTATGGCACAGCAGGCTTTAAACATTTGATCTTTTTCCACTTCCTGTCGTGCAATCTTTTGATACAAGGGTAGTAGGCTTAGCTAGCCTACACCATTATGATACAGCTAGTTAGCTTGGCAAAATTAGACCAGTTAAAAAAAAAGTTAGATCAGTTTTTATTGCATAAATGTCCACATGTGGAGAGCTAGCAACCCAGTCAAAACCTGCATACGAAAGTGATTGGGAAACAAGTAGGCCAAGTTCAAGTGGTTTTAATAGATCTAGCTCTAACTACAAGTGGCGAACCAGCTACAGGGCTAATGTAACACAAAATAGATCATGTTTAACTGGGATGATTGATGAACTGATAACCTCAAGCCACATTTTTTTAAATGTTGTTTCCTTCCAGGTACATTTCCATTTAAATTGGCAAAGCTAGATTAGCGGCCACAATATAAATGGGTAGATAGCAGTAATACCGAGTTGATACCTGTTTAATACTTCAGAACTATTGCAGTCTCTCTGTTGTCAGCCAGTGTCCTACATTCACCAGGCATTTCAACCCCTAACCGTGACACCTTCCAGTTGGCGGGTCAGCAGTGGTGGTCCAATCACAATCACAATCAAACAGCTCCAGTTCGCCAGCTTATGTCTCCACGCCAACGAGAGGCTTCTTCTGCTGCCTCCCCAATACTGTGCTCAACTGTTTTCCGTCCACTCCCTGATACTCCGAGTGTGTGAGCACTATCCACATACTCACATGCTGTGCTGGAAACCCGGTTCAGCCATGTTTGCCACCCTTTCTCCCTGCACTCCTGGACAAGGTCCTGATACATAGACTTCTTCTTGTCATGGGTTTCAACACATCCCTCTTTCCAAGGGACCGTCAGTTTGATGAGGATGAGTTTATTTGCCTGGTCAGACCGGATAACGAAATCAGGCCTCAGCGCTGTTTGGACGATTGGGGGCTGATATTCAGCCTTCACCCCGGGTCCATTCTTGTCTCCCACCCTTGTGCCTCCTGAAAATCGAAGAACTTCTTCAGTAGATGGCTGCTTTCTTGCCTTGATGAGCTGAAAAAATGTTTCTTGTGGCCTATGGACTTGCTGAGGTTGCTGAGGTGGATATGGCCACCTATACCTCACCTGGGCAAGAGCAGTGTGGGAACCAGCTTGTATATGGACAAACATGATTTACATTGGTGTCAGAACCTTAGTTTGGTTCCATATTTGTATTTCCTGTCAGTCTTTGTGTTACAGCGCCTCTAATAGTTCTGCATTTGCTTCTGTTCTCACTGCTTACTCTTACTGTGTGCCCCACTTTCCCAGGTCAGTATACTGTTGGCAATAACACACACAGGATATTTCTCTACGACATGACATTACATTTCAGTCCTTCATTCAGGAATAGAGAGATTGATAATGAAATTCAAAGTATCACTAAATGGGCGATTATCTGCTTATATTATCCTCATCAGAGCATTTTTTTTTCACAACTGGGGCAGGCGTGTACCTATCTTCCGGAAGATAGGTAGATAGATAGATCGGGAGGTAGCCAGTTCGAGTCCCACCAGGGTCTACTTGTCATTTGGCCCCGAAATCCTAGCTCCCCGGGCGCTTCAAAGGGATACCCACTGCACCCTCAGGGAAGGGTTGTATGCAGAGAAATAAATAGTGGCACTACCCTGTACCTTGTACTGTGTATGGCTGTATGTGATCATAAAGGATTTCTTCTTCTTCTTCCTCTTCAAGTGTAGTAAGAACAATGTCCCGAGGGAGGCAGCAGAGACAACAGTAAAGAAGATGAGGTGACCAGTGGGTCACTGATTTGCTTCATTCTGGCAGACCCTCAGCAGCATAGATTTAAATGTTGCACCCACTGTTTTTTTCAGGTTGGTTTTATAATAGCTCTCTTTATATGCAGGATGGGACAAGCTAGTGAGCTGTGTAAGTTGGAGCCTCAACAGACAGTGCTGGTTGAAGGCATCAGAGGATCAGTCCCTCAGAATCTGTAGCCAGCACTGCTCTGTGCCCGCCATTATCATGGTATGTGTCTTGTGCATTCAGACCTTTAATGATCCTCATTCAGTCCTTATCCCCTTAGTAGCACAACCACTACGTGGCACATGCTTATATTCTTAATCAGACCTTCTCGCACTGATTACTATGAGCTCAAATCCTAACCATAAAAAAATTGACATGAGGTCTTGTCTAATTGATTGTGTTTTACCTCTTGCATACAGTGCTTGATCACATTTTACCTAACAGTGAAATACCTTTCGTTCACAGTTAACCAGATTTCAAGACATTCCCCGATCATGTTTTTCCAGACGGAGAGATCTTACTTGATCACAATTTAACTGCTAGAGACACAACTTACTTGCATTGAAGTTGTTGGAGCGACGTCGCTTGATTGCTTTTAACCTGCTGGAGAGACACAATTTGCTTATATTTCAGCTACTAGAGAGACGTCCCTCCATATTTTTATCTGCAGGAAAGAGGCATGTTTATCCTCTTTTATCTGTTGGATTTATTCCAATTGATCACATTTGTACCTGTTGCAAAGGCACATTTTTATTGTATTTGATCATTTGGAGTGATGGCACTTGCTGCTCTGTTATTAAGGTCAGGTATTTATATTGGATACCAAAATATTGAGCATATTTTGTGGCAAATTTTAAAACAAAAAGGAATATTGCAAATATTGCAAAACTCCTACATTCATAGAAAATGGCAGAAATACAGCAGGAGATAATATTCAGAATCTTTTTTATCATGCTTCATGATTAGATTGCTAAAATGTTCTTGACTTGAATTTATTATCTTACAAGTCACTTTTTTCTTAAATTAAATGCTGTAAATAAGGAGTGTCAAACTCAACCGAAGATGGGGCCAAAATAAAGATGAGTCCGCATGGAGGGCCGAGCAAGTCTCAAACTGGCCATTTTTAATCTGAAGTTTTATGACAATCTTATTCCTATTTTATTCATAGATTTTTATAGAATTCTGAACAAACCAACGGTTTTACAGAAATTAAGATTCAGTTCAAAATAGATAGACAGAACTCATTTTTGTGTCTCCATCTCTATCAGCATAGTTTCACATAATTATTTCCAATGACACTTTTTCATTGAAGGGCATTAATTACAGTCAGAAAACTATATTTTACAAGTAAAAAATTATATCTAAAATCATTCGGTTTTTAACCACCAATAAAATTAACTTTAAATGTCTAATTCACCAATTTCAGTGTTCTGTCACAGGCATTCTTGGAATTATAGTATCTGTGGTGTTTTTGCTGTATACCGGCGGGCCAGTTATTATGAAAATTAAAGATTGTCTCGCGGGCCAGTTATAATTGTTGTGCGGGCCGGATGTTGCCCGCAGGCCTTGAGTTTGACATGTCAGTCAAAGTGTGAATCAGCTCCTCAATGATACAAATTGATATTGTGCTGCTCTCTGGTGGATATTTGCCTCAGCCACAGTTTAAAAGTACCTGGCATAGATAACGCCTCTCTTTTAGCGTTCATATTTAATGCTGTTCTGTTTTTAGCCCCAAGAGGAGATTTACAAAGATGACCTTTAAGTCATTATTTTAAATCTACTTTGTTTCCTCTTCTTACATTCTTCTCATGTATTCGGCATATTATTAAATAAATTATTAATAAACTTTTAGAAGGGCATTATCTTGAACAGACATTGTTGCATCGTTTTCGGCTCCTCTCCAGTGTGAAACATCAGGGGAACTAGGCACAGCAGTATCCTAGGTTCAGGAAAAATACATTCAGATCCTCAATTATTGTCTGAGTTATTTTTAGCCTCTAAATTAACCCACAACTCCAACAAACTCTCTCAGTATATCTCAAATACTCTATAGCTGTTCTTATAATGCGCCTCCCACTTCACCGTCTCTGTTCAGCCCACTGAGCCCCCAGCTCCAAACCCAAAGGAACAACAAAGGAAGAAAGGCAATAATGGACGAAGTTCTTCACTCCACCTCAAAGGAACATCAAAAGAAACAATGGAAAAAAGGCATCAATAATGGACATAGTCTCAAGAGAGCGTCTTGCCATATTGTTGCATCCCTACTCCAAACGGCTTATTTATTTTATTTCATTTTTAAATTTATTTTTATTTTACGCTTTAAATCTCCATTGTTTCATGAAGGCTATCTCTCTTGTAACAACAAGGGAGATGTGCGCACTAGCCAGAACCCAATGGGTTTGGACATAAAAAACAGAAGACCTGCCTGCTTTTGGCCAGCCTTGATCACGAGTCTCTGGGACACTGGCCGGGTTCGGATAAATATTAAGAAATAATGTTTGACTTCAAGTTGGGATCCGTCTTGTCAGATGATGCTTTCAAGATTTCTTGGTGACAATCCATATTCAAAAAAAAAAGAAAAAAGTAATTTTTCAGTAATGAAGGATGTTTGTTACATTTTCCTTGATTGCACCATAGGTTATTTGTTGCATTTCAAGCGGTAACTTTGATGCAGTAGCCAAGCTTAAAATGTGGAAAATGATGAGCAGAACTTGGATTTGGGAAAGTTTAAAGCTACCTAAAACCATGCAGGGTAATCGATAGTTTCTAGGGATTCTTGTAATTACGAGATCCGGATCTGGAACTCGTAATCCAGATCCGGATCTCATTACTATGAGGAAAGGATGAACGATCTTGTAATTACTAGGTAGGGAAAACTATGTCTCACAATTCTCTTAATATGAAAAAATATTTACCACTTCTCAATCCGGGATGCTGGTTCATGTGTACGTTTCTTCCTGATTTCGGACAGCTGAGCATCACTAGCGCTCAATGACGTGAAATTAAACACAGTGAAATAGTCATTCTTCACTTTTATATATTATTAGATATGCTTGGCAGTTAGCAAAAAAGTAACAAAACTTTGGTTTCCCAACATAATAAGTGGAACAAGTTTGCTCTCTTTGGACAACAAAAATGAAACCTCACAACATGACCGAGGACAACTGTGTGATACAGCCAGTGAAAGGACAGAAACAGTTACTGTTTGACACGTGATCAACATTACATGGCATGTGCAACAAACAAACACATCTTACTCATCTCGTCATTACAAGATCCTTATCTTTTAATTAGGAGATACGGATCTCCTAATTAAGAGATAAGGTTTCTGAATTGTTTTTTATTTGGTGAATTCAGTGCGCTTTTGTCAGTATTCTACAGGTTTTTTTTTACTAAAAATAAATTGTAATACTGTAAATAATTAAGACCAAATATTAACAGTATGCTACTGTGAAATATTACAGTATAATACAGCATTTCTTTCTTTTTCGGTTACGCTGAGCCCATCTCTCATCTGAATGGAATATTGTTTCATAATGCCCCAGACCTCATGTCCTTAATGACGGAAATAACTTCAGACAAGGACATGCTTGTCTGATGAGGACCATATATACAGTGAAGTAGCTCGGAAGCCCTCTAAGTTCAAATACCAACGACATTGCAATTGGGATCAAGGGAAGAATCCACCAAATCTATTAACTGCAGAAGTAATGAAGCACAACAAGTTTTGACTGTTTGTTGAGCTGAATAAGAATCTCTGTAAAGTCACTAAAGTTGTGCAACAAACTCACTTCTGGCAACAATTTGATGATGTCAGTGTTCAGATTAGCCAGTTTTATTTCTTTTGGTCATTCTGCTAAAGAATAATACCACACGTGATATTCACAGCTGATGTTGTTTCCCCTTTTTTACCTGTTTTGATAGAAGGTAACACAAATAGCACCACAATAAGATTTTTAAATTATGCACAGTGCTGTGAAAAAGCATTGGACGCCCTCCTGGTTTTGTCTGTGTTTCTCATCGTGTGTACCTGTGATATTTGTCACCGCCCACCAATGATCTGGCAGCTTTTGGTATGTTTTTCCCTACTGTGTGCTCCTGTGTTTCTCCCTTTCCCCTTGCTCCTCTGCAGGCGTTGGTGTGGGGCGTATCCTTTACGCCCAGCTTCTGGAACAGCTCCACACCCGACCATTATCTTCATCATCACATCCTCAAGTACCTTTACTCAGCTCTCCTACTACTCTTTGCCAGATTATACAGTTAAGTTACACGGTGGCTATAGGCTCCATCCCTGGAGTGAAATATTTCCTCCGATGTATTTTTTGTTGAAAAGAGTTTTTTCCTGGTCTCAGGATCACTCTGTGAGTCACCTGCAAGTTAGAATTGCAGCCTTCCCTGGTAGGCTCAAGGAACGTTTCTTCCTTGCAAATTGGTTTGTGACATATTGATAGTGTTGAAGTGTAATTGGTCTCTTCTCGTGAAGTTGTCCTCTCATTATAGTCGTTGTGTAGGGCATAAATATCCACTGCAAAGAACTGCATGAAGACTAGGGTTGACAGAAAGTTTCCGGGTTTGTAGTAAACGGCAAGGTGCGATATTGCATTGTTCAAATGACTTTGGACCTCATTCCCCATCAGCTCTACCGAAAAGATTTTCTTGTTGAACCCCACTTACGCAGTTTTTACAAAAATTCTGGCATTCACCAATGTTTTCTTATTTGTTATAGTCTGATGCCCTCCTATGGGGATTGATAGGCGTTTACCTATGCTAATTAGGACCACAGGTGAGATCTTACAGTTTATGTGCAGAATGGGATTCAACAAATTAAGAACAAAGGTGTGAACTATTTGGCAGTTTAAGCAATCTGACGTAGTATTTCTCCTGGCAGTCTTCTTAAGAACAAATTTAAGAAAACACTCGGGGAAGATATTGATGAATGAGATCCATTGTTTTTGAGTCTTGTTCCTCCTACAGGAGCATTTACCCATGTGCTGCAACCAGAGTTGCTGCTGTTGCAAACAGAGATTAATTGAGTGTAAAGGTTAAAAAAAAAAAAAAAAGGCTGTCTTTAGAAAAGGAAATAATGGAGTTCTAGCTGTACTGATTAGCCCTAATTAGTTCTGGTAAGCATTTTAATAGTGATACAAATTATACAGGAGTGTGTGACATTAATTTTCACAAAAATTTAAACCGGTAGATGTTTTGGGTCCTTTGCTAACCTCTCGAGTTTGAGAGATCAATATACATTTTTTTCACTTTTTGGTCGGTTTGTCAATGCCAGAGGTCGGCCAGCTGCTGAGAGTGTTATGTTACAATCTGTTTTAGCAGGTAAGGCCAAAGATACGTATTCAGCATTATCTCTGCTGCTTATCTAATGTGTTTCATCCGACCAATTCGGTAGTTAAGGTAGTAAGAAAAACTTAGTGGCACTAACAGTAAAAACTAGAGCAAGTTGACAAATCTGTGTTTCACCAATTGCTTAGGTCTGTGAAATTGGCCTTCTATGTCAAAACATTGATTGATTCCATTAACTTAACAATACTCAGTACTCTGACATGTAGTCAAAGTGTAATAGCAAAATGTATCCCTGTGAAGGAGATTTCTACTGGACATTTGTGGAAAAACTGAAACTATGATTTTGGTTTAAATCAGTCACAATGGCAGGAAAGCATGCAATGATTCAATTAAATAGTATACCAAAGTACCAAACCTGTTTTACAAAATAAGAGTAGAGAGTAGAGATATTGCTGCTGAAACGTAGGGAGTAAAAATACAGCAGACTATACTTAATTTCCCTACTCTGGTGGGAAAAACATGAGAATGGAAAATGGAAAACAAATATCACAGTGAAAACATTAATCTGGGAAAGACCAACCATCCATGGGCCTCCTACCTAAGAAGCCAGGAAGGAAAGTGCCTCACTCACATTGCTCTGACTCTATGGTGGAAAAGTGCAGTTGATACAAGGTTACTGGATTTACAGATATGCTGGGAAGGGGGGTTGCCTCGCCACAAGAAATTACCATGTTCCAAGAAATGTCAGCTTTCATTAAATTAGTTATGTTTAAAAGTTGCCTTTCTGGGGCCCTCCTTTGGAGCAGAAAAGATGAGGATATAAAAATAAAAAAGCATCCTTGCTATGTCAAACTACAGTCCAGATAGAACGAGGCTGGACCTTTGGGATAGTGGGCCAACGCAACACTCAAATTGTTTAACCTTAATTGCTCCACTATTACTATTACAGTGCAGAAAACCTTTTGAATAACTGAGGGTCAATCCTTTATCTATTTAAAGAAAGTAATTAGTCACCCTTAGAGAAATCAGTACTATTTTTTAACCAAATCTAAATCAGGTTGATGCTGCCAACAGCTTTCAGCATTTTTGGCTCAGCAACACAGAAAGGATTTGGATGAATACGCTTTAAAGAATGCACTGAGGATAAAGAAAAGTCACAGCATGTGATATTTATGAGCAATTTTGTATCAACAGACTGTGACTGGCTTTTATTTCTTTTACCCAAAGCAAATTAACTCCCTTTCAACTCCTCTGCATAAATGGAAGGTCAGTAGACATTTCTCAACTTTTACTCAGAAGTTTTTATCCCCACAGACAGACAGACAGACAGACAGACAGACAGACAGAGAGATAGAGAGATAGAGAGATAGAGAGATAGATATAGAAATGAGGAACACTGAGGATAATAAATAGCTGTGCATTCTCCTAAACAAGTGTGATGAAAATGGTTTGATCAGACAGCACAGCGAGTTGCTTTTGCTGGGACTCTTTATGGAAAACTATGTGACTGCATAAGGGAAAATAGTTTTAATAAATTGGGGAAGAATTCTGAACTGGATAAATCTATATTAATTTCGGTTTTTGCACAAATATGGTGTTCAACACTTATTTCTTGAAATGTCATAAAAGAGAGAAATTGTGTTTAAATTTTCTGAATACATGCATTAATTTCCATTTCATACAGGAAAAAAACCACATATCAGAAACATTCGATGGGGGTTTAACTTTACATGACATTTTCTCTATTCTGGAGACTACTCATGAGATCCTGATGTAGGCACTGTCTGTTGTTTGTTTCTATTTGGCTGTCCAGTGTTGTCCATTAGACATAGTAACCGACTGTCAGTGAAGCTCTGGTAGGGTTGCTGGTCACACCTGCTCCGCTTCTCTCCAGGCTCCAGGCTCATGTTAGACACACTTCTGTGGGGTTTTTCCCGGACCCAAATGCAGACGCATAGAAGTTATGGCTGGTACAAAATATATTTATTTCTCTCCAAGACACGAGGAAATTACAGGAACAGAAATAACTGGAGGTAACTTTACCGTACACTGGGAGGGGTTGGAACACGTGACGACACAAGGACATCATGCAACGAACTGGCACAGGAGGGAAGGGAAGGACAGACTTCATACACAGATAACGAGACAATGAGACACAGCTGGAGAGGAACACAGGTGAGCATGATCACCAATCACAGAAAGACACAGAGGGAGAAGGAGACCGAGGGAGAAAGGAACACAGAGGCGTGACAGAGCCCCCCCCCTCAAGGGACGGATACCAGACGTACCAACTGTCCAAATCCAAAAACTTTAACTCAACCAGGGTGGGAGGAGGGGGTCTGGAGGAGGGTCAAAACAACAAAAATAAATTCAACCAGCCTAGTCCAGCAAACTTATACCGTCCGGTGGACGACCTGAAGGCAGGGACGGAACCAGGCAACACCAGAGTGACCACTCTGGTGTTCGAGGCGGCGGGCGCCCGTGGAGGCGAACCCGGTCACGAGGAGGAGGAGGCGGTCGCCCGTTGAGGCGAACCCGGTCACGAGGAGGAGGTCGCCCGTTGAGGCGAACCCGGTCACGAGGAGGAGGTCGCCCGTTGAGGCGAACCCGGTCACGAAGAGGAGGGGGTCGCCCGAGGAGGCGAACCCGGTCACGAGGAGGAGGTCGCCCGTGGAGGCGAACCCGATCACGAGGCCCCCAGCAGTGGAGGTGGACAGAGCCTTCAGGGGACGTCACTGAGGAAGTCGGAAGAGGAGCCACGGGAAGAGGAGCCACGGGAAGAGGAGCCACGGGAAGAGGAGCCACGGGAAGAGGAGCCACGGGAAGAGGAGCCACGGGAAGAGGAGCCACGGGAAGAGGAGCCACGGGAAGAGGAGCCACGGGAAGAGGAGCCACGGGAAGAGGAGCCACGGGAAGAGGAGCCACGGGAAGAGGAGCCACGGGAAGAGGAGCCACGGGAAGAGGAGCCACGGGAAGAGGAGCCACGGGAAGAGGAGCCACGGGAAGAGGAGCCACGGGAAGAGGAGCCACGGGAAGAGGAGCCACGGGAAGAGGAGCCACGGGAAGAGGAGCCACGGGAAGAGGAGCCACGGGAAGAGGAGCCACGGGAAGAGGACTCACGGGAAGAGGACTCACGGGAAGAGGACTCACGGGAAGAGG
Organism: Lophius americanus; assembly: GCA_037951165.1. Classification (NCBI taxonomy): domain Eukaryota; kingdom Metazoa; phylum Chordata; class Actinopteri; order Lophiiformes; family Lophiidae; genus Lophius; species Lophius americanus. The sequence goes on along the minus strand of JBBDHG010000019.1, from coordinate 20,489,206 downwards.
ACTCACGGGAAGAGGACTCACGGGAAGAGGACTCACGGGAAGAGGACTCACGGGAAGAGGACTCACGGGAAGAGGACTCACGGGAAGAGGACTCACGGGGAGAGGACTCACGGGAAGAGGACTCACGGGGAGAGGACTCACGGGGAGAGGACTCACGGGGAGAGGACTCACGGGGAGAGGACTCACGGGGAGAGGACTCACGGGGAGAGGACTCACGGGAAGAGGACTCACGGGGAGAGGAGGAGCCGGGAGAGGCGTCACGGGGAGACGAGGAGCCGGGAGAGGCGTCACGGGGAGACGAGGAGCCGGGAGAGGCGTCACGGGGAGACGAGGAGCCGGGAGAGGCGTCACGGGGAGACGAGGAGCCGGGAGAGGCGTCACGGGGAGACGAGGAGCCGGGTGAGGCGTCACGGGGAGACGAGGAGCCGGGTGAGGCGTCACGGGGAGAGGAGGAGCCGGGTGAGGCGTCACGGGGAGAGGAGGAGCCGGGAGAGGCGTCACGGGGAGAGGAGGAGCCGGGAGAGGCGTCACGGGGAGAGGAGGAGCCGGGAGAGGCGTCACGGGGAGAGGAGGAGCCGGGAGAGGCGTCACGGGGAGAGGAGGAGCCGGGAGAGGCGTCACGGGGAGAGGAGGAGCCGGGAGAGGCGTCACGGGGAGAGGAGGAGCCGGGAGAGGCGTCACGGGGAGAGGAGTCACTGCGAGAGGCGTCACGGGGAGAGGAGTCACGGGGAGAGGAGTCACTGCGAGAGGCGTCACGGGGAGAGGAGTCACTGCGAGAGGCGTCACGGGGAGAGGAGTCACTGCGAGAGGCGTCACGGGGAGAGGAGTCACTGGAGGAGCCGAAAGAGGCGTCACTGGAGGAGCCGGGAGAGGCGTCACTGGAGGAGCCGGAAGAGGCGTCACTGGAGGAGCCGGGAGAGGCGTCACTGGAGGAGCCGGGAGAGGCGTCACTGGAGGAGCCGGGAGAGGCGTCACTGGAGGAGCCGGGAGAGGCGTCACTGGAGGAGCCGGGAGAGGGATCACTGGAGGAGCCGGGAGAGGGATCACTGGAGGAGCCGGGAGAGGGATCACGGGAGCAGTCGGGAGAGGGATCACGGGAGCAGTCGGGAGAGGGATCACGGGAGCAGTCGGGAGAGGGATCACGGGAGCAGTCGGGAGAGGGATCACGGGAGCAGTCGGGAGAGGGATCACGGGAGCAGTCGGGAGAGGGATCACGGGAGCAGTCGGGAGAGGGATCACGGGAGCAGTCGGGAGAGGGATCACGGGAGGAGGCGGCTGAGGAGCCGGGAGAGGGATCACGGGAGGGGGCGGCTGAGGAGCCGGGAGAGGGATCACGAGAGGAGGCGGCTGAGGAGCCGGGAGAGGGATCACGAGAGGAGGCGGCTGAGGAGCCGGGAGAGGGATCACGAGAGGAGGCGGCTGAGGAGCCGGGAGAGGGATCACGAGAGGAGGCGGCTGAGGAGCCGGGAGAGGGATCACGAGAGGAGGCGGCTGAGGAGCCGGGAGAGGGATCACGAGAGGAAGCGGCTGAGGAGCCGGGAGAGGGATCACGAGAGGAGGCGGCTGAGGAGCCGGGAGAGGGATCACGAGAGGAGGCGGCTGAGGAGCCGGGAGAGGGATCACGAGAGGAGGCGGCTGAGGAGGGCAGGAAATCCCACAGCCAGGGTTGGGCAGCGACCTTCCGGCGAGCGATACGGAGAGCGGCCTGCTGTACCTCCTCTTGAGGACTTTTCACCCACTCCACATGGAGGCAGATGAGGGTGTAAGTCAACTCGTTAATTTCATGGTCCAGTGGAGCGTCCGCTGGGTCCATTTTGGCCAGTTCGTTCTGTTAGACACACTTCTGTGGGGTTTTTCCCGGACCCAAATGCAGACGCATAGAAGTTATGGCTGGTACAAAATATATTTATTTCTCTCCAAGACACGAGGAAATTACAGGAACAGAAATAACTGGAGGTAACTTTACCGTACACTGGGAGGGGTTGGAACACGTGACGACACAAGGACATCATGCAACGAACTGGCACAGGAGGGAAGGGAAGGACAGACTTTATACACAGATAACGAGACAATGAGACACAGCTGGAGAGGAACACAGGTGAGCATGATCACCAATCACAGACAGACACAGAGGAAGAAGGAGACCGAGGGAGAGGCGTGACAGCTCATGCATTAGGTCTGACACAAGTGCCAAAAAGTGTTTTCCTGATTGAACATATTGATTTAATTCCATCACTGAGGTGAAGGATATTAAAATAGTGCATGGTTATGCAATTACGCGTCATCTTTTTTAACTTGTACGCCTCCCTGCTGACAGATGTCACCAATGGGATTTGAATTCTCAGGGATGAAAGAGTCATTCAACATAAGGTCACATCTGGAAAACTCAGCTCCTTGGTCACAGCACATGTGTCTCTGTTCAAACAGCTGCAGTCATATAAAAGACCAAGAAGCAAGAGACCTTTTTTTTTTTATTAAAGTGATCAATATTTTAAAGTGGTAGTCCAAGTAGAATGTGTTGGCAAAAAAGCAGCAAGCGGAAACAATAAATATGAATTACGCCCCACAGATCGCTAAGAAGCAGATTCGCACATGACTAAAATAATCACCTGACCTCGTTGTTTGGCGAAATATGGTAGGTGATTGGCTGTTGAATTTTTCCTTACAAATTACAGACATTGTGAAATTCGAATGGGATTAAAATCACAAATGTCACAATTACTACAAATGACAATAGGCCCACAGGTAAAATAAAATGCGTGTACATGTGACAGATGATTGGTACTCTTTTCACTTCCAAAGCAATACCTGCTGGACATTTGTGCATGATGCACCTCCAATGGTGACATGTTGCCAGCCATAGGATAACAGGCTGGGAGCAACCCTTTAAGGATGTTATGTACCTTTGGATCCCAGATAATCTTTAGGGGCCGGAGCAGCAGCAGTGACACCTCCCTACTGGCCCCAGCAGCTGGCCCTGGGATCTCTGTTTTCCCAATGCCTTGTCCCCTCTCCAGGATCTCCCTGGTTCTGCCTCCTCAGCCAGGTCTTTTGGAGCCTTCTGCAGCTTAGAGTCTGTGACCTCGATGGTATTTTGACTGGCAGTCGAGGTCAGTTCTCATGTTCCCCTTGCGTCTGGGTGGCAAGAGGAACAGTTACATTTGGTTGTTGCTCAAAGCCTCACCTCCTTGCCTGACTGGCAAGGAGTTTTTGCTAATGTAATGTTTTGCTGACCTGGTTGCCTCCAGTCTGCGAGCCTCCAAAATGAAGATACAGAGCCCAAAGATACAGAGCCCAAATTTGTTCTTGCACGAGTTGAAATAATACAAATAATACATAAATAAACTATACATACACTAAATATACAAATAAATAAAAAGCCATGTGTAATTGAGGACATGGTAATAATTAGTTCATTTGATTTTTCCATTATCATGTTGTATATCCTTGTACTCCAGGATGTTTTTATGAAGTATCTTTTGTTTTCTAGAGCAAAATGGCTAGCCATTTCTCTCCGGCATTGGAAACTCCACAAATTTCTTTTTTCTTCCATGAGAAGGCTATACATTTTTTAATATCCAAAAAACAAACATTGAGTTGAGATATCATATGGTTGGATAGAAGTAATCTGAAAAAATATTCAGAACACATTATCTAATATTACAAGGTACTTTCTTATTAAATGTCTGGCTCGACACATCCAAAACGTTTTTCCCTAAGGCGGTTATCTGTCGGCACACCCCATAAACAGTGAGACAAAGACCCCTTCTGCCCGTTACATTTGATGTTCGTATCAGGGATCAGGGACCAAAAGTGATGTGACCTAGCTGGGGTGATGTATTGTCTATTAAACCATTTATATTGAAGTAATTATAATAGATATTTATACCTATATTTAGGTCAAGGTCAGTTGTATATTTCTGACAGTAGGGGAACTTCATCACCAAATGTTTTTGGACATAATAACTCGACAGTTGGTCCAAATAAGATGGGATCTATAAAACGTATGCTTGTAGTTATCATATTTTACTCTAGTATTTCATATGTTTTTCATTAGGGGGAGCTTTTTTCAAGAAATATACTGTTTTTTGAACATATCTCAAAAAATATTTTATGGATCATTTTCAAATTGTCCACATAGACCTTAATGAGAGAAATAATTGGATAGATTTGGGGGGAGATCAGTAATACATTTCTGACATTATGGGGAGCATTATTGCAAGAAGTTAATTGGCCAAAAATTCTCAGGGCATTGGTCCAATTTGCTCCCAATTGGGTGCACATGAACAGACTCAAGGAGATCTATATTGTGTTATCATATTTTACTCTAGTATTTCATATATTGTTCACTAGGGGGAGCATTTTTACGAAAAATACGGTTTTCCGTACATACTTCCAAAACTTTCATGGATAATTTTCAAACTTTATACCCTAATAGACTTTAGTGCGGTGAAGAATTTTATTTTTTTATTTTAATTTTATTTTTTAACTTTAATAGTTCATATTTTACCCATATTTTATACTTATAGATTATATTTTAATAACTTTGGGGAGCTTTTTTTTAAACTAAAAATACTGTGGAAATAACTTCACATTTAATTTGAGGGGTTCCATCAGGGGGATTGCTTGTACACCAAAGGGGACTTGGGACTTTTCGGGGATATGCCCTTGCGGTTGGGGACGACAGCGTAGGTCTAGTTAGCATCATTTGCAAATGTGGCATATGTGTTGCATATTTTTTTTCCTGTGTGTATAGTAGTCAATAATTGGTAAATGGACTCTACTTATATAACACTTTTCTAGTCTGCTCGACCACTCAAAGTGCTTTACAATGCGAGCCAGCATTCACCCATTCATACCCACATTCATACAGTGATGATGCCATACAACGCGCCACCTTCTCATCAGGAGCGGTAACCATTCAATCCATCATTCAAACACCAATGGAACAGGCAACGGAAGCAAATTGGGGTTCGGTATCTTGCTCAAGGACATATTGACATGTGGACAGCGGGGGCAAACAGCCGACCTTCATATAACTGGAAGGCTCCTCTACCAACTGAGCCACCATAGCTAAATACATGTATTTTTTATTATTCAACTTCCACAACTGATGAATAAATCTCACACATTTATTTCATGCCATTTTTGTGATATACATGAATTTCACATTTCAGTGAAATTTATGTATACTACAAAAAATGGCATGAAATATATCAAAAAGATATGTTAGAATATTAGATAGCTTCAAATATTACTCAAACAAACTACTTTGGTATAAAGAATGGAAAACTGCTGAGCAGATTTTCCAGCAGTTCTGTAATGGGAAAATGACCAGAAAAAAAAAAGGATCGAGGAGTGAAAGGCTGATATCTTCAAACAGCTTGCCATGTGTACTTTCATGAGTGGATGTTCCATTACAGCAGAGTCTAAATGTCTGAAAAACCCATCAGAGATGTAAAAAAAGATATGGGGTGATCGCTATTTTCCACTGGTGAAAGAGGGAGGGGAGCTTGTATCATTTGTATTCCTGCCCCTAAAGAACAGATGACGAACTCTCTCATCCCCTGTCAGGTTGATCCATCAGGCTCACAATGCCTCCGCTCATTGACACTAACTGTATGCCTAAATATAATCAATATAACTTTCAGTTCCATGTAGACGTACATAGTATAAATGTATTAGTTTGCAATGTATGACTGCCTATCATCTGATGACTAAAGCTTCGCACTGAATTATGTCTGAAGTTGAAAGGGCAAAGACGGTTGATTTTCTTCTCTTCTAGCTTTGTTTTTTTAAGCTGGTTTTTAATCTTCATTTATGTTTTATAACTATTTTTGCCTATGACTTAATGTTATATTGCACTTTGTCATAATGTTTTCAATTGTTTCTGTAGCGAACTTTGAATTACCCTGTTGCTGAATTGTGCTACATTAATAAAGTTGCCTTGCCTTTCAGCCGCAATGTTTTCTGTATAAATGTATATATAGTGTTGCCCCCTTCGTCCGTGACTGGCACAACACACAGGGGAGGATATTTATTACCAAAGAGCCATTTGCAATAGAATCCTTGGATACATTTAATTATATGGTCATGGCCCATTTATTGTTATTTATTAATTCAATTTCTCAGGACCCTAACCCTATGGATATAAGTATTATCCCGAATTGTCAACACACAATGACAACTTAAAACAACATAAGACGTCCTCACCGGACGTCTGTACAAACATGGCGGTCTCCATATGGACCTGCTTTTGCAAACATTAACAAATATATATTACTTTCAGCTGAAAGTACACACAAATGCACTTGACATTGCCTGCTCTGCACTGGGACAATGACGAAAGGGTGTACGGCAATAATGGTACTGTGCATAACTTAGCACTGAGTTTGCCACTGTAAAAACTTTGTTATATTTACTTGAAGCAGAATTCATGTTTTCCTACAGCTAAGTAATACTTTGTTAAACATTCCTTAATTTAATTTAATTAAAAATTCTAAAAAGTGCAGTGTTTAAAATTCAGTGGCATCCAGCAGCAAGTTCCAAAGTATAACATGTGATACTCATCAGCTCACCCCTCCTATCCAAGAACCAATAGCGGCCTTCGAGTGTAAATACGATGTAATTGTGTAGCCTGTCAAGTGACGTGTTTCCTTTAGATAAATATATTTAGGAATTGTGTATAGTTATTTATACTGTGAAACTATAAGTTAAAGCTTAAATGTAAGAAAATGAATATAATTTGGTCAGCATTACCAGTTATGTTATTTCGGTGGGTCTGTCCCTCGCTAGGGGGAGGAAGAATGGGTGAAGGCGGTGGGGGGGTGGGGGGGGTGGGGGGCTGGAAACTATCCCAGCTGACATTGAGTGAGAGGCGGGGTACACCCAGGACGAATAGCCAGTTTGTCAGAGGGCCGACACATAGAGACATACAACCACTTGTATGTCACTTACACTCACTCCTACGGACAATTTAGTGTCATCAATTCACCTATATTGCATGTTTGTGGACTTTTGGGGGAAGCTGGAATTCCCGAAGGGGACCATATGCAGACAGAGGGAGAACAAGCAAATTCCAAACAGACAGGCCAACAGAGGTGGATTTGTATCCGGTACCTGCTTGCTATGCAGCAGCAACACTAACCTGCGCGCCACCGTGACACTTCAATAACATGGATTCAAATCAACTCACAATTCCGATTTTCTCAAACAATCGATCAGTTGAAGGCCTCAAGTTACTTTGAAAAGTCCAAATGATTGGCCCACAATTAAATATTATAAATTCCAGCACAACAATTCACTGCCAACACAGATGTCAAAATATTAAACAATTTCATGGATGTTTACGTTCTTGGATAATAACTTTGGATAAAAAAAGGTGATTTATCTGAAAGCAAAAGGAATTATGGGATGTCTGGATTTTCTATGCTTTCCAAAAGATATGAGGGGTGTGTTTGAGCTGACTTTATTTTTGTGTTGTATCAGATAAATCAGACTTCAGGGCCTGTTGCTGTGTGCACTGCCTGGCATTGCTTTGTGCAAGGTTATTGCCAGGCCAAGACCTCACAACCTGATTTGATGAATCCCACCATATCAGGTTGTGATTTGGTGGGATTGACATCAGGTTTAAGAAGATTGGAATTAAAAAATATCGGAGATGTTCTCTTACAACGAAGTAGACATTGACATGGCTTTGGCCTGTAATAGAGGTCAAGGGGAAACCAACTGTCCCAGTGTTTAGACCTTTATCCACCCAACACTCTCCAATTGGAAGGTCAGCAGCAGTGGCTTAAGCACTGCCCCTCCTTCAGACCTGCAGCGTGATGTAATATCAGGTACATTCCCACACAATATACCTGACATACAAGCTTGTTTTAGAGATTGGTCTGTTTGATATCTCATCATTTTACCTTACTTTTATCTCAGTGCTGGCCTACTTTGGGCTGTGATGTCTTTTCTCAGGGTTATTGAATTATTTGATTCACTGGCTTGGTTAGGCCTTCTGGGATGGCATGTGCTCTTGGGTATACAAAATCCGTGCTCAGTGGGTATGAGACTTTTTGGGGTACACTAGGAGGGATATAAACTCTATTTGCATGCTGCCAAGTCCCTTTAAGGTCAGCTGTTCGCTATTGGTTCCCACATGTCACCTGTAGCTCATTGTAACTGTAAGCATGAGACAGCAGTCACATCAAAGGCAACGGCTTCATCATTGAGTTAGGATGGCTCTACTTATGCATGTGAACTCTGGACTTGGATGGACCATGTAGACACATTATGGTTCAACCGGCAGGACCACGAATAACAGTTCAGCATACGAAATGTATGACACTGTTGGCCATCTACTGTTTCCCTTATCATATCTAATGTTCTAAATACAGATGCTTGGAAGAAAGCTGACAACTATGCACAACTCTACCATCACATCCAAATCACATGCAAGTCATGATTGCAACTATCATTACAGCAGCCAATGAAAACTGAATACATCATCGTCTTCGCCTGAGAAAGATAACCACAATTATTCTTCCGTCCTGGTGAGTCTCACTCCCTCCTCCCTTCTTGGATCTTAAAGTCATACTTAAATACCAGGATATCTGTGAAAACTGAAAATACTTTGTTTTGTTTTTTTTCCTACTTAAATATACATTCCTGAAGATGGCTGTCTTTCCCATCCACTTTCAAAGATATAATCCATGCTGCAAGGGAAAACTTTCTCTTGTCCTTCCTATCACATAAAAATTCACTCTACTTCATCTTCGCTCCTGCGTCTTCACTGTGGAATGACTTCCTGATGTCAGTCGAGCAGACAGCTTGGAGCCCTGCCTGGTACTGCTCAACTTAGGCTTGCAGCTGACACCTTTGTTTTCCAGGAGCAATGAGTGTGAGCCCTGATGGCTGGCTGAGAGACGAACCATAGATATTTTCCCAATGACTAGGGGATCTCATGCCCTGAAATAAATGTCACACTTCATTTCAAATGACAGACCGACCTCTTTCCTAGAACTAAAGCAGCCCCTTAGTCTCTTTATTCACCAGCAGGAAGTTTCACTAATGCATGTACTATTTCTGTAAATGAGAGAATACCAGTTTTGCTTTTATTGTCAAATCAAGTTCAGTCATATGTATATTTTAAACAACAACAACGCTTTACATTCAGCCAAAAACCCGGTCCCTTTTAAAAGAATACTCTTGCATTCAATATATTCAGTTCAGTGGAACCGTTCATAAATTTTATGTGCAATTATAATCTACAATATAATCTCATCATAATTTTTCAGGCACATTACACCGACTATCATAAAATTTATTAGCAAGTGCAATATTACTTAACAGTATCATTATCTTCCCGAAAAGTCTGGGATATTATAGGTCATTATTGCTGCCGCACAGATCTTTGGTCACTTGGTCACTTACACAATCACTTAAAATCTATTTCATGGTTCATTTTCAAATTTTATACCCACAGACCTTAGTTGAAGGAAGAACTGAAGTGATTTGGGAAAGGTCAGTTGTGTATTTCCGACACTAAGGGGAGCTTTAACTCCAAAGGTTTTCTGGCCAGTGTTTCTCAACCCCTGGCATGATTTAGTCCAAATTTGGTGCCTATGAATCAACACAAGGAGATTTATCTTGTAAACATTGTGATTTACTCTATTGATCATATTTGACTCACTAGGTGGAGTTCTAATTGAAGAACACTGTTTTCAGACATAACTTCGCATTGAATTGGGGTTGTTCTATCAGGAGGATTACTTGTACCTCGGTATTGGGGACTTTTCAGAGATGTACCCTTGCTACTTTGCGTTCTATTACTATTGCACACTGTATTTTTTATATTTTCACTTACATTTAATACGCTATTGTCTTAACCCATTTACTGTATAGTTTTGTCATTTTGGAGAAATCTCTGGCACAAGAATTACCATTGGGATAAATTAGGTTTTATCTTAGTTTTTCTCAGGAACGTTAGGGATTTTATATATTTTAACGATTAAAAATGCACTGACAGAGCTGTTGCATACAAAGCGGTGTCATATGCATACAAATAAACTGTAATGTTTCACACATTTACTTGTAAATTGTAGTTACAAATTGGCTGCTTTGTAGCATAAAGTGGTCCTGTATAGAATCCAGCAGCAAACCAAACGCCAAGCCTACAGGGGTTCAACCACTAATACAATTTGTAAACCAATCATACAATTTTGTGATAAAATCCAATAACTTAATTCATTTAATAATTTCAAAAGAATTTGTTGAGATTTAGTATTGACAGCATGTGATCAATAATTAAAAAGGGTTACAAAATACTGCCTATACTAGTAATGTCATTCAAGACATTGTATTCCGCCATTGCTATACTCCCCCCCCCAATCTGAAACCTCATTGATATGATTTTAATATTGGTTGATGAGATCAAGAAAAATGCCAGGTCATATTTGTTTAATAACTTATTTATTCAGTTTGTTGGACTGACCCCCTTTAAAGGAGGACAGGCTGGCCCCGGGGCGGGGATGCTCTCCATTACCACGGTAAGTATAAAATTATGTGTTAACCTTCATCTAGAAATGGAGCTGCTACTAATGAAAGCTTCATTGTTTAGAGGCAGTTAAAGAAGAGCTGGCATTTAAATGTATTTAAACAGAGGGAAGAACATTTTCATTGAATGCGTCACATGTATGCTTTTATAGAAACTCCTGAAATGATTTCATGATGCTTTAGAAAGAAGAATTTTTAGATCAATATTTTTGTTTGTTTCTTAATATACCTCTGTTTTGATTTCTGTCCCCTCTTTTCATGGTGCATTTGTATCTGTGCAGATTCACAAACAATACAAAGAAAATGAAGAGAAGTAGAGAGGAAGTGGAGTTGGTATGAAGTGCAGCGTGTCAGTGATTATAAATCCTGTATAGTAACGGTAGCTCAGTACTTGACAGGCTAGTATTTCAGACCGTTCACACTGAAGGGGAACATTGCTCACAGACCAATTTTACTTTCAAACGTGGCTCTTATATCTGGCTCGCTTTCTGTGTGTCTCTATCTGCTGCTAAAACTGACAATTAGGTGCCGAGCTCCACAACCTCACCTCCAAATAAATGTGCAGCAACACCAAACTATCTGCTCTCGACTTGTTGGTGGCCAAGCCAATCCAAGCTGCTCACTCTGACACTTTTTCAGGGAAACTGAAGAAAGTGAATGTGTTTTTTGATGTTCTTTCAGTTAATATCAGTCATGTGTGTTTGAGGTAATTTAACCATTTTAAAAACGCTAACTGGTTGCTAAACATTCTCTTCAGTACAACATGCTGATTTTCAGTGTCATTCTTTGACACCCCCTGGCAGAGCGGTATGAAGCACCCTGGAACATAGTTTAGGCTTCAATCCAGCTAGCAGTGCCAGACCCATAGGCAAAGGATATAATCTTCTATGAGTGCCACGTGGACTATTCCAAGTGCCTCAATACAGCCAACAGGAGCGAGGGCCTAACTTCAACATTTTCCTTAATAGCACATTTTCCCTGGTCTCACAATCATTTGTTTAACCCCTCCACTATCATCCAGATCCAAAGACAAATGGTCTGATGCAGAACCACAGCGGAAACCTTATTCTCTCTTTGAATTCTGTAAATATTATCCCCAATTCTGAGGTCAAGCAGATTTTCAAATGTTATCTAACTATGAGGGTAATTTGAGGTGCTGGGCTTGTAGAGATCAGTTGATTCTAAATTCTGAGCTTTTATTAATAAAATTTCTATTGTTCTTTTAATTGTCTATAATTGTCTTAACCTTCAAAAAATATACATTTTAAAAGAAAGTATGCAAATTTTATGTGTGTCTGACTGCATGTTGTAGGTTTGAACATAGCATAACTGTCAGGTTTTTAGTACTGAGAGTTTTTTCATTACCAAATTTATTTTTGAAAGAGTTTCAGTCATGTCAGAGAGATGATGAAGTCAGTATTCATCAGAAAATGATGAATTAAAATGAATAATTTTGGTTGGATTAGGATTGTTTGGAATTATAAAACAATTTCTGTGATAATACATTGATTTTAACAGTTTCTTTGACAAATTCCAAAAAATGGATTTATCGTCTCTGATACATTGCGTGATATCAGAGTTTGGATCTCTGCTGTTTAGAGCTGCTATTTATACTAATAATCAAAATAATAATAATATAGTCTAGTGTAATTTATTTTTGATTAATTAATAATTTCAGTATAATTTTAATTAATAATTAATATTCTATCATGGGATTATAACTGTTAGGAATAATAAGCACTGTGTGAATCCTGAATTCTTTGGTGCCACTGAAACAGATCGTAGAGTGGGGCATTTTTTTTTACCTTGTTGGACAAAAAATAATATATATAATAAATAGAAGCAAAATTATTTATAAATAAATAAATCTAAATACTCACTAGACCAGCAAATATCAAAATAGTTACTAAAATATTGACAATTTACTCCTGTTACAATCATGCCTTATTTTCTTTTTTTTTAAATGATCAGCTGGGGGCAGTTGTTGCTCAGTGGGAAGGGTGGTCATCCCCGAATCCCAATCCCAGCCCTTGCCGTCTACATATTGTAGGTTCCATAAGCATTTTGATCACTAGTCACTAATGGCTGCCCACTGCCTCTCATGAATGGGTTAAATGTAGAGAACCAATTATGCCATGCTGTATATGATATTTGTGACAAATGGCTTCTATTCTATTCTACACTATAGCAATTCTCATGTAATCGACAAAATGGTGTTCTAATGTTTTATTTATGAAACAGAACCATATTTTTACACTAATGTTTGTAAAAAATACAAAATTTATATCTAAACAACAGAGGTATACAAAAATGTACATTTTGTGCATTGCATACTCGAAAAAGATTCAATGAGATGGAAACCACATGTGAAAGAAGACCAATGCCATACAGGCTAAAGACAAAAGAATGTTTACCAAAACGTCCTTGATTTTCCCGGAGACCTTCATGTACATACCTTTCAAACAGCATACTGTCATCATTTCAATGAGTGATGCTTATGATTGAAACCTGTGAGACATGCTCATGTGTGCATATAACGACTGACTGTTGCTCCTGGTGCTTGGTTGGAAGTTCACTGTAGAAAGCATTCAAGCTAGAGTTTTATTTATGTCATTATCATTTAAACAAGCGTTAGCTAATACCTTAATCTGGTTTCTTTTGTGTATTATGGATTTCAATAGCATGAAAAAGGGAGCTTTCTGCGGTCCTAGTAGCCTAATCTGCACGCACCAGACATAAAATAGTAAGCACTGAAAAAAATGTTCCAAATGTACAAAAGTAATATATCAGCTTGGGAACGATGAGGACCCGTCTAGAAAGCTAAAAAAGTAAACACAGTGGCTTTTTATCGAACACATACTACCAGAATTAAGTTTCTTTCTCTGGCAGCAACTACCACAGATATAAACACACATTGTGTTTATGAATATGATTACTTAAAAACAGCTGTTGTTTATCCTCTCGAAAGCTTTAGGCGTCGGTTTATGTGAAAGATTTGAAAAACTAACAAATACAGAAGTTCATGACAACATTTAACACTTTTTATTAGTAGAAGGAGATATTTTGATGTTTGTGATATTCAATTATGTATTTTTGTCAGTGTAAACAAATAAATAATTATTTACAAACTCCAAAAAAAATGCAAACAAAAAAAGCCAAGCATAAATAATTTACAAAAAGAATTATAATACAGACTTAGTATAAACATCTTTGGCACTTTCTAAAAATGTCTTCTAAAAACTTTTCACTCAAGCTCTCATGTTAAAAAGAACACATTCAGGATGAAAAAAAGGAGCAGACAAAGACTTGAGACAGCCAAATGAAATAATATATGCTTTTGCTTTATGTTTCACATTTGACGATCAGTTAGCCAAAAAAGAAACCATGTCTGAGCCTAAAGAGACGTAGAAGTAAGTAACGACAAGTTAGTGGTCGTTATATGAATCCTTTAACATTGAGTACACTTGATATACATAGATAATCTGCTGAGAACTTTTTAACAACAGGTCCTGTCAGTTTTTCTTTTTCGGGAAACGCATCAAAGGGAAATCTACAATGGAACATGGTTTCCTCTCCAGTGGATGGGTCAATGCAAAATGTGGAAAAGCATGGGAAATCCCATTAACGTTGAAATGGATGTAGCGATGAAGTGATGTTTGCTTTTGAGGATTTCCTTCCTGCTCTCTGATATTTTTCTGTTGCTCTTGATTCAGTTATCTGTGAAAAGAGTGAAAAATCAGTTTCCCTAAGTACCATATTTAGAATCAAAACAGAATTAACACAAAGTGCCAGAGAGCAGCAAGACCATATTCTCTGTGTGCAACTGAAAGCGAGTCCTTAGTCATGTGGTGGTGATTGTGAAAAGGTGACAGGCTTCACCTTGAATACTTCGGACCAACACACAAGCCTACAAATGAATTTGTTGCACTGGACTTGAGCAAGCTGGCAAGCACAAAAACAGCGTGACTTTTTTCTTCTTTGCTTAAGTCAACAAACAACACAGAAGCCTTCTCATCTTTACCTGCTTAAGACCGTTGGCACGTCCATCTCATCTGAGGTTTGAAAAAGATGTTGAAGGTTTAGGCGGTGTTTATAAGACTTTTATTTTTATATAAAACAGTATCCTTTTGTTGCGGATTTGACCTTGTTTACATGACCACTGTCATTGCCTGGTAATTAAAACTTTTGGAAACAGAGTGTGAACCGCTTTTACTGTTACCATGTAACCTGGCAAAACACAGTTTTTTACAAATTGTGATGACACAGCTCCACCTCACAGAGGGCAGTTATGTTTTCAGCTAATTTCATGCGTGCATACATTAACAGAAAATAATCAATGGCCCAAAGTTTTGAATTTGGATTATCTATAGTCCTGAGTCACAGTCGACCCACAGCCTAGCCAATGTGGGGCCCTGTGCCGCCATTCTGTGAAATGCAATGGTGGGGAATGGGATGTCTAAGTTTTTCGACCTCACTTACTACTTCCAGCAGCAGGTACTAACAGAAGTGACTCAGACATCTCTATAAATGTGAGTTGGAATGGCAGGACAGGGGTGTGACGATTTGACTACTGTGCTACCCATAACTTGAAGAATATAATGCCATATGTAGCATTTGGCATCTAACTCAGAGAAGGAGAAAATGTCCGACTGCCATATAACATGGAAAGTAAATGAGGACTTTTTGCTGTGTCGATTGAATGCATCATCCCAGACTTCCTGCCTATTTTGCTGACAGTATCGCAGCTATCAATTCATGTTGACACACTGCCCAATTTGTTCCGTGTAAACATAAAAGCAACTATAGAGACAGATCTTCATTGCGGCACTGTTGCCAATTACTTTATGACAACCGTTTTTCTTTGTCTTTGTGGTACATCATTCATGCAGACAAAATCATAAATTATTGAGCATGCATTTGCAATTATCTCTGTTTAAGAAAACGCTGTATAAGACAGTATTTATACTTAGGCATGTTCCCTTATTCTGTGATATTGATTTTGAAAAGTTGTACAGCCTTATACTGTCCTGACAAGCATACATAGGGTTTTCGGTCATTTTCACAGATCCAGGTTTGCGTGGATCATTTACAGAACTTCGTTGTACGTACGCAGAATTTCTTTCTTTTTTTCTTTTTTTTTACAAATAGTAATGCTAAAGCTTTTCTGTTCTAAACTGTTGTGATCCAAGCAGCCATTACCCACATTATTCAAATATGAAAAAGGTTTTTGCTGTATTGTACAGTGTCAATATTGGCATGCATTTCATTTTCATGTGCACAAAGACTCACATGATACAAACACAGCAGGCTTTCTGCTACCAATGTGTTCTCAAACACTCCCCATTGATAACACATAAAATGCCCGGCACTCCCATGACACATAACAACGTAATGTTGCTTGCAATTATGTATAATGTCAAAGTTGTGAGTACCTCACATTTGTAAAAAACATAATTTATTTTGTATTTCTTTAATTGGAACAATATCTCTAATTACAGAGTTACATCGTAATAAGGTTCCAATATGAATATATGCGATCAGTATTGATACACCCACCTTTGCGACTAAAGGGTGTCACTTAGCTCGCCAACCGTATTAGTGCCTTAACCTGTTCTTATTTATAATCTAACTGTATTGTATTTGTGAACCGCTCCCCCACTTGAACAGCTGTGTGTTACACAGTGTGAATCTTTTAAGTGCATTATAAATTAAATGTATTATTATTATTATTGCCATTACGAATAATTTCTGCTTCTGACAGTTCAACATTTAGCGTTTAAACCCTTGAAGTAATGAAGTGTGAGGTTTGAGGTGTGAAGTGTTTGGACTCACCTCTGCACTCATACTTGAGGTCGGAGAAGAAAACCAACTCTTGGGAGAAGACAAACAATCCTAACCTTCCTCCAGCAAACGTCTTATCATAAACGGGTCCTGAGTCGGCCATGATCTGTTTGCCTTCATAGACCACAACCCTGCAAAATAAAAAACACATTTCTTAACATAGGCCACATTTTGTCCATAAATACAATCATTCAGGGAAATATAATTAACGTCAATTGCACCTCAATTACCATTGAGGTAAACTTATTTCATTTTTTAAGACTCTCCTATGCCATTCTTTTTGTCACTGTGGATTTTTTCAATAGTTTAATTGATGCACTTAAAGGCCATGTAAGCAACAATCCCACTGCAGAGACTCTTTGGAGTCATTCGGTCAAAGATTACTGTTGGTCATTGAGACTGCTGTGCTTAATTAGATTCCTTACCTTATAAAACCAGTCCTGGGTCTGTGGATAAGATGCCACCTGTAAGCTGTGTAATCCTTCCAACCAATGTTTTTGGGGTCGTGCCACAGCGTGCGCACCTACGTGAAAAAGTTAACTACAATGAAAGATGCTGCAGCCTTCAAAACAGCCCATTCAGCATTGAGACTGCCGCCCACCTGTCCTGGTGTGTTTCCTGTGTGCCACAAAGCATTCCTGAGGTTTTCTCCGCTGCCAGTGGTCGAGTTCACAACTTTGAGTGAAACACCAGAAATGCCAAAAGCCTTGGAGGGCTTGTCCTCCCAGTAAGTCTGTGTGATCTGCTTCCACATCACCACATAGAAGCGCCCACTTGACTGGTAGCCAAAGACAAAGCCTGCATAGTCATCGTCTCTGTCTGTGTTGACGTACATTGTTCCACTGAAGTCCACAGCGTTGAAGTCATCAAAACCTTCGGCAGTGTTAAAGAGACACATTGTTTTATCTAAGAGCAAGAACAGAACATGATTGTTGGATAGTAAATGCTTGCTGCTCACCAACTGCAATGCCCGGGTCAGAGTTGGCGGTCTGTACCAGCTCCTTGCCCTGGTGTCTGACCACCCAGTTGGGATCAATTTGAGTAGTTCCCTTGGGATCCAAGTGAACCATCTGGAACTTTCTGAAATCTGTGGCACTGATGGCGCTGTTCTCTGGACATACGTCAAGAATATCTGGGATACTGTCGTTGTCAAAATCATCTTGACAAGCATCCCCTCTTCCATCACCTGATTAAAAAAAAGTAAAAGAATAAGAAAAGAATGAATAAAATAAGTTTGCATGCATGACATAGCATGCAAACTTCCCACTGCAGAGACTCCAGTGGAAAAAAATCCTCTTTTTCCACTGGTTGTTAAAATCTCTCTAGCAGCTTAGTCAGGGCAATAATACTTCCACCGCAGTGAAAGCTGAGGAGCTCCTCTGAGTTAAAATGAAAAAAGAAAAGAGAAAAAAGTAATTCCTCCCAGGAATATGGCTTTGATATGTCTGCCAAGTATACAAAGGAAAATCAGCCATCTTTTCATGCTGTGACAACAACCAATGACACTTGTAACTATCTGAAAGCTGAAG
Organism: Lophius americanus; assembly: GCA_037951165.1. NCBI lineage: Eukaryota > Metazoa > Chordata > Actinopteri > Lophiiformes > Lophiidae > Lophius > Lophius americanus. The sequence continues at coordinate 20,471,294 of JBBDHG010000019.1, read as the reverse complement.
TCTATTAGTGGCTGACTGTAGGCAAGGACCTCAGAGGAAGCCAGTGGCTAATGAGCTGGCTGCTTGCTGTCATCGTCTTTGTTATTTTACAAGGGGCTTAAACAATTCTATCAAATAAACACTATCTGACAAGCTGTAAAGAGAGTGTTGAAGGCCGTCCTTTTCCGCAGCCTGTCTCTAGTATCAGGCAGCTGTACAAACTGCAGGTAAAGGACTTAAATTAGGCACTCTGGATTAATCACAAGCAAAGCGTGAAGCAAATAAGAAAGACTTCATGGCCTGGCGTGAACGCTCTGTGGTGAATCACTGGAGTCATGCAGAATGACTTCACCCTTGCCAAACCTAGTTGTTGACTTTCAACAGCCACCAAACTCCACACCTGCTGTAGTGAAGCTAATTGCTCAATTTGAAAAAATTGAGCAACAAGGTTTATCAAAGCAAAACCTTATCATAAGAGCATTGAGCACAAAGTATGAGCACATGGGAGAGAAACTGCTTCAACAAACAGACAGACAAATCCTGTTTCATTATAAAGGCTATAAATGTACTTATAGATCATCAAATCCCAATCTGACAATAGCTACGTGCTTAATAAATCTATGACCAGTCCAGATTATAGGTGTTTTACTGCGTGCTTAGATGTGTCATCAGAAAGCCAATATGAGATTATAGATGGTTACTTATCAATAGTAATAGTAAAGTTAATTAATGGATATTGCTTTTTAAACCACACATTCCAAGATCAACAATGGACTGGACTAATGTTTAGCTCACACACAAATATAGACCTGCACCTCTTTGTAACAGAAACTGCATATTTGGTCGCAATGTTCTTATACAGTCCCATCTTGTTCTGTTATTGGAAACAATGAAGCTGACACCCAGAAACATCCTGGAAAAATAAAGTACTTGTAAAATAAGAAGAATTAAGTCAGAGGGCATACAAACATCGAAGCATACCTATCAGAGTGTCAATGGTCATGATTGAGATATATTACCTATCATATCAAACCTCACAATTACACAACCATGACTTGTTTTCTTCTAATTTTATTGTAGAGTACACTTGGTTCAGTACAGTGTCCAGTGATGTTTTTATTCTGTCACATGCTCCCACCTGCCACATGTTACAGCAACACAATCTTTGATTCCACCGCACTGTTTCCCCATGAAAAACCAACTGAAGATTCAAACCTCACTGCTCTCTCAAATTGGCATATAATTGCCTTTCAACACGTGGATGGCTGCAAACGCTCTGGATTTCAACAAAGACAAACAGAGATTCTTGTCATTGGTCCTGACGTCTTCATCCTGACATCTAGACTCGTGAATTTCATGGTAAATGTCTTTGATTCAAAGCTTTTACTCATGAGACAAACCATGAAATTCAGCTCGTCATGTCTGTGTAGATTTTCATTCATTCAGTTCACCCTAATCCATATGGGTTGAATCCAAAGCGACTGGGCTTCTGAAGGAGCCTCTTCGATGAGAGGTGAAATGCGCTTAAGCCAAAACAGAAGTTCAGTTACTTTGCAATCAACCCACACAGGATCAGCTTGTCATGTTTTCACTGCCATATATGAATTTTAGAGACAACAGTTCCCCATCAAGGGTGGCTGCTATGCTAGGTCTCCTAAAGTGAACTGGATAATGCCTCGAAACCCCTGGTCTTCAAGAAGTATTATGACTCTGCAGTCAATGGGGATGTATTAGTGGAATGAATTGATTAGCTTTGTTGTTTTTTTTGTGTGTCAGTGATATGAAGGTTAACACTTCCTTTGCGCTGGAGGATCAGTTTTGCCAAAAGATGATAATCCAGACTTGTGCTTTAGTGGGAAAGACAGCTCTACAGGGAATATATACACAATTTTTCCTTTCAACACGATGGGAATATCTCCTCATTCATTATAGTTACTGCATTTGCAACATTGTTCAGTTATATTCAGTGGTAAATATTCACGCTGGAGGGACAGGAAAAAATTGGGATAGAATTTGGTGATCTGATTAACTTACATGCAACAAACATGAATTAATCAGAATGAATCAGTTTAATGGAATGTTAATGTGATTAAAAATTGACAGACCTACTTAAAACCTAGCTTTTCAATACCGGTTGTGTGAAGTGTATCCCTGGCCAAATAAGCAAATTCACATGGCACACACCCAACAGTCCAACCTTTGAAACCATAAAATGTTACATTCTCACCATCAGAGTCCATTTGGTCTGCGTTGGGTGTCAGTCTGCAGTTGTCCTTGTCATCAGGTATACCATCATTATCATCATCAAAGTCACATGCGTCTCCTTTACCATCCTTGTCATGGTCAGCCTGGTTGGCATTGGCCACATAGGGACAGTTGTCCAGATTGTTCTGATGGCCGTCCTCATCAATGTCCTGATTATTATCACACTGATCTCCAATCAGGTCATTGTCCACATCAATCTGGTGAATAGATACAGATATACAATATTAACACTTCCCTTGCGCTGGATGATCTAATTATTTGCACTGCGTCCCATTACTTGGTCAGGGTTGTGTAGAATTGGACAGTTGTCACACTGGTCTCCAACTCCATCCATGTCACTGTCCTTCTGCTCAGTGTTGTAGACGTAGGGGCAATTGTCATTCTCATTCAGTATTCCTGAGGAAAAAAGGGCATGTGATAACGTATATTTGAGAATTTATATAAGAGTGTTTAGAAGGGCATATATAAGTGTATATAAGCGTATATACCATCTCCATCGATGTCCACGGCGCAGGCATCTCCTTCTCCATTGTGGTCTGTGTCTATTTGAGCAGGGTTGTGTTCATAGGGACAATTGTCACACCGGTCGCCAACTTCATCCTTGTCAAAGTCAAACTGGCGAGGATTGTAAAGAAGGGGACAGTTGTCCTGTTGAAAAAAGTGATGGTTGTTAGGAAAATCTTGGATTATCAAGAATCGTATTCTTTGTCCTTGTATGGAATAAAAAACTCCTGTACCCTCTCATCCAGAATTCCGTCGTTGTCGTCATCTTTGTCACAAGCATCTCCTTGACCGTCTTTGTCAAAGTCTTCTTGTCCTGAGTTGGGAAGGCTAGGGCAGTTATCCTGAAACGGCATGAAAAGTTCAAATGTATTACAGATACAAGAGATTAGGCCTACAATTGGATAGTTTACATATATATAAGGTGACATAGTTGAATAAAATACCTTCTTGCAGTGATAGGTGGCATTGGCACCACACACAAGATTCTGATTGGGCCATCCATCCAAGTCTGAGTCCTCGCCACAAATGAAGCCATCTCCAGCATAACCAGTCCGACACTCACACTTGAACATAGGGTCACTGAAATGGCTGATGTAGATGCATTCGGCGTATTTGTGACAGTTGTGGGTCTTGTCCTTACATGGGTTCTCTGGTTCACAAACCTAAAGTCAAAAAAAGGGTAGGTGGAACCAATCAGAAATGTACCATTTACCACTGATAACCTCCAACATCAGAGGCAGTGGAGGTGATCTGATTGAGAAAGAAGAAAGATGACCCTCTATGCCCTTGGCTTTTGAAATCGTTTCTATTTGATCGCATGTCAAGACCACAGATTTTACAGCCACTCCTTGTGCCTTCCTTTATGAAAGACCACTCCAAACTAAACTGAATGGTTAAGGGAGACTTTCTGGAACTTTCTAGAGCACTTCTAGGCATAGTTGATTTGATGAAATCCCATACTATGCATCATATATCCCACTACAACCTACTGCTGCCCCTTTTATAGCAGTATCACAGCTGTCGCTCATTAAACTTAACATGACCCCAGTTTGGATGCCACTCTATGAGCTCATGGAGTCGAGAGTGACAGCATGAGCAGGCCTTTGATCAAAATTGTAAAATGGAACTCCTTGAAGCCAACGATGGGGAAAATGCATTTTTCCCTCTAAAAGCAATTAGTGAAATTGGGGCGTCGTGTCAAATGCAAGCAGCTGCAAACTTCACATAATGACAAAATGGTCCACCAGGGATCATATGGAAGTATTAGTCAAGTTTTTCCAGTTCTAAAGGGAGCAAAAAACTGTGTTCCATTCAAGTAATTAATATGAAAATATAGAACCTAACTGTGATGAAGCTGAAAAAATAGCTGGAGTTATGAGAGTAGTGAAAAGAGGAAATACTGACCTGTGTAATAGTCCTAATAGGTAGAGTGCCAGAGATGTGTAACACATGTTTATGGTTAAGAGTTAACCAACTCTCCTGCCTCCTTGCCTGCTTGCTGATACTAGGTCAAGATGATTTTAATCCATATATAGTGACCCAGTGCCCCCCCCCATCCAACACTATGCAAACCCTCTCCCTGCAGTATGAGTCTTAAAAATCACCAGAGCCGCTGTTTCCATCATTAATACATTTGGATCTTACATGCAAAAATCCAAGCAATCTAACTGGAGATGATGGCCAACATTGATATTTGTTGCCACATATTGTTGCTATCTCTTCAAAGCTATCCCAGTTTGAAAGGCATATGGTCACTTATCTGTTAAAGTGGTATCACTTCCGCTTACCTGCTTGATGCTCTTGGCAGACTCAACACCCATACCGAAAGGCTGTGTGCCCTTGTAGCGCTTCGGACAGGGCATGCAGTGGAAGCCTGGATCAGTATTGACGCAACGCTGCACCCCATTCACTTTGTAGCAAACATCTGACACCATGTCACACTGGGTTGGAAGGAATAATTCAGTAAATGCAAACACAGTACTTGAATAGTGGTTTAAATGCATTTTTTGTTTATGTACATAGAACAACAGGAAATTTTACCTCATTAATGTCTTCACAGTAGGTACCATTTCCCCGGAAACCAGCCGGGCATGGCCCACACTCCCAGGATCCATCTGGAGAGCTGTTGCAAACCACTCCCCCAAAGCATGGGTTGGATAGACAGCCATCTGCAAGACATTGAGATGACATTCATGGAAAGAAAAAAAGGAAAACTAATTTAACCACAATTTCACATGTCCGTGTAGAGTGTCACCAAAGGATTCCAATTTGTAGTGGTTTTTATCTCAATAATTATGTCCAATGGTAAAGCACCACCAGCTGGGACATGGTCTACACCCGAATACAGAAGAGGAGCAGACGTTCTCTAATTGTCTTAAACTGTGCAGAAAGTTTTGGTTGGACGATCATGTTTGGAATTTTTACATAACTCTAATACAATTGTGGAAAATTGTGCATACTACTATTAATTTGATTGGGCTTTTAATGAAAGTGAAAAATTAAGTTAAAAATATCCAATCTGTTCTGTTGAAGTAATACCGGGTGTGAGCAGAACCACTGGCCGTGGGGGCTTTTCTTTATGTGGAGTTTGCATGTTCTCGCTGTGTCCGTGTTGGCTCTCTTTTGAAAACTTCTCTTCACTATTAAACATGCAAAAAATCCGAAAATAATGTGAAAGTTTTACCGCTATTTGGTCAGCAATATTGACTTTAGGTTTCAGCCTCACGGCGATGGGAATTCGATAGGATTTATCATTTCTGGAATCAATCCAGCGGTTGTTGAAATATGTAAGGGTGTCCCAAAAAAGTGTACCGACTGACAAACCAACATTTCCATTAAGAGAATTAATAACACAGTGTAGATTGACTTGTGCTCACCAATAGGACAGTCTTTTCTATTACAGCTGTCACTGTCGTTGGCTTCCCCAATACAACTCCTGCCTCCATACTGGGGTCGAGGGCTATTGCACTCATGCATTCTGGTTTTGACTCCCCCACCACATGTTGCTGAACAGGTTGCCCATGGAGACCAAGGGCCCCAACCACCGTCAACTAAAAAGATAAAAATAGATGTTCGGCTGTTAAACTATGACATTGAGCAGTTTATTTCCACCAATATTTCTGTTGTTTTATTTTTAAAAATTTTAATATGTCAACACTAAACAGGCTGAAAATGAGAAGGCAAGAACTACTACAAGAAAAAAAATTTTGAGCCCATATGAGTTAACATTTCCTGAAAGAGATATCAGTCAAAACACATGGGTATTGTTGTCTCGGGGGAACCATGAGGCATGAGGAAGTAAGGTTGTTTAACCTAGACACAAAGTCATAACAGAGACCAGTATTCACCAGGACATGGATTTGCAGTGCAGCGCTGAGTCTCTCTGCCATTTCCGTGGCAGTCCTTTCCTCCCAGCTGTGGCACTGGAGCATTGCAGTGTCGTATTCTGGTTATCTGTCCTTCTCCACAGGTCACTGAGCAAGACGACCATGGCGACCACAAACTCCAACCTCCGTCCTGCCGAACTAGGTACCAAACATTAAACATATCAGCCAAAGATCTCGAAAAGGCCGGTCATGTTTTATTATCTGGGCTGTCAGTCAGCCTAAGGCTTACACACAAGCATAATTTACCAAAGTACAAAAAGTTTTGTACAAAAAAAATAGTATTTGATGTTGACAACTCACTCACTTTCAAATATTTTGAGTATTGTCAGTGAAATATTCCCCAGCAGTTAGAATAATTGAGTCATACGGATGCAGTGAACTGTTAGCAGCAAACAATAACCTATGCAATCTCGCAATTTATCAAATCTTACAAACTCTCCTGACATTCCGCCTCATATGAAGTAACTCTGATCATCAATAATATTTTATAATTTTCAATGACAGTTGAGGGTGCGTCATTACACGGTGGACTCACTAATGAACTCACTAATGAACACCCTCTCAGGGGGGGATTTATATGGAATCAACTTGACTGAGCTTGCCCTGTAACCCTGTAAGCTGAAACTCACTCAGGTGAATCAATTTTCATAAAAATCTACAGAAGCATCAATTCCATCTTTCGCACGTTGAAGGATCTCGTCTCAGATTTGATGATCTTTGCAGTGGTCCAGGATGTGTCTCCCTTCCCTATCAAACTCTAATTTGTTTTAGATCATTGTGTATTCGTGGCGATGACAGGGGTTTACTTTGAGCAAGATGCATTATATTTCATGAACACTGAGTGACAGAAGGTAAACTTTTTTTTTGAAGATATCCTCACCCCGACTATCACATTTTGCCAGGCTACACTTGCGGGTCTGGATAGAAGGCCCGGTACAGGGGTTACTGGTTGCATCACATGAACGGCCCCTTTGTTGAGTTCCTGTCCCACAGCTGACTGTGCACTCTGTCCACTCCGACCAAGGAGACCAGCCATCATCACTGTGTACGGCTGGAAAGATTAAAAGCACAAAAGGTACCTTCAGTGTTAAACTAAACTGCATCTATTATTTATGTCAGCCTGTTTATCACATGACCACATCAGAAAAACCCACAGTGGCCATTATGAATTTTCTTTTTTTTCTGACCCAGAGATATGTGGTTCCCTCACAAAACTAACTAGCTGCAGAAATCCTGTGGCATTAACATTTTTTATGTTATGGTATAATATCTGTATGACGTACTGTATTATTAAAATAAAATAGCATACATGTATAAAATGTGTGTTCAAGATTGCAAATATTTGCTAGACACACTGGCTGATTGGAGATTACTTACGCATGCAGACCGGGCAGCACTCGCCATCAACAAATGAGGGGCTTGCACAGGCCACCGGGGGGCATGTGATTTGGTGACATACTATCTTGGACTCCTGCCATCAATGAAAGATAAAGATGTGTCATTGTTATGCATAGTAAAGTTGTACATATTTCAATATACCTCCTCACTACCTGGCAGGTACATTTGGTGCAGCTGTCCACAATCCAGTCCTCCTTATCATCAAACAGGCGTCCATCCTGCCAGCACATGTTCTTTTCTTTAGAGTTCTTGATCTTGCCAAGGGCCTCCTTCATGACTGTGTTCTCCTCTGTCTGAACACAAAACAGATAGATTTGCAGTGAGACAGGAGATCAGTCAGAAACTATTAAAACTCTTGAGATGTTCCACTGCATTCCACTCAGCATGTGAAGTTCTACGTGCTGACAAGCACACTGTTTTTCGGAGCACATGTGAGGTTAAAGAAGAAGGGTATGTTCTGCTCCAGGTGAAATACTGTTTCATATCATTTCCCTATGACCTTTCTTTGAGGCTCATAGTGAAAAAGAGGCTCAGATGGGAATTAACAATATTTAAACAATACCTAAAAAGTAAAACAAAAAATTATTTTTCGTTGTATAGAAAAAATACTTGTAAAAGGTTAATTTAAAAAAATCTGCACATTGAAGAGTTTTCTAGAAAAATCCCACAACGAAAAGTGAGATTTGTTTATGCACTTTATAATATCCCATGAAAGAGGAGACACTGGGATCTCTGGCGGGATGCCTGAGCACTTGGGAACTGCAAATGGATAAACTAGGCTACTGCCAATTTTCTTTGTGTGTCTGCGACTGTTTGTTCTTCCATTTGGAAAATGGAGGCCGCAGTTTTCAGCACTAAAATCCAAGACACCACTCGATCTGGAAGAGCCTCAGGGACCCTTCTCATCCCAGCCGTAGTTTTTTTTTCTTCCTAAGGTTTCATGCCCAGACTCTCTTATTGCTGGGAGGATCCCAGAGGAAACACATGGGCTGTTTAAACACAGCCAGACATTAGAGTGGACCCCATAGCTGCCAGGGGAACACTTCCTATATCCACATGAAACATGTCATAAAATCTCTCTGACTCACGCTACCACAGATAGCAGGAGTCAAATGGGTTCAGCCATCTCTGGCCACTCTATAAACAGTCCTGCAGCTACTTAGTGTTTGCTTTCAAACCAATGTAGGTTACCTAGTAACCCAATTCAAAACTCTTGGCTGCTGCATAAAGGATTGTGTCCTTTTTTCCCTCTAAAATGTAACTTTTTCTCCCCTCACCAAAAGACGGATTAGTACGTTCACATTCATCACTACTAAAACTGGGCTGTAAAGTACAGTGAAACAGGCTAAAACAAACACAATTCAGGATTATGCTGATTTATACTGTTACTACTTACCACTTTCTGCAAGCCATCAATAAGGTTACTGACAACAACGCGGAGGCCAGTAAGCTCTTGGAACATGGTGCTCAGTTCCTCGCAGGAGCGTTCGCACATATCTGGGCCTGTCTCATCTGTCTTCTGACCTATAATGTTGGTTGTGATGGAGGGACTCACATCCAATATTTCTGTGCTCTCGCTCACAATATTAGCTTCATCTGAAGGGCAAAAAAGAGACAGCAGTGTGAATGCATAAGCAGGCAAATGAATGGGCACACAGAAGGGTCAGGGAAAAAACACAAAAACTCTGACTTCCTGTTTGTCTGCAGGCGGTCAAAACATCACAGCAATATGGTGATTGCACTGCTTATTGTGTTACCAAAAACAGATATTCAGTCAGCGATGTGTTGATGAAAAACGTGTCTGCTTGAAATGGTGACCGTAAATCTTTCCAGCAGAGATGTCAGCAGGTTTGGCAGTGGGAGGGCGGGAGACGATTGCTTCGTCGTGTTTTAAAAACAGGGTGTTCTTTCTGTGAAACCACATCGCTGCCAAAAATCTCCATGACATTTCAGTTAAGTGGCGACTTCCAATGGGAACTCAGCAGAGCGGAGTGACCAAACAGATGGATTTACAAGGAGTGTGTGAGCTCAGGCTCTTGGCCTTACAGCTCGTCTATGGGATAGCTACTCCAGATAATCTCCACTCAGATTTCAGCACAGCAGGATTTCGAGAGCGCAAAACTTTTTTGAGTAGCAGCATTTATCATTCATTGTTAATACAAACAGTTTTGAACTGGAAACTCCCTCCGTGCATGATGTTGGGAACGGAATGCAGTATTCACTGTGGTTCAGTTCCTTATTTCGAAACAAAGCAGAAATCTCTCTCAAAATTTTTTTGTCAATCAATCAATCTTTACTTATATAGCGACAATTCACAACAACTTTTGTCTCAAGGTACTTTCCAGAAAGAGCATATCTAGACCACTCCTTATCCTGTCCTGTTTACTCTGCCTTTTAACAATAAATACAAATATTAAATACAAAGAAGCAACAACATGATGATTGGATAGCTTATATGATCCATTTCAAACATATTTTGTGTTACAGAACTTGTCACGCTCCAGAAAAAATGCTCTGTCCTGGGATAAATATTCTCCTCGGTCCAAATGTTAACGCACTTCACCTACTCATTGCTCCATGTTTGCCCTCATCCTCATCATATCTGCTACTGCGTTTCCTTCTGTGTTGCTGAATCAATAGTTTCATATGATATATAATAGGTCACATCTTATGACGTCACATCCTGACTATTCGTGGTTCCTAGTTCAGAGCTCATTTGGAAGTGGACCAATACGGTATCCTATTCCTATTCTAGGGAAGAGTTCTGGAGATCTTGGTCTCAGTGTCAATTGTTGTATCTCAGAGACCAGATGGCAGTGTTCACACTGAACCACAATAACAGATGACATTTGCACAAGAGTTTGTTTCAATTGAACACACCCTTAACCTACAGGTGTCTTTGAAGAGTATAATAAGACTTAATGCTTTTGAGAAATCTGTAAATTTGGACCAGGAAGTCCAGCCTAGAGTAAAATGCCTCCCAGCTAAAAGGCAAAAACTTAAATCACAGAGCTGGACAGTGTATGGTTTACATAAAACCCCACCACATTATTGTTGTACTTCCTTTAAATTCCCTCGGATTCTCTATCTCCACCTCTGAACGTTATGAATGTGTGAAACTGAAAACAAGCACACAAGACGCACATTAAAGTTTCATGGAACAATTGTTATTGAGCCAAACCGCAGCGTTTATCTGCAACTGCTTTGGGTCTTACTATGCAAATTTTTGAATAGTAATGGCAGGCTAGGGACTCTAAATCAAGATGTCATCCAAATTGGCTAGCGATGCCAAACTGTAGCCAGTGCTGTGTTTTCTTTCCTTCTCAAGCTGCTGGACTCATTCAAATCTCAGTAGGGCTTCACACTGTGAGCATGAGAACCCGTGCTAGCTCGCCTGTGAAAGCATTTGCACATTCCTCTCTCACTGATAGAAGGTTTCATTTTTTTCAAAGCAGATAGAGGAAAGATTTCAAAAGTCCCGGTGGTTTTAGTAATGCTCATGAATGTCTATCTTGACAGTTTCTATGAGGGATGATGTGATATGACTTTTTGGCATCAAAATTGCTACCAGCCAGCATGACGAAAGCTTCCTTGATGACATTTGTTAAACAAATAAACTAACTCAGGTGGAATTCTAAACTACTTGTGGCAACAGAACTGCTATCATGGACAAATGCACACGTCATATGGATTTGCTTTGTCACCAAAGACATCGTTTCCAGATCAGGTGTCTTGTGTAAAAGGATGATTATCTACATATGCAGCCCGAAGTCCGCATCACTTTAGTTAGTGCCGCTCTTTGTGCGAGCCCTCTGAGGATAACAATGTTTAATTCCTCATGTGAACAAAGATTCAAGCTCCAGAAAAGCAACCCTATCAGTCAATTCATGACTTAATTTTTAAGTTGTGTCTGGAATTGGATGCTTCCCACTTTGCAGTATTGAATCCACTTGCTCTTTTGTATTTTGTTTCTTGGAGTATCATCCCGAGTTCACTGCCACTACAAATAAATTTGAGCATCTGTATCTTCTTTTGCTTACCAAGCATGCTGTGGGACTTAAGCCTCTGATTCAACACTGCTGTGCCTAAAGAGATGAAGTAATGCTGCAAGATCTTGCGACATATCAAATTTGTGAGCTTTCTGACCTACTTTAGAAAATGACTAAAAGACTTCTTAAAGAGGAAATCGAGTGCGAAGGTTGAACTGTTTGGTCTGGAAAGTTGCTGTGGCTGATAAAAGTACTTAACAAAACACAGATACCATGCTTTTGAGGAGTGCATGTGAAAGTGTTTCCCAATCACATCTGTGAGGTATTGAGCTTGAAAGAGTTTGATTATTCTGACTCATTATGTGGCTCATAAAACCCACACAGAAATTATCTCCACTGGTCCCTTATTGTAGGAACTTTGCAGTGGTTATTGGCATTAACACTCTTAAACACAAACAACTTCACTCTCACCTTGTTTAGTGATCTCACAGTCTCTACTCAGCAGGACATCTTCCACAGTGGTATCAAAGATGAAATGCACATTCTGCAGAAGGCCCTGTTTGGTAGGAAAAGATGTGTCATTACATATTTTGCCTACTTTGAAGCATGAATTCTCTACGCTCACTTAACTCCTATTCAAGCCTGCACTGAGAAACAGACAAATTTATTCACAATGGAGCTGGAGGTTCACTCTAGACTGTGTCCCACAATCATTCAACAATTAGAGGCTAAATCTAGACTTTTCCACACGGACAGAACAATGGGTCACTCAATGCCTGTCTGGGAGTGTTAGTCTCCTTTACTGTAAACTTTGTTCGGACCTTTCTCTCTTGTCCCTAGCTAATAGGCGATAAAATGATCTAGGACTATTCAAGAAAGAACTTAAGTAAAAAAGGCAACTAAAGTTCTCAGTTCCTGGGAGATTCCTTTCAGGCTACCATCAAGCCATAGTCTCATCCTTACCCTGAAGTGGTTCTCCCTGGAGGATCCTTTTGCAACATACATGCGGCTTCCCTCTGTTGGCAGATGCTCATAGAAAGGCTCATCCAAGATGAAGCTATCAATCAGGTTGCATCCCACAAACAGATTTGCATTCTCCCCGTGAACATGAAGGGTGATATTCTTCCACTGTGAATCCGACAAATCCACTTCCTCGAACTGAACCATGTTCTGGAAGCCATGCACCCAATACACCAGGTCCAGAGTGTTGGTCCGTCCGTTAGATACAATTTCAAACAGTCGCTGGCCGTCAGGACCCTCAAGACCAATAAGAGTGCCCCGTGAGGCACGGTCCTGGCGTACGCTGGCGACAAATACAAATCCTTCATTGTTTTGCATCTGTCGCAATATTTGTTTTAGAATGGGGGGGCTCACTGGGGGCAAGTGGTCGAAGCGGATGAAGCGGTAAGTTGGGACATCTAAGTTTTGGCCCCTGAACTGTTTTGCCCCTAGAGTCTTGCGTGTTATGTGACTTATTTCAAACAAGTCAAATGATGTCTCATCCTCCTGTTCACCATCTACAAGGCAGATAAGAGCATTTGAAAATGAACAATTAGGAGGAAAGTTCAGAAGCACTTATCAAAAACAGGTTTTCAGGACAAAGAAACAACATTTCATGGCAAAATGATTTCACTTACCTTGAGGTAATGCTTGGAGGAAATAAATTGATAACAGCAGCAAGAAGAGAATTCGACTGAGTGTCATATCTCCTTTAATAGAAAGCAGACGTTTTTTTTCAATAATTTGTGTCCATCTCAAATATTCATCAAGCCATTTAAGTTAAAATTAGAAAAAAAAATAGCGACAAAAGCAACAATAAACTGTTTACATCATCACATTTACGAGTTATTAACTGTAATAATCTACATCAGCGTGTAGTCCATCGGCAATTATTTATTTACTTTATATTAACAACATATATAATATTACGGTTTACTTCTACTCGTTTCTTAAACGAACTCTAACACATACAAGATCAGCGGCTGTTGACTCTGGAACTCACCTGACTAATACAGTTATTCTGAATTCAGTCGATTACGACAAAAAATAAAATAAAATCTGAAAAAAACACAACCTTGTTTGATTGTTTGAGCCAATGATAGGATAAAAGATCAGTGGTATCTCCTGTAAACCTTGTGCGTAAAACCGTTAAGTCCACTCCGAATCATTCCATGTGGAGAGGAGGACGTAAGGCTCACCAGTGGCTGAGGCGCGCGCCTCCCTCTTCTTATATAGAGGCTCGCGGAGAGCCCGTCAATCAGGCTCTGGTGGCCATGCGTAGGGGGACGGTCTGTAGGAGAAGGGGCTGCATAATTATCTTCCGATGGCGTCATTTTTTTGATATGCGATCACGCACTTGGCCAATTTGGTGATCCGTGATCCATCCCCTCCTTAATCTCAGCGTGACGCCCCCTCCCCCCTCCCTCCCTTTCCCTCCTCCACTCGTCCCTCGCTTATCAAATCCACCTTACCTCACCAGCAAAGCAAATTTATATCTACAACCTTATGAAAATACTCCACTATAATTCAAAATCCTGCATTCAAAACCTGAAAAAAGTGAAAGTATTGTAGAATCCTCAGCAAAATTTAGTTTATGTATTTTGGTAACTTTGTGTTAATATTAGTGTATAGGTCTGCGTGGCATTTCACAGCTCATGTTGCACGTAGAGATATTCTTAACTACTTCAGTCTGTTGAGTATATTAATCCATCATCACTGCCCGTTTACAGCATCATTGTCCTCTGAGAACCAAGTCAACTTTGAATAAGATATATCTGTTTTCAGCCTTGTGACATTTTCCATACATTCCAAGATGGTTTCTGAAATCGATTAATTCGCTTCAGAAGGAAAATGATCTCATCCCTTTTACACACACCTAATTGTTCAGTTTATGACAAACATTCAAAATCCACACATTTAGCGATACATGGTTTCAACTGGAGCGGAAGTGTATGGAAGTGTAATGTAAAGTAATAACTAGAGCTGTCGGCGAACTGTAGTGGAGTTCAAGGTATCAAGTAGCATTAAATGGATGAATGCTTACTTAAGTGCCGTACTTGAGTAAATGTATTTATAAGTTGTGGTGATGAGGAAACCCAAACCATGAACCTCATACATTTGTTGGTGCATAATGAAAAACAGCAGAATCATCATAAATGTAATAGTTTGTGGAGTGAATCAGCTGATGGTGTTATAAATAAAAGAACACTACAATGAAGTTTCTATGTAGTTGTATTGTGTGTTAAACTGGTTTATCTCAAAATATCAATAATTAGGATTATAAATGCCATAAATGCCTGCAATGTGAGCATAAAAGAGCATGAAAATGGCCACTATACAATTTATACTTTGGATGCTTCCACTCTGCTGGCAAGCAGCATCTTAGGTCTGGGGATATTGAAGTTTTGCCAAGGCTTCCCTCAGAGAGGGAAGAAAAGCTGATACATCTCATTCTTGGAACTCTTCGGCGAGACAGAGTGGGCAGACCTTGTGTACTAATACGTCTTAAGGATGGTTTGCGTCAATTGGAAATATGCATTCCATTTATAGGAAAAATGGGGTAAAGACACATTTTCTTACCAAGTGGGGCTGTTGCCTTCAAACAACACGGATTCACTAACCTGGCCGAAATTAGAAGCAGTAGCGCGCAGCTAGTCAGACGTCGGAGGAATATGACGATACTCACTGATGATAAAAGCATTCTTTAGTGATCAGAGAACATCGGATTATAACTGTCAGGCGTGGAGGAAGTTGAAATACTCCACAGGCTTACACACATGGAATGTTGTCGTGCAACTGTCGACCTCAGTTTCTCGAAATGAGTTTTGATCAGTTTAAACAAGTTCATTTCAGAGTACAATAAATACCTAAAATTAAGTCTTAACCTATTGATTTTCAGAAATACACTTTTCTTTAAATACAATTACCATTTTCATTGAGTCTCCACTAATACCAGTATTTCTAGAATCTTCATCAACCTGAGTAATGAAGCAACTCAGACGATACTTTAACATCGCTTCTAAGAAGGTACAGAGCAACTATGAAGCCAATTCTAGGCAGCATAACTGAAATGGTAATTATATCTGTTTCATAAAATGTTAATAAATATGAAGAGAAGATTTATATTTTGACAAATGCATATCAGGCATGTTTATGCCCAATGGTGTCAGAGACTGTGAAGAACTGCTTTATTATAATGTTCTAAATGCCTATTTACACAGTTTAAGTTTCCATCATGTATAAATCTGAAAACTTTCTAGTATATTTGGATCAAACCACAAGCCAAAACCTACCTAGACGCACCATGGATCCTTAGATAAACACGGATTCCTTTATTAGTGCTGCAAATACCAGAGATCTGGAGGAGCCATGAAATGAGGGTGATGAATGTCAGTTAGGTCGATAAACAACTCTAGTTTCCAGTGCTTTTCTCCAAGCTGTGACTTCACCATTGAGGTTTATGTGTTTTTGACCAAAAAATATTTCAGTGTGACTCAGGAGCACAATCTAAAAAGAAAATCTGGGACCTGGAATATTCTGAGAACTGGAGGGACAGACAATTTCACCATGCAAACCTTGGTTTGGAAAAGGGTGACAATGAAGAAGTTAGTTACTCATGACTATTTTTTGTTCAGATGTACTTCGAATAGCACCTTAAATTTAACCATGCCAAAAGTTAAGTCATACTAATGAAACAAATTTAGCCAAAATGGCTGGCGTTTAAAAACAATGTTGTATAATCTCGCAACTGGAATGACGCATGGGTCAAACAGCTATTATGAAAGTCACATCCATTTTTTTTAAATTATTACAAACACACTCACACATTGTTACTACTGTACTCTACTGTATAGTACATGAGTATAATTTGCCTAATAGTAAACAAGGGGAATACCTAGATCCCAATGGTGTGGAGACAAGGGAGTCCACTGAATAGGCCATCAGTAACCCAAACTTCCAGGTTTCCATTGGCTCTTGGCAGAATACAAACAGGTCTCGGACGGGGAGAAGACCCTCAGCTCAAAGCCAAAAGGAGGGATAGAAAGGATATGACTGTGTCTGGGGTGGTAAGAATGGGAGACGAACCCATTAAGACCAAAGCAGTGGGACAGGGAAGAAATGGGGGCCGGACATCATAGGAGGGTGTTGCTGTCAGATAAATCAGAACGCCAAATCCCACAGGAAAGGCACAAGTTCATCGTCGAGACAACATACAACCCAAGCTCTTCCCACTGAATCTGTACCATTGGTTTGGTAGGGGAAGAAACTGCAACTCTGACCATATGCTACACTCCAACAAATCTTGGCAGGCTTGAAAATTGCATTCTCCCAAGGATGCTACGGGTAGTGGGACACCAAGGTCCTGAGCACATTGGCAGCTGTGCTGTAGATGAGCAGACAGAACGTGAACTCTACATCCAGTACATCAATCCAACCCAAGCCTTCACCCAGACATATTGATGTGATCTCTTAATTGAGCAAAGGGTCCACTGGGAAGAGGGAGAAAAAAAAACTGCATGTGGTGAAAAGAGGCTAAAGTAGTCAGACCTTTGTTCTGAGAATTTGCTTCTACGTAGATGAAGTGAGGCAAAACTGCCTGGCCTCTTCATCCGGCTGGGTGCTGTAGTGATGCTTGGCTCTGCCTGGTAGACAGGAAGTAGAATACGCTCAGTGCTGTTGCCCTCATAACTAAAAAACAAAGGTAAAAAAAAAAATTGTCATTATCTTATATATTGTAATTAAATGTCTTTACCCTTGAGACATAAAGCAGTAGTATGTTATTGTAAATATTGTGTGTCAACTTATATTTCACATACAGTATATTGTCCATCTTAATTTCTAAGGGATCGTTAAACTAGACCAAAAAACAACCATCAGTGTATGTCAAAACACCACAACAGGCTCATTTATTTTGCTCAGGTTCACTAACATCCACATAAAAGTAATAGCATATCTGTAAAATATCGTAAAATTATTGTACTTCTAATAGTGGCACACCAATCAACCAGGCGGCAAAAGCCACCACAAATCATCAGGTAGACTCCCACTGCATCAGCCAATCCTGCTACCGGGGGCCAACCAGCTGCAGTATAAAGGGATAAAACTATTCATTAACAATATATAAAACATACACTAAATGACAAATAAATTAATTAAAAGTAAATTGCAACCAGTAAAATGCCTGTGAAAGAATTGAATCACTGGCAAAAACAGATTTATAGTTAAGTTAAGTTGCAAGTTCAGGACTACTGTGAAATCCAACTATAAAAATAGTTTATGAATCCACATTTTGGGATAAGGCAAAACTGTAGTTACATTAAATAAAATACCTCAGGCTGTATATGCACCCCTATGGTATCCCTAAAATGAAATAAACATGATCAAAATACAGTTTAGTTTTTTGCCGTACCAAGAGTGCTGCCACAAAGGGGTCACAAGCCAGTGTTCTTCCAGTGCTGTTCCCGAGCCCAGATAAATAGGGAGGTTAATATCAGGAACGGCATCAAACGGAAAACCTATGCTAAATCAATATGCGGAACATAAAACTTATTTCCAAACTAGCAACAACTGCCACTGGCATTGTTAACCAACAGGGTGGCAGCGGAAATGATCTTACTGTTGGTTGAGAGAGAGGGAAACAGTCACAGAGACATCGAGAGATAGGAAAGGGAGGAGTTTGGGGGCTGAGAGTAGGAACTTTAAATGCTGGCACAGTAACATGTTAAGTTAGAAAACAAGCTGATATGATGGAGAAAAGGAAGAAAGATATAATTTGTGCCCAAAAGACCAGGTGGAAAGGCAGCAAGGCTAGAAGCGTCGGAGGAGGGTACAAACTGTATTATAATGGTGTGGATGGAATGAGTAATGGGCTAGGAGTAATCTTTAAGGACGAGTATGTGAACGATGTTGTGGAGGTGAAAGAGTGTCAGAGAAAGGGATGAGTATGGAGATAGAAATTGGAGGTGGGAGGATGAATGTTGTCAGCGCTTCGGCCCCACAATTTAGTTGTCAGTTGGTAGAGAAAGAGTATTCCTTGATCGAGTTGGATGAAGTGATGCAGAGTATTCCCAATTGTGAGAGAGTGGTGGATGGAGTGGACATCAATGGTCATGTTGGTGAAGGTTACAGAGTTGATGAGGAGGTGACGGGCAGGTATGGTGATAAGGAAGGGAAGGTACAAAAGAGGCGAAAAGCAAAATCTTAGCAAAGGATCAAATGGTTGAAGCTGAGGAAGGAAGGCTGCTGTGTGAACTTCAGGGTGGAGATGAGTCGGGCTCTGGGTGGTTATGAAGAACTGCCGGATGACTGGGTAACAATAGAAAAAGTCATAAAAGAGACCGATAGGAAGGTGCTTGATGTCTCTGGAGAGAGAAAAGAAGATAAAAGAGACTTGGTGGTGGAATGAGGAGGTTCAGAGGGTGTATGCAGGCAAATATTAGCGAAGAAAAAGTGGGAAAGGACGAGAGGAACATGTAGAGGATGGTGCAAGATGGAGACGTGATCCTTAGTGGTGATCTGTAATCAGCCAAACTCTTAACCTTATATTCCTGACAAAAGTTTGCACAAAAAACCCTGTTCGGGTGCAAACACGAAAGTCAACGATTAGCAAAGCTTGGTTGAAACTGTGGGTATAAAATCTATAATCAAAAAACTGAGTCACAGTGATACCTACTGTTGTGACAGTTGAATTACAAAAGCCCAGTGTGTGCACCAATCTGAAGACGCTCGCATGCATCGAGAGGAAAGATCGTGCCAAAAGCTACTTGAGCTTTTTAGTTTCTTTGTAGTTGTAGGATAGATTTTGATTTGGACTGTAATAGCACAATTTTCACACTTGTAAGACCTGCTGTAGTTGTTTGTAGCACATGTTGTGTTTGCAAATCATAAAATAATAGTTTGTGAATTGTGTTTTTTACTTGCAAATCCCATTAACGTTTGGAAGTAATTTAACTATCGTTGAGATTGAAATTAATCCATACAGTTTACCATTGCACCCTGCAAGCAAGAAGTGATCCTCAAGTTGCTCAAGAAAGGAATGTATTGTTATTACTAAAGTAGCTTCTGAGTTCGTACATGAATTAATCACTGCATTTTTATTTTTTCCGTATTTTCCAAATATGTGCTCTGGACCAACAATTTCCTCTGGATGACATTTAAATGAATACATTTCTTTCATGCCATTTTAACCAGATAAAAGACGAAACCACCCGTTTAATGGTTCTAGAAATGCAGGATATGACATCGACTCTATTAAACATTCTCTGAGTTTCAATACAGTCATGGAATGATGGCTGCTTGCATGATAAAAGCCTACAATGAGGAAAGGATAATGTATATATTTAAATATCTTTCGAGAAACACCATATGCTTTGGATGTTTGCGCTGCACTCTGCCCTTACTTAAGTACTGGTTCATAGTTTTCTTGTGGTTGTGGCCGTGACTTCAAATGAGTTTTCCCTTCTCCAAAGTAAATGCCACTGTTCTATTTTTCTGCCAGCCCTGGAGGTAAGTTTAAAACAAACATTATCACTGGTAGCCTCTAGTTTTTTCTCAAAATGTTGTCAAATTAATTCAACTTCAGTCATCTTATCTCAAGTACCACTGTGATTTAATGCATTGACAGCTATCAATGATCATTCTGGGTGGAATATCTCCATCTAACCGGGACATGATGTAAATCTTTCAATTTTCCATATACTTTTTTTAATGAGAAAAACAGGCCAAACTGCTGACTTTGCTCTCTGTTGCAGCTGCATTCAGAGTTTCTTCATAAGCATATTAGCATCAATGTGAGTAAATTAGCATGCTGACACGACAACTAAAAACACAACTGGTCAAAATTATTTTTGTTTCCAAAACCAAATATGGGTCAGTTAAAATTAAGAATTCTGTGACTTCCTTTGCTGCCTTCTCTTCCTTCATTTTAAACACTTGTGTACCCTAGATTATTTTGTATTCCTAACTTTAAACAGGGTGTATCTTCCTGTTGTATGTTCATCTGCCATGATAGTATGGGTTTATTGTTAATGGCAATATTTGTGGAGTCACATCAGAGCTAGTCAAAATCTTTGGGCTGCAAAAACCTAGAGACAAGCACCCTAGTTCTTCTTTGGAAATAGATTTTCATGGCAAAATTACAACATTACAGCAGTTTTTGAGTGGACCACTGCTCCTGAATACTGAATACGTCATTCTTCTTGATTGATGCATAAAATGACACCATGATGAAACATTAGAAGTACTGCTTCAAGAAATAACTAAAATGTCCTGAATAAAACGTTTGGAGCATTTCCTGTCTTAGGTAAAAATTTACAACATTCCTCGTTTTACTGAAAACTTAAGATTTTGTGAGGTAATTAAGAAGTCAACAAAGGAGGACGAAGACTTTTCACAACATTCAAGCTCATCTATGCACTCCATGAATCATTAAATCACAAGACAGTATGACTACCCTGACTTTCTGGCTTTTAAGGGAATTCTAATCATCTGTGGCACGTTAACGCTGTCCATCAGTCAGGCAACACTCGAACCAACTGAGACTCATTTGACCAGAACATCGCTGCTACTGTCATCACAGTTTCACAGTCATCTGGTGCACTAGCACGAGGACAGTGCACATTATATCAAGGCAAGAGTAACAGTTAGTCTAACGGCAATTGCATAATAGGCTTATTGGCAAAATATACTAGCTTTCAGATGTTTTGAAATAACCAAACAGAAGTTTGCATTGATTAACAGTTTTGATAGGTACATAAATACAGCCGTTGTAATAGACATAACACATGATGCAACTTTTACTGCCACTGCAGTCTTACAATGATTCAAGGCTTTAATTATAGCAAGTTTCCCTAGTACTTTCATAGAGATCCTTTGGCTGCTATGACCTTGGTCAAACGGGATGCCTGGCCAGACACCAGTTGGCAGCATTCCCAATCCTATGCCACACTTCATGGATAAAAACCTCCAGTTCTGTTATATTCTTGGGTTAACATGCTGCAACCGTTCTATTCAAATCTTACCACCTTCTATGGGATACAAGTCACGCGACTGATGGTCACTCTAGAAGCTTCCAGGACTACTTCTGAAACTGAGCCTTGCTGGACTTTGAGGTCTGGGATCCTTGTTCTTTTTGGAATGTTCAAGCTTCCGCTTCCTTGAGATGATTTTTTCTAGCATTTTACGATACTTGACGGAATCCATCTTAGCCTCAATGAGGTGTGTGTTTTATACTATTACCTGGTTCTCTGCAGTTCTGGTGATGCTCTGACCCAGTCATCCAGCAATAACAATTTATCGCTCAGACTCTTACACTGGTCTATTCTTCCCAATTCCATCACACGGCCATTTGCTGACTCGTGTATCCCACCATTTCTGACTTCATGTATCAATAGTTATAATTGAATAGCTGACTATTGTTTACATCATTCCACCTCCTCCAGACATCTCGTTGATCCATTGGCTCTAAAAGTCCATGTTTCCATGGGAATCTGGTGGCAGCCTCTATTTATTTCCCTTTTCACCATGAACTGGAAGTGCAGCCGTTATACCTTTAGCTTAAGACTTGCAAACTATGGTTCAAACTGTATCATTAGAGTCTTTCCACACCTTTAGAAAATATAAGAAATATATTTTGCATCTTTTTTGTTCCTTGTGTAAGGCAGTAGAGACAATTTATTTACCTTTAAATAATATTACCTTTAGACCATTATTTTGACCTCATATTGCTAATATACTGGACAAGGTCTGTGTTCTTATGAGGAATTCTATTCTGAAGGTGGAACGATTGATAGCCTGAAATAGTCAATATAAGAAGCCTTTTCTATTGAAAGTGGAAAAAACTTGTAAAATCTGTTGTTTTAAACATTTCCTGTTTGATTTGTTTGTTATAAACACATAAGCAACTGTAAATGTTGTAAAAAAATATAAATGGTCAAGTTAATTAAGATCGCAAATAAGATGCTTGAAAGATTTATTTTCCAGTGCAGCATACGCTTGCTTTTAGCACAGTTAATTCTAGTTTTCATATAAAAATTGTTCACATACCTTGGCATTCCATTTGGCGTTTCATCAAAAAGGGATAAGCAAAATCTTACACGCCACCCAAAGGCTTACCTGTGACCTTTGTGGTTAGGTTTTTATGAGTCGTGATTTTTGTAAATTCAGATCAACTGGATATATCCAGGGTGATTTTATGTCGGTAATCATAACAGCATCAGATAGGATGAACAGAATGGCTCTTGGCTACTTCTATTGTTAGCTGCAGGCCGATTTGGAAAAAGTCCGGGCATGACGAAGCATCGTCTTACGGTATCGGATAAACATTATCAGATTTATACAAAGTTGCCATCCAGTTGGCTTAAGTATTGGGGAAATAGAAGACATAATCTCAAAAATATAGTTTGACTCATCTTTAACTATATTTAGGTGAATGGATTGGGGATTACATAACAAGCATCAAAATCACTACCACCCTCTTTTCTCACAACTGAGACACAATCATTTGTTAATAACTTCCAGACTCTCAGTTTGATTCTGAGCAGATGGGATGTGTAGAGTTATGGCAGAGCAGTGAGAGGGACTGAGCTCATTTGTGAGAGCGTAAGAACTTGGATAATGGCCTCATTTTACAAAAAAAAATGTCCAAGGATTACTGAGAAATAAACAATGGGGAACCAAGTAAAATACTGATGTGTTTGGTCAGTGAAAGAAGAAGCACTATGAAGGGTTAGTTGTGTGAGCGAGAACAAAGTGAGAGTAAGATCTCTTCAGTGCAGTGGAGAGGAGGAGGAGCTCTGGCCTTGGGTCCCTGGGCACAGAAGGTGCTGCAGCCTAGTTGAAGCTTCGCTGCCTACACGAGCACACCCTGCATTCATGGAGGTGAACTAAACAAGTTTATGTTCAATTTAATAATTAAATCAAGGCACTGCATCACAGCAAAATATTTTCCTCAGTGTAATTTCATTTCATTGTAAATTGTTTTGTTTTTTTCATTTTTATTATGAGAAGTTGCAAATTTAAAGCCCTTTTTGCTGCAGTTATCAATAATTGTGCAGTACCACTGGCTGCTCTCTCACTCTGGTGATGCTATCTATGCCTCAGAGAATTTAAGCATCTTTTCACACATTATTTCATTTTTTGTGGAGTTTAACCTTCCCTATATAATTATTATAAATATTAAATATTAAAGAGACAAATGATTGCTTTTCACTTTTGGGAAAGGATCTTCTCTCTAATCATACTTTCGACTTGCTGTGAGTGATTTTCATGCTTGCTATGCAGCATTATTCTTTGGCACACATCGGATCTGAACCTGTAGTGATCTCTGCCAGAGCTTTAAAGTTAATGCATTTGCATTGATCAAATAAAGATCAAAGGATTTATTGGCAGAACATTTCTTTTTAACATCAGCCAGAGTTGTTTCGGGGGCTGACAATCGCCCGAAGCTTGATGGTGGGGATGGACATTTCTACTATTGTCAAGGTTTTTTTTGTGTTGTTTGGTTTGTCAACAGAGTTGCACAAAAACAAACGAAGCAAGTTCCATGACATGTGGCAGGTGGCATTTCCAGGATTTTTAAAATCTTTTAAACATTTAGTTTAATTACCACTGCATTTAAACATTAATTTTGTAACTAATGTAGCATCCTTAAATTATGGCTACAGGATAGGAGTTTGATTTTTGATAAGACTTGATTGAATTAAGGGGGGCTGTAGAAGTATGAATCTATATGCTCTACTGACTGGTTTTCCAATTATAAATGGGAGTCCATATTTTCTGTTGCAGGCAGCAGTTTTCGTGAGCTGTAAAAATTTGTGATCAACTCTTTTACTAATGCTAGCAGGCCAGCACCAAATAAGCAGCAAAGCCTTTGCATTATAATTCATCAAATTTGCATGGTTTAGACATAACACATAACGAATCGTCCTGCTTCTTAAATCTATTGATTCCTGGAAGCATATGATATGTGTCCTTTAACATGCTTCAGGTCTGTTCTCAGTGGCAGAAATTATGCTAAACTAGATTTGTGATGCAACCACCACAGAGGCTAGATAGCCCCACTGGGTCCTAAGGAGGACCGTGACATGAATTGAATGTGCCGAGCTAGTGTTCTGCTAATGGATAGCCTGCTGTTAGATATCAATAGAATCAACTTGACAGATTTACTTGAAGCTTATTGGGAGGGTCGGGATTACATTTAGTAGAGGACCTAAACCAGCAATCGTAATAGCTGAACTGTATTTTAAAGTATTTTTTTATTTATGGAAGCTCTAGTAGAACTACTGGAGCTTTTTTTTTTCCTTTCCACTTTTTAATATCGTAAAATATAGTGATTTTTTTTTTTTCACACTTTAATTTTTGTAACTCTCCTATGCAGGGTTGTGGGATCATAAAACAAAAATCAATTGACAGGTTATCATTAAGCCTGGTGGAACGTTGGGGTATTTCAAGCGAAAATTCAGTCAGGACATCATTTGCTTTGCACAGTTAAGCATATGTTATTTATCATGTATTATTATTATTATTATATCATTCACCCATTCATATTTCTCATTTTTATAAATTTGTGTTTCCCGACTGTCAATGTCCGGGGCTGACAATGGAGATATCAGCTATTTTCATCAACCAGTGACATATACATTTTGCTGATTAATCAATTTCATTAGTTTCAGTGGAGTCATCAGCCGCTACCATCAGTGTCTGTTCCCCGGAGGTTTATCTTGCTGCAGATATTCTTTGATCAAAACCTCTTTGAAGTCTCTAAGCACACACTTTTTCCCACTTAACATGCTAATTATTATACATCCTCTGCTGTAATGAACATTAAACCTTTTTTCATCCACTTCTCTGCTGACTGCTGAATGAAGGGAGGATCAAACTGTCGTGTTGTGAGACTGCTGCTTTTTTATGCAATGACATCATGGGGAAACTGAGCTGTCTTGGCTGAGGTCTTTGCTTGCTGAGTGCCGTCTCGAATTTTCTACATTTCAATTCTGTCTTCTTGTATTATACTTTCTTTATAAGCTCTGATATGTCTCATATAAAGCGTTTTGAAATGCGTCGTTGGTGAAAGGAGTTACACAAATAAATTTGTCTTACCTTCAGCAGGTTTATGGTTCTTCCAGAAGTAGAGATATGGATTATTATAATTTTTATCATTTGGTTCTGACCCGCTCTAACATAAATATACATATATTTTGATGACTGGCTTCATGGGAGGCCAAAATTTGAATTAAACATACATGCTTAGTAAACTCTAACACACACATAGTTCTGCACTTTTCCTCTCATATGTAGAAAAAGTACTGTTGAATCCCTTCCCCTCTCCAGGTCCAGGATTAGGTGGGTGTTAAATATATAAACATGCTTCTGTCTCCACCCTGAGGATTCCAGATTCTAGTTACCATTCTCTCCTCAACTTTGTCACTTGAGATTAATGTCAACATTCACCGCTGCATTCTATCATAGAGATGATGGTCTTTCAAAGAGACCTATTGTCCATCTTTATTTATCTTCAATGCTCTTTCTGGAAAATTGCCACCCTATACAATTGCTGATGTGGTATTATTACATAATCTGTCTCCAGGAATGGTGTGCCAAAACCTGTATATCCAAAACTTTGCTCTCAATCCCATAAAGTAGCCTACAATGTCAGACCCATAAAGTAGCCTACAACGTCAACTTCAAGAAAATTTTACTAAATGTACTCACCTGCTTGTGACCATTTTCTCTGAACTCGACCATTCAAAGTTTTCCGTCTATTTTTTAAATATACGTGTGCATCTGTTGCTTCGTTTCTGTATTTCAATGACTTCTTTATGAGTAGGGCAACAGGATAATAAGTACGGGAATGTTAGGTCTGTCATAAAGAGCGAGCCAACAAGTGTGATTGCTCATTGAGGTGTTTTTTTCTCAAACCTGGACAGTATAACTGGTTTGGGCTGCACAGGCATGTTAGTAGATCATGTATTTGTTTTTGTCTTTCCATAGGATTTCAAGAAAAATATAGACTCATGCCATTTTAAAAAATAAATCATGGTAAATCTTTTTGTGCTGGCAGTTTTACATATTTTCAATTTAGGAGGAGAATTTTCTTAAAAAGTAAATGTAGTCAAAACCCAGGTTGAGTATAGGTGAAGGATAGAAAGCAGGAATGTGCTGAAGAACACTCAGTGTTCCAGGGAAGAGTTTCCTGCACCGTATTGACTCCATGCTTTGGACCCTGCTGGACACCTCACATTTTAAACATCCAGGATAAATGAGTATGATGCAGCAATAGAGATAGAACTTGAAATCAAGTAAACCCTTGCCTTAAACAGAAATTTATATTAGTCAGTTTTAGCCATGACTGTCTGGTAACCACTCAAACTGAAACACAGTTCAGGCAGAGTGTAATATATTTATGCTTTCAGATTACTCACTCTGATGGCTGGTAAACCTGACCAGTCACTTGGATCACATTGTTCTCTCCTGAGTATCTTAGGTTGTTCTTTTAACGAGAACAGTAAAAAATTAAGAACAGTAAAACTAAAAGGCGGAATGAGAAGGCTATATATGGACATATTGATACCAATTAGATAAATATACTGAAGAGGAGATACTAATTCCCCAGCTTGGCACAACATGATTAAAGCAGGAAACATAAAATTGCAGATTTGAGGGAATAAATAAAAACATAAAAGTAAAGGAATAAAAACTAAGGAAATTGCTTATGGTGGTGATAGATGTTATCTTTGTTTTTGTGAAGGATTGGAATTTAGGTTGGAGGGTTGAGATAATGAATCTGAGAAATGTGCAGACACTTGATGGTTTATACTCGGATGCCAAACTATCATATCCTTTCACCAGTGCAGCTTTGCTTAATGGAGCTGGCGACGTGTCTTAACCTTATGAAGACCTTGAGGAAAAACTGTGCACCTTAACTTATACCTGGACTCAAATGAGAGGACAGGCCTAGATTCATATATTGATTTGAAGGGTGTATGTCAAAACGGACTTCTAAAAACTAGATAACTAATAGTATTATTGTGATTTTTCCAGATCACAGGCCGTGAAGTGAGCACATTTTTCACAGTGGGACCAATAAGCCTACATATCAATCTTCCGTGCATTTTTCCTTAATCAGTGAGATATATAAACATTTCACCAATCATTCCCTCATCCACTGCATAACTTACTATGACTTATGAAACTCATATTTTATAAACTGTTGCTTGTTCAAACACATTGTGTTGGTCAACAAATTTTATAATTTAATTTTCATTAAAATGTAAACTGCAGTGCATAGAAAACATAACACAGGAGTATTTTCGCCTAAAATGGATTGCATATAATAATAATAATTAATGCATACTTTTACATTGTACACAATTAAATACGTAATTCCCACTTTCCCTCTCTGTTGTGATCACGTCACATCGGAATTCCAATTGGCCACTTACATGATTTTCAATAATGTTCAAGCAGCATCAAGTCCTTAAAATGGTAATTTTTTCGAGTATATCCTTCTCTCCCACATGAATTCAATTCAAAATTATCATAGTAAATGCCACAATAATCATTAAAAAAGAGGAAAGGGGCACTTTGTAAAGTGCATTATAAATTAAATGTATTATTATTATTATTACTTTAAGGGGCCAATCAGGCTTCAGCTTTGGTGTGTGTCCCTCTGGTTCCGCCCATGTGAGGTTCCTGTGTGATCCCAGTCTCTTACAGTGATCTGACCCCTCATCTTAAACACTCCTGTTTTCCCCAAATTGCAGCATACTCAATCAGAAGTTTGTATTGATTTATCTGAGTATCAAGCACGAGAATGTTTATACCTTATCGCTGGATAACACCATCTGCTACTAATCGTGGTAGCACAAGAACACTCTGGCTATTCCTGTATGGCTCCGACTAGATGTTTCGCCATTGTTTACTGATCATGCTACATCTATGACAAATGTTCTTCCTTTACAGTGTTAAGTGTAGTTACTGAATGCAGGGACATGTGTTGCGTCACTCAAGCCAAGAATATGACACTGTGTAATTTTCAAACCCCAAAGGAAGAAACACTGGTTGGCTATCACTTCAGATGTAAAAGCACTTTAAACATACGCACTCACAAAGAAATACACATGAATATTAACATGAAGATAAGATGGAAACACATGCAGACAAGTGGGAGGAAAGAGTTTCCATATTCAGTGCATCTTTATCTCCCTGTTACTAGTGTGAGCTGATGTGCACTGGTAACACTTTTCATTTTGATGGGGTGTTTTTTGACAACTCTTTTCAAAAATGGGTTTTGGTCGAGTTTGGGTGGGAGGGACAAAGAGGAAGTCTTGACATTTTACAGGTTGGATTGTCTTCTTTGTTTAGCTTTAGTGACTACTGCTGCTCACTAACTGTCTAAACTACTGGTTTCAATGCAAAGTACTGCTGCTGCTGCTGCCGCTAAAACCCAATGGGAGGAAGTGGAGGGCAGGAGCCTTTCCCAGCTGACATTGGGTGAGGTATGGTATACCCGGGGATCACAGTGTCAACTCAAAGAAACAGGCAACCATTGACGCTCATTTTCACACCTATGGACATGGGTCCATGTTCACACCTATGGACATGGGTCCATGTTCACACCTATGGAAATGGATTTTGTATTGGGTCAACTCCGATTGCTGAATTTTCTGAGTAGTTAATTGTTACAATCTGTCCAAATTGACCAGATGTTAAGTAAAAAAGCGCAATGTTACCATATAAATGTAGTAAACATAGCAGTATTCAAAAAACAAACCTACCTAATACCTGCAATATGTATAATGTTTAGGTAAATGTGGCACGTCCTTGTTATATATTACAACTCCATAAAAAGTAAACATACCAGACAGATTGTTTTCAAGATTCATTGTGTATTAAACTAAAATAATCCAAGAGCCGTGTCAGTGTGACAGAAGAATGCAATGTTGAGCTTTGACCAAATGTTCTCTCCGACAATCTTGAAAACTGTGCAAAACAAATATAAATCACATCTAGGATTATCAAGTTAATATCCGTTAGCTTGGGTATTTCCTTTGAATGATTCAAATAACTTAACAAGATATTCGGAAAAACTTTTGAGTAAGACTTGCATGCGTCACAGCTATATGACAGCAGCAAAAAATACTCCCCTCCCTTGACTTTGGGTTTCGCTGAGTTCATGAAAACAAAAGAGCAGAAGTCTATGGGGGTTCATTAAATTGCACGTGCCTCCTGATGTATATGTTAGCTGTCTTAGTATAAAGTACTCATGAGAGCATTCACAGTTCAGGCCACAGAGTCAGCGAATGACAAAACACTTCACAGGTTGTGTCACAGACATACACAAATTAAATTTGAGCTGCAGAATGACGCTGAAATTGAAAACCAACAACTATGTAGTTCTGCAGCCTACCTTCATCTAATGTTAAACTGTTCAGTTGACAAATGGTGTCCTTCTCTGCAGCTTTGGATTTCTTTGCTCTATCACATTGAATGACAGTGTACTGTGAGAGATAAAATTCTGAACCAGACTGCGTTATGGTGTGCGGGTGTGGCTGTGTTCGAAATGCTTTTATTTGCAAGTATAAACATGCAATTCTTTGCTGGTTAGATCAATACAGGGAGTCCACCCAAAACTACCTCACACAGAGGAAGGAATGAGCATGTACACCAATATATTACTCTGATTTGTGAACCTGTGCCAGCTATATTTTAGAGGAGGAAGTTAATTCAGTCAGGGGAGTATGATGAGTACAAAGCACACACACGTTAAGATGGAGAGAGTGCGGTTACATTAATTTATACTACAAACAATAAAATCTCTCTGCGGCACATTAAAGCTCACAGTGCAACTCAACCTCCCTGGTGTGTGTGTGTGTGTGTGTATATATATATCGGTATGTTGAACATCGATCCAATTATATCGATGGAAAGTCAAAATACCGATATATCGTCTTTATTAAGACACATCCTTCTATATATATCTAAGCTGCAGTTTAATTTTGTCCTTTTATTCTGCTCTCCCCGAACGTCAGCGTTCACTCAGGTAGATAACCCGTTCTTCAAATGAGAGATAAAGGCTTCCAGGTGCAGTCTGAATATTTAATGCCTCACAATGTGGAAAAATAATTGGTCTTTTGTCCATTAACCAACAAACGTGGGAATTGCCATATACATGCTAACCTAGCATTGACGGCGCGACCATAATCAAACAATGACTCAACGATTATATAAAAATAAACTATTTCACTAAACATGTAATGCATTTAATTTTAAAAAAGTTTTTCTTAATGAGATAAATGTAGACAGTTATGTTCATCATTTTGGTCCTTAATGATAACTTATAAGAAAAAAAACGTTTTTATCTAAACATGAAAAATGTGTCACTTTACAATGAAATACATGTATTTGTTCTTTTTGTTATTATTTTTTTTGCTGAAATGTCTTTAACATTTCAGCATAATGGCTTAATCATTTTTATTTCTTAAGGTGAAATGCAAACACTTTTGTTAAATGGGTACATAATTTTGTCTGAAATCGATCGCATGCACCTGAATTGTATCAACCATTATCTTATCGTATCATTATCGTAATGTCGTGGCAGACATTGTGATATCAGCAAATATCGTATCATTATCACAAGAATCGATATATTGTATTCTGATGGAACTGCCGATTTACAGTACTTAATATATATATATAGATATCTATGGATTTCTTATCTATCTATCGATATCTGTCGATCTCTATCTATCGATCTTTCATCTCGATCTTTCGACCTATGGATTTCTATCTATCCATTATCGATTTCTATCTATCCATCTATTGATTTCTATCTATCCATCTACTGATTTCTATCTATCCATCTACTGATTTCTATCTATCCATCTACTGATTTCTATCTATCCATCTACTGATTTCTATCTATCCATCTACTGATTCTATCTATCCATCTATTGATTTCTATCTATCCATCTACTGATTTCTATCTATCCATCTACTGATTTCTATCTATCCATCTACTGATTTCTATCTATCCATCTACTGATTTCTATCTATCCATCTATTGATTTCTATCTATCCATCTACTGATTTCTATCTATCCATCTATTGATTTCTATCTATCCATTATCGATTTCGATCTATCCATCTTACGATTTTGATCAATAGATATCTATCTATATATCTTTTGGGATTAGAAAACACACACACACAGTAGATAACCAAAGAGTAATGCACGTCACATACAATATCTTTTCCCAGTGGGCAAGGAATGACTGAAGCTTGAAATCCAATTCCATGACAGATAAGTTAGGGATTCCTGTAGCCTCTCTTAAAGCCACACTTTGAACTTTTAAATCGGCTCTGGGGAAAGCTGATCATTGTGACTCTTTTCCATTTTGGTAAATATTTGCTTACTGATGATGCTTTAGGTTGGTGACTTAGCACCAACAGAAAATGTGTGTATTTAATGACCTGGAGATAAAGGGGTCATTTACACATCAATGTCTTCACATAACATGGAATTTGTAATTCGTTTTCATTCACACAAATTCAACGTTTTTGGGCCTGAAAACTTTTGAGAACAGATCCCAATACATTATCTTTAGAAGACACTAGTTATTTCTTGTTAACACTGTGGTGACATGACCACTGGTACATTTTCAGCCTAAAAATGGACAAACTTCAACTTGTCAGTCTTGCTGCGTCGCTATGCTCCATATCTCCAGCTGAGGTCACTGGATCAGCAGCTCCTAGCTGTGTCACACTGCCACTTCAGGCTGACCGGACCCTCTCAGTGGCAGACCCAAAACTTTGGAATGACCTCCTTGCCATATCAGGTCATCAACAACACTACTAGCGTTAACTCTCTATTAAAAATATGTCTTTCCTCCCTAGCTTTTACGGATAGAATCCAATTTTCATACGCCTTACAATTTTCCATAATTTGTTGTTATATTTGTCATATGCTGTGAAACACCTTGGTCAACTTTGTTTTCTATTTTTAAATATAAAATATGAATACATTGACTTAACTGAGTGCCATGTGCGGATTTTGAAAGCAACACCATGGAAAAACACACATGGAATAAATATAAGTATATATATATACATATACAGCAGTATGGGATGTTCAGGACCAATTTACTGGATACAAGTAGTAATGTAAGCGTTGATATAAATTTGCACATATTAAAAAAAAATAAACAGAAGTGGTCCTATAGTAGAGCCTTAAAGTTCAACTTTATCCATGATAAAGTGTAGCCTGGCTCTATTTGACTTGACTTACTTTTTGTAAACTGCGCCACACTTGCCGTGGTTTGTGATTTATAAAAAGAGATAAGTGTATGAATCACTGTTTTAAAAAAACAGAATGTTTTTGTGCGCACGCACTTCCTTGGTTGGTCCGTATGCAACCTTCTGATGCAAATCCTCCACTCAATTTTATAAATGAGGCCCCAGATCTTGAGAGGAAAGGTGAGGCCAGGTGAGGTGTGTAATGAGGAGCTGGCCTGTACCATGTAGAGGGAATGTGGCTGTACATACTTGTTAAATATTTATTGCTCTCCAACTATCAAATGATGTGGATGGGTATGTCAGTGTGAACAGTAGTCCAAAGAGGTTGCACCCAGTTTCTGTCATAACTGTGTGCTAATCTGTTAAATAATGATTGAAGCCAGCAATACAGAAGAACATCTTCTCTAGACTGAACAAACGAAATATGATGCCTGAGCATCCTGAATTAGTGGATGGACAGATTAGAATAACGGCTGATAAAATTGCGTTGGTATTTGGGGCGAGCGTACCTGTTACAACCAAATTTTAGAACCATCTCTGGTAGTTAAATGACCAGCCCTACTTTGCCTCTGATTGGCTTGGCGTGACGATGAGATTTCCTCAACCAGTCAGAGGCACAGTAAGGCGGTCATGGCATTACCATAGTAGAATTTTCATACTATTTTCCTGATAAGCCTCAAAATCAAAAACCATCTGCTCACCCCACCAGTACACATCATTCCACAAACTTTAATTCAAATACATTCAAAAAATTTAGCCTGCTCAAAAAACACACTTACACACACAGACACGTGCGATCACACACGCACAACTGTTGGACAATCTCAGAGCACAAAACTCCACTGAATTAATTTAGCAATCATTCTTTGGTGACGCCATGACCACCACTAATCTTCCTGCAATTATAATGACGTTTTTTCATGTTGCACCTCCCTGAAACAACTTTGACAAATTGAGAAACCATTACAATACCAAGCCAATCCATTGGGAGAGTTAGGCATGGCATCGCCATAGAAGGATAGATAAAAATAAAACTGGATCCATACCAATCTTCTGGGTAAACTTCAAAATCTAGTCACCTGTTCCCCAAGGTCCACCTCTCCACAAAATTTAAGAGAAATCCATTCAAAACTCTGAGTTATCCTGCTTACAATACAAACACACACACAGAAAAACAAAACAGGAGACTCAGATACTCACAGTGGGAAAACTCGACCAAGCAAATTTACAAATCTTATAATGGAATTGCTATAATCCACACTACTCTGACTCTAATTGGCTGGGCATTACATGACATTTCTCAAGTTGTCCCTCAGGCAGAAAACTTTGACTATGTATGAGAAATTTCACTGGCAAGTCTATCAAAGGCAGAGTGAAGCGAGTCATGGTGTTGCCTTAATAAAATCCTATTTAGTAAAAATAATACTGGATGTTTACCCTTGGTGAAATTACAAATACTACTATGGGGACTCCATGACGTTGTAAATCATCCCGACACAAATCCCACTGTGGTGACAACATATTCTGTAATGATATACCTCTGATTATGGGTATCAGATAATAATACTGGATCCCTTTAATCCCCTGTTCCCATCTCCAAAGGTACACCTTCCCACAAAACATATTTGAAATACGCACGCTCGCAAAAAGAGCACCAATCACATATTCACACTCTCACTGGTGAAGGTGTTCAAACCATTTTTATCACTTGAAACCTCATTAAAGAAGAGTGAGTTAAAATGGGAGACTGTGTTGGTGAATTTAAAAAACTCACATACAAAAGGCAGATATTACAAGAAAAACAAAACATTTATCTATTGCTAATATTTCTTAAACATCCAACTAAAGAACAAAACCCTTACACTCCGACTGAAATCCTTGCCAGGGGTTAGGTGAGCAGCTTTAATTAGTGCTGCTTGGCTTTGCAGCAGCCTGATGTAATTATGCAGTCAAGCTGGGGACGCTGTTCACAGCAGCAGTGGTGTCAAGAGACAGAGGGGCCCCACTGCTGGACTGGAACAGCCTCAGCTTCCCATCCAGGGTCCCAGTCAGCAGCTAGGAGAGACAGAGAAGAGAGATGACACCACACTCAGTTTGAAGATGATATTTCTCAGACACCACATCACACAGCACCTCTCGCTTTAACAACTTTTTGTTTCAACGACCATGTTACATAAGAACCCAGTTACTTCCTTAAAGGGCAGCATCACCAGACTAAAGACGTACAATGTGTTATTTTCCATTCAACCATTCATCAAAAACGAGGACACAACCTGACCTTATCTTTGTTATATAACTCTGTTTAATCAAAGTGCCTTAGTCAGGTTAACTGAGCCAACTGTGGCACCCTCACATCAATAATATACAACTAATTCACACAATAATCCACATAACCATTCAACAAAGGCATATGTAAACATCCCGCTTGCTAACCCACAAGTATATAATCATGTCTTCACTATATTTCTCACATTGAAAAAGACTGAAAAAGCTATAGGAATTATCTCAATTACACCTCACCCAAATTTAGGAAACAGACACTGAAAGACATCGTGACCAAATACTTTTAATTAGGCTTGGAATGAGTGTCTTGCCAGTATTTCATGAGTTTTTCTTACTTTTTTAAAGCCTATAGATTTAAAAAAAATGTATTTCAAGAAATCTTTCCAAGGAGATTATATTACCTCACTGGCACTTTTTGTACTTCCTGAAATCGAATATGAATTTCTTTATTTTTGCAGTGAGTTACGGGAGGATTATCTCATCTGTTTCTTTTGTCTGGTGGATCACATGAGATTAGGGGAGCATTACCTCACTCTGACAGCCTTCAGAAGCAAGGGCAAAAAAATTCCTCTATAGAACAAGGCTCCTCATACATATTCATATCTGCAGCTGCTGAAGGTACACTGCAAAAAATTTATGTAAATGTGAGTCTTATTTTTAAGTCTTAAAGGAGAAATAATAGTGTCAAACCTTTTTGCCATAAACACTAATCTTTTTTTTTTCATGAAAATGACTTGCTTAATAAGATATTCAAGCAAATACTGAGCTAAATTTAACTGGTAACAAAGTATGATTATGGTTTCCCGGGAGAGAAACAAGGATTATTTTCTTTATTTTAAGAATTGGAACACACAAATTCTCAATTTAATAATCTTATGATATGATGCATGTTCATATTTGTTTTTCTATTTTCATTCGTTGTCATTGAACATCATCATTGAGAGAAACGGCAGTCTGCTCTACATTGTACAATGCCACACTAAGAAGAAACCAACTACCCATTACCAATAAGAAGACAGACCAATTTTTCCTTGAAAATAAATCAGCCAACCGCCTTTTTAAAAGAAATTTTATAAGTAACACCGATTTCTCCTTTTTATTTTTAAATCCAAAAAATATCAAAATTGTAATTTTTCTGCTCCACAATATCAATTAAGCTGAGTTTATGAATTTGAAATTGTTCAAAATATGACTAAATTAGATATAAATAAATCAAAACTGATTTAAGTTAACTTATGACACATTATTAAAGTATCCAAATTTTCAAAATGGATTTAAACCAACATTAAATAGCAAACACCAAGGTAAAAAAATAATTCTAGATTCTAATTTCAGCCCACCAAAACTGCTGCAACCCTCTAGCCGAATTTTCTTTCTCCATAAAAAACAATTGCATTGTATTTAAGAATATTTTGCCTCTTTCTAGTTTGGTTGTGTTTGCAGTGAAGAAGATAAGAACAAGATTAAGTCTTTCACAGACGGCTCTATTTTCAAGACCTGAGTGCAAATTATTGTAGTGTATTCTGTTACTTCTACTAATGATTATTACAATTAATCAAACAAGTTCTAAGTACTTCATGACTCCTGTCTGATAAGAAAATAAGTGAAATCCACCATACTGCAAACTAAAAGCTCTGATCACTGTCCCTATTTGATCAAAAGTTATACGGCTTTAGCTCGGTGGGTAGAGCAGTTTCCCTCAACCATGAGACCAGGGTTCAACCCCAGTACCTGACACAACACTTAGTGACGTCAGCTCTCTGGGGGCTTGAAGGAGCAGAGGCAGCCCACTGCTCCTCCAAGGACAGGTTAAATGCAGAGATAAATTTAATGATGTTGTACTGTGTAACGTGATAAACAAAGGAAGTTTGTTGTTATTAACTGCTGAGGAGCATGTGTCATTTACAAGGTTGTAATGACAGAGTATTCCTTTGAAGAACGCTAACAGTGGGAATTTTGGAAAACAACAATTTGCCAAGCAGTGATAAGAACCAGATTTCGTAGAAGAAGATTCCAACATATTTTCCCATGTGCTAAAGCCCTTTTATGCATCTTTACCAGCAAGCAGTGGTCTGTGTTGGGAAAGGGAATCACAACAGCTGAGGTCTGAGGATGACTCAAACATACTCATGACTAAATTGGTAAGGATTATTATTCCCTTGGACGTTTGATCAGTGCAGTCTCTATTCCCCCTATACACACACACACAACCACACACTCACATACACACAACAGAGGATTTCAAGTTGTATGTAGACTCCAAAGACAGGATCATTTTTCCAGAAGTTAGGCAAGAAAGTGCCTTATACCAGTACAACCTTCTACTTGTGCTGTTTTGAGAGTGCTCGTTTCACTAACTCTTCTATTTCCAAGGAGTCCATGACCTCCTGCACAGTAACCTTAATCAACAAAAACCAAGCTGTCTCGGTCCTGACCCCAAGCAGCAAGGATAAAAACTTAAAACTTAAAAGGGACAGGGAGAGCCTCCTTAGCAAACACAGCTCTCTTCATATGCTGCCATACAACATCATTGGACTGTGTGATCCTCTAGACTACTACAAAGACCTGCAGCAAACATCTATAATCTGACACATTCCATCTCTGCTACTGATAACCTCTGTCCAATGAGGCTGGAGCAAGCTTGAGTTAATGAGGACAGGTATCGGGCTGTCCTAAACATCTCCCGTCAAAAAGCAAACGATTTTCATAGGTTTAAACATCCAGCATGTCAATATGAAATCCGGTCATCACTGGTACGTATGCTGCATGTTGCAAACTCTTTCCCAGGTTTGTCACTTACTTTAATTGGCCTATAATGAGTTCAAAGAAATTGGTGACGCACAATACAGTTTTGCGCTACATCTTCTTTTTAGATAATTTTCTTAATTATTTATTTATTTTATATAAATTATATAGAAATAAATAATATATATATATATATACGCAAATCTCATTAAAATCCTTAGGAGGATTATTATAGTGTGTCTGACAAGAATTACATAATCTAAGTTATAGTCAGCCATACTTGGCTCAATATATAATAATTCCTAAAATCAAAAAGTTCAAAGCAGGGATTAAAGTGACATGGATTGGACTTTCAGTAGTGCATTTTTCTCGCAGACTGTGGAATCCTGGATAACACAAAGTGTCTGTCTGCACAAAGTGGTATGAACAATAGCTGAGGCTTTGGATACATTTTTCCCTCCCAAAGGATTTCATTGATCAGTAGCGGAGACATGATAAATACCAGGACTCCAGGATGTTCTGTGCTGTGCATGCTGAGAGTGAAGGAGGATGAGATAGGCGATGGGAAAAGGAGCAGACGTTCACCAGGGCCACATGTTTGATGACTTTAGAAGTAAATGAATGGTCTGTTGCCAGTAGTTATATTATTAGTACTGACTTATTCATATGATCCTGTGGAAATCTGCTTCGCCTCTTACTCGTCTTTAGAGATTCATTGTTTTGATAGCTGGAATGTTCATGTGGATTTTGTCTAAGATTTCTAGCAACACTGAATTCCTGTTATTTGTTGTGAAATATTTCTCTACTAGCGATTAACAAGCATGTCATTATTTCAGTAAAATAGTGCAAGTCGCAATAAAGCTTTCCGTAGTCCCTATTCATGTGCACCAAATCAAAAGCAACACATAAGAAATTACGACCTTGAAACTTTAGGAGATAAAGCCTCCCGAGTGGTGTAAATATTTAACAGACCTTTCTGAAAATCAATCTAGTTCTTCCTCACACTAAGGTCCTATGCGGGTATACAATCTTAAAAAGATCCCTGAACTAGTTTTTGAGTTATCACGTCAACACAAAGGATCTACAAATTGGTGGCAGATGCGGCAGCAATGACGATTCCATTTAATCTTTGACGTTTCGGGGAAAGAAATATATATTTAATATTTCGCCTTATCATCTTCTTTGATTTTTGTGAGAATGTATTTACATCCATTATGTCCTTTACTTAACCAGGTAAAATCCTCATAAAGATTAAAATCTCTTTTCACAGAGTGATCTGGTAATAATAAAAATTGGTAGAAAATCTTCGTAACATACTAATGCATGCCTACAAAAAAATCTGGAACTAATTATTACAAGCCTCAAAATGATAAAATGAAAGATGTGTTAGTGTTTTATACAGAGTTAGACTTGGAGTTTTTTGAATTGTACATTTAAGGTTTCCAAAAGGATTTCTATTTTCAGAGACAATTGATATGTGCTATAAGCAAAAAAAGATACCTTTTTTTGTGCCATCTGTAAATGTGCAAATCTGATGCCTAATGTATAAAAGCAAAACGGACTTAACAAAATTTATAATTTACTTCACCTTAACCTTCATATTTTGGATTAAGAAACACAGAAATGTCAACACTATGAACAAACATCACAGACTGTCTGGTACACGAGAAAGTGATACTTGAAAATACCTTTTGTGACTTTGCAACTCCATCTAAATCTTATTTTCTCACTTCTTGCTAATTGATGTTTCCAGCTGGGTGGAGCACAGGCTACTAGATTCCAGAGAGGCTGTCTCATCTCAGTCTGTGTCTCATTCTAATGTGACTTTCTGGAGCATACAGCAGAGTCCAACTCACTGTTGGCTGTCTGCTGACAACAGCAATAAGAAACCAGTTTGTTCTCTGGGGTCAGGCATAAATGAAGAGATACAATATGTATAAAAAAAAAAGAACGAGGCATGAGAATAGCTTTTTTAAAGCCAAATGGCCACACATGAAAGTCACAGCAAGAAGAAGGATGCCGGCTGCATTTTCATCATGCAGGGCTTCATGCAGACATGAAGACAAGAACGCACCAAGCCTGAACGCTTTTGAGATGAGTCATTGTACGTCTTCCTGGTCAGAATTATATGAAACGTTTTCACTTTTAGAGACAGCTGCTTGTGTCAGGAAATTTTCAGAGTCTTGCACTCGAACAGAGAATCTACAAAATAAGTTTGGTTCTGGTTCAAGAGAAAAGAGAGAAACTTTGTCTCGTTGGTGATATTTTTATCTTGTCGGTTTCTATTAGGTGTTAATCATACCATGTGAATTGGAACATGTGTAAAACCTATAGCTTTCACCGGTGGTGTTCAGGATGGATCAAGACAAGATGGTGCAGTAGG
The DNA here is from genome assembly GCA_037951165.1 of Lophius americanus. Taxonomy (NCBI): domain Eukaryota; kingdom Metazoa; phylum Chordata; class Actinopteri; order Lophiiformes; family Lophiidae; genus Lophius; species Lophius americanus. Next base: position 20,431,071 of record JBBDHG010000019.1, on the reverse strand, counting down.
AGGCATTTACAAGCCATTAAATGGAAAAAGGAGGTTTTCTTTTAATAACCCTAAACCAGGTGGTTCTTGTTTCAGACAGATTCTTAAATATACTTGTACTGAGTTGATTGCAGAAGAGTTGAGCCACATCTCATCATTTTTAACTGAGCAATTTCCAGTTTTTGAAGTGCTGGCAAAAATAATAAAAAAAGATCAGATTAATGGCAAAGGAACTTCTTGTTTGCTCTTGGCTTCCAAGAGAAGTTTGTAATTGATGAGGAAATTAAAACTGGCCTGAAAACATCCAAACAGAACTGCTTCCTAATCCGATTTAAAACACAAATGTCCAATTAAACAGTGATTTAGATTAGGACACTTAAATCATAATGAGAAAGGTTTCCTGTTGTTAACAAGTGTGTTTGTTTCTGTTAAAGATGATGAACATGAGCCGGATCTGACTCCCTGGCTTTGGTTTCTGTTGATTCAAGTTCAGCTTGAAGAGAAACATTCCTTAGGGCCTCTGACTCTCTAGTTGCTTAGCTTTTATTTGAAAGTTGCTTCGCCATTAAAAGTGTAATAAATAATTTCTTCGTACACAATCACAGAAGTAGAAATTCAAGAGCTTGACCATAAAGAGAACAGAGAATGTGATTCAACATCCACAATTGCTTAGCCAGAAACCAATGTGGGCATGCAAGAAACATAATAATATTTTAGTCACAACTTAAATCCGTCCATTGTGAAAAGAAATAAATGGATACGCCACTGTCCTTTAAATTCACTTCAATGGTAAGATTATTCTGGGCAAGGTTGTTTCTATTGCGAATGTTGCACAATGCAAATAAGTAAAATGATAACACCCATGTGTTGAACCAACAGGGATAAATTTTCAACGATTACAAAAAAATCCTACTTAGTGAAGTAAGCTTTTATGGTAGCACATTTAGGTCAAACACAGGGCACATGAAAAACCACGAGATTTTACAAGACAACAAAATCAAACGACAGCTAAAAGTCGGGCTCTCTCATTACAGACAAAACTACAGAAATAAATGTAAGAAATGAACCTTGGAGGTAGAGTGGCCTGCTTGATGGTATTTTAATTATTATGTTATAAAACATGACTGAAAAATAAGTGGAAAAAACGCTTGGTATTATCTATTCTCACAGAATGTAGGGTTAATTCCTGGCCCTCAAACATGTTCAGAAAAGCAAGGTCTACACAGCTTGGTGATATCAACTCTGAGTATCTGATTAAGACAGCAACATGACTTTAACAGGGAGACTCGGCAGTAACTTCTGAGAACCACTCACAAGTAATAAAAAAACAAAACAGTTACTATGAGAAGATATAAGAGTTCTATGTGACCTTCTGTGTTGACAAGGATCTGAGTGATTTTGAAAACAGTCATAACTATCATCTCCGAAAGCATGGGTATATCCCCGAAAACAGACCCCAATCCCCAGCGTTCTGCAAGCAAACCACTTGATGGAACTTCTCAAATGAAATGTGAACTAATCTCCACAGCAGTTTTCGTAAGAAATGCTTTCATGTATTTGTGTGTTCTATGACTTCAATGTGGTTAAGTTTTGGCATGTTCTTGCTGTATGAGATGTGACACAAATCTGAGAACAGAAAATGTGTGACAGCTAGGAGACAAAAATCTCAGAATGACTGAATTTGATGCATGGTATTACAATGATAGCTTTTTTTTGTCAGGATTTAAATATGCATGGAAACAATTTGTCAAAGCATTTCTGTAACTAAAGTAATGCTTCATATTTGTTCTTATGTTATTATATAAAGTTTTAGATTGGATTGAAATCTTGTTTTTGTTTCCATCCTGACCCCATATTGAAAAATAAGTTAAAGGTTTAGTAAATAATGAAAACTCACCTTTGATTTTAAATTCAAATGAAGAGGTGGTGCTTTTGCTGGTACTGGTTTCTTTGTTTTTCTGCTTGTTAGAAAAAATTACCAAAAAAATACGTGACAGATTTTCAGGAAAATCGGTGGGAGGGTTTGGGCACATGATAGTTTAGAACCCATTAAATCATAAACGGGATCTAGACAAAGGAACACATGCAGGGGTTTTGTCTATGAACTTTTTCAATAAATGACTTTCAATAAATGACTATAACAAACTGGGTGGAACGTAGGCTTATGTCAACTCATCAAATTCTGGCGCTCGATCCAGACCAAAATGGGATAGCCCTTTGAATTTCTTTAACTTATTTTTATTGTGAGATATTTTTTTCTATAAAGTTTTCATTAATCATGCACAAATTCTTCTTTCGGCTCTTCACTTTTAGGGGTCTCCACAGCTGATTGTCCCGTTCTGCATATCGACTTGGCATATGTTTTACATTGGATGACCTTCCTGAAACAACTCTCCCAATATAATATTGCAAAAACTACTTTACCCATTCTTCATGAAAATCTGTCATGTTTGAAAACTGGTCCTATTGAGTTTTGTAGTATTCCTGGATAAAAAAAGATAATTTTTCACTTACTTTAGCTATACCTCTGTGGATAGAATTCTTTTGGACAAAAAATAGACGATGGTATTCCAAAAAAATCTAAATAAAATCATGCCACACATCAAACTGTGATCTGGATCCAAGTATTATTCCACATCTGGAGATCTACAATGTTTAAATTCATGGGACCCACAGAATAAGTATTGTTGTAAGATAACAGATGATGCTGCAAAATTGTAACTAAAATCTAAGTGTAGTGGATACCGGGCTGATTCAGTGAGGTGCCAAATTTGACGTAACTTAAAAAGATGTTGAGCAAGATCCTTATGAAAAAGTCATCATTGAAAAACTTTTTTTAGCTGCAGACCCCCTGGAGCCTACCAAACCTTTCATGCATTTGTGTGTTTTATGACTTCAATGTGGTTAAATCTTGGCATGTTCTTTCTGTATGAGATGTGACACATGTGACAGCTAGGAGACCCCCCCCTTGACCCTGATAAGCGGTAAATAATGAATGAATGAACTATCAATGTATGACGAAAGCAATGTGAATCAAATCCTCAAGGTGATTTTCATGATCAATGAGTTATATAATGAGGATCAGAATATCATGGGCTACTGCTTTTAGGTATGTGACATGAGGGAAATGGGCTGCCATGGCGGAGGTTTGTCCTCTCTGAGAGATGCCTAGTTTGTTTCCTGCTTTGAATTCTCACCGACAGTCTGATATATCTTGTCCTCAAAATCTGCCGATTACTGAAATGGTCATAATCAAAAATGGTCATATATCAAATTTTCGACTTTCAAATCCTCAAGGTGATTTTCATAATCAATGAGTTATATAATGAGGATCAGAATATCATGGGCTACTGCTTTTAGGTATGTGACATGAGGGAAATGGGCTGCCATGGCGGAGGTTTGCCCTCTCTGAGAGATGCCTAGTTTGTTTCCTGCTTTGAATTCTCACCGACAGTCTGATATATCTTGTCCTCAAAATCTGCCGATTACTGAAATGGTCATAATCAAAAATGGTCATATATCAAATTTTTGACTTTCAAACTAGGAAATCTGAATCAGTGTCATTGTGCTGCACATTATAACTGAATTGAGTTACACAGACGGACATGCAGATTTAAAACATATGCTTCCAGTCTGAAAGACACTCAACATGAAGTCTCATGAGACATCCAGCAGAGGTTGTGCTATTTTACTTGAAAGCATGTCTTTTTCATACTACCGTAATTTCGGGACTATAAGCAGCTACTTTTTTCCCACGATTTGAACCTCGCGGCGTAACCAATAACGCGGCTAATTTATGGATTTTTCCCGCTTTCACAAGCTTCATGCCACCAAAAAACTGAGCAAAAAAAAAACATTCTGTGACGGTGCTCAGTTCTTTGGCGGCATGAAGCTGCCATTAGACCAATGAAATTGCCGAACGGGTTAAGGTGAAACAATGTAACTTTTTAGTTTACTGTTTAGATTAAATCGAGCGCGCTCAAACTTCCCATCATTCTGATTACGGTAGTTATTTTGTCACCCTCATCATAGCAAAGACAAGGACAAATGCATAAGATGCAGCTTTCAAGTTGAAGGCGATCGATCTGGCTGTTGGAAAAGGAAATAGAGCCGCCGCATGGGAGCTTGGTCTTAATGAGTCGATGATAAGACGTTGGAAACAGCAGCGTGAGGAATTGACTCGGTGCAAAAAGACAACTAAAGCTTTCAGAGGGAAGAAAAGCAGATGGCCCGAACTAGAAAATGAGCTCGAAGACTGGGTCACGAACAGAGAGCAGACGGCCGAGGTGTTTCAACTGTTCAGATCCGACTGAAAGCCAAAACAATCGCCACTGCAATGAAGTTTGTGGATTTTAGAGGTGGACCATCGTGGTGTCTCAGATTTCTGAGACGTAAAGGCCTGTCCATCAGGGTACGGACGAGTCTGTGTCAGCAGCTCCCTCCCGACTACAAGGAAAAAGTTTCAAACTTCCACAAATTCACTGATGCAGACAGCGGAGCATTCCATTGGCCCGCACGACATCATAAATATGGAATAGGTTCCTCTGACATTTGACCTGCCTCTCACTCGGACTGTCAACAGGAAAGGCGAATCATATGTGACGCTGAAAACAACTGGGCATGAAAAAACGCACTTCACCTGTGTTCTGAGCTGCACGGCATCGGGAGAAAAGCTTCCACCGATGGTGATTTTTAAACGCCCGACGATGCCAAAAGAAAAATTCCCCGAGAGGAATTGTTGTGAAAGTCAACAAGAAAGGATGGATGAAAGAAAGCCTAATGCATGAATGGCTTACGGAGTGTTACGGCAAGCGACCGGGAGGATTCTTTCAGAGGAACAAGGCATTGCTCGTCTTGGACAGCATGAGGGCCCACATAACAGATTCTGTGAAAGAAGCCATCAAGAGGACAAACTCAATTCCAGCTGTCATTCCTGGGGGCACAACAAAGTATTTGCAGCCACTCGATATCAGTTTAAATCGTACATTTAAGGTGGCGCTCCATGTTCAGTGGGAGGCTTGGATGACAAGTGGGGAGAAATCCTTCACTAAAACGGGCTGTGTGCGAAGAGCAACTTATGGTCAAGTCTGCCAGTGGGTCCTGACAGCGTGGAGCATTGTCAAAACATCCACTATCATCAACGGGTTTCGAAAGGCTGGACTGCTGCGTGTTGAAGAGGGCAGCATGAGCTCAGCGGGGAATTTGCCTCCGGATGAAAGTGACGAGAGCGACAATGAAAACGATCCAACATCGGATGAAGCAATTCTGAGGCTATTCAACTCCGACACCGAAGGAGATGACTTCAGTGGTTTCAGTGCACAGGAGGAGGAAGATAGTGACCAATGACTTTCTTGGTAGGCTACTGTTTACCGCTAATTTTTTTTTTTTTTTTTACAAGCCGTGTTTCCTTAAAGCCTATTTATTTTTGTTACAAGTCGTGTTTTGTTAAAGCCTGTGTAAAGTTCTTTTGTTTCAATGTACCGGTAGGCACCTGCGGCTTATAGACATGTGAGGCTTTTTTATGTTCATTTATTAAAATTCAGTGGGTGCGGCTTATATTCAGGTGCGCAGGTGAACAGAGAAAGTGCAACTCTGTATACATCGTGTCAACTGTGGAACAGTAGCGTAAAGCAAATCACAGGCTGGAACAACACTGCAGGCAGTCGTCATGAAAAGGGATCAGTATCATCAGGAAGAATAGTAGTTATTATCTGACTAGACTACAAACTGGCCACCTCAGATTGATTTTAGGGATATTCATTTCAAATGAAAAAGAAGTCCAACATTCAGAAAAAAGTCTGTTGCCTACATCACTGAAAAGTATTTAGGCACAGCATTTTTCTTGGAGAACAATTTTTGGTAAGATAAAATCCCAACATCCTTCACAGCAGTAAGTGTAGCAAAATACATGCGTCTTATACATGCTACAAGTAAACATGACATTCTTTGAAGTTACCGACAAAAAAATCTGAACTGTGGAATGGTCTCATTGAGCCTTGCTATTTGACATCAGCCTTCGGGATATCATTCCTTCGCTAAAAGCACTTGGATTGATGCGCAACTAGAGATGTTCCAGGCCCGTGCAACCAAGCCACCTCACATAATATTTTTGAAAAGGCAATTTTCAGACTTCAAAATCAAGAGCAACATACAGATTTGCTTGATTTTCCCACAAGGCTGGACATTTTTCTTAAACCTTTCATCTGTGCTGCAGCCCTTAATGACAACATTCCACACAAAATGCAACATATATATCAAACAAACACAAAATACAGTGTGAAAAACACTTTATATTCCCCACTGCAAACTCCAAAAATCCAGTTCAAACATCATCATGATGCCGAGAGACCCTAGCCCACCCACAACACTCAACAGATCTTAAAGGACACTACTGTTTAGAACAGAAACAAACTCTGGTTTTCTTAATTGGTATGGTCCTGATGTCAGCCACAGAACTCAATGTAAGACACATCCTCATCCGGCACTCACAAACAATTATTTACTGTGGACAATCCCTTATTTGGAAGTAGAGAAATATGACTGACACTTCATTAACACAGAGGGGTTCTCAAACTTCTGAGATAGAGTCACAAGACAAAGTATACAACAGAAGTTAAAGACATGTCATTACCTCTGGTGTTGCAGGGTTGAAGGTCACGCTGAGCACTGTGTCGGAGTGTTTGTGAAGCTTGTGGAGATAGCTGCTGCTACGAATGTCATACACATATGCCTGAAGTGAATGAGAGAGACTACATGAACAAATGCAGGAACTTCACTGAACATATTCGATGTAGTAAGATTGTATACAGTGTTGACACATGCAAACACATGATCAGGCAACAACATATGGGAGATGCCGGTTGTATCAAGTTTGAGTGCAAAGACATCATTTCATCCTATTCAAACTTGTATTCATTCAGAGTTGGAGCTCTAGGAGACATTCAAATGAGAATAAAGTTCATCAACACCATAACATCTCTCAGTTGATTGGGGAAAAAAAATATTATTCAGTCTGAAACACCTTAAAACTTCAGAAAATGTAAATATTATCACAATGACAATCACCATCTTCAGCTACACAGTGAGTCTTGGCTCTTGGTGTTATCAGTAAGCAGACTACTGAAATGATGCAAAACTATGACAGAATCATTTATCTTTATTGTCTCTGGAAATACATTGTCGGTGGTTGGATATCAAACTTCAATATCTTTTAAGTGAAACAACGTGTCTGTGTGATGTTAAAGTAGCGGAAACTGTTTCCGTTTTACAATAAGTTGTCGTTAATGCGGGACAGGTTTTTAGATTTTTTTCCTTTTGTTATTTGATTTCTTCAAATAACACTGAAATTTCAAACCTAAAGGAAGAAATGGTAATGTATTATCACCGTATTATCACAATCCTTCTATTTTGGGGGGAAATGCAATGAGTATTTGGGTTTTTCAGATTTTTTTTTTTCAGTGCCATGGGCAAAGATAACAACAGATTTTGGGGTAGTTTGTTCCCAAATGACGACTCATCAGATTCCTGTAGTTGTTTGGTATTGGGTTTCCATGAAAAACACTCCAAGTCAGTAGAGTGTCTCCAGTCTCAGGCACATGATGGTGTCAAAGACGGCATTATATTCTTGAGGGAAAAAAATCATTTCAGGAATTCTTAAATATCACATGAAATTTGTTTACCTCAATATTTACTGAAGCAGGGGAAAAACTAAATGAAAAGAAATCAATATAAAAAAGAAAACTGTAATCTGATGAATAATTAATTTCATGTCAGATTATAAAGGGAAATGTTAAAACTGGGGAAAATAATATTTTTACTGATCATACAATAGGTTAATATTGATCACAATGAAATCCTTTTCCACTAAGATCTTCTTTGAACAATTCGTTGGAAAATTTGTAAAAAGATCTAGGGAGGCCTTTCTACCATGATTGCTTTTTGATATAGTAAGACAAGTATTAATGTGTCTGGCTTATGGAAGTCTCAGGGCAGCAACAAATAAGTAGGATGTAGCTCACTACTACTCATACACGCTCCCGATTTCCAAGAAATAATGGAAATGTCTGATCTTGAAAGAGTAGCTCTCAAATGTCTGTGCTGTGCAGAGTCCCCATAATTAATAAAAACCAGCAGCAGGCATTTTATTCCACTGCTCTCAACAAGGACATATACCAGGAAAAGAGAGATGGATGAGGAAGAGGGAGGCATTCCTCTGAAATGTCTTGAAATCAAGTTTAAGGCACATTCTGGAAAAGCAATTAAATAGTTATGGTTCAACATGAATGCCGATTTTGCTTTGGTGGAAAAAGGATCAAGTCCAAAAAAAATTCCAAGTCAGGCACATCCATCTCTTAAAGGAGGTAAAACTGATGAACATATATCCCTTCACAAGGTTGAATAGATGTAAATAAAATTAAATGTAAAATAATCCACTGTAATAAGTGATCAATATATGCAGTACAACACTTACCAGCCTGTACATCTGATCCTCTGCAACTACAATATAACGCACAACCACAGATACAACAAAACATAAAAAAGATTGTTATAACTTACACAGTTATCCTCAGAGCCAGAGGCGATGAAACGACCACAGGGAGAGATGGCTGACGAGCATGAATGACAGCGATTTAGATGGTTCTCATAACGCCGCACACACCTGGGGAGGAAATCCAAGCAGTGGGAAGAAATTAAAAAACTTCAACCCGACATGCTGTCAAGACAAACGGAATATTTGATCAATTATCTCATAATGTGATCTCAGTTTTACGGACTCAATCAATATATATAATTTCTGGCCCTCACTACAATGTTTATATTTAGACCACTTAGTAGGTTTACTTGATCCACAGTAATATCATTTAATAGTTAATGTGTTTCCCAAGAAAGAAAGCAAGATAGTGAGCCAATATTATCAAAAACAATTCTTGAAAAATCAGGTATCTATATTATAGGCATATCGTGTTGCACACATTTCGTGTTGAAGTGATCTGCTAAAACAAAACAAATCTCTATTTGATACGGAACCAGCGGAGGAGTTGAGCATGACTCAAGCAAAACACAGGAAAGACAACGTTGTGGATGAGGAACGGCCCCCCTGTGCAATTCTGCACCGTTTGCTTTGCTTTGCAACAGCATGTAATGTCTTTACAATGCAACCGACAGCAGGCTGAGTTCAGAGCTCTGCATAGACTGGCATGTTAGTGGGTCAGGATTGTGGACAGGATCTTGTGAGAACATGAGCGGTTTGGAGGGTTTTTCTTTAGCATGCACATGCTAATGTCATTATGCTGGACTAAAAGTAGGACATAATCACTATAAGACGACTATAAGTATAGTCACTATAAGTGACTATAAGAGCATTTGATATTTGCCTCTACCAATATCAGAGTGCTGATAAACTAGTGAAATTTGTAAAACTGAATTGTTCTAAAAGACTGTCAGGAACGTGCTGATGGATATAGACTGAATTAAATCTTGTTGTAATGTCTTACCCCCAGAATTTGTGCATTTTCCTAAAGTGTTCCAACTGTCCAACATCCTTTGATTAAATTGTACTTATTCTGCTAGTAAACAAAATGCAGGAAGGGGTTGTATTTCATCAATTACCATTCTCACTGTTGTGTGTGTACCCAGGCACATGATGATATGCAGATCTCATTCCTACTCCCAGAAATGTAATTTCTTTTTTGGAGAAATTTGGAAAGACCTGTTTGACTTCCAATACTGTTAGCGGTTACACAGCTTGGCAAAAGAAATTGGTAGATGGACAATACATATATGGCGTCTTTCTATTCTGTTTGACTACTCAAAGAACTTTACAAAGCAAGCCAGCCTTCAACACATTCACTCAAAAATCCAGAAAATGATGACGAGGTTGTCATGCGAGGCGCTACCTGCTCAACAGGAGCGGTTATCCATTCATGGCGTCATGCATACACCAATGGAAAAGCCATAGTAAAAGAGAAGGATTCAAAATGGAAAGGATATATGCTAAGTAAATTAATATTTTTAAAAGAGAGGGTTGAACAATATCACCACACATGAATGCGAGCAGGTAAATGTAATCAATGGATAATAATTCACATAGATATTAGATAACTGTTATGCTAACCTTGAACAGAGATTGTGTCAAGGTGTTACAAACACTTATCCAAATTCATTCCAGAACTGTATTGGTTAATGAGGAATTGATTTGAGAAATGTATGTCGGATGTTCCGGAGAGCTATTTGCACAAAAGGAAAACAATCATATATACTAGGTACAAGGCTTTCGGTTAAATTGTTAAACAGTACTGTAATGCTGACAATGTTGTGCTCGGATGTTTTAGAAATGATTTTCCTTCTTTATTTCAGGAATAAATTTTTTAATCACAAACACAATGAATTGAATATGTCTGGCCTGATTTTCAGATTATGGTACATTACAGAGGGGATTATAATAAAAGTACCTAAGGGTGCGGAGGTCCCACATCTTCACACCGTCGGTGACTGCACTAGTGAGGAAGAGGTTGTATGAGTCTGGTGCTTGTGTGCTGAACATGGAGCCCTGTGAAATATACACAAAGAAACAGTCTTTCTTCTCATCACATGCTTCAATGAAATAGGATGTAAATCAGCTTCTCTTACTTCCCTTTAATGGAACATTTTAGAAAACAAAGCATCTTAGCATCCTCTACTGGCAGATGTTGACATTATCATTGCAGGCAATGTAGTTAATATGTAAAACTATGAGGCTATGTTGGGGCTGGAAAGAAAAAGAAATGAAAGCAAAATTTTTGTTAATTTGTAACATGTGTCATTTTCCATTAAGAGAGGTTTGAGCAACACGTTCCATTGTATATATGTAGATAAACTCCATACATAATGAATTTAAAAGAGAGAGCGAGAGAGAGAGAGAGAGAGAGAGAGAGAGTGAGTGTGCTAGGGGTGATGTGCAGCCAGCAGTGGCAGTGTTTTTTGTTTAGATTTCAGAGTGTGGGAGCAGCAGTCTGAGAGGGCATTTCCAGTTAAATTTTCCGAGCAGGCTTCAGCTCTGATGAGTTCCAGGTGAATTTTGCAGAGACGACGATGGAAATTTCAAGAGGGAAAACCTGATTGACATGGTTTAAGTTCCTGCTACTCGGGACACATTTAGTGAAGAAAACGAGAGGGCAGGGAGGAGAGATTTTACGTGTGCAGTCAAGGCAGGGGCAATCCCTCTGATCCACAGGTATTGAGCCAAGAGGCCTCTACATGCCCTCAGGCAAACTGGGGTTGGACACCACATTGATATAACAGCCAAGCTGAAAACACACACTGCAGGCTATCCACAATGCATCGCACACAATGGCTGGCGTGACAAAGAACAGCCACCTGTGTATTGACGGCCTATAGTCAGCTGTGAGAACGAGTGCATTCAGTTGAATGGGCTAATACCTGCATGCCACTAGCTTCTGTGTTTCTAGCTAATCCAGGCTGGCATGACTGAAGTAAGCACAGGTCACCGTGCAAAACTAAACACTTTTCTTTTTTCTCGTTAGTTAGAAAAGAATAGAGTAATAATAGATGGGTCATCATTTTCCTCATTAAAAAGGATTTGTTGCTATTACAAAGCGAGAAAATATATGCGACTGTATGTCAAGAGGAAAGAGATTGACATTGATTGATGTCTCTGCAAAATGTGAAGTAAAAGCTATGCAGAATTATATTTCAATACATGATTATTTCACTGATGCCATAGGTCAATTTGATTGATGGAAAAGGGTAAATAAACTGTACTTATATAGTGTGCTCAACGACTAAAAACGGCTTAACAATGCGAGTCAGCATTCACCCATTAACACAAATATTCATACAGCGATGATAGAGGCGGCCCTTTCAAGGCGCCATATGCTTATCTGGAGCGATAACCATTCATGCCATCATTCACACACCGTTTGATCATTCATCGAAAGCAACTTGGGGTTCAGTATCTTGCTCCATAACCCTTGGACATGTTGACAGCTAGTGCCAGGGATCGAAACACCGACCCTAAGAGAAGTGCATGGTCGATCTACCAACTGAGCCACCGTTCTTTGTATCACTCAAAGGGTTTGTATTACTCATTTAAATACAATAGTACGACTACAGCTTTCAGATATAAACAATATGCAAACCGATTGGCCCTACATTGGTGAAATGATGCAGGAGTAAGACCGCATAAATCCAAACAGCATCACCGGCAAGTATTATTCAAAAGCCATTATCCAGCACAAAATCTCCTCCTTTCATCGCCTATAGCAGCCGGATGAACCAGAGCTTTACATTCAAACTCTCAAACACTAGATGAAAGATACTGATTATGGCACGGTTGGTCAGCCTCTCATTAAAGCTTTAGTGATCAACTCTCAGCCTACAGTCAACATCCAGTATGCCAAAGCCCCATTTAGCTTGCAGAAAATGACTTAATTCAGCTAACTTTACTTACAGGGAAAGAGACTCGGTATGTCCTGAAACAGATCATCATTTGATAAATTGGATTTTGTAATTCAGAGGTCATATGTCCTACAGAATTAGATTATTCTCCAATTCTATCGACCCACTATCTCAATGTCATCCAGTCCAGCCATTCCTTGAAGCAACACACTGTCAAGAATACAGGAGGTAGCTCAGAAGATGTGGCCCAATCCCTAAGCATGTCTGCTAGATAAGAAGAGTCTGGATTTGTTTTCATTGTCCAAACACATGTTTCAATGAACTGCTTATCCCTTTTAGGGTCACAAGGGGCTGGTGCCAATACCTAACTGACCGTGGGCGAGACACTGAACATACTGTGGACAGGTTGCCAGTTCATCACAAGTCTGACAAACAGACACAGAAACTTTATATATAATTTCCGTATTTGGACAATGGGAGAAGCCAGAGCATCGCGAGAGCACCCACTCATACATAGACTCCACAGAAGCTCCATCTGGGTTTGAACCCAGAACTCTATTGATATGTGGCACAATGCTAACCACTGTGTTGCACTGACTCTTTAACTAGCATTTTTTTTTATTTCCTATAATCCCTCTGGAGGGGTTTTATTTACTGTTGGTTTAGTATTAATCACTCACGGCTTGGCAGAGGAGCATCTGCCAAATACATATCTAATAATGATTGTTTTTTTAAATAAAGGCTCATAAAAACATTAGAATGTGTATAATAAATTATAATATGTAATTTACTAATTAACATATTGTTTTATAGATTAATTTGACCAAAATATGTAGTACTAATTTGAATGATGAGCCTCACACTGTGTGTTTAGGAGAAATCTGACCTTTGGACAAATGATTGCTGCTTTACTATAACTGTTTTCACTTTTCTCTTTTTAGCGAACAGTTTTATTTCCTTCATGATAATCTCTGCATTATGCAACTTTCATATTATATAACAGTGTAACATCTGCCAAATAGTAGACCCTTCGCAAGGAAATTGGAAGATGGTGCTCACACTAACAACAGATGCCAACAGATGTAAATTCTTTGCTGTGAGGGTGAGGCCTAAAAATCGCTCCCTCTGACTGGAGTGACGAGATTGCTTTCCTCTATTTATTTACAGAGGTTAGAGGTCATCATAAGTTTTAGATAAACAAAGAATAAAGGAATAAAGTCTGTGTGCAGATTTGAAAGAAATTGTGTAAGTCTTTGAGAACATGGAATGTGTCTTTCAGTAATTAAAATTAATATTCAAAACACATTTCAGGATACACATTTACTGGGATTAAGCAAAAGAAATAGCAATTTTATGCTATTTAAAGCTATTTAGTTAATGGCAACTTTTTTTAAACGTATATCAAGCCTGTGACTTCAACCCAGCCACATCGGGGTCACAAGCCATTGTACCTCTAGTGCCAGTCCCAAGCCCGGATTAATAGGGAGGGTTGCGTCAGGAAGGGCATACAGCGTAAAACATGTGCCAAATCTTTATCCAGAACACACAACAGATTTCCAAATCGGATTGATTTGGACCCAGGTTAACAAATACCGTCACTGGTACAGTTAGCAAGCAGGGCACCAACCTATGGTTGGAAGAAGGTGATCTGCTGTGGCAAAAGAGAACAGCCGAAACACAAAGAAGAAGAAGACAAAGCCTGTGACTTCAAACAAAAGAAATCAGTATGAAATAAAAAATAGTTATGTACGGAACTTCTACATAACTATTAGGACAATCCGTGTTTTTACAGGTCTCACCTTATTTTGTGTGATGCAGTGAATTGCTCTGCTGTGGGCGTCAGGCACCTCTGAGGCAACTGTACCCTTATTCGTGTCAAATACCAGAATGGAGCGATCAGAACTGCCCACCAGAACTATGTCTGGGATAGCTTTAAGGAAAAGTTGTAAGATTCATTGTTTCCAAACTACAGGCCGCCAGCAGACGAAACGGCTGGATATCTACTATGCTGGAGAGCCAGCATTCGAAGTAAGCATAAGCATCATATTATGATTTAAAAGCCAATGTCTCCTCATTCTTCATGTGCTAGCTCAAAAAAGCTTTTGCTGAGTTAAGCATCTCATGCCGAGTTGAGAACTGAATTCGTCAGTTTGTTGCAGACAGCTTGTATCCCTCCATGCTGTGTTGCCATAGCATAAAACTTTAAATGTTTGTAGTTGTTTGCAAGTTTACAGATTGTTCTATCTGCGAACTAAATAGTCCTTTATGACCATGCTACAACATGTGTCACTATCTCCGTGGAATGATGAATACAAAATCTTAACTGTTAAACTATTTTCTCTGCAGATCACTATGCAAAACCAAGCTATCAAATGTTACAGTTTACATGAGGACTCTCATGAGGACATGAAGAGCCTCATGTGAACTGTCATAAGATGGAATGTTAACATCCCAGTTTAGGACATGCACAAGGCTCTTGTTCAAGGGCAAATGTAAATTTACCTCTGCAAACTGATGACAAAAGGGTTTGTGGATTCTTGTACAACCTGGACATAAATTCTGAAAAAACACTGCTGTTGACTTTAACAAATATGTTTTTTGTACCATGTAGTTTCATCCTATTCTAAATAAGGCAGACATCTTGATCACTCACATTTCCAAACAACTCACACTAAAAATTATATATGAGAGGAAATTTTCATAAAGTAATTTCTGATATGGAAATTA
The DNA here is from genome assembly GCA_037951165.1 of Lophius americanus. Taxonomy (NCBI): domain Eukaryota; kingdom Metazoa; phylum Chordata; class Actinopteri; order Lophiiformes; family Lophiidae; genus Lophius; species Lophius americanus. The sequence continues at coordinate 20,415,969 of JBBDHG010000019.1, read as the reverse complement.
CTCAATAACTTATGTAGAAAATCCAGAAACAATATCATATGTTTTCAATAAGGTAATCGTTGTTTATTCATTTTCCACTTGCCTGTTCTAAAGAAATGTGGTGTAAAAATAACTCCTGACAGGATCTCACTTATTCTATAGTGACTCATCTCAGGTTTTATTGAAAAGTAAATGCATCGTCATCCCTAACAGGAGGTTGCAATGCAGACATTCTTGAAAAGGTGAAGACACCTAAATGATTTACGGGTCGAGCCAGCAGTGGAAGCCTTGAGGCAGCATGTGAAGCCTACCTGAAGAACAGACTGATCACTGTGGTCGATGAAAGACCACTCCCACAAGATGACTTGAGAAGACCTACTTTAAAGGGTGGAACCCCTTGTCCTGGACATTCAGGACAAAGGGATCCCTTTGTCCTGAATGTCATCAACCCAAGCCTTAACTATGACCATTTCTTATAAAGGATACAAGAGTAGAAATCATTGGCAGCAGACAAGGCAGTGATGTTTGTTGCTGATGTCGCTGCAAAGCATCCTGCCAATTTTACGACACTCCGTTGGTGATATCTGAGAGGAAATAGAAATTGCATCATTCTCTAAACCAACAAAGAGTAACATATGATTCAAGTTTGAAAAATTAATCTTTGTAGTTATGTAATGAATGTAATCGTAATTACATCTCAAAAACTTCACTTAAAAGTGATGAGTGATTTTTTGTATTTACCAGCATATGAAAAATAACTACATTCAGTAGAAAAGAATATAAACAACATGCACTGCTGAAAGAGCATGTAGAGATGTTTTATTGCCGATTCACTGGCCTCCTATAACCCTGATAGCTTGTAGTGCACAGTGGAGCTATTTTGGGTTGTAATAAGTATCAGTAGTGTCTGCGGTAGGTGTTAAATAAAGCCAGGCTCCAATTAATCAATAATAAAGCTATCTTAGGTAAACAAGCCTATTTACTATTTAGATTACATAAGTTGTAAATATTTCCCACTCGCTTCATCAACATATCTTTATCGAACTACTCACCGCACTGACCTCAACACGATCCCTTCGTTCTACCAACTCATACCGCCTCTTCCTTCCCCGGACTAAGCTCAGCACCATGGGTGATCGGGCCTTCTGTTCTACTGCCCCTCGTCTGTGAAATGCCCTCCCTGACCATCTGAGGGCTCCACAGACGACTAACATTTGAAAAGGACTTAAAACTTTCCTTTTTAGCAGAACCTATAACTTTAATTAACATTGATTTTTGTCATGTTTTTATATAGCTATTATTTTATTTTTTATGGATGCTTTTATCTGCTTTTACTTTGTAGCATTTTGAGATTTGATCCAAATGTAAAGTGCGTTATAAATTAAATGTATTATTATTATTATTATTATTGACATCATTATTACAATAGCTGGCAGACAGAGGGTAATAAAGTAGTTGATTGCTACTCTACTGTGCAGCGTGGAGGGTTGAATCTATGCCTTGATCATTGTGTAACACTATTTGATATTTTCATGCCTTGATGTTTCAGTCTAAAGAGAAAAACTATAGTTGCCCGGAGACAAACATTATCTATATGATCAGTACCAGGCCTTACTTCCAGGTAAGTAAAAAAAATAGTACTAGAATTCAAGAAGAACATAAAATATAATCAGTATATCAATCTAGAATCTGAACATTTTAACTATAACATCCATGATTTCTTTTACATTATATTTGTAAAATCCAACTGTATATTTTAAGATTATACAGTATATTAACTGCAGGTTAGGTTAGCCTATCTTTGGAGACGTTGGTGCTTCATCGTCTGAAACAATAAAAAAGATCTGAACCTTCTGAAACACTGAGATTCAATGTGACATGAAAAGTGAAAGATTATTTTCTTTGCCAAAATTTGATTGGTAACAGTGCTTTATTTGCTTTGCAATTACCTCTTGATGTCATCCCGTCTGATATCCACATTGTACAGGTACAAGTATAAAGAAGGCCCGGATGCCACAAGCAGAAATTTGTCAAGGTAATAAAACTGAGCATGTCTAATGGGATTGGAGAACATACTGCTATCCTAAAGGAAGACAGAGGAAAACTTTTACAATATTAGAGGAAACATTCATATGAATACACATTAACAATATATCTCTTAAAAGAGAATGGCTTTTTATTATTTTTTATTAATGATTTAAAATTTCATTAATACTAACAAGAACACACATACATCCTAAACTGTTTTCTTTAACTTTACAACTCCATAATGCCTTAAGATAATCTAATGCAAAATCACACATGAATTTTTGAAATCAATGAAAGAAATGTTATAATGGGTAATTGATAGATCAAACTGATAAATGTGGCGTTATCAGATGTGGAGTGATGATCTGCACTTAACTTGTATTCCCATCAAATGTGTGAGCATCAATAGTAGCTGACGTAAATTTTGAATAACTTCTCATTCGACCTATTAATGGTTCACACATAAATTTTCACAGCTTATTTTAAAATATACTCAAATACAATCTGTTCCACGAAAGGAGGCGGTAAAATAATGCATATGTCTAATTATATCCTTCATATAAACAATCAGTCTGAGACATCAATGTTATTCTCTTGAACCCCTAAACTGTTTAGTCAATAAAAGTAAAAGAAACAGAAAGGCTCTCCAGTCAGATCTACCAACAATCTGAAAACTACAGATCTTGACTAACACGATACTGAGAGGATACTATTTAGGCATTGGTGCCAGGTTCTATAGTGATTTGTATTTGCGGCTCTCTCAGATCCTGACGGGACTCCTGTTACAAGAACAGTTTAATAATACAAAACTGGGAAAGCACAAAATAATCTAACCAGGTAGAGTGAAGCAGGGATGGTTAGCATCAGCCACAAGGAAACCCCAGAGCTTCCAGGAGACATATATAATTTAAAATAATAATAATTATCTAAGAGAATGAGATATATGCAACAGCAAATATAAATATACCACACAATTAGTGGAATGGATTGAAATTAATTAAAAAATAATAATAAAACCATAATTACTAAATTTCAATTGAAAATTCACATAAGAATAGGACAGAAAGCTAAATGAATAGTTAACTAAAAATATGTTTGAAGGACGAGACAGATGATGAAAAATAGGTTATCTAAAAGCCCGTCAGTAAAAATTACGTGTGAGGCTTTAGTTTTCTTTTAAAATAAAATCATATTCAGAGTTTAGCTGTTTGGTATAAAAGAGCAGCGTATTCCAGATTTTGGGGCATTATATGTAATATATCAGCTTCTTTGTTTGTGTGTGCTTTAGGTACAATTAAAAGGCTATAACAAGATTTAAGTAAGGAGGCTTTGCATCAGATGAAAGAGTCAACAGATTTACTGGATCACAAATTAACTTCCTTTGAACCAAGAGGCACGCCATTTGTCTAAGTTTACTAAACTACACAGATAAAAAAGGAAAAAAGTTAATTAATTAGGTTATAATAACAGTTTGAGTTAGGGGGTACATAAACAACATCTATTAAGAAAAGAGACATGATGTTGTGGTTATGCTTATAGGGTGACAGGGACTGAATGAAGATACATTAAATAAATATACAAGTAGTTCTTAATGCACAGGACATATATCTACCATGATAATGGCGGGTTCAGAGCTGCTCTGGCTCCAGATTCTGAGGGACTGGTCGTCTGATGCACTCAACAACCACTGTCTGTTGAGGCTCCAGCTTACACTGCTCACTAGCTTGTCATGCCCTGCATATAACGAGAGACATGATGAAGCAAACCCTAAAAAACAGTGAGTGCAACATTAAATTTTATGGTGCTGAGAGTCAAGCAGACTGAAGCCAATCAGTGACCCACTGGTCACCTCAACTTCTTTCCTGTCTACTCTGCTGCCCCCTTGGGGAGACAGTTCTGACTACACTTGACACCATTGAGTGGATATGGTGGCATATGGATGAAATCAATTCTTTACTTTACAAAACACTGTGATTCAAAAGACTTACCTTTATTTCTTCCATCACCTTATTTTTTTCTATCAAACAAGATTTTTTTTTTTTTTTTTACGAAAGTCTTGATTTGGAGTAGAACCAGCTCACACTCCTCTGATAATAAATAAATAATCATCTACAGATCTGATAGTAATAAATGAATCATTATTTTCATCTTACTCAGTTTTCAAAGATGCTTTTCTGAATCCCAGCTGAGGATAGTCTTCTTAGTATTTAATTCCCCCTCGTCTCTTAAATACATTAGGAGTAAGATGCTGAACTTGAAGTGCTCGATTATGTGAGCATCATTTATAAGGAATCAATGATCAACGCTCAGTTGACGCTGGAGGGAGCGTCCAGGTGCTGCCTCTGGCATGATGATAAATTATTCCGCCACCAAACTGATAAAATACAACAACTACGACACTTCGTTGTGCATATCGATTATAAGACAACTTGGGCTCCTTCACCAGCCCCGTTACATTCCCAGATGTTGCTGTTCTAAGTCTTTTTACTGCCGCTCCGATCACTCCACTCCGTCATTTTGGTTTGACGTGCGCACCATAGCATCTCAGATGCTATCAGAATGCCGTCGCTCTTCCCAATAGTGGCCTTTGAGTCTCCTCCGTAAAGCTACTCACTGAGCGGGTTGGAAAACGTGGAGTGGATTTAATAATAATAATAATAATAATAATAAATTTAATTACAACGCATTTTAAATTTGGATCAAATCTCAAAGTGCTACAAGGTAAAGCAGATAAATGCATCAATAAAAAATATGATAATTATATAAAAATATGACCAAATAACAGCAATGTTAATTAAAAGGTGTTGGTTCTGCTAAAAATGAAAGTTTTAAGTCCTTAAAAAATGTAAATAGTTAAAACCAGTTAAGTTAAGTTAAAGAAAAACCAGAACCAATAACTTTTAATTAACATTGCTGCTTTTTGGTCATATTTTAATATAATTATTATTATATTTCTTATTGATACTTTTATCTGCTTTTACATGGTAGCACTATGAGATTTGATCCAAATGTAAAGTGCACTATAAATTAAATGTATTATTATTATTATTAATGAATAAACCTCTATTATCATTATCATTTGAAAGAAGCACCAACATTTACAACAGTTAAATGCACCACTGACAAAGCCGCTGTGGTTACTATGGACTTGTACCCAATAACAACAGAGGTCTTAAAGGTATGAATACTCCTTTCCATTGTATGTACCTGTGTAGACTGTTGGATTTCCAGATAGGGAGGATCTGTACAGTAGCACTGAACTGTCACCTAGACCACACAGGAGTTTCTTTCCATCACCTGGAGAAGACATGGAAACAAATATTGCTACATTAAGATTTTTCAGTGAACAGGTGATTTATAAAATCTTATGGTAGAAGACTTGAATGCAGACATGAATGCAGAACTTTTGTTTTTGCTGCAGTATAGAGCAACTGAACTGTACTAGTTATAAGGCATGGGTTTTCCGATGCCACAGAAGAGCTGCTTAGCATAAATTGCAAGAAAAGGTGACGCTGGCTCTGATAGAAAAGTGTCAGAAAACACAAAGTATCAGAGCTGTTCTTGCAGCAGAAACGGACCTAGAGCATATGAGGCAGGTGGTTTTAATTTTATGGCTGATAAGTGCATTGTGGTTCTTGTTGCAGCAGCAAGACTGTCTCACCTGAATACTGAAGACAGTACACTGGTTTGTTGCCAGTGCTGAGACGAGTGTGTGGAATAGAAGGTGCTGGACTGTCAGCTGGATAATCTCTGAGGAATAAACCTCTAAATGACAGAAGAATTTACTGTTTATAACAAACACAACATTTAAAATCATTGCATTTTAAATCACGGGACTGCTTACATATTTTTGTTTATCTTTTTGCAGGAAGGGTTCTTCTGAGTAATTGTTTTAGCTGTGAAGAAATGTTTCCTGAGAAGCATAAACAAAACAGAAAAACATTAAGTTTCAATTTTTGTATTTGTATTTAATTGCTAAATGCTGTCCATGTTCATCATGTAAAACTTTAGACTAAGCATGACATTGCTACGGTGACTGAATAATAAAAACAAAACACACGCAAACAACCATTAACCATTTTCGTTCAGCATTAAGGAACTGAAAAACTCTGCATTTTATTTTTCATCGTCTTGAGAACTGACCACTTTGCTTGGGTGTTGACCATAGTGGCTGCTTATGGTTCAAGAATGATCTCTCTGGTGGGTCATAAAGGGTAATATTCAGTCCCCTTTTCTCCCAATTACTAAATGGGTTCCACAGTGTTTTCTTATTGTTCCTGTTTTACTCTCTATTTGTATAAACAATATTCCCTCTCCACTTTACGGCTGTAACGTCCTTCTTCATGCTGATGACACAGTTCCTTATTCGTTTTTAGATTCTCTTCAGGATTCGACCCTAAATCTGCAGTTATGATTTAATCTCTTCAAAGGCACTTCCCTTAATTTTAAACTGGCCCTAAACTGAACAAAAACGAAATGGATGTTTTCTTCTAGTAGAAAGAAATACTGATCATGGAAGTATTCATATTCATTCTATTGATGACGCCATGAAAAAAAGTGAAAAGATTACAGATATCTTTTCATTGGGGATTTGTGGGAACTGGGGAGTTATGGGACATATCATTGCCAGTCCACTCTGTCAGCAAAGGGGGACCTACATTTGTTATTGATTTGTAGAGCTTTTTTACAAAACTAACTCACTATCTGTTAGCCCTGCTTTCTTGCAATGTTGATTCCATTGCCCTTGCTCACAGACATGGATCTTCACCCTGAAATTGTCAGATGTTTGTAAAGAGTTGGAAAGAACTGCTTCTTCTTACTTTGCAAAAACCCTCAAGATAACCTCCTTCAGATGACAGGGATCCGAGTTTTTCCACTACAAATGTTATTGATTATGACTTCAATAGCTGTTAATTGGTTGTATTTTTTTGTAAATAACAGTTCTCCCTCCGTTTTTTTTCCAAGGTTTTAAACTAATGAATGAATTAATCAGTCAAATCCAAGAATTTCTAAAAGTCACATCACTGTTAAATTACAATGAGGATTTTTGTAGGCTCCAGAAGCTGATGCCCACAGTTTCCTTCTAGATATTACAATGAGGATGTCCATTTGCAGAGTGATTCCTAGGAGACACCTGCAACATATTATAAATGTATATTCGTAAGCTAAGGGGCCTGAAAGATTTCCCTCTGGCCCTACTAACATGACCCGGTGCCTCATACAAAAAAAGCGTTATGAGAGAATTTTGTGGGGATGTTGTGATAAGTGTTATTGTAATCAAAACTTTAGTGCGATGTTTTGCAAAATGTAATTTAACTTTTTCAAGGCAGAATGTTAGTTTGTGAACGTACCTTGGGGTGCTGGTATATCCAGATGACTTCACTTTTGAATGAAAAGCCAGAGGTTTCTCTTTTATTACTCCTTTGAAAAAAATGGATACATTGGTCCATTAGAAACAGATACAGGTACGTAAAACTCCGAATGAATAAACTATGAATAAAGATCTAGAGGAAAAAGAAACAACAAAAGTGTTAATTAGGATAGAAGAAATAATTATACCGTACAGGGTTTTAATGGATGGTACTAGAAAGGAAGACATGTGTCCATTAAATGCATAAGGCAAAAACTGTAAGGTGATTAATTCTGCTTTACCACGTTACAATGACCTCACATTTTCACAACCAGCTGTGTGGGGCTTTCCATAAACATTCCTGTCAAATAGAGGCAACGTAAGAATGAATGGTCTGTGAGCAGCCACTCAGGACAAAACAATGTAGACATTGGATTTTGATTTTATTCAACACTCGTTTATCACTTAAACAAAGATTGTCATTTGAAAATGTAATATTAGAAGGACTGATCCATCATCAGCTCACCGATGAGTTTACTTTGCAAGCAAAATTCCAAAAATCCAAGCAAATCAGTTGCGTTTTGAGCACTTTGACGCCAATTGATTTCTTTCCATTTAAAAATATTTTACATTATAATTGTTTTTTCAATGACAGGAATTGACTCTGTAAGGTACCAAATTTTAGTAGATTGTTACTGAACACACATTTGACAAACACAGTTTGACTGGTTCTGTACAGGGCCTAAGTCCCATCAGTTTTTTACAGCAGTCGGTTATTCTCGGTTTGTCAAAAAGATGATGAGACTCAAGTCAAGGCAGCATTTTCTTTTTCAAAAACGTTTCAAACATATTAAACTAGGAAAAGAGACACCACGATTGATGATAGATGACTGAACTAAGAAAGTAAGAACAGCTAAAGCTGTTTGAATGCTAGGTACTACAGTTGTCCTACAGGGCTCTTAAACAACTCTAGGCCCTGGGTTAGGTACCAACACAATAGATTCAACCAGTCAAACATCTTGTTCTCTTCTCAGTCCTCTCAGGTCTGGCAGTTTTTTTTAATTTTTGACCAGTCCTGGCAATGTTTAGTCCAGTTCTGGCTTAATACGGAATTTCCTGTAAATTAGACTTGGCAGCCTTTGAGAAATTACTTTGTTTCATTTTCTATCTACTTGTTTGATTTGTTTTTTGGGGGGGGGGTTGGATTGAAATGAGAGATTATGTAATTATGTGTTGTTTCTTGCTCAGCCAGAAAAGATTATCACTGCTTTGTGCTGTTTATTTCATTTACGATGTCTGGCTTCTGTAAAAGAAATTATCTTATTTTCTTCCTCTTATGCATTTTCTATCAGCTTTAGCCAGACTTGTTTTATATGGCATGACTCAGTGTGTAAAAGTACATGGCAAAGGCTCTCTCATTCAGCTTGTGAACAATAACTGTGGTCACTCATTTATAGCACTTTCTTCCAATGTTTTGCATTACGGGTCGTGTAGTGGAAGCTTTTAGATCCAGAACAGGTTCTTATACAGAAACTCAGAATTTTAGGCCAGAAATCTTATTACCTGGCAACACAATCACTTGGCTAAGCAGCCCTATTGACCCCCTGCTAATACATAATGGTCTTTTAGTTTTATGAGATACTAAAACTCTTATAATTTATACTTATTTGAGACCCTATTTGAAGAAAAAGTGAGTGTCTAGACAAATTTCCATTTATATCTGCATAAAATCACAGCTGTGCTCAGCGTACAGTTTTTTTTAAGACATAAGCTAAACTGCTTACCGTTACCACAAAACCACGATTGCAAAGAAGTGGGACAATGTCAGTGTTTCCCCTACCATTATATTAGCGGGGCGCCACAACCCCCCTTGAAAGTCAAGTTAATTTTATTTTCTATGTAGCGCCAGATAACGGAAGTCATTTAAAGATATTTTAAAAAATATGTCGCGTCAACCACCTGAAAGTGTTTGTGTTGGATTTTAATTATTATGATAACAATTTTCTGCACGCAGTCACAAAGTTCTTGAGGCTCGATATCTACTTGTTTGGATCCGCACCTGCAGGTATGAAAAGTGTAAGTGGTGGTTACTGGATAGAGTTAACAAGATTTTGTGCATTATTATTATGCACAAATTATTATTGGCTTCTGTGCTCTTAAGAAGGGGCAATGATTATTTTTATAGTTGTGAAAAGATGTGAAAAGATAATGAAAAGGTCAGTTTTTTAGTTCTATAACTAAACCACTAACTCTTGTCCTCTGTCAGAGAACAGGAGTCAGCAGACCTCCCTCTGCGCTAAATTATTCAAGCTCAGGAAAACGCATAAACCATATCCATCTATATATCTATATATCTATATATCTATATATATATATATGTATATATATTTACATATATATATATATTATTAATTCTATATATATATAAAATTAATAATATATATTATATACATATATTATATGTACATATATTATATATATTATTTATTAATAATATATATATATCTATATACATATAAATATATACATACATAATCATCCTGTACATACATGTATATGTATCTATAGATATATAAATATAATCATCCTCTCAGTCCTCATAATGTATCTATATATATATATTTATAAATGTGTATATATATATCTATATAGATATAATCATCCTATCAATCTTCAGTATGTATTTCAGTGTGTATATATCTATATACACATCTGGACCACTATGCGAATGAAATCCCTGCCCGACCGACCAAGTTGTGTTTGTCAACACACTTACTGTTTTTAAATCATTGCTTATCATATTTTTACAGAAAATCCTTTTCTGCTGCATGATTTGATTTGTAATTGCTTATGTGTTATTGTCTTGTGTTTATAATGTTACAATATGTTTTTATTTTGACTGTTTTATTCCCATGTATTTTGTGAAGCCCTTTATAACCTTTTTATAAGTGCAATACAAATAATGTTATCATTATTATTAAACTAAACCTTTGCTGTCGTCACCAACAGCAAGTTTATATCCCCAAAAAGTCCCCAATCCCCTGCGTCGGACAAGCAATCCTCCTGATTGACCTCCTCAAATGAAATGTAAAGTTAAGTCCATGGTATTGTTTTGTAAAACATTCATCCAACAATTAGGAAGTTATGTCAAAAAAACAATGTAGTTTTTTTTTTTTGCAAAAACATTCCCTTAGTGTGAAAAAATTAACTATTATAGAAAAACACAACTTATAAAAGATCCTGGATTTAATTCATACGCACCAAATTTGTACGAGATGTGTCAAACAGTTGAGAAATTATGGCCCAAATATTTGGGCTAAATACACTGCACAAAAAAATTAAGGGAACAGTTAACACATAGTCCGGATCTCCATGAAATAAAACATTTAAGTTGAAAATACTTATTGATATAAATTGAGTAATATGTTTGGAACAAAATTACGCAAGAACGATCAATGGAAATCAAAGTGAAAAAATGAAAATCACAGACTGATCCAGCTCCAGTGAATTTCATCACAACAACTCATAATGTGACCCAGGAGTGTGTTTGAGCCCCACATGCCAAAGGGACGCTCTGAAAACATCCGGGCATGATCCTGATAGGAAGGAGAATGGTGTCCCGGGGGGATATCCTCCCAGTCCTGGATCAAAGCTCCTGGACAATCTGTGGTCAGTGGTGGTAGTTTCTGATGCAGCGATCCATAAAGTCTCAGAGGTTCTCAGTTGGACTCAGGTTTGGGGAACATGAGGACCAGACAATGGCATCAATACCATCATCCTCCAAGAACTGCCTACACACTCTGACCACATGAGACAAGTCAATGTCCTGGACCAGGAGGAACCCAGTGTCCACTGGACCAGTGTAAGGTCCACCCACTGATAGTGGGTTTTAGTTTTATCTGGTACCTAACAGCAGTCAGGGTACCGTTGGCTAACCCGTAGAGGTCTGTGAGACCACCAAATGGATCTGTCGCCCCAGACCATCACTGACCCACCACCAAATCGGTCCTGCTGGATGATGTTGTAGCAGCATTACATTCTCAACAGCGTCTCCAGACTCTATCACACCTACCACATGACTTCAGTTTGAAACTGCTTTCATCTGTGAAGCGAACTGGGCACCAATGGAGGACCTGCCAACTCTGCTGTTCTCTGGTGAACACCAATTGAGCTCCACGGTGCTGGGCTGTGAGCACTGGTCCCAGTAAAGGACGTTGGGCCCTCATGCAGTCTGTTGCTGACAGTTTTGTCAGAAACATCACACCAGTAGCCCACTGAAGGTCATTTTGTAGGGATCTGGCAGTGCTCCTCCTGTACATCTTCACTCTGAGGAGCAGATACCAGTCTGGCTGATGGGTTGTTGTCCTTCTACGGACATGTCCAGCACTCCTCGTGTAACGGGCCATCTTCTGGCATCTCCTCTATGCTCTTGAGACTGTGCTTGAAGACACAGCATACCATTTTGCAGCTGCACCCAGGGATAAGCCACCTCAGGAATTTTCCTTTCCAGGAGTTTAAGAGGTTTATGGGGTAATTTGTAAACAGTTCTACGGGTATAATTAAAGAACTCAGATATGCATGAATGGCAGACTGTAGAATTTCACAACTAATTATTTGTGGTTTTCAGTCTGACATTGCCATCTCCTTCAGTCTCCCCTGAAGATCTCCTGCTCAGTCTGGCACTGACAGCACCCTTCACTCCAGCTGCGGTGAGTCTAATGGCGTCCTCCTCAGTGTTAACTCTCTGTCAGAACAACATTAAAACCCAGTATGTGCTGTAGATCTCCAGCAAAACAACGTCAAGTTGCCAGATCCTAACGATAAATTCTGAATCTGGCAGGAAGACATTGCACAATAAACCAGGCTAATTAGCAAGAGTTTATCGTTCTATTAGTGTTTTATGCTTATGGTTGCATAATTTGAAGTTAATTGCTACCATGGAAATAAAATCTGAATGGGAAGGAACCATGAAAGCCACATTAACAATGCGAAGGAATAGGATGAAATATTTTCAATCCTGTGTATTTACAGACGAAGAGGTTCTCTATAGCTCGTGTAACAGCCAAACTTTTCTACGACTATACGAAAAGAAAGATTTAGGAATTGTTTCTGTCCAAGCAAAGCATCCAATGGTCCAGACATGGAGTGAGCTATTAAATGAGTCATAGTTGTAAAGCTCAGAGTCATGAAACAGCAGCAGCCACCATCTTTATGTTATGCTAATGAGGATAAGTGAGAGTTAAGGGAATGTTGGGACGGTGGCAGAGAAACTAACCTTTCTTTTGAAGATGGTTGGGCTCCTTCCTCTTGAAATCAACATTCAGAGGTGATTCAGACAGCGGGGGGGAACTGAAAACAGGGGGAGGTGAAACAGGGTAAAATGGTTATTGGAAATGTAGGAGCGCAGAATTTTCCAACGCTGTAGATTATATGTCTTTCTGATTCTCACTGTGATATTGCTGACTCATGAAAAAACAGATGGCAAGAATGTTTATAATAGGCCAGGTTAACATGGAAATGTCAGTGAGAAGGAGTTACAGGCAGGAGGCCAAGCAGGGAAACAGACCCCATTCAGATGTTTTATTTCCAGTGAGGCCTGGTGACCAGTGTTTGAGAGGAAGTGGCATCCACAGCTACGGTGTTTTTGCAAAAGTCAACAAGCTGACATGATTATGCTTTGGCTCATAAACTGCTAATTTATGACAGTAAAAAAACTTACATTTAATACTATGTAAATTATCAGCATTTATCTATGTATTGGTACCGCTGAATTTAACTGAATTCATTGCTTAACCAGATTTTTATTAGTGTCTTTCACAGACTGTTTCATAATATAAAATATAATACTGACCTACAGGGAATAAACAAACAGGACAATTATGTACACTGAAAGCAGCTGATAAATATACTACAGTATTTAACGGGTAGTCTTAGAATATCTGTTTTCAGCTGAAGGACATAATAGTGAAGAAATGAAGGAAGCAAGCCAACAGTCCTAGCTCATCGTTAACAAATACCATCTGTAGCATCACCACATATTTGTCCTTCACCCCAGATCTTACCTTGGGAACACCGAAAGTCCTTCACCACAAATCCCGATCCTTCCTAAGTCACATGAACGAAACTCCAACAGGACGGCAATTGAAGTAAACAAAGAGCTCACCAAAAACACCATCTGTGTGAGAAAGAATTCAAGAACAAAATTACATCAAACAATCCAATAAGACAATATTTGTTTCTGAAGGAGATGTGAATGAAACATCTTTATCAAAAATATTCAAGAAGTACAGGGTATAGAAACAGGAAGTCAGGGTGTTATGCTTTTATACCAGACATTAACACAACTGCTTCTCTGCAGGAAGAAAAAAACTGCCTTTTCTTATGGTATCAAACCAGTCAATTTACTTAAAACAATAGACATAATCTTACATATAGTGGCTTATAAAAATGTTAATTTCATTATAAAAATATAATTTTCTGAGTAATAAAAAAATAAAGTTCGAATATAATAGCACAATTATACAAAACACTAAATAAACAAAAAATCCTATAATAATGTTGTGACACATTTATTCTTAAATTTTCGGCTGTTAACGACTCAATTTTACATGAATCTTATCAAAAATTAAAAAGATTGAACAAAATCGACAGAAGCAACGAGCTTTTATTATTCTCCAGCACAATCAGTGTATTGATTAGGAGTATCTATTTTCCATACCTTGTTATACGTCAACTAAATTATTTTCAAGTTTAAACGGCAATTCTGCACAGACTCCTCCTCTAGTTTGTTTGAAATTACTTACATAGCCACCCCATGCTGGAGAGAAGGACCAGGACCCAGCCATGTCAATGCTCAGGTTGTGGTGATCTAAGAAAATGAGACATTAGTCATGAGTTCGAATGATTCCTGTTTGTATTTATTGGGTAATCTGCATTATGCAACTAAACTGACAACGAAATTGAAAATGAATGGCATCACATATTTCGCTCGTATATAGAAATGAATAATGCTATGTTGTCTGACTTCAACGTTTAAAGTTTTTGTTAACAGTGTGCACTTCAACATTAAAGTAATTTGAGTGATTTTTAGTGAATCACACTAAAAGTATTAGTGGACCAGAATTGGTTTTGCAATGATTGATGAGGATAATGAGAGAGCAGGCCAGAAATCGTTTTCATTACTTAATCAGGGTCAAGTAATCAAGTAGTAATTGTCAAGTTGCATACATACAATTATCATGTTACCTGTTATAAGCCAAAAAAAATTTGAAATAGTTTTTCACATTAGCTAAGGAGAAATACAAATTTAACATCAGAAAAATATTGCTTTTTATACCTAAGAGGTGATCTAAGAGGTGATAAAAACAAATTGAGATTTCTACATTCTTAACTCATAACTCAATGGGTCTCAAGACATAATGTAAAATTACCTGGTTTTGCCATTCAGAAGACTAACTAGCCGATAAGTGTTTCATTGAAGCAACTATCTGTACTCAGGCAGACCAACATTGATTGAGCTACATGGATTGCTATTTGGGTAACAGGCCGGTGCGAAGAAAATGTATTGATGCCCTCCGGAAAATTATCCGACCATCAAACAAATTTCAACACAATACAAAGGCAACCTGACTAAGTTAGCAATAATCAAGATTTAATGTTAATTGTGTTTATCAAATATCTAAAACCACAGAGCATCTCCGACAAAAAAGTATTAATTCCCTTAGAAAATAAATTACTCACTTTATTTAACTACTTATTTTTAACTAAAAAATAAATACCAGATTGCATAAATAAAAAATAATATCATGTATCCTTTATTGATCACATACAGACAGGCACAGTACAGCATACAGTAGTGAAATTATTTCTCTGCATTTGACCCATCCCTGAAGGAGCAGTGGGCGGCAACTTTGAAGCACCCGGGGAGCTAGGGTTTTTGGTTTTAGGGTCTTGCTCAAGGACGCTACAAAAAGTAGACACTGCTGGGACTCGAGCCGGCTACCATACAATCTTCTGATTGGGAGAAGGCCGCTCTACCGCAAATGCCGCCCCCAGCTGGTTTCAGCTATACTCACTAGATTTGATTACTACCAGCCCTGTTCAATGTCATCATCACTTAAATAGACCATTTTCAGAAGGATAACATTAACTAGAAGGTATCACCAATGGCACATTATGCCAACATCAAAAATAGATTCCAGAAGAGATGTTTTCGATCAAAATATATCAGTCTGGGTAGGGCTAGAAAGATATTTTTAAGGCTTTGGAACTCCACAAATCCAAAGAGAGTCATTAACACATTGAGAAGTCTGGGAACAATAGTGAACCTTGATGAAGAGGCCCACTATCCAAAATTCCTCCAAGATTCCTCCAAGAGTGTGACGAAGGGTATTTCAGGAAGTCACAAAAGATTAAAAAAATAAATAATAAATAAAAATGCAACTAACTGCAGTCATCAGTGTTGATGGCTCCACTATTTGAAAGACTGTGATTAAATCGCATGCTTGAAGAGAGGTGAGGCAAACGCCAATTCTAACCCACAAGGACTTAAATGACTCATTGGAATTTTTCCACAGCACACCTTGATAACCATCAAGAGCTTTTGGGTGAATATTCTATGGATGAATGAGTCAAAACTTGATCTGTTTGGAAGACCGCATTCCTGTTGTTACCACTGTTAAGGAAGGAGGTTATGTTTTCACTCCCATCATTTTGTCTGTCTGCCACTGTTTGTTTGTCTACAAAAGGGGTGTCAAACTCAATCACAGAAGGGGCCAAAAATACAGAGTGAGTCCACATCGAGGGCTGAACAGCACTCAAATAGGGCTGGTGAAATCTGTGGTATTATGACAATTTATTCTGATTTTATTTATTCATTTTATAGAATTCTGAGCAAAACAAGGGAATAGAAAATAGTCAAATTACAGAAAAAATTCTAAATAGATCAGCATAATTTCTATGTCTCCCTCTCTATCAGCAGTGTTTCGCGGAATAATTTCCAATGAAAACCTTTTATACACAAGCATGAACAAGCTACATCTAAAATCAATCAATTTTTAATCAATAGTTTTTAATTAACAATAATAACATCCATATGCACTCCCAGGCTCCGAATGAACCTGAAGTTTATTAGAGTGACTGGATAAACGCCGATATCTGACAGGAGTAGGGAGCTCGCTCACGCTGGCGCTCTTGGTTGAGGCACCGGCTATCGCAGTGCATTCTGGGACTTGTAGTATCTGTGGTGTTTGTGCTATTGACCAGCCGTCCAATTATTGAAATTAGATATTGTCTCGCGGGCCGGTTATAATTGTTTCGCGGGCCATATCTGGCCCACAGGCCAGATGAGGCCAGCAGGCTGGAGTTTGACATATGTGATCTACAAGCGCTCTCTTGAAATTGTGTCTATTATTGATGTCCTCTTATATTCCTGGGATGAACAGAAGTAGTTTCTGGCCCCTTTTGGAGGTTTGCACTTGCGTGCTTATTCTATTTTACAGTTGTTGCTGATAAAAGTGGCACAACAAGTTATTCAGATGAGTGAATAAGGTATTACCTTTTATCCTCATAAAATAACTAAAAATGTTAAAACTTCATTTTGTGTTTATTCAGAATACTTTGTTTTTTTTAAGTACATTTTTTGAAGATCTGACAGATTAGTTTGAGATACACACAAGAAATCCCATTGGGATGGGGGTCCAAAACTTTTTCACTATTGCTACTGCTCACAGACGCTATGCAGAAAGCTGTAATACACACAGGACATAATATTTGGCACATCTGTCTGATTAAGACTTTGTCCCTATCATTTTTGCCACACAGAGCTGGAAATCAGTGTTTTGTTTAAAAAAAAAAAAACAATCTTAGAATCATATGTTAAATGGTTAAACACATTACCAGCACCACCAGCCTACCCTTAAAATACACCACTGTTAGGAGTTCAGAGGTAGCCGGATCCACCACGTAGAGGCCATCAGTGCTTCCGATACATAACCAGCTGTTGTCCCTGCAGGGGCCCACACAGTAACATTTGGAAAAGCAGGGTCACAGGATTACCTTGAAAAGCATTTTTTCACAAATTTAGAAATGACTGTGTTACCCCATACTAAAGACAAATATACAGATGCGATGAGGCACCTCTAGACCATGGCCTTTATTATTCGTTTTTTTTTCTTCGTTTGAATTCCTGTAGCCTAAACATTGAACATACAGCCCATGAAAACCACTGTCGCAGACTAGGATGATACTGAGACCTATGGGTCATAACTAATACTGCACTGAGCTACATGCTGACATTGTGATTTTTTTGGCACACTGCAAGTCATAATGATTTTAAATGCAAATTATTGGTGACAATCTAAGCCTTTGTGTTTTAATTCTACCACTGGGTGGTGCCAATGTCTAAATTTATAAATGTACACATGTTGGCTCGATCATACCAACATCAATAGGGAACCTGTTGGTATACTGGATAAATGTGAAATAAATATTGTCACAAACAAATACTAAAAGTATATTGTTCTGTGATGTTAAATTGTACTTTATTCAGAAAGTTTGATATCTTAATTTTAAAGTTTGGTTGCACTGACATCAAACAGCTGATTAAAAATGAAAACATCTATTTGGGTCAATAAATCCTGTGGCTCTGGGATCATGTCAATTGCTTACAACAACAAGGAATCAACATCCATTTAATTTCAGACGGTCTAAAAATACACTGCTATGTCCGTTTTATATTAAGTGGCTGTGTCCTGTCATAACATCTGATATTTTAACATCTGGAAACAGTTTGTACTACAAGACTGAAACTCTGCGGTTTTGTGTGAAGTTTCTTGTGAAAGCAGCAATCAGCCCATAAAGATGCAAAAAAATTTCCAAGTCAGACATCTATGTAATGTACAGATAAATATTGTTTTTTCCTGAAAACTGGGATTGAACTACTTTTATGTTTTTCTCAAAGGGGAAATTGGAACCAGATAAGAACCACATATCCAGACATGCTTCCACATTAACACAAATATGAAACAGTCGATGAGCATGATGAAATCACAAAAGAACTATTAATCCATTTGGAGCCCTTCGAAGTGACACTTGTTCATTTTCTGTGTCTAATTAATTAAATAAACAATTCCGAAAAGATAATAAAAGCCATCCATTGATCTATCTCCTCTGTGTTAAATCTATCACCCCATATTGTAACAGCTACTAACAGCTCTAGCAGTTCAAAAGGAAATATACCTGGAAGCAAACAGCATTAAAAAGAAAAGCTTTTAGAATGGTTTAACACTTCAGCAATCTCTCCAGTTAAACACGGACTGCCTGGTATTACAGTAGTCCTGTTGTGTTAACTATGCCAAGAATACCTCATTCATTGGCAATACAAGATTACACAGCCCAAAAACAAGTGGCTTTCTTGTTTTTTTAAATGATGTCAGACATTATTTATCTACTTTAAATATTTCACAGTCAATGAATGAATGATTATCTTGTTGTGGGGTCAACAAAGATCTGTATATTGGTGAAACCTAACAACCACTTCACAGGCACATGGCCCAGCACAAGAGAGCCAGCTCATCAGGACATGACATAGCAGTTCACTTGCATTTCAAGGACAAAGGACACTCTTTCAAGGACAAGGGACACTCTTTCAAGGACAACCACGTCACATTTTGGACAAAGGATAGATGGTTAAAGAGATGAGTAAATGAAGCCTTCTATGTCAAACTGGAACAGCCGTCTAACAAAATTGTTGAGGTGTTGTCCACACCTGGACTCACATTATGGTAACGACTCACATGATACCCCAGCAGACAATCAAGACCTGTCTGTCCCTAACAAACCATGCCCACCCTTATCAGTTATGCACGGCCAATTGCCAGAGACCCTCAACACCTACTGAAGGTATAAAATCCATGACTCCCCACCAGCCAGTTGGAACTAAAGAAGCCTCTTGGATTAGAGGTGAAACGTTTTGAAGCAAAAACAGAAGTCCAAATGCTTTGGATTCAACCCACATGGATTACCATGACTTGGATGAATGATAATCTACACAGTTTATGAATGCTGCTGAGATTATTCACTTACTTTATATGCCCACTACTGATGTCCGTGAATGAGCGACATGAAGCCATTCTGAGGACAGGTATTGAAGTCTCAACTGTATCTGCAGATGAATGTTCTGTGCACCATCAAAGCAAATATCAATACATGGTTCATATTTAATTGAATATCATTTATTTCTTCTCCAGTAAGGCATGTGAAACATATTATTTAGGTACATAATACCGGTACTAGATATTCCATCAGAATTAGAAACATCACCTGCTTCGTGGTTCCCAGCTCCTCGCTGCATTTCGTGTCTTTTTTGGATCTTCTGCAGGTCCATTCTAGTCACCAGGTGACATTTGAAGTCATCAGGGATAGAGAAACACCACACCTTAACCAAACAGAAACAGGTGTGTATCACAGCAAGTGGGATTCAAGTCTCTACAAATGATTGTAAGCTGTTAAAGGCTGAGTGTCTCGGTCACTAACCTGTCCATCAGTTGAGCCTGTGATCAGGTGCTTGTTCTCCTCCAAGAAAAACATACTGAGCAGTGGGGAGGCTAAAGAATTAAATTAAATTTGATTTAGGGAAGTAAAATAAGTAAATATAAACTAAAGTAAATATCAACTCATCAATGGCATTCGCCATATAAATAGGCCCTCATAAAAAGGTTGAATTTAACCCTTTACAATGCCTAAAGATGAGCACTTACTCGTATATTATGGATGTTTTAGGCTAATTGTTATGGTTATATCATACCTGAAAGCACAAAAGACTGGTAGCAAACGGTTTCCGTTTTTATATCCCACACCTGCAAAGAAACAAGATAAAACCCCTTACAGCTAATCCCTTGTAGTTACAATAGTGTGTGTTTCTATTCAGTATTTGTAGAGTATACTCATAAACATCATGGTAGGGACCTTAAAGGTTCGGTCCTCCGATGTGACAAGAATGTCTTTATTCCAGGGACAGAACTCTGCTGATGTCAAAGGTCTGAGGTGGTTGGTCAAAGAAGAGATCACTTCTTGCCTCTGAAATGGAAAGAGAAAAATAGTTTTGATGCTACTAAACCACCAGAAAGAGAAATACTAGAGAAAACAATATTTGTTAAGGATCTGAAATGGGAATCATCATGTACCTTTGTGCTGAGAATATACAGAGTTGCTCCCAAGCATGCAGCCACTCGTTCATCAGAGAAACAGAAAGACAGATGGACAACTTCCCCCAGTAAAGTCCCAATAACTGTTCCAGCTGCAACTTTACCTGGAAACAAATACATTAGTCTGTTAAAGTTCAAAACCCATCTGGTTATATTTCACCCAATCACAAGTTTAGGATTAAACTAATTTTGTAGACAACATGTCCACTTTGACCAGTTCTCACACACTATAACATATACTGAAAAATGGCATTACCCTCCTGTGTTCTCCTCTGGCACAGTTCAATATCCCAGACAATAATATAATCAGTGGAGGCAGAGCAGAGGAGTACGGGTCTGCTTCCTTTTCCAAATGTCATGGCACTGATCTCAGCATGGTGGCCTGTTAGCAACAGGGGCTGTGGAAAAACATTTAGAGTTCAGTTCAGTATACAGTACAGTAGAACAGATTAGTTCAGTATGAAGCTATTACGTGATACTAAAAATGCCTAACAGGCTTGGTTGAATGTCATGCAAGATTTTGATTATGTTGACAGTATTGAAATTGATCGACAAACTATTCCTTTCCAAAACATGAAAGAAATTGTGATAAATCATATTACATTGTTATCAGATTGTAGTTCACTAAAAAAGCAAATAGGTTATAATTGTATTGTTGCAATAATGTAAAAATAAAGGCACGTTCAGACACAAAATAATACATTGAAAATGAAATGCCGAATCACAAGTTTAACAATCACTAAACCCTGCTCAACATACCAAAATGTTATGAGTAATAAATGAGTCGAACCCATTTCTCCTCACTTGCCTTTCCGCTCCAAACACAGAACCAGCTTTAACTTAAATTGAACCGTTTCACCTTATATTATTCTAATTTGGTAGTAATGTGTATGAACTGATGTTTAATTATGATTTAAACATTTAGATTACTTAAATGAAAATTTGCTCTAACATAATTCTTGGTGTGCCATGGAACGTCATATGGTGTTATTCATTAACACATACACTTATTGGAGACGCAATGATTAAAGAGTATTAACATATTATTTGTAGTTGTTTATTTTGATTTCAATTGTTTTATCATGTTCATAACATGCATCCATCCATCTAATTCATTCATCTCAGGCAAAGTTCACACTGCAGGAAATATGTTGCCCAAAATCATATTTTGTCCTCATATGACCCAGATCGTAGGACAGAGTGAACAGAAAAAACTATATTCAGGGAGACATACAAATCAAAATTGAATTTAAAAAAAAAATGCAAAACTGCAACAATCGACTATGCAACAATCAAATCCAGTTTGGCCTTCTTGACCTGGCCTAAATGACCCTCACTACAGTAAACATTACAAGGGGCAAAAAAAAGCCTGCACTACTATTTAATTACTTTGGATAATAAACTAGCATAGTAATACATTTTTTGTACCTGTTCATTCACATGCTCGTTGTAAATATGGGTTTATGGTACAGATCTGTTCACACTGATATCAAAAAACGAGTCACTTACACAGAAGACTGTACATTGTCAAGGCATCATATTTGGTGAAAAAATATCTGAATAGTGTCACTTTATCTGTACTGTGAACATTCAGTCTGAATGTGCACAGCACGTGGTTTGATGTTTTCTGAGCATCACAAAACCCTTCAATGGTGTTGAACTTAATTTTACAGTGCATCTATATTGATAGCAAACTAATAACCTTAACCAAACTTCACTTGGAAGGTGTTATCTGCAGACAAAAGATAAAACGTTACCATACCTTCAGCTCTTTGTTTGCATTGCTATGAATGAGAATGTCTTTGCCATTCAGGGGTAGGCCACAGTAAGAGTGACAACATGCTAGCTGCTGGTGAGACAAGACCCTATCACAGGTCAAACAGAGCTGTTCACTTATCATCTCTGCTCCTCTCACACCAAACTCTTTTATCTCATGTTGTCGCACATGACTGAGGATTCATCTGTATCCACGAACTACAGACGCTGAAGATTCAAGAACAGCAAAGTTATGGTATGGTGGGCAAAAGTCTGGAGGAAGGAGAGGCTCTTAGACGCATATGATTTAGGTGGTTTCTAGGAGACTAACACCACAGCTGCGTCTCAAAGAGGGACACCTCCTTCGAAGGACACGGTCTGTTAAAGCGTGTCCTTGCCAGGTCGCCTTAAGTCTCCCAGAGGTATGTCTCCGACTGCGCCGAGTTCCCACTTGAAGTACAAACTAACGACGAGACGCAATCGGTTATTTTTCCCTGACGTCACAGAACGCGCGCCTGTCGCCTAGCAACATGAACAGCTGAAATGTATTAACTGATGATAGTGGTTATTATTATTTTTTTTAACCACAGCTGTGTCAACGTTTTTAATAAACCCCCGCGTTCGTAGTTGTAGAAATAATTTCAGTAAAATTCTTATATTTACATTTGTTACAAAGAAGTTATAGATGCAGTAAAAGCATTGAATTTAACAGTAGACAATAAATAAGAGTAGGAAAAGTGCATGAAACTAATTTTAAAAGTTACACTCCAACTCAACATGACCTTTTACATCATCTTTCCTTAAGTGGTTGCAACTGTGGATCATCTGTTTCCATCTCCCACTGTCCTCGCCATCTTCCTCTGTCCGACTAACAAACTTCATGTCCTCTTTCAAACTTAATTTTTGGACTTCCGTTTTTTTCTCTTGCCTCCATCTATAGCATCCTTACACCAATAAATCCCCTATCCCTTCTTTTCATATGTCTGGCCTCTCTTATTTTATCTCCAGTGGCGGATTTAGCTATGGGCAGCCGCTAATGGCAGCATTTTGCCTGGGGGCGGCCTGGGCGCTCAGACCAACCAAAATTTGTGACATCGCTGATTGCGTTTTTTATTGCACATCATGTCTATTATACAGTGGTACCTCCGTTTACGAGCTTAATTCGTTTGGAGACCTTGCTGGCAAACCAAAAAACTCGTAAACCGAAACAAATTTCTCCATTCAAATGAAGGGAAATAAAATTATTTCGTTCCAATCCCCATAATATTCATATTAAATACATTTTGTTATTTTATTTTATACAGAGTAAAAGTAATTTTACTAATAAATAGTAATGATAAATTACATAAAAGCCGACAGATTTTGGCTCACTTAACTATATCTCTCTCAATTCTTTCCAAACATAAGAGGACACGAGCGCGCGGATACTATTCTGAGTGTATGACGCTAACCGAGAGCGAGCGCGAGGGAGGCTGTCCTAAGATTCGTTTGTTTTTCGCTCTAGTCTTGGGGCACACAAGGGAACCAACCCCACGCTCACGTCTTCCACCTTTTCAAACAGGATGCTAGTAAACCGAAGCGGAGCACTCGTATATAAAGCAAGTTTCTTACGCGATACAGGTACTCATTAGTGTACGGAAAAATCCTAGAATCTTGCAAAAAAAAAAACGCTCGTAAGTCAAATCACTGCTCCTAAAGCGAGGCAAAGTTTTTGAAGAATCTTTGCCCGTACATCAAAATACTCTTAAAGCAAGGCACTCGTAAACCGAGGTACCACCGTAATTTAATTGTGTGGGTTATTTAAAACAACCTCTATATCTAAAACATCCAGACTTGGCTGTCCCTCTGATGTGCTCGTTTTTTTATCTGGTCCACCATTGTCACTCTGAACAAAAATCTCATCATCTTCAACTCTGCCACCTCCAGCTCTGCCTCCTGTCTTTTGGTCAGTGCCACTTTTTCTAAACCATACAGCTGTGTTGTTTCAGCTGCAGGCAGCCTCCTCCATCCAGTCTATGTGTCACACCTGTATGCTTAGCCTATCACCATCAGTTGCTGTCTCTAAATAAGACACCTTTTATCAAGCTCTTTCATACTGCCGGTTTAAGCGCCCTCCATCTCCACCTAGTGCTCACAGATCCAGTATCATCACTCAGCCTTAACAGAGACATTAGCCACCACCACCAGTAACCAGACTCCAAATAGGGGCTTTTTCATGCTTCTGCTCAGGTCAGGGCAGGGACACTTCAATCACAATCTGCCTGAAGAGTCTGAGTACTTAAGACTTGCTAATAGGAATTTTTATCACACATCTGTAGTAATAAAATTAATTAATCTTTCCCCACTCTATCTTCTCTGATTGAAATTTAATATGTCTCACTGTGACTGACTTACATTCCTCTTCTTTACAGTGCATATCTCCACTCCAGTTTTCTTCCCCCTTCTCTTACTACAGATAATAATGTCATTCATGTTCATCATAATCCACTAAATTTACCGCCATCTGTTTTGGTTTAAATTCAGAATTAGGACCCAAATGCAAACACAAGTCAAAAGGTAAAGTGAAAAAAATTTGTTTAATAAAAAGATTTATTTCCAAAATTATGGCACAGCATATGAAAATAACAAAGTAACAAATAATTATCTAAAGTAGCCAATAAAGATCCATAAATGAAAAGTAATAAATAAATCTCTACAATTTCAAAGTACCAACTAATAAACCATAAAAACAAAATTTAAGGCTGGATTCATGGAGTACATGGACACAGGTCAAAGTCAAACAGGGATTCACAATAACTAACTAACTAGCAGGCAGGCAGGCTAAACATGCAGTAACACAGATGATCTGACAAGGAATTAGAGCAGGAAACTAACTTTAATACAGAACACTAACGAGACAAATGGGAAACAGGTGAGGGCTGGGGACAGGTGAGATTCCACAATCAAGGAGGAGACACTTGGAATCAGGATTCACGCACACACAGACCAGAGAGGAAGACACATGTCTTCAAGAAACACAACCCTAAACTAACAATAAGCAAACTACCAATTAAAACAGATCAACAGATCCATGACAGTACCCCCTCTTCAAGGGACGGATCCCAGGATTCAAAAAACAAATTCCCAAAAATTAAAGTCTTTAAACCCAAGCTGGATGGGTTGAGGGGATCTAGAGGAGGGACAAAAGGCACTGGAGAGAATCACAACAAGTGAAAAGCCTTGCGGCAGGTGTTGTTGCTGAAGGGGGCGCCCTGGAAGACTGGCAGCAAAGAAGAGGACTAGAGGCAGAGCTGGCGGCCGGAAGACCCTCCGGGGGCCTGTGGCAATGAGCAGATGTCGGCGGGTCCTCCCTTGACCGAGACTTGGGAACAGAGGTCAGCGGGACTGCCTTGCACCGGGATTGGGGAACAGAGGTCGCTTGGTCCACACCCGTTCAACGATCAAGGAGGACACACTAGGAATAACGATTAATGCATACACAGACCAGAGAGGAATGAGAGGAACACAGAAACCAAACGAAAGAAGTCAGGAGAAAAAGACGGAAAGGAAGGGAAGTCCCATTGAAAATGAACAGTGAACTAAACATCACAATAAATGAGGAGACACAATTCTAAATTAACAGTAATCAAATTAGCAATTAAAACAGATCAATAGAACCATGACAATCTGTCCTTCCAAATTTCTGTCCTTAACACAATACCGGCCCATCACCTCGTCATCTCCTCTGTTCCTTCGCCAATATGCCCTATGAAGTCCACTCCAACCACTACTCACTCAACACTGGGAATTCTCTCCATCACTTCATCCAACTCACTTCAGAAATGATTTTTTTTCCCAACTCAGAGCCAACTTGTGGGGCATAAGAACAATGTTCATCACACCTTCAATTTTATCTTCATACTCATCACTCTGTCTGACACTCTCTTCTCCTCCAGAAAACTCTTCAAATAATCCTCCTTCAGGATCATCCCAGCCCATTTTCTTCTCCCATCCACAACATGATAGAACAGTTAATGCACTCCTCCGATGCTTCTGGCCTTGCTGCCTTTCCACCTGGTGTTTCAACATAGAATATTTTTCCGTTACTTCTCCCCATCATATCCGCTAGCTCTAGCTAGCTATTTAGAGTTCCTTCCCTCACCTCCACGCCTCTGCTTTTCCTCTTCTCTCGCTGTCTCGGGGCATGTCTTCCCCCTCTAGTTCTTCTTTTTTCTTTGAACAACAGTGAAATAGTTCCCACCAGCACCTTGCTGGCTCACAGTACCAGTTGTTCATGGAAATAAGTTATGGTTCTGCATATTGATTTGGCATAGATTTTACATTGGACCCTTCCTTACAAAACCCTATAGTACCCTGTTAAGGGTACTATAAGTACACTGACTTGTGACGTGTTATGGCTGGTGTAATTTACATAAATTAGCCACTTTATAACCACTAAGAGGTGAGAAATATTGAATATCTTGTTACAATGGCACCTGTTAGTGATTTGGATATATTAAGCAGCAAGAGAAAATTTTGCAAAATCTATGTGCTGAAAGCTAGAAAAACATGAACGTGTAAGGATGATGAATCGGTAATGTTACCGAAGGCAAAAGAGCTACTGTAGCACAAACAGCTGAAATAATTATGCCACTTTTGTTAGAAAGATTTCAGAAAATACAATATATAATATATTGTGTGGATGGCATTAGCATTGCATTTCCAGGGCCAACCCGAGCCAAATTGGTGCACTAAATGTAATTACCCACATAGTTAACCCAATGGAATGATAAAACATTTCTGTTTTTATCAGACACAAGACAGTTTTACAGTTAGCTGTTATAGAATCTGACTGCAGTCGAGACAGAAGACCTGTGGTAGTTCTCCGTCTTGCACTGTGGATGTAGTAGTCTGCTGCAAAAGGAACTTCTCAGAGCTCCAACTGTCTCATGCAGTGGGTCAGAGGTGTTGTCTCACCCACCTCCTCCACAGAGTGCAGGGGACAATCAAGGACCAAGCTGGACCTCCGGACTAGCCTGTTGAGTCTTTTGCCAGAGTAATTACTCATCATCCTTCTTTTGCAAACAGGCAAAATAAATGCATATTTTTCCAATAACCTTAATTTACAATGAACGTTGAAAAATGTTCCAACTATACAGTGATTAAATTGCCAACTCCAGTGACATTAAATATTTTCTGCATTCATCCTGGCATTCTTGTACATATGATACATCACCAGTGAGGGGAGCTGTCCACCAAGAAGCAGCAGTGTTCATTGTCCCTGACATAATGGCAGCATATTTTACATAATCAACATATTCACATTCTCTCACCATACTCACTCTATTACTGCAGTCATTAATAATTCTAGGTCTCATGAGGAAGTTATTACGAAATACCATAACTAATGCTACCAATTGCTTCCTGATAAGCACTGCGCATGTGTCAAACTCCTATAAGTAAAAATAAGAGACATCACTCTGTCAAAAAATGTTGCACCAAAAATCCTATCACGTAACTGTTTCAGGGTATATTGCGAGATTCGTACAAAACCATTATAAAAAGTTCTACTTGCTCCAACATCACCCTCAGACTCAATAATTACTGTTTTTATCTTTTGAATTTATTTAGTGGTGATTTAAGCGATCATGCAAAGCAGAATGCAAAGAATAATGCATTCCTCGCATATATTTAAATGGTATTACTAAAGTAGAAACGATCTTTGCAGTCTAGAAGGAAGAAGAGCACCCGTTCCTGAGCGAGCTCAGAGCAACGCACCCGTGTCTCATGGGTGTGGTGTCTGACGCACGGACGTTTCCTCAGTCATAAGTGATCACAGTGAATGAATCCTGCGTACAATCAAACGCTGGAAGTAAATAACTCAGAGGGGCATGGATACACTGTGAAGGCTGGATTCAGTGTCTTGTATTCTTCTTCTTCTTTTGTTACTATCACATTAATTATTATCTATCGTTGAAAGGTTGAAGGTGTCTAGAACAGGACATCTCTCGGTAAAGGTAAGGTAAATGTCACACGAAGTTGAGCTACTTATAATGCTGTTCACGGAGTATTATTCTTTGCTGGAAACCGACTATTGGTATAATATTATACATATTTTATTTATTTTGTTTGTAGTCTGACTATTGGCTTATTTATATTTTCACACAGCCAATCTCAACTCTGATTTAATATAGAATGAGGAGGTGTTTTTTGCCGCTCACTTTTCAGACTGGCAAGCCTTTAAATAATAAGGTACCTCTGGTTTCTGTGGTAGTTGAAAAATATAAATGTAGCTTATAACACAGCACAGACACATAAGTAACAAATAAATTGTGTTGGGTATAAATAGTTGATGGTACATAGTCTCTATCCGTGAAGAATCTTTTGCATAGGATAGTTTTTTCTTAAAGCTTAGTAAAAATAATAATAATAATTATATGTTTAATAATAGGTATAACATCTATTTTTTCCTTACCAGGTGAAAACTTCATTGACATTAAAATCTCTTTCCCACAGAGCAGCATGGAAATTGTTACAAACAATTAATAAAGCAAAATAAAATTAAACAACCATCGCACTCTACAGATAAATGAATACAAAAGAGCTTTAAGAACTATCAAGAACAGTTATAATGTAATTTTTAGAACTAATCACATTGTCTAAGATCAGCTAATAATTTATTTAGACTCTGACAACCATCATTTGTGAAAACTTCCAGGGATTTCTTCTATCTTAAAATTGTTGCTTGTATGAGAGAAAGATGATAAATGTGTTCATGAGACTTTGCAAAGACAATTAAACATTGAATTGAGATTTACTACCGCTCGTGTTCCCATGACTTGAATTTGATTAGAATAAGATGTAAATTAGACCATATGAAGCTGCTTTTATTGAATTGAATTTGAGACAGAGGGGGAAAAAACGCCTTTTGTCTCAACTTTTATATTAAATATAGTTAATTTGTATGTAGGACAAATCAGAGCGGCGCCTATGAGTTATCCTCTAGGATCTGTCTTTCGTACGGGGTGTACCATTAGAAGCAAAAGTGATTGGTTATGCAAAATCCAGCTCAAAGGCTCCATTCAGCAGAAGAAATGCTTTCTGTAGCTGCTGTTCGCAGCTGTTCGCAGCTACAGGGAGCATCGTTAAGTTAGCTCTTGTCAATACTGCCTGATAGCAGGTTTGGCTGGGTTAAAAGATGAAATGTGTTGTCTTGAGTTTGATATGTGAGGGAGAAGAAATGGAGGACGTGGTGTTTTAAATGCTTTTGTAAATTTGACAGAACAATGGGCCTCCTGCAGTTGCTGAAATCGCAATTCTTGTGCCAGCTTATCGTCTGCTATGTTTTCCTGGTCTCTGGTCTCATCATCAACCTGTTGCAGTTCTGTACCCTTCCTCTATGGCTGGTCAGCAAGCAGTTGGCCCGCAGGATCAACATCCGACTGGGCTACTGCATTAGTAGCCGTAAGTCTGTCACTTTATGATCATGTCTGATGGTATTGTGTTTGCCCTGCTGCTGGAAGGACAAATCAATAATGTGTTAACTTTTCTAAACATGCATTTAGTGAGTTGTTGT
Organism: Lophius americanus; assembly: GCA_037951165.1. Lineage (NCBI taxonomy): Eukaryota > Metazoa > Chordata > Actinopteri > Lophiiformes > Lophiidae > Lophius > Lophius americanus. Next base: position 20,386,097 of record JBBDHG010000019.1, on the reverse strand, counting down.
TAATCGTAACGAGGGAGCCTAGTCTAACATACACAGACTTTCTTACGTTATTGTGTCTTAATGATCCTCAGAGATTGTAGCTCTCCTGGAGTGGTGGTCTGGGTCTGAATGCACACTGTACACGGATCCAGAGAGTTATCAACTGTATGGAAAAGAAAATGGAATTGTGGTTCTTAACCATGCTTTTGAGATTGACTTCCTGTGTGGGTGGACTTTCTGTGAGAGGTTTGGAGTTCTTGGGGTGAGAGGACATGTCAAACAATTGGCCTTTCATAAACAGATCTTACAATTTTGTGCTGTCCTCCTGTTTTTAATATATTTTGAATTTTGATATTTTTTCAGAGCTCCAAGGTATTAGCCAAAAAAGAGTTGAGTTATGTGCCGGTTATCGGATGGATGTGGTACTTCCTTGAGATAGTTTTCTGCAAGAGGAAGTGGGAGGATGACCGAAGGACAGTGGCTCAGAGTCTTCAGAACCTGCGGGATTACCCAGAAAACTTCTGGGTATATATCATATTGGTTGTCAAAGACGAAAACGGAGACCTTATCACTTGTGTGGTTTTAGTGCTGTATTGGTACATTGCTTTTAATAAATGTATTTTCCTCTGGGTAGTTCTTGCTCTACTGTGAGGGCACACGTATGACACCAAAGAAGCACCAGATCAGCATGCAAGTAGCTGAGAGCAAAGGCTTACCCAAACTGAAGTACCATCTTCTTCCCAGGACCAAAGGATTCTGGGTAACTGTCCAAAACCTCAGAGGAACAGGTGAGAAGCCCTAACTGATAAATCATTCAAAGAGGAGACTATAGATGCCAGATACTGTGAGCTGGATGTCCATGAAGGCAAACATCCAGAATACAGCTGCTTTCTGCTCTGTCTGATGCAGTCGCTGCCGTTTATGATTCCACACTTAACTTCAGAAACAATGAGACACCCACATTTCTTGGTATCCTAAATGGGAAGAAATGCCACGCAGACTTGTATGTAAGGTATGAAGACATTTTATACAATGTAGCTTTGTCTTTCACTTTCTGTTTACTAGTGTAATTGTTCTTTATCCGGGAGATCTGACTGTTCCCTGCTAACCCTGCAGGAGAATACCTCTAGAGTTGATCCCAGAAGACGAAGCGGAGTGTGGTGCCTGGCTCCACAAACTCTACCAGGAAAAGGTTAGTGTGTGTTGAAAAAAGAAGTTTCTGATGGATCAATTTTTCCCAAAGGGGATTGTATTGTAGTGGTGGTAACAGTAGCCCTCATGATAAATATCTACCATCTTTTGTGTAAAATAGAACTTCATATGAAATCAAATCAAAATCGAATTTGATTTATATAGCGCCAATTCACAATAAATGTTGTCTCAAGGTGCTTTCAAAAAAGTGAAGACCTAGACCGAACTCTTTATTCATTATCCTACAGAGACCAAAGAAATTCCAACAAATCTTCTTTTGCTTGAAGGTTTTATTTGAGTAGTTTTCAGGGTGTAGGTTGGATTTTGGTGGAGTGGCATGTGTCAACTACCAAAAACTACCCCTGCTGTCCACTGCATCATTCTCAATAACACCCTCAAACTTCATGTCCTTTCACCATATCAGTCTATCCTCCCTTTGACCTTCCTCCTTTTAACCCATGGATAACCCTGGATTATAAAATATTAAGATGAATTTGACTCAAGGTCTTAGCACCTGTTGTTATTTCTTAAGACACTTCATGGCTCAGAGTGAGTTATTTTTTATTATTACACAATGTTTTTAGAGTTTTGTTCCTGCCACTGGCTCAGACACCTTCCTGATTGCTGAAACTAAATTGTACAGTACCAAGCTGTATCGATAACTTATCTGCAGCTTCACTAGATCTGGTCTAAACCAAACACAGCATTCCCTAAAAGAGCATTGTGACTATGGTTAGGTATTAGGTATGGTATTGCGATAGCAGTGTAATGTAATGCAAGGGGATGCTTTGCTGCCTCAGGAACCGATTACTTTATTGAAGAAAACATGAATTCTGTGTTGACTGAAGGAGGTCATTAGTCGGTTCGCTGAAGTTAAAGCACAACTGAGTCATGCAAGAAGACAGTGTTCCAAGCAGAGAAGCATGTCCACCTCTGAATGTCTCAAAATGAACAAAGGTACAGTTCTGTAGTGGCCTAGTGAAAATCCAAACCCCAATGAAATGCTGACCATCAACTGCTCACAAAACCCTCCAGCCTGGCTGTATTAGAGCTTATCTGCAAAAAAAACAGCTGATCAGACAATGATCTTGATCTGCTGAAAGTGACACAACTAGCTAGTAATCCGGGCCAAATGTCTTTTTCATGCAGGTGTTTTACGTTTTGGATGACCTTTTTGTCTCAATAGATAAACTTATCGTGTAAAACTATTTGTTTGGAAAATAAGTCTTTGTTTATGCAAATGGTGTTGTTTTTGGTTACATTTTGTTTGTAGATTTGACACAGCTTTATAATAAATGGACAAAATTAAGGTGTGTACCAACACACTATTCATGCTGCAGGTTTTGGAACAGACTTTTCCTGTTCTGTTTAAACACTTTAATAGTAGGTTGTGTTTGCATTCATTCGTCCACAGGATAGCTTTCAGGAAAACTATGCACAGACAGGGCGTTTTCCTGGGCCTATAGTGACCCCTCCACGCAGACCGTGGGCCCTGATCAACTGGCTTTTCTGGACCTGCTTGCTCCTCTACCCACTAGGCCTGTTTTTTGCTCGGTTGATCAGCTCTGGATCAATGCTGACCATCGTAGCTTCTGTGGCTTTCTGTTCTGCAGGTTGGTTTCTTGCGCTAATGCAAATGATCAAATCACCTTGAGGATGGTATCATAGGTCCTTCCTCTGTTTAACCAGTACCTTTTTGCTCTAAATGTTCCATAAAGCAGCAGATTTGACAACTCAAATGTAAGTCTCATTTTTTTGGAAAATAATGATCAATCCGTTTCGGGAGCATGTCCCTAACAGCATTCAGGCATGTGCTAAAATAACATTTCCCCAACAGAATAGTTTCACTTTGATGTTGAATGTATGAGTAAATGTTTCTGTACCGGCATGGCATAGTAATCATAATATCCTCAGGGAATTGTCACCCTATTACTTAAGAGTCAGAATTCCTTTTTGTAAGTTTTGATTGACCTGGATTAAAAAATAGCAGAGCAAAGTATTTTCTTGTTCCAGTCTTAATAATAAAAAATTTAGAAAGAAGACTAGCCTGATCATTAGCATAATTAAGAAAAAAAAGTTAAGTTCTAATATTCTTAATAGTCATTTTAAATTGTCTTATAAATCTGAAAGACAATTCACTTTAAAAAAGAAAAGTATCTTATACATTATCTCAAAACAACCACTTTTGTGTCATGCTCAAGAAATATTGTTGTACCGCTTTTGTCTCTTTTCTTCACAGTGTCCCTGGGAGTTCGCTGGATGATTGGCCAGACTGAGATTGACAGAGGCTCAAACTATGGGATTAAGGATCCTCCTCTAGACAAACACTAAAGAACCTAATCAGAGCTGCTTCTTTGCACAGCTACAAATTTACAAGACTGCAGGTAGTAGGCTGGGCACACTCCCCCCTGACAGGATCTTCTTGAGTGACAAGTGCAAACTGTAACGTAATGGTATGCCGCATAGGCTTAAAATCTTAGATAATGTAACAAGATTATGGTGGGAAAGTTATGAAACATTATCCCCAATAGACATTAGAGATAAAGTTTGGCTTTTCTACATTCTCCTCAAAACAGTCGAGTCCAAGAAATATTATCACATTTGAACTATTTCAAAATATTTTTTAAAAATTTGAAAGAACTCTTCCAGTGTATTGTAAAACATAAATGCCTTTGTCAAGGTGAAGGAAGAATAAATATTTCAATTAACAGCATTTTTCTGTGTTAGTATTATTGGTAAATGGCAAACAGTATGTACTGTTGTGTGGATGTTTTGGGTTCAGCAACAGAGAGGGAGAAAAACAGCTGAACTATGACGGATCTCTTTAAAACGGTCAGAAGAGAGAAACAATGGTGACAACTAGCTCTGGGTAGAACATATATCTCTGCCTCAACCAAACACTCCTGATCCATTCCCCAAATTGTGGAAATCGGTTCGGCTTTATTCTGTTATAAAGGGAAAATACTGCAACTTTAAAGAAAATCAAAAAGAAAATCCTGGATTCACACCTTGATCCAGATTTTCCCCAAAGCTAGTTGGTTTAATGCCCAAACCTTCCATCAAATTTTGTTGCCAAGAATCGGACCATGAAACTGATGAAAATGTAACGTTCTTGAAGGTATGAGCAAACATTTCTGTCAGTCTTCTCCCTTCATCATGGTTGGAGATTTGCTTACAGTTTACAGCAAAGTAGAAAATTCCTAAAATATCCCAGCATCTATGACTACAGTATATATAACTAAGGATGAATGATCACAAGTTGAACAATGTGAAAATAAGGATTTTTGCTATACTTTGTTGCAAGTGGAAAAAATTACTTATCAAACACAATCCAGGAATATAAAAAGCAATTAGAATGGCATTCGATGGGGCCCATACCTTTCAAAGACCTTTATCCAGATCTGCACCTGAATTAAATGGGGTCTAAATAAGTACCGTCCTCCCACCAAACGGTGTAAACATACCTCCTTGGTGGGCGGACAATTCAAAAAGCGTCACATAAAGACTACCCAATGCTACACTAGTATATTAAAGACTGGTTGGTTGAGATCCATCTGGAAAAAATAATAGTTCTCAGTAGAGTATATTCCTCCGCCTCCGTATATTCCTTGATATGTGTCGACTTAACTCGCCTGACCCATGCCCCACTCCTCCAAAGAAGTTTACAGGAATCTGTAGTTTTTGTGTAATTTACTTATTTTTTGTAACGTCATCCCAGATTACCCAGATCTCGACCCAAAATTTAACATCTTTTTTCCCTGAACCATATATCATCCACATATGGGTAATTCTTCAATTCTGAGAACTTTGGACTTCCTATAATGCAAGAAAATAACCGTCTAGAAGCAACTTTTTATCGATCTGAATATTGCTTATATTTTTATTTTATTTTATTTTATTTATATTTATTTATATTTATCGCTTTTTTCCAAGATGTCAGGGCAAAAAGTCATTACCATTAAGCCATCAAATAATGATTTTTAACAAATAATATAACCAATATATGGTGTATTTAAAACATTTCATATCTTTTTAAACAAAGAATAATTTTTAATTTAATTTCAGAGAGTTGTTTGTTTGGATATTTGATTTTTTTTATCCCGAAATTTATACTTTGAATACAATCCGTTTATTATTTTTGGGGGATAAACTACTAGGAAAAATATACTTAATTCTCCCAAATGTAAATAAGTTGGTTAAAATTATAAACTTGTTTCACCTCTTTGATTAGAAAATGTTTGATACCTTGTTAGAAAAAAAGGAAAACAAATAAGTATTTCACTTGCTCCGGGGATGTACGGTCAGCATGTATGGTTAGTAATGAGGACAGTAGATCAAGTTACAGGGGTTTTAACTTCTTCGTCTTTCGGCTGTTCCCTCTCAAGATCGCCACAGCGGATCATCTGTTTCCATCCATAGGCTGGTACACTCCAGTCTAGAGATGACCAATTTAATAGACTGACCCCGTACACATCTGGTTTGGAAATCAGTTTTGTGTCCAGCACACTGATTTAGCATTGGTTTCAAGCTGATACCCTTCCTGACGCAAACCCCCACATTTACTTGGTAGAAGTATATTGGCTTGTGACCCGTATGTGGCTGGTTTAAAAAGTTTTAACATTTGTTAAAACTTTTTTTTTACTGTCAGAACGTTCTGTCAAAATGCTTTTAATATTCATTCTAAATTATTACTGTTATAGAAAAATAATTCAACCATGTCACTTCTCAGTGTAAAAAGGTTTTGGTTTTCTCAGTGGCTCTGCAAAAAACAAAAAAGAAATGCTTAAAGGTAATGTCCACAAAATCTTCAGTTGACAGAACATTAACAATAATGCAAAAACAAAGTATTTCACAAGGGTAAATAGTCAACGTAGGAACTGGAGAACACATATATGGTATTACTCTTTTGTCATATTACATTCTTACTGCTAAAAATCTTTTAAAATGAATTCTAAATAAATACAGGCATAAACAACAGAGGTGGACTTGTCGAATATATCTGGAACATAAATACAACACCAATGCTTTTGCCTAGAACAACCCATAAGGACAACAATGTCATTGTGTTTCCTCTCAGTGTCACTGGTGTCCAAATGTAACTCTGAATAACAAACTTCAAAAACCAGACAGAATATGATAACCTAGTTTATTTCAGACCAGAACATACAGAGTTGGGCTTGTTTATGAATGGTTTGTGATGCTATGGCCATATCCCAGCTAAGGTCATGTTCCCTCCTGGTATATTTTTTATTGTACTTAAAGGTTTTGTTCCGAGGACAAAAAAGAAAATCCTGTCAAAAAGAATCTAAATAAGCAGGATGGTTTTCTAGTACAACCCCCAAGTCACAGGATGACATTAAAATAATAGAATAGTGTTTCTGGAGTTTTGAAGTCTTTGGGGTTCATCCTGACATCAGAACAGGGCGTGAAGACTGCTGTCCCACCTTTAGACAACATTCGATCCGACAGAGATCAGTGTTAAATCATGTGAAAGGTCATTGGCACGATGATGTGGTTTTGTTTTAATGACAGCTCTTGAGCTGCCTAATCAACTGCTATGTTTCTGGCCTTGTTATCAAACTGTGCATCTTTGTACTTTGTCTCGTTGCCTTGTCAGTAAGCAGCACACCTAAAGGATCAACATGGTTCTTAGGAAGTTGTCTCTGCTATGCACACTTCAGTCAATCACTGCTGAATACGCATTGTGACTTGCACGCAGTGGAATTACAGTTGGTAGCTAAGTTATGCAATCACCTCTGAATTTTTGATTTTTTTGGCCAAATATTCTATTAGCGGTGGTTTACAATAAACAAGAACATTTTAAATAGCTTAATAAAACAGATATTACAAATGTATCCCCTGAATGTAGCACAAAATGTGGCTTCTAAAGACAGCTGCCGACTCAAAATGACATCCCCCTTTGCTTCCATCCTGTTGCAGAGGAGATGCATGTCCAGAAACCTGCTTTCCTGACAAATCTCATCCTATCACTCCTGGCCGAAGGTCTTCATTCTTTGATATTCCTGGATTTACATGTGACTAACACCTATGTCAAATCCCAGATTTTCTATGTGATTCATGAAAGGTGACAGGGATGGCCACTCCGTAACAGACCTCTTATGAATCTTTGGTGGAATTTGAGTAATGCAACCTTTTCAAATATCCACCTACACCCAAAACTAAAGATCTTCACAAATAGTTACAATTTTTCATCTTTGATTCCCTGTTACTTAATATCCATTTTACCCTCTACACCAGCGGCCGGTCCGCCAGCTGCCTATCTGCGGACCCTGAGCTGAACGTGTAACCGGCGGGTATACATGGACCGCCTAATTCCGATTAGACATCTTTTCCAGAATCTATGAATATTCTGCATGTAAACACCCATTTCTGAATGGGAAGAAACTTTCAGAATGACATTTCATTCCTTTGCAAGGAGGGAGTCAAAATCCTTTACGAAAGCTTTCTGCTTGAGTTGTATCTGCGGATGCCCAGCGCCTTCACGTAATGCTCTGCTGAGTTTTTCCAGCGCCGCATATTAAATAGGGCGACTTCAAAACACAGCAGTCTGCATCGGAGGGTGACTTATTCATTGCAACTTTGAAATATGTTTACATGTTTGGACGGTTAGATGGGAGAAAAGTCACTTCCGCGCACGCCCTCTTTGTCGTAATGTTCCTCTGGGCGCTCGGTACCGAAGCATTATCGCCACCTTATGAACGGGATTGGGGACCGTGTCAGCGCATGTCTGAGAGTGTTTAAGATTAGGTGAGTCGAAGTATGTAAACACCGGGTCGGAATTGATTACAAGTCATGTAAACAGGCGACCGACATTACAATTCGGAAAGGTTTAATTTGGAATGGAGAAAAGTGTCCAATGTCAACCCACCATACTAGTGTGTGTGTTTTGGTTTGTCAGCACGTGTAAATAGGCTGTCATCTCCACGCTAATGATGCGCTCATAGGCTGTTACTGGGTCACTGACACAACAACAAAAAGCAACAGAGTGCCACTCAGAGTGGCGTGGGTAAGCACGAGATGCCTTTCCTCTCATTAAGCACCAGTGTTTGACACAAAATAGTTTTTCATTGCACTTCGATTCCTGAGATCTTGATACATTTGTTTACCAGGGCATTCTTTGGAGGGTTTTGTTTTATTTATGTATGTATATTATTATACATTTATTTGAATTTATGTCAAAATGGAAATTGAATTTTATTTCATTTTAGTACATATTTTTGTATTTGAATGAAAAGGACATTTTGCTTTGAATATAACAGTGTTATGGCTAGACCAACTATAATAAATGGATTTTGATGGAAGATTTGTACTTTAATACCCCTGCTCTACACGCTGCAGGTTTCCAGTACCTGAGGAAGTATAGGAGCCTGAGCATCACCGATTACTAGAAGTTCTAAAATGCAGTAAGGGTGAATTTTTCTGGAAAGGCTTCATTCCTTCAGTCATGCTGCTGACCATCTGTATCTTATCATAATGGGTTTGAGTAAACTGAAACATTCTTTACTTATAATTTTGAGTCAGCGGTGGTATAGACGTTAGAGTCCAGGCATGGAGCCCCCATGTTAATTTAGGCCTCAACAGAAGAAAAGGCTGGGACTCCATCAGGAAGCTGAATAATCAAGGCATTCTTGTATTATTTGGTTATTTCAAACAGCCAATAGATGGTATATTTGCCAATAAACTCAATATACAGTCGGGTTTTGCTGCCAACCGTATAGGACCACTTCACAAACACAGAAACTCCAGATGTCAAGATAAGTGGACCAAATACACTTTTCATTAAAAACATTGGTTTATTAATATCGTTTGTACATAGCGAACACTGTAAGAGCAGCAGAGGACAAGAAGTTGTGGTGTGTGTGTCAGTGTGTGTCTGTTTTGTGTTCAGCAGCTGGGAGGGAGAGCAGGCCCTGTTTCTCCTCAGTTGGCTCCAATCACACCAGTAGCTTGTCACTGGAGAGCGGTAGGCATTAACATTGCTCCAACTTGACATTTACTTCGCGGTAAATGCAAAGAAAAATACATTAAAAAAAAAATAATAATAAATCCTTCCTCGTGCCCACACTCGCCAAATGACACTTGATAAATTCATTAAATATTTGGATGGCATTTATGTCACAAAGGTAAACCATCATCTCCGCCCAGGCTTACCAAATCTTTATTTGCCTCAGAGGGAAAGTGGAATAAGATCCATCAATCTTCAACTCAACTGCCCCTGGGGTAAACAGTTTCAAAGTGCCATAGATTATGCCCCCCCATCTCGTTAACCCCCTCCCATTAGTTTAAAAAAAAAAAAATCCTCAATGCCTTTTTGAAGGTCTCTTCATCAGTGACAACAACACGAGGCAATAGTTATTTTAACTTTACAATATTGTTTATACAACGATTAAAGGCAATCCTATTCATACAGTATGTACAGCCCCACCCTGCCCTCTCCTCCCCCCAGTCCATGTGTACAAAAAGACACAACAACCCCTTAACCCCCATAGGTCCAGTTGTCCTCTGAAATTATATTGTAGAAGTTCCTCAGTTTAACTCCATGTGCCTTCAGCCATTACCTCTAACTTATCCACCTCCACAGTTCATTTTTCTCTTGTCAACATCAAGTATAGTAGTGCCTCAATTTGTAAACTAAAACGCCACAGAGGAAGTTCCACTCACTCTTCATCCGTACAAACCTGCAACAGTTAAAAGATAACAGCTTCAATAATGTAATTTTTTGGACGACCAGTTTCAACATCTTTTAAAAGTGCTCATGTTATATCATGGGGGCTAAGCCGTAGCAGTATCTCACCTTGACAAACGGGTGGTCTAGCAGCACGCTAGCTGTCCAGCGGCGTTTGGGTTCACTCTCCAAACAGTGACCAAGGAAGTCCTTCCCCTCTGTGCTCAGCTTCTCTGGGATGGGGGGTTTATGACCCATTCCCACTTTGTACATGATCTGGAAGTTGTGCTCATACTCGTGCCAGGGCCTCTGCAGGTAGAGATAAGCATAAGAAAATCACAATTTCTATTGTAAACATGGCCTTTTGACACTCTTTGGTTGTATTAGATTTTTGTAATTTTAAGTCGGAAAGTTTAAAAACAAAACAAATGACAACAACTATTTACCTACTCTGGAACTGGCAGTTTTGCTAAAGGTCTGTGAGCGTTTTAGATTTTTCACCCAACAATGTGTTGACAGAGAAAGAGAAAAACTCTTCACAGCTGCTTATTTGTTGTTTCACACATATGTAAACTCTGCTTATATAAATGTTGCAAGTAATAATTCAATTCAGATCTCCTTCGTCACTCCTCACCTTTCCTGTCACCATCTCAATAAGAACGCAACCCAAACTCCAGATGTCTGCGGCCCGTCCGTGACCTTCGCCCTTTGCTCTGGTGATGACTTCAGGTGCCATGTATGCTGAGTAAGACAGGAAAATAAAAAATTACGACACAAGAACTAGTTAAGCAGCCAGACAGATAAGCCATCTAAGGTGACATATCTCCCTGACTCTTTTTCACACTAAAATAATAAATCAGGTACGTTTGCCGGAAACTTGGAGGTTTTTTCCGCCATGGTCAGCAAGGTCAGTGTGTAGCAGGAAGTTGATAAAAACAGAGACAGTGGCAAAAGAGGAACTAATAAAATGGCACACTCGCCATGTGTCTCTCACTTCTGATTTTTTAGAAAGGAATAAAAAATGGGATCTTTAAGAGTCTTGTATGAAAGTAAAATACTTTCAACTTGAGGGTTCAATTTTATATACCACCACCCACAAAGGTATTGCAAACATAACATCAACCAACACTGGACACACTTAGCTTGATATAACTACTTCCCAATTCAGAGCAAACTCGGAAAATAACATAGTCAATCAATTTCTTCCTGTACAAAGACTTATCAACACAGCGGCCTCTTTAGCACCAATAAATATGAATGCCGTGGGATGAAAACACTGAAAACTTATCTTACTGGATAAAACAGATATTGACAGAATGTAGACATGGTTTGCCATTGAACTTATGTTATGTTTTCCCGTATATAAGCTATACCAATACACAGTATGTTGAAATAATTGCAATCATATTGTATCATGACGTCTGCAATAAGATTGTGGAGATTCACATTGTGGGGCTTCTGGAAATTCAGAAATAAATTAGTATAATTTAATTTTATATAATAAGATCAAAATGCATAACTACATAATATCAATACTATGTGTATAAAGTCTGGTGAAACTATTATGTAGAATATATGTGAGACTAATCGATGTATGACTATAAATAGTTTTTCTGTCAGGGGGAGAATATGCTGGAGATGAGAGATATATAGTTGTGCAATATTCCATGTGGCTGATGAAATATCCATTTGACATAAACACAATAAAACCAATATATTAAAAATATATGATCAATACAGAGTTACAGAGACCATGTTCACATCACTTTTTTTTTGTGTATTAATAAGAATTAAATATCCAACAATACTCTATATAACATTTTAAAAAAACAACATGTGGGGACCTTTTTTTGTCAAAGAGGAAAAGTGAAAGATTGCACCATGGTGACCCCTAGTGGTGACATAAAATCTAGACACCATTTAATTTCTTACCTGCTGTCCCTAAGGTGCTGTTCACCTCCCCGGGCATAGTATGAGTGTTGTTCCTCAATTTGACTGAACAGCCAAAGTCACCCAGCTTAATAAGACCCGACGATGTCAGAAAGATGTTGGCTCCTGATATATACATATAAAAAAAAAAAAAGAAGGCATAAATAACAATGGGTCAAAAGTTTTTTGCACTTCCAATGAGACAACTTTGAAAAATGAAAGAAGCAGCGTTTGCCAATCACCCTTGATATCCCGGTGGACAATGCCGTGCTCATGGAGGACATTTATAGCTGTAGTGATCTGTTTACTGTAGAGCCTGATGACATGTTCTTGCAGCCCCAGTCTGGACACCTCTTCCAGTGTGCCCTCATCACAGTACTCCATGAAGATGTACATCTCCTCCTACAAGTAGGTATATGTGCAGAATTAGAACTACTTCTGTATTCACAATGTGATGTCAGAACTGACTTGAACATTGGCATCTTACCCGATGGAGCTCAACTCCAAAGTACCGCACCAGGTTCGGGTGCTTAATGCCTTCAAATATTTTCAGCTCATCCGCAGTCTCCTTGATCGTTTTGTGATCATTTGGCTGGAATCGGATCTGGTTGTAGACCAAGATTAACAATGTTAGCACTACCTGAACATCTTATGACCTTTTTTGAAAATTCATTCTCCTCTGGCTGGACGGAATACCTCCTTCATGGCCATAAGTTCTCCAGTGTCAACATTGATGCAGGTGTACACCTTCCCATACTGGCCTTCACCTGTTACAAACACAAACATTACATCGCTGCATGTGTGTGCATTAACTGAACAATATCATAACAGCAGCCAGCAGTATGAAGCTGTACCTATCTTGTTGCCCCTCTGCCACTTGAATGTCACCTTCCTGAGCCCTACGTGCATGACGTTGTCATAGGACTTGGGTGTGTGACAGACTTGGCCAATAATGTTGCGCTGCTTCATCACAGCGTATCTTTTGTCCTCAAACTTGCGAATGGAGCGACGGACAGCTTCCATAGGGCTTTGCCTTGCTGCCGTGTCTGAGAGAAGATGTAGGAAAGATTATTTATTTAATAAATAAATGTTTTCAGTCGATTCTTTATTAATCAACAGCCACTCCTGAAGCTCACCCTTGGACTGGCTGATAAAGGTGCGGAGCTCCCAGCTTCTCCGTGCAGCACTGTTAGGGTCCCCCTTGGGATAGGATGGTTCTGGAAAAAGAAGTCACAGGATGATATTTAGCCCATTGGGATGCTCAATCTTCAAATTAATCCAACTATGCAATTGACTGAATGTTACAACCTTCCTTGTCCTCTGTGGGGCTGGAGTGGCGACTCAGAGATTTGAAATGCAACTCTGCTGCGACCGATGACAGACGGTCGTTTTCGTGGTAACTGGATCCCCTGCATGGACAGGCAAGAAACCAATGCAACAACTTGGTTCATTCAGAAACTACTGATAACTACTTGTGCTCTTTTTGCTGTTAATAACCAAAGAACCAGAGAGCATTCTCTTGATAAAATTCAATGCACCACTTTAATTGTAATATCCTAATAACATCTGAATAATATAACATGAAACCCAATGTTAGAATAAAATGTTCCTTACAGTTGTTTTTAAAATGAAGATTAAATCAATATGACAATTCTATAACATAAGGTGACTATTACATATTCCTTTAACAGAAAAACAAAGAATGCCCATTGCCAGTTCAACATGCGTCAGATTAAGCAGACAGTTCAGTCATAGTGAAAGGCTAGATCCCTCGAGTGCATGTCAGACAAAGCACACACAGATACGACAAGCATCACAACAAGATGGATGTTAATGGCACTACAAGCACATTACTTTAGCCCATTGTTTCAATGAGGCGTAGCGTGCTTATCATTTTCACACCATGCAAAACAATCACAGTCTCTTGCCTTGAGTAGAATAGTGGAAGGCGGTGTATTAATGTTTGATGACAGAATAAATGTATAACGTAACAATGAAGAGTGTCTTCTTAACTTAAACGGGAGTACCTTATTGTTGCCTATATCATGGCAAAGTTTTAAAATGTTTGAAATGTTCATTTCGTAAATCTTTGTGATAGGGCTGCACATGCACGGCCAGAATATAACGCATCATTTAAATCAATATTGACATCACATTTAATTATAGCGATTATTATTATTATTATCAGTACAGCTTTCACATAAAAGCACTGCTTTCACATGCATGTTTTGCAATTTACAACATTGGTCCTCGATTTTCTCCAAGGAACCCTTTTCAGTTTTATATGAACTAATAGTGTCAAAGGCAACACACATCTTCAAGTAAGGTCTGGATCAAACAGTTGGACTTCGGTCCGACAAATCAAGGCGGTCCTTGTCCGGATAAAGCTGGAGCATGATCCGGCTCATTTACAGTATGAGAGCCCTTTTTTGGGTGTTGGTCATCAATACACAAAAGTAGTGGCAAAATGGAGGAAGGGAGAAGTTAAAAATGAACTGCATTAACACATGGGGAGATTATTATTTTATTAAAATCTGAATTGTTTTGCAGCCATATCAAATGATAAGGATACCACCAATGCCTTAGAAGGACCATGTGCATACTATAACGTACACCAAAAGTGCAAAATCTTGATGCTATATTTACATCCAATATGTACCCAAGTAGATCTACGAAATACTCAATTTAAGAAGATCTGGAGACCCATATTGTGAACATATCCATTGATAAATAATAAGTAAAAGTATAGTATATAATAAGTATAAGTTTATTGTGCTTGTTTCGATGCAGTCAGAGGGCTAAAAACAACAAATCAGCGATCTACAAATTAATCTTGAATGAAGCATAACGCAGATATATCCCTCTATAAGAATGCTTTCCTATCTGTGATGTCCTATTTGTGTCTGATGCATCCGAGGATGTATTTTGATATTAATTGGTACCAAGGAATTTAAGGACTTTGGGGACATGGCTACCTGACGTCATTGGGACTGCTGCTGAGTACTTTCATGTGGTTGTGTTCCCCTGGGCCCTGAGGGACGGGGCGAGGGCCATTGGGGAACAGCTGGTTCCGCAGGTCGCAGGGAAGACTTCGAGAGCTGTGTGGTGAAAAAACAAACTCAAGAGCTCTGGCTTGGGAGGTAAGGGTGGATTGTGTGGGATCTGACTATGTTCAAGATTGTGGTTGGTGGCTGGTTAAAACAGACACACACACACACACACACACACACACTTGTTCAAGACACTATACAAATTGAATAGTCTCTGATACACTTATCGCACACACACAGAAGCTCACACCAAAACATTAGCAGGACAACAGCCCGGCAAAATCATCAGTGAAAAGCAAAGTTATGAGCCATGCAAGAAATAGTATAAAGTTTAAGAGACATAGATTATTGTGAAAGTTTAACTTTATTTCACCTACCTGAATCCTTCCGCATTAGGAATGAACAGGTTTGGATTTGGTGGGTCACTATGAGATCGAGGGACCTTTACAGGCCGCGGACTATTCCGGGGAGCTGGAAAGGAAACACAGCCAAAGGCCAGATTTAGTCAAGGAAATGTTAGTAGATAGAAAGACAACATCAGTGAAGTAATAATAGAGAAATTACTCAAAAGGTTATCATCATTTACAACCACATACATACCATATTATCACACTAAAGCTACTTTATTGTGTTGCTTTACTCCATTTCCCATCAAAGAGAGAAATGCAAAGATATATTGTTATGTGCAAAGCTTTTGAAGTTCCACCTGAAAGATTTTCTCTTAGATTTTGTCAAAAATTCACTTGGGTCGCATCTGGTCATCACGTTTAAAGCTTTATTTTTCATGAAAACTGCTTTGTATTGAGTTATATGAGATTTTTTTTATACTGCAGTGCCTGGTTATTTTCTGTGTTTTTGCTTTTCCGTATTTTTCAAGAAGGAATTGTTTGGTGAGCAAACAAGTTTTTCAGTTAAACCCTTCTTCAAAATCATAATTGAAGTCTTTCTACCAGGACAGTGGTAGTTTTAAACTTTTGGCCACTGAGAGCCAGTATGGAGTTGCACAGAGGGTTAGTCAAACTAGAGTTCATCATTAGTCTATATATTTTCTCTGATTTTGCAGACCAGATTTATTTCCTTGGCTTTTCTTGCTTTGTGACGCCATAAGCATGAACATAAAATTTATAAACAGCACATTTGAATATGTGACGTAACAGTTAATATAAGAAGGAGCATATTACCAATGTACAGGCCAGTGACTGGGCTATGAGGTTTTCCAATCACATGTCCAATACATTCATTCATCAAAGCTTGTAAATTCTGCAAAGAGATAAATCCAGTCAGAACATGACAAATATACATCTTATTCCAAGCACGTGCAACTTGTAGATGATGACAAGGAGAAGAGTGTTTCTACCAGGAAGTCATCCTCTGGCAATGCTGATATAAAGGCAGGTTCAATTGCTTGAAGGAAATCAAAACCCTGAGTCGCCCACCTGTATCGTGCAAAACACGGCATTTGATCAGTCACCAAACTTTCTGCTGCTGTATATTCAATCCTCTCCTTCTCTGCCATTTATGAATCGAATAATACATGCAGGCTTATTTACACATATTTAAGGAATGATACAGAACACTCACAAACAGGAAGAGATAGAAGAGAAAACGGAGACGACCGAATCGCTGTTGTATTACATGCAATATAAGCTTGGTGCTATTATAACGTAAAAAGCCAGTCAAGTAAAGGATTAAAATAAATAAATTCAATCCTTTACCTTTATTTTACTTTAATCAGATAATAATAGAAAAACAATCATATGCTGTAGGACCAAATTCAATTAACTGACATTTACTTGGGACAATAGAAGCTTTTTCATTTGTTGCACACATCAGCAGTTTGTTTAATCTGCATTTTTATCCAAGATCAATTACATTAGTATGATTGCTTATTGTTTAATGTTATTAGTCCCCTACAGAGAGACCATAAAGGCTTCCTTGGGGACACCACACTGGCTAGCAGACAATGCACCAGAGGGAAAAAATGATAGAAGGTTGAAAAAGTGACTTCAACTGGTAGAAAACAAATCCTTACCTAGGCTTTGTGCCCCTTCCACTCTCACATTTGGTCAGGACATAGGTCATCCATTTGCGGGCAAAAGCTATATAACGCTCGCCAATCCTCTGCCTGAACTCCCCTGACATAAGGCGCACCACCTCCTTGTGGTACTGGAGAAAACAAACAGTTATCAAGGGATATATTGAGATTACTGACCATAGTTTACCCTCATCTGTTGACTTCATGATCAGTTCAGCTAAACTGTTATTTGGCAAAACAATAGCTAAAACCAGTCAAAATATTAAAGTGGACATTTAACTGTTACGTTACAAGTTCTGATCAAAGACTACCTGACTAAGGGGGAACAGACTATGTGTGCATCTGAAGATGTGCTTTTTTTAAGATTATTACCTCAAAGGCAAAGTTGTAGCCCTGTATCATGGCCTCTCTGTAGTACTGATGAAGAGTGGCTGATTCAGACTCTTCCACCTCTGCCTTAAACTCTGTTGTGAACATGTATTCCACTCGGTCAATGGTGGTGCTGATTTTAATGCATAGCTGTAGTGCCTCATCCTGTAGTCAAGAGAGAAGGATGAGAAGGAGTGTTCAATTGAAAGTGATTGGTGAAACCATTCAGAGTGTAAAACACAATGCCTCTGTGTGAGTTTTTACAGCATATGTTATGACTTGATGCACCCATACGAATGTTTATTGCGTTCCTTTTTGAGAACTGATTGGCTGTTGATTGTATAATGTTCATAGAGCAGACTTTCTGGATAACCGATAGCAGTTGCAGTAAAAATGTGTTTGAAAGTAGGGCAGCAACATAATCTGGTATTGATAATGCTAAATAAACATTTCAGATATAGGAAATAATTCACGTGTGATTATGCAAGCACCTTGAGCTCCTCCAGAGCCCTTGCAATGAGAGGCTGACTTGATGTTTGCTCCCGGCTAAGACTAAGCAAATCCTCCATTGACTGCTGAAAGGCCTTCCGCTGGGCCACCAGGTGAGCTGACTGCATCACGATCAGGAGGACATTCTCCACCTGAAAGCAATTGGCTTAGTGACCAGCTCGTAAACATTGAATGGATAACATGCACTCATTATAT
The DNA here is from genome assembly GCA_037951165.1 of Lophius americanus. Lineage (NCBI taxonomy): Eukaryota > Metazoa > Chordata > Actinopteri > Lophiiformes > Lophiidae > Lophius > Lophius americanus. The sequence goes on along the minus strand of JBBDHG010000019.1, from coordinate 20,368,153 downwards.
TAAATAAGAGACATTTGAGGTATGCCCACAAACTTTAGGCAAAAATTCTACAACTTATCCATTACATATGACATATCCTCTGTTCCTTTGGGGTGCCCGATTTGCAGCATAACCTTACAATCATCATTCCAAGGAAAACTCAAAATACAAAATTTGTAGAGAAAATCTTAACATAAAAAGGCACTTGACATCCTGGTGTACATTTGTTTCAAGTTTTGTGAAGCTAGAGTCAAACGTTTATGTAATAGGCTCCAGAGAACATGACCACCCTTCGAACTAGGGCAATGTGTCAGAAATAATGGAAAACAATGAATTTGATAAATACTTTCCCAGTGTAAGTGTTCAACACCTGTTCCTGAACACATTCTGTGCAGTTGCAAGGCTCCGTCTTATCCAACCAATGTTTGTTGGGGCATGCATCACGGCATAATGACAAGATCAAAAAACACTGAGCAGACAAGTAGTTCAAGAATGTAGTAGTAAAAGAATGCTGTGTCTATTGTTTGGACACATTTGGCTTCAGTGAATATGACAACAAACTAAAACGATGAAACATAAACACTGCAGAAAAATATCTCTGCACCCCAGGGTAACACCACCAATTTGCTTAAGCACTTGCAAAATAATCACACTGCCGACTATGAAGAGTGCATGGCTTAAAGAGATTAACCAGCATTTCATGGCACGTGATCTACAAAGAATTCGAGAAGATGAAGTACAATACAGATGTCATTGCAAATTATACCACAAAGGATATGGATCCCAATTTTTCTACTTTATAAAATCGTCACATACCTTCATCGACTTCAAAGTATCAACAATTTCCATCTGTGGGACAAGTTTGAGCAGCTCTCCATCCCACTGAGCCCAATCAGAATCAGCAGTGGAGTACCCAGCCCTGTGTTTACTCATGAGGAGGTAGGCTTCATCCTCCGCTATTTCATCATGCTCTTTAGAGCAGTCTTTGCCAGCAGCGGCATTGAGAAGCTGCAGGATTAGGGGTCGCTGGTCCATCAAGCCACAAGGGACAAAAACCTGTAGCTCCTCCAAGACTGGAATCTGAACCTGGACATAGAATAAGATTAACTGGTACACACTGTACATGACCCGAGGACAGAAAAACAAGATATAGAATGTAGAATTAACAGAAAACCAAACATACCTTGACATAGTTTCTCTTCTTCAGTGCCTCCAGAAGACATGTCACTCCATTAGTGAGAATAAACTCTGCAGCGACTTCTAAGTCCTGTAGACAGGAAATAATATCAAATATATGTTGGAACATGCAGTCCCAGTTTTACGTTGAGCAGTGAAAACAGAGTCATGGTTATACTGCTAAGACAGAACTGTTGTGACTTTCTCTTTCCAAGGATTGATAGTTCTCTAGCAATGTGTCTCACCTTGCGTAGCATCTTGGCAAAACCCAGGGCCTTGGACGCTCGTTCCCTGGCCTCGTGGAAAAGCTCTTTCAGTGACCGACTGGTCTCAATAACAGACCGCCTCAAAGAATTAAAAGCATTTTAAGTTAAAACAACCACCACTGGGACAAAAACTAAAACACTTCAACACATATAACTACACCTTTACCTGATCTCATCTGAGGCAGTGCTGTCATCTGCACTTTCCCAGAATTCATTGCCACTCTTTTGCAGGCCAGCGTCAAGAAACTCTCCAGTCGATTTTAACAGCATTCCAGCAATATCACTACAAGGTGTAGTCACATTTAAATGATCAGATGCTTTTTTTCAGTTCTGATGGTTATATATATTCTATTATCTGGTATTGATACAAGCCACTGAGAAATGATGTCCCAAATGAAACTGAACATACCGGATGGGGGACATAATCACAGTCCATGCTCTGAACAACAAACAGCAGATATCAGAGGATGACATCCCAATAGAAAAGTTGGAGAAAAGCTACATTTTCAAAATGCAAAACTTCACATCTTTACTGTGCAAGGTTTTAAGAAAATACATGAATGATTCATGTGATATCAAAACTCACCTCACTTGTGCACATGAGATATGAGTGTAAGTTTTGTTTTAATATGTTGTCAAAAGAAAAAATTAAATGATAACCGACAGACGGACATGATGATCAGCATATCCCCCACATTAAATATAGTTATATAATGAAATCATTTTTAATATCAGTTTGATTTGAAGGAAGTGGCTGACCAGAAAAGCTTCCCGGACTGGGCTTCCCCTCCACGGATGTAAGGAGTGATGACCTTGGTGAAATGCCACTCCTCCTCCAAGAGGTTCTTTAAGCTGTGAGACGCCTGAGGCAGCTGCTGCAACATCTGGATCCAACTGTGCATGTAGTCAAAGTACACCTGCAAAGCAGTGTCAAACTTTCAGATAATCTTTTACAGGGGTTTCCGTGAAGCAATAATTCACAAGCCATTCTCTGCTGGATTGTATAATTTGACTAAAGGTTCTTAAAGGAATCTTACCACCAACATCTTGTGAAGGTCCTCTTCAAACTCATCAATATTGGCGTTTGTCTGCAAGCCCTGAGCATCAGTCACTACATCTCGCAGCATAAACTGATAATACTGCTTCATCAGGAGCCCACCTTTAAGAACCTCCTTACACTCGCGCACTAGCTGCATAGTACATACGACATGGAAAAAGACAAGAATTGGACTTTATATTTATATTATATACCTGCCATGTACTACACTTTTTAATATACTACAATGGTAACAATAAGAATTATGCAGTTTTTTACAAGACAAGGGCAAATAGCAACCAAAACTCCAAACACAGGAGTAATCATTTCTGCTACTCAACTGATTGTCTGTATGGAAAATACAGGATTAGCATCTACGTATGTGTAGTCTATTTGTTCTATCCTCTGTAAGTGTGCCATATCAAGGTGTCATAAATTTGACAGAAATAAGCATGGATAATAAATGCTGGCTTTAAAAATCCTACAAAAATTCAGCATGAGGGGTGCAGTATGAAAGAATGATACTATTAAATTCTAACTTTTAAGTGAAAGTTTTAAATCCTGCTTGCCTGTTTGATGCTGAGGAGTGAAGGCTCCCCAGCAGGCCTCTGCTCAAGTCGTAGTTTAAGGCATTCGTGAATGACATTGAGAATGACTCGGCATAGTACGAGGAATGCTGGACGAAAGGATGGGAGGTCCATGTCCAGTAAATCCTCCCAAGAAACCTGGTCTGCCCCAAGCTCGGGATGAGCATGACCACTGCAGGATCCGTGGCGTGATAGCTCTGGTAGATAATCACTGTACAAAATTGGGTCTGGGAAGTCTGCAAACTGCAGATAGGAGAAAAGTCCAGGGAAGATAATAAGAAAAGAAGCATCACATGGTATAACATGATGTCAGAGTCCATCTTGGTTTCATAATAATTGCAGTTTGTTAATGCATTATGCTTTGGATAAATGGTATTTGTAGTGTGTTATCATTAATTGACTTATCAATTGATGAGTTCATTCCCAAATTCTTTGCACCACAGCCTCAGAACACCACAATCCGCATCAACAGATGAGCAAAATCATAATGGTGCAGTAAATTAGCTAATTATCTGTTGAAATAATCCCAATAGCAATCCAAAACTCTTAACTACATCTAGTATCTTTCAGGGCCTCAGCACATACTTTGGTGTTCAGAGCTTGTGTTGACCTGGACTCTAAGTTCCAAATATTTTTCTTTGAGGGCCTGATTAAATTATTAAAATTTCCACTGTAAGCATAACAGTTAGACGTCTGACTGGTTTTGCTCATTAATTTGCAGCTAATCTGCAATGCAGTCACATCTGCTTGAAAACAGTACACCTTAGCATCATCATCACTGAAATATCATACATGTTATTGGAAAATCTATCTTTTACGTATATGAGCACAAACATGGGACAAAGACTGGGCATTAACTGAACATAACCAAAATAGCCCAAGCAAGATTACCAAGAACTAAGCAAGATGTAATCTGACTCGTGGGAATACTTTCCCAATGTGCAAAAACATAAACGGTCTTCTTACAAAAAGTATGTCATGTTCAATTATGAGCCTCAACACTGTCCGACAGGCGGTGGTTCTTCAAAATGATGGTGTATACCATGTGTCACAGATGACCCTACCCTCATTGGAGCATCCAAAACTAATCACAAATTTGACTTGTTACCATGGAAGCAAAAGCACCCTAATGCATTTGAGCTTGGTTAGTGTGTGCAGAATCTTTTGTATCAAAATATTCATTAATATCTGTGATCTGTTAAAGAAACAACCCAACCATCAAAATGAGATTTGTGACCATGAAAGAAAATGACAGAAATCCCCAATTTTTGTCCTTTTCACTTAGATTCAATACACTTATATACAAGATTCACTTATACACAATACTAGGTGGTTAATTAGAGAGTTCCATGAAAGATCTTTTGTGTCCATGGAATGAGATGTCCCAGGCTGCCAGAAAAAGTTCAAATATGCAGAAAGACTATTCCATGTTAGGCACAGACAAGGGTAAGACTGTATATGAAAAAATATTTCTAGTATTTTTCTAGAATTATGACTAAAATTACCATTTACAAATTAGAAAATGAATCAATGTGGCCCAAATTAAAATTTAGAAATAAAATAAAACATTTAATGTGACCCTAATCCTCTTCTGTCCATTTAAAATGGGAATACTGAATATGAAAATGCAGTTTTCTGGATTAAGAGATGCATTTCAATTAAATTTAGCGCGGTAAATTCAATTTTAAACTACTGCGTGACTAATATTTTCCAAAATAACATTTACAAAACATCTCTAGAGTACCCCAAAGAAAATATCCATATGAGTACATAGGAAACCCATTTGCGCAATACTGATTTAAAGAAACAATAACGTTACCTCCAGGGAGGGAGTGTGGCGGAGCAGTGCTGCTCTGGACCTCTGAAGAGAGCGGTCCATCAATTTGTGCAGTCTGAGGATGAGTTTACGCAGTCCCATCTGTTTTAGAGCTTTATCCACAAACGGTCTGTAGATGGCTGTGGGGCAGGACAGTCCTCCTCCTGCATTCACTTCTGCGCTGACTGAATTAGCATTTGAGAGAAACTCTTCTGACAACAATCGAGAAAATTTAGGTGTCAGGGATGGAGACAAATCTCCATCTACTATGTGCCCTAATGTGCCATCCTCCTCCTCAGTGTCCCTGTCCTCTCCCTCACTTTCAGCTGTAAAAGTGGCTGTTGAATCATTCTCCTCATCCTCCTCGTTCTCCTCCTCCTCATTGCCACGAGAGCAGCGAGGTGAAGGTATCTCAAACACAGGCCAGCCGATACGGGATAGGTCATGGAGGCCCAGCACGGTCGCCATGACGCGCAGTTTCTGATTGAGGTCCTGGGTGATATTGAGCCACAGACAGAGCGCCTGCACCCTGCCCTGGAAGTCTCTTGCTGCATACTTTTCATAATCTTTCTGCAGTGCCTGCAAAGAGGGGTACAAAGCTTCCACAGACTCTAGCAACTCCATAACACGCTTCACTTGCTCGAATGCCAGACGTTGGCGCTGAAGGTGCTCCCTGCAGTCGGCACCAGAGCCAAGGGGCTCTCCTGCATTCATTGCTGATGAGGGGAAGGCGCTAAAACTCCATTGATCAACTCCACAGTGGTTGGTCTCTGCTACAGCAGGTTCCCTCTCTTCTGTGCAGACAAGATCTGGCACACTCTGATGGACTTTGTCAATTGTTTTAGAACACTGGGCACCTCTCAGGCTGGTATAGTTGACCTTGAAGTGCAGCACCTCATTGATGATATCAGGGATGGCCTGTCGGGCAGTGAAAAGAAAAAGGTCTTGATCGTTTGTTGAGCGTCGTGCATGCCACGCCTGCAGCTCTAACCATATGACTTCATTGTTATGACCCATGAAGGCCATGTTCTCCAGACCTCTCTGCTCCTTCTCCTTCCTTTTGGAGGACATAGATGTGAGCTTGAGCAGCAGCCGCAGCGTTTCAAAGAACTTGAGGCGGTCGGCGGGGCAGTCTGTCCTGGACGTCTGCCGGTGGGTTCGGGCAATATGGGGCATTGACACCGGAAGTTTGCAGCTGCTGCAGCCCAAGCTCAAGTAAGGCTTCCTGGGATCCATGTTGAGGGCACTGAAAGGACTCGACTTTGAGAGTGGATCTAGCATGAAGGAGCCTTCAAACGTCTTCTTGTGGTCTCTCTCTGTGGAGCGGAGTGTGGCCCTCTGCTTCTTGCCCTGCTTGTAGCTGTGTTCTTCAGGGGTCTCCATGAGCCTCGGGCTTTCTCTCAGGGCAGTTGGGCTGAGGTCTGCTGAAATAAAGAGTAAAAAACACCATTGGTTCAATGCATGCAAGATATTTCAAGAAGTTTTCATCTGTGCTTCACCTAAATATATTTAACAATTTGCCTTTGTTTGGAGACCGAACAGCACTCCTCGCCTGACAGCTCCTTTGATGCTTGCCAAACATGCGTTTCATCTGACGGCGAGAATATGGAGGTGATGTGCCATACAGAGGTTCCTCTTCCTCGCTTGGAGAGTCCCAGTAGGTCTCCACTTCAGAGTTTGGTTGCGATGCATCTTCCACTGGATTGGTCTGCCTATCCACATGTAAGATTGACAATTAATTTAATGATCTCATTTTGCCCATTTTAACCCACCAGCCATTTTATGGGCTATGCAGTGATTATTTTTACCCTTGTCCTGACCCTTGTCCTGAGTAACAGCCAATCCCCTGGATGAACCAATGGCCGTGCCAACGGATAAGGATCAGCAAATTCGGTGAGGTTCTGAATCCATAGTAAGTTTGTTCAACTCTTGGCACTAGCCAAAATGACTGCTACATTTTTGCAAAAAATTTGACAAATTGTAACCTACCAAACATCAAGCTCTCCTTAATTATTAGGCTTAAAACCAAAGAGTTCTCACAGCCATGTTTGTGACTAAATGATTATCATAGTCCATGTCAACAGATGCCAAATGAGAAGTTAAATCTGGAGATGCAAAACACTAATTTCATTGTCCACTCATAGCCGACGAAGTGCAACCACATGCGGTCATAATGAGCACCAGTCAAAAATCAAACATGGGAAAGCGACATGAATAGTGAGGGAAATATGAAATTTATGTTCCACCTAGCTATTTGATACGGATGAATTGGGGCAGTTCTTGCCATTAATCAAAAATAATTGTGGTTAAGTTAGGTAATTGCAATCACATGATGAACTGGAAGAGATCGACAAGTCAATAGTATGTTATAATAAAACTAATGTATATGGAACATCAAACAGTTATGGCTTGTTAGTAGCTATATCATGGTATGCAACAAACCTCCTCTAATGCGATAGTAAACAGACTACTATTCTGCAACTAGAGCGAGAGTGCTGCTATGTACAGCAGACTGATGAGTCGTCTGTCGTTTGGAGCCGGAGTGGCTGCCTCCAGAATGCACAGCAGCAACGCTCTGTGCACGACCACAACCTTCCAGACGCAGGATAATAAGCTGTGGGTTCTCTACTGGCACCCTCTCTTGGTCTAGGTAAACATAATGGCGCAATCAGAGAGGGAGAAATAGTAGCCCCCATCTAAGCGGTCTGCTAAATCATCAGCCAGATTCTATCAACCAGAGTACGTAGAAGTTGTTGAGTATAAAAATGGTGTTTGCAAAACAGCTTGAATAAAGATCAAATTTCATACTTACAAGTTTTCACTGCAATATTGTATATAATAGAAGCACCGGCTTCAAGTCAAGAAACTAAGTAGTCACTTGAAACACTTCTCGTAAGGGGAAAAAAGGAAACCGGTAGTTCCGGCAGCACGCCTTTCTAGATTAGAATGTCAGAGCTTTATTCCCTAATGCCTTTGAGAGGGATTTTTAATGGGATTAGAGAGAAAGGTTTAGAGAGAAAGGTTGGAAGGTCTGCCCCCGCACACCAAAACAAAAAGAGGCAGCAGGGGAGGGGCATAAAATGAGTTTGCTCTCTATGCTGGTCACCATGTGTCCCTCCATCGATCATCTGACTGGGAGGCATTCTCCAACACGTGCCTGTAACATCTGTGCAGAATGACTGAATGGGGTACACACTCAATGGGGAGAATGTGTGAGTGTTAAGGGGAGTAATTGGGAAGTGCTTAAGCTACACACCAAGTTATGGAATGATTAGCAGATACCTGCTGCCGATCCTGCAACTTTATAAAATACCAGATGCAATCCTTTAAGACTTCATGAATGCAACACTCTGCAAAAATGAGTAACTCATGCATGAAAGGACACTGGTGCCTTTATGAGCAGATTGTACAGAAAATTGTGGGGAAACTTTTACAGATACAGAAAGATATCGTACGTGTAGCAAGAAGGCATTTAGTAAAAAAAATGGACAAACTGTTTTAGTGATGCAAAGAAAAGGATGTATATCACAAAGCTGCAAATATATCCATCAGGAGTGAGCTGTGCACACATTTGTAAACATTCCAAAGATGTGCACTGTCTGACGACAGAAATAGTACACGCATGGTAGAACGAGAACGAGACCAAGTTTTAAAAAGACACATCTTTATGCAGAACAGCATGACTTAATCATTAAGGAATGACAGCTGAACCAATGACGCTATTACTGCCTGTTGTTTGGTTGCCATGGGAAGCCCACAAATTATGCTGCTGCAGGAAAGGCTGCACAAATTCCTTGTCTGAATTCTTTGCTTTCTCCTATTTCTACATGCAGGTCACGGAGAGGAAGTTCCTGGCCTGCATGTCCTGCATTTAACCATAACTGAACAACTCTTTCTCTGCGTGGCTGCGGCTGATGCTGTAATTTTATCAATGCAGATGGTGTCTGGCTGGTCTCAATGGCTCATCTGATGGTTCACTGGGGCTCCAATAAAGGCCGGTGGAATGCTCGAGCCCCTAGGCAGAAACATTGGGTGCATAATAAAAAGCACAAAATTGTGGGTCTTTTATGTAGAGCGACTGCAGCAGTGATACCAAGGGCTGCCAGAGTCAGGGGGGCCTGACCTTTGACACCAACCGTCCACACTATTGTATCAGAAAGGGGCACTCTATTGTATAATTGTGACACGTGGCCCGGGAGGCCCACAGCTGAATAGCACACAGCTGGGTAGTGAGCACACTTGCTCACAATGCCAAAAACTAAAGGGGATGTTTTTGAGAGAGAAGAAAAGGAGGAGAAGGTGGTCAGGGTTTTTTATTTTTGAGAGTATACTCCCCGTGTCAGGTCATGCTGGCCACAGTATATGATTCTTGATAGGCCAAAATGGAGGCTTTTATCTCTCCCACTATAAAAAGTTATCTGTCTGCCTGTAATAATTCCAGCACAAAGGTAAATATATGTATATATATATAGCGTATATATTATATATATACGTATAGCTATACGAATAAAAAATTATACAACAGTACCTCTTCTACACAACAGCAGCATTTCTGCCATTAGTCCCTAATGAACAGTCAACTCTAAAGCTACAAACAGAATCCACAGCCATTGCCTCTCAAAACTCAGGAACAATGTACAGAAAATATTTGACCCTTCCCTTCTCTCGAACAGAGGGATACTGCCAAAATTGGATGTCCCAACTTCCCCCTACATGTAACTGTGCAAAGTAAATGCAAACCGGAGGAGACTGTATCTGCAAAACATGATACTATATGCAAACAGCCACTTAGATTTACAATAGTAAGGAAGACAATGCATCATTTAAACACTGTAGTGCTTATGTCTGACCTTATAAATTACAACAGGGAACATCGTCAGTCTAAGAAAAGACGTGCTATTAATCAAAACAAAGCAGCCACATGATCTAAATGCAGACACTGCTTGCAGACTGTGGGCTGCAGCATGAGGTAAAGGGTGTAATGACACGTTTTTCACCTTATGTTAGTTGCATCATAAATGCAGGGTGGGCTGTGGTCTGCTCCTCCTTGGAAATCTCATTTGAACGAGTCATGAGCAACACTAAGTTTCAACATGCATTTAAATTTTTTTTGCAGATGAACAATTCATAAATGTAAAATCAATAAGATGAACATGTTATATTGCAGACGTTTACTAACTTCCATATCTTCTGAAATTTATCATCATATATCTTATTCTTGCAGCAAATAGATAACATCAATAGTTTAGTAAGATTGTGTTTAAAGGAACAGATGAAAGTGACAGAATGTGAAAGCAAGTATACGTTTTCCTAAGCAGGTGTGGGCAGAAACAGGAAATGGACAGGAAATGCTACAGGGTGGTCCATCTGTATCCTACAGTCTATGCTTCTGGCAAATGCAGGCGTAAATGAGTTCTACCTATGTGCGGCTCTAGGTTGGAGGCAGATATCTACTGCTCATAGTGCATCATATCCTGAAATCTGTGGAATGCTAGAGAAACTCAATTTTCTTCACACAGTCTTTTTCAATGAGACATTAGTGACAAAGGATCCATGTAGTTGCAACAATAGTGCACTCTGAAAGAGATTACAAAGCGAGCTCATAGGTCATCTTTCTCACAATAGTTGCCAGTTTGAAATAACCTTGCATTTAAAGTCTATATAAGCATGGATTTAGGTGAATAGAGAGACCTGTCTGTTCAAAAGACTAAGTCATTTTTGCATGTTGCGAAGCCTTTGTCAGTCTACTGTTAGAATTGAATGACCAAATTATGAGTTGTGAACACAACACAAGTTGAACTAGTGAGTTACTGAATGCTGTGCAGCTTTTTACATGCAACCGTTCTTGCTTTTCCCAATTTAACATATTCTCACTGCTTTGCTTTGGAAACAGAAACCTCATCACTCCCAATGTATGTAAATGAACTCTTGATTGCCAACTTTACCTTTCATCCCAAAATCTGCACACACAGTATAGAGACACATCAGCTTGGGACACTTGCATTCGTCTAGATAAAGAAAGTTTAATTGCTCAGTACTTTTATTTATGCAACAAAGCTTCATAGCAATAACAGTAACAGGGCCAATGTTGCACAATCATGCAGTTTGTCTGTGGATCCACTTTGGAGGGGCTACAAGACAATATCAACTGAATGGTAGGATTCTAAGTCATTAGAATATCTCACCAAAAACAATCTAAAAATAGGATTGTGGGTGACAGAGTTGATACAATAAAACACAAAGTAACAAAAACAGATACTGTGTTCTGCACTCAGGTTTTCAAGACCAGTTCTTCACTTGAGAATTTATTTTTCAGCCAATTTTCCCACATTTTTTACTGACATTTTAACAAAAATATCTGTATGTTTTACTTACATTTTCAGAATAGACTCATTACTTTATTTATTCTGTATATCATGCAAGCAGATTAAAAAAAGGACTACAGATAGAGCATTTATGATTACAAAATAGACGACAAACATACTCTGATAAGCAACAATATTAAAACCAATGACGTGTGAAGTCAGAGTATCATTGATAAGCTTGTTACAACGTCACCTGTCAATGGATGCGATACATCAGGCAGCAAGTCAACATATCGTCTTTGAAGTTTATATGCTGGAAGCAGGATAAATGGACAATCGTAGGGATCTGAGCAAGTCCGACAAGGGAAAAAATTGTAACACAACACTGGTACAGTAGATCTCTAAAACTGCGCATCTTTTTGGCTGTTCCCAGTCTGCAGTGATTAGTACCGACAAAAGTTGTCTAAAAAATTACAACAGGTGGACTGGACTGGCAACCAGATAATGGACACCCAATGCTCACTGCAGGTGTTGTCCAATCCCACAGAAGAGCTACTGTAGCCCAGATAGCTTTTTCAGCTAGTAGCTGTGTAAGACCTTTCTGATAGGAAGGTCTTACACATTAACACAGTCCATCAGAAAGCTATTTTGGTGAAACACAATATGTGGCAGATTTTTTTCAAGTTAAGGCTCATCAATGTTTGCAAGAAGAAAAGGCGTGTGGTGATTGTTTTTATATCACTAGGTTTCTCCTACCTGTGGTCTACATGTTCATTCACTCTGCATATATCATTTGACTGTGAATGACAGTTAATAAACATCGTAATCAATTTGATATCCCTAAAATCTTCTATAAATTTAACATGTGGTTCAGTTACACATGGACAAAACAGGCAGTATAAATGTAATTTACTTGTATGCTTTGAGTGCATTTTAGACATTGTATTTTTCAATTTAACTCGATTAAAAATGAATACGTCTACTTTTACAAGTGTTTTCTTAAGTCAAATAACTGTACCTCTACTGAAGTAAAGAATGTGTGTGGTTCAGCCAACTTTGCTCGGCATAGTGAAAAACAAATACTGTTTCTCTCCCCTCTCTTATGCAGACAATAATCAACTGCATAGGACAGGGGAGAAGACACAACAGGAGATTCCTGAGGGTCTGGAGGAGATGCGCACATACCACAAAAACAGCTCTCCAATGTCTGTTTGCATGCATTCCCCAGTGAGATTGTAAAAAGAAAGCATGGTTCAGAGAAAAAAAACCTTTTCACCGTCTTTCACATGCAGCGAGATGAAGCGAGTAACTGCTGCACCAACATCTGCAATATTTAGGCAGACATCAGCTTAGAAAAAAAAATTATGTCAATAAAGCAGATAAATCAAACCGTTAAACTATTACATATATCATACATCATATCGTGATTCAGAAGAGGAGAGCCAGACAACAATAACAAGAGCGCCAAGTGCAGACTGTAGGATTAACAATAACATAGGAGCAACATGCTAGCTACAGCCTGCGAAGTTTTGGCTTCACTCTTAGGATATAATGCAAGGTCTGGGTGTTTCAAATCATGTATAGGACACCTTAAGGTCAATCTTCTCAGCCCACATTGTAAAAAAAATCTAGCTTAAACGCGGTCAGTGTCTGTTAGTGAACTTTATGATGAACAATGAAGTGACAAGCGACAGCTAACCTTAGATGTTAGCTAGCTGGTTCCCTGACATGTTGCTATGTTACAATGCATTATATTACCTTATCATTTGGCGAACATTTTGCTTTTCTCAACAGCAATAGGGAATCAGACGAGAGCCTAAAATCTGCAACGATGCACGCGTGAAAACGTTTCTCGGAAAAGTTTGTAACTCCACTGTGTTGCAAATGCAGTGACTGCAAGCATACCACTATTTGACAGGAAGTGGATTTCTGAGGGATGCGCAAGCGCCCACATAGAGCCGACTGCAATGTCATGCTCAGCTCCCTATTTGGCAAGTGTGAGGTCCTGATGGTGTCTGTTGAACGAATTCGCATACCTGCTGGGCTTGTTGCGATCCGGAGGCTCCATAGCAAAGCAGCGGCTGATTCTAGCCATGCATGGACTAAACCATGTCCATCCAATGTCATACACACTTTGCACCGTTAAATATTTGCAAGAGAGACGAACGTGAGTCTCTTTTGATCACTTTCTAACCGCCGGCACAGTTGACTCCAGTCTGTGCGTATGCCGTCGCCATCTTTCCAACGTTCATTGAGGAGTGCCACACTCCTGCATTACTACGGCAACCCGGATTGGTCACGTACGGTAATACCCGTGTAGGACCCCGTTGCCTATTTTAACCCTTGTATCACATCCACGGTGAATCAATTATGCTGTTGCCTCTTGACTGATTAAACCAATTGTTGTACTTTATATCACTTTTCCTACAGTGCGGTGGGAAATCCACTAAAAGCTTTTCACTTAAGTTAATCTTTCATGGCAGCAGAGTTTGCAGATGTCAGTGAGAGACTGGGGACCAGTTTCAGATGGTCCCTCACAATCACTGAGAGCTTGGTGCAAACACCACTAGAGTACTGGAGACCCTGTGCGATATGATGTCCAGGCCCAGCAACGCCCTACTTTATTTTATTAAAATTTACTTTTGAGTGAATGTAACCACCAGCCCACTGCCAGATCAACATAACTGATAAACCTGGAAGATATATATATTTTGCAGTTTATTTAATCCTTATCTTTTTTTAAGAACTCTTAAGTAGCTATGCAGTATTTTATCTATTTTTATAAATAATCTCCTGCTTTTAAAGTTATTGGGTTTTTTTGTATAATAGTATGCATATAAACCAGAACAATATATGTACTTGTCTTTGTACATAACTGTGAGTTGCATTATATTGATTCAGTCTGTCTTGTACTTCTTTTTTATCATTACATTCTTTATTTATTTTACCAGATAAAATGCACATTGAGATTCAAATCTCTTTCCAAAAATAACCTATCCAAGAGAGCATAATACAATCTGGTACCACAATAGACATAGTGCAATATATATATATACACGACTATTATAAGCTAAAAATTAATAAATCAAGATAATCAAAGACTAATTAAATCAAGACCAAAATGATTGCAGTACAATTTTGGAAGCAGTTACTGTGACCAAGGGTTAATATGTTCCTAATAATTCTAGATAGATTTAAAATCCCCCGAGGTGACAAGTTCTGAGTTCAAGTTCCTCCTGCAAATTATTCCAAGAAGAAGGGGGAGCGTAGGTAAAATTGCTGTTCGCTGTTCTAACTCTCGTTTTTTTTTTAAATATTTCCTGTACATATTGCATAGTTGACAATAGTTGATTTGACGTTAACCATGACATGGAAAATCCCTTTGTTGTAACATCACATGAGTCTGAGTTTTCCATACAGTAATCTGATTAAGCAATTTGATTCAGGAACACAGTGTGCAGACAATGTGTGTTGAAAAATTAGTTTTCACACTGAATTTGTCTCAGAGCAACCTTCCAAGATAGGGTCTTTAGACAGGAGGCTTATAACACAGGCACTTTTTTAGAGCCATTTAAGTGGATATTGTGGGGCTGTGGGGGCCCCTTGTGGCTTTGGAAATCCCAACCAACAATTATTTTTCTGTGTATTTCATTTAGTAACACATATATGCGTCTAGAGTTCATTGCAAGATCACAGAGTGGTAAAAAGCTAACATGTCCGTAAGCGGAGTATGAAACAGTGTTGATTTTCCCTAGCATGTTTGAATCAAAAACGTATATTATGTATTACACAAAGTGACTTTGGGTCAGCTGTCCTTTTCCACTCATTCCCATGCACTCAAGAAAAGTGTGTAAGTATCTACAGCAACCTATGATTAATTATCCATATTAACCCTAGAAATGTCTTAGCACTTACATCTGTCCAAGCATACATGCAAGACCACCCCTACTGCCACCCTGCAAAGACAAAGCCAAGCAGCCAAAGGGAAGAAAGAAAGTCCTAAATTGGTTGTTTAAGGTAGCTAATAAGGAAAAGGAAGGTGTGAAAAAAAGCATCTTTTATCAAAACCATCCTGTTTGTTTAGTGGAGAGTGGAGGAGAGAATCCATGCAAACAGAAAGAATATGCAAACACCACACAAAAAGACCCAAATGCAAGAGATTGTTTTGAACCTGCAACTTTCTGCAGGGACACAACTGTGCAACTTACAAAGCCACAGTGCAGGAATAAAACAACTGTCATGGAAATGTTTGATTGAGTATGTTTTTCTTTGATTATTTGGTACTGGTCACTTACAGTCAGGAACAGACTGCAGGTTGCCTCGAAGTTCAAGCAGTAATTTCTTGTAAACACTTATTCAGGTCAGCGTTATGACGTGGAGACCGAGGTGGACCCTTTTCTGGAGCAACTTTTATGAAAATATTTTATCATTGTTTTACTATAATAATAATAATAATAATACATTTAATTTATAATGCACTTATTGAATATTATTCAATAATATTATATTTTGTAATTGTAACAACTGTGTTTGGAACTGGTCCCTGAAAGTCAAACAAGCCAAAGGGTATCACGAAGTTTTGAGAAAAACTCTAACTATCTCCAGCAAGCTAGGACTGCCAGACAATGTTTGCTGATCCCAGTCATCCACCGTTCAGGGAACTTTTATGGTGATGTAATTGCTGTTTGCGTATTGCATTTGGCGTGGACATAGCCGAAGTTCCACAAAGTAATCCCTTAGGATATTAAAGATTTCCTTGTCTCTTGGATTATCTATATATTTGATAAATTGTTTTATTGGAAAAATTGTGCATGGCATTGGAACAACAAATAACTTTAAATAAGAAGAAACAAAATACAGAAACAGGGATGGTATTCACATCCTTGTTTGATAGAAATACTGTCCGATTGAACTGCCATTTATTTTTCTTTAAATCATATGCAAATATATACATTTTATTATTAATCACCATCCAACCAAGGATCATTAGGAGCGTTCTAAAGAGACAAACATGATCACAGTATAAGAAAAACCCTCCAGAGAGGTATTTCCAATGACTTATTTACATACTAAAGCGTCTTCCATCAGATGCTTGATAGGTCGGTTGTTCCTAAACACATCTCTTCTTTCTCTGCACCGACCTGCCCTGTTGTTTTCCCTCATCCCCTTACTCTCTCTTAAATATTAAACGTATCAACAGGTGGGCTACTGCCACAATAGCCACATCGATGGTTTACGATTGAAACTGACAGGCATGAACACAACCGACTTACTGCTGGAAGAGGTACGTCATGACGGCATTTGTTACCGAGACATGGATGCTGCCTTCACGTATCATTTAAGAATGGGGGTAAAATAACTAGGCTCCTGCACTTCTCCTCCTTGTAAAACAAATAAGACATAAATGATAGATAAGATGTTGGAATTTTTTTTTAAAATATTAAAAAAAGAAAACAATGAAAATAAAGTAATTTTGTTTCCCAGTTCAGCTGCATATACGATGTAATTTTTGTTGCCTGAGGACAAACTAGTATGGTGACCGACAGGGTTTTGAAGATATTTTTTAATTTGCAATAAGAATTTTGTGTTTTTGTGTTTTTTGTTTTCTTCCATGTGTTCTCCTAAGTTTGCAGTACGTTTCCCTGTCGACCACTGACATTTTGTCATGAATTTGTGGGATGAATTCA
Organism: Lophius americanus; assembly: GCA_037951165.1. Taxonomy (NCBI): domain Eukaryota; kingdom Metazoa; phylum Chordata; class Actinopteri; order Lophiiformes; family Lophiidae; genus Lophius; species Lophius americanus. The sequence continues at coordinate 20,351,301 of JBBDHG010000019.1, read as the reverse complement.
AAACCTTTGAAAAACAAATTTTCTTTTCCACCAACACAAATCAAGAACAAAATTTAAATAAAGTAAAATTTGCTCTAATAAAAGGGTTTACGTAAATAAAATAAAATATTAAAGGATAGGTACCCGATTTCGATGTCTGATGCACTTTTCACCGTATGATTGTAATATTTCCGACAGCACGTGAAAGCATCAGCTGCTACGGCAGGTTTTACAAACGGAGGACTGTCCTCATTAGAGCACTGTATCTGACGGTAGCTGCATCCCTCCACGTAGTATAGAGTAAGATAATAGCACACGTGAGGTGGAGATATAGATACAGCTAGTGTGTTATTATATGTCTATAAACCAGTAAGGCAGCCCAAAAAAGACGACATCTTGAAAATGCTCCAGTCTTTCGCCAGTAACTCGTGTGTGCGGCTGATCCAGACGCATAAATCGACTTGGTATTTTGCGTCTCTGCTTTTGGGGTACCTTCTCTATGTCGTATTTGGCGCTGTTGTTTTTTCTGCGGTTGAGCTGCCTTATGAAGACCTCCTGCGTCAAGAGCTGAGGGCCGTCAAAGCCCAATTCCTCGAAGAAAACCAGTGCCTGTCCGAGGAGCGTCTCGAGCGCTTTCTGAAAAAAGCTCTGGAGGCCAGTAATTATGGGGTTTCCATTCTCAACAATGCCTCAGATAACTGGAACTGGGATTTCACCTCTGCGCTGTTCTTTGCGAGCACCGTACTCTCCACCACAGGTAAGAGACTGAGGATGTACACCAGAACTTCAGATGCTGCTTCAGCAGGGCACGTGCACAGCGTCATTACCAATATATGTTTTTAAGCCCTAACAAAAACAACGAATGCAAAACATTGTGAATGTATTGGAAGGCATGAATAGGTGAAAATGTGTCATGCTGAATTTGAAAGCTACTGGCAGTGGCGATCCTAGACTCTGCGGGGACGAGGCAAAGAGGCCCATTGCCCTATCAAATGTACTCATAAACAAGAAAAAACCAAAACAAAAGTAAGAAAAACACACAAAAAACAAAACAGAAAACAACTACCACAAACACACACACACACACACGCACGCACGCACACACACACACACACACACACACACACACACACACACACACACACACACACACACACACACACACACACACACACACACCTGACAGTAAATCAATGGAAGCCCAATATGTGACTTTATATCCAGCCATGGTATAGACAGAGAGGATGGTTCCAACTTAGTTGGTAATGGGGGTCGCAGCGTATATATTTTTAAACATTTTGTAGTTTATTTGATAGGGACAGATGCAGCTGATACACGTTACTCTACCAAACTCAAAGTTTAAGGGACTGATATATTGCAACATTAGTCCCTACAAGGGCTTTTATATAGCAAAGAAGATGGAGTAGAGAAAAAAGGCTGTTAGAGTAGTGTGTTTATGGGAGGTTAAAGGAGGTTTATAATCATATATGAGTAGGTTTTTGACACCCCTTTCTCCAGATAGTAGAAAGGGTTGCTCTCCTCCTGACAATGCAGCCCTGACTGTGTTGGGAGCGAAAAAAGCATGCATAATTTACCATCCTTCATCACGTTGCTTGAATAACTTCATCTATTATTCAATTTATTATAATTACCTGATGCAATTGTTTCAGTTTACTGCCAATATGTTTAATAATAATCCAAATGTGTTCCATTTATCAGTCCATTACTAATCGTCCATCATGCTTTTGACATTGTTTTCAACCATCTGATGATTGACTTGTGATTGTTAATGACGTCTGGTTACTCTCATTCTGCTATGAGCGGAAAATTAAAAATTATCCATCAGCATCTCCAATTGCTTAGCTATCAGGGAGCTTAAGTTTTTAATGAGCATCTCCTAGCGTGAATATCATGGATGTGGACATATTTTCTGTTTGCTCCAAGTGACAAAAGAGAGCCTGATATCCTTTAACAGGCAATCTATCAAGTTTGCTGCAAAGAACATAGTGGGCATTCCACAAATCTGAAAAAAAAACACATTTGTGCCACCACATACTGCCTGCTAAATTGAGACAAACCACTGTAACCCCAATTCAACCAGGAATTTGAGTAGAGAGTAAAAAATAAATATTTGGTAAAATTCTTTATGTTATTATATAAATATTAAGAAAAAGTCAGAAAAAGACAATTAAATCATTAATCTCAATTATTTGTATGGTAAATAATCATTAACTAAAACTTCATGATTATGACTGCTCTCATTTCAATTGCAACGTGATCCGTTGTCTGTCTTTATCCACAAAGCTTTATGTTATTCTAACTCCCATGTTTTAAATGTCCGGAACCTGTTTGGTAAGTAAGAGCCCTTTGGCAAAGTGTAATTTGGGTTTTTGCTGTACAAATTTAAGCAGAAGTTTCAGGATCCGAAGCACACTAACTTGAGATGATGCTTCTGTCAACATCACCATCTTTTTTTTTTGTCTATTTTTCTCTGAGGCTCTCCCATTCTAGACAAAACCTTAAAAGCAAATATTCTTTTGTATACTTTACCTTCAGGGAATTGGACCTTTTTACACGGCACACTGAGTCATTTTCTCTAATATAGCTTTGCACAAAACAACACGTCTTGCAGTGAGTTAAGATAACTTCAGTCTCACTAACTTCTAGCAGTTATTTTTTTATACTCTATATGCAAAGCTGTGCATATAGATGCTGTGTCTGCATTAAAAAAAGGTCATAGACTGTGGAGATCTAGATCAGAAAGGGATTATCAGATAGGGACTTTATGTTCAATTTGCATTTATTACTTGCTCTGATACCTTTGTTTACATGTCTTTCTAAACCCAGCAACTGCTGTTGATTGGCATGTGGTGTTTCATGTGTCATCATCAATTATGACAGACAGCCCTGTTTACAAAATACTGGCCAGACACCACAATGGCAGTTACTGCTGTGCAGCAGTGCAATGATCTAATTCTGAAGTATATTTGTGTAGTATATGTAGAAGGATATACGATATATATCATAATTCACGATTTAAAATAATGAGGGTCACTAGTGGTTTTAAACATAGAACGTATTCAGTTGAACCGGGAAAGGCTTTGCCTGCAAATACTCATGGTATGGTGGTGCAGTGGTTAGTGCTGCTACCTCACAGCAAGGTAACGGGTACGAATCCACCTCTGCTGGCATTTCTGTGCAGAGTTTGCTTGTTCCCCCTGTGTCTGTGTTGGTTCTCTCCATGAACTCCAACTTCCTCCCACAGGCCAAAAACCTGTATTTTTGGTGAATTGGTGACACTAAATTGCCTATAGGAGTGGTGGTTATATGTGTGAGTGGTTGTATTTGCTGGCCGTGCGATGAACTGGCGACTCATCCTGGATGTACCCCGCCTCTCGCTCAATGTCAGCTGGGATAAGCTCCAGCCCCATGCGACCCTTAACAGGATAAGCGGTTGATAATGAACGAATGAAGGTAAAAACACAAACTAAATATGAATATTTTAGCCCAACAACAATATTTAGTCCAACAACATTATGCAACAAGCAATGGTGACAATCCTTAATTTGCATACTCCTGCTAGAGTTGTCACCTCACAACACAGAGGTTTAGAATTGGAACAAGATCTGAAACCTCTGTGAGGAGTTTGCATGTTCATGTGGTTTCTTCTGGGTGCTCACTTTTCCTCACACAGTCCAAATACAAGCAACATGGGTGAATAGGAGTCAAAGTTAGCGTGAAGTGTTTTTCATCTCTGTGTGTCAGCCCTTTGGGGAACTGGTGATCCATACAGGATGTATCCCACCTCTCACTCATTATCAGGTGAGATAGGCTCCAGCCCCCCAAAGGATGAGCAGTTATCGAAAATAGATGGATGTTAGATTTTTAAAATGATACGTTCAAGTCTCAAATAATCTTCTATATTTGCCTGCAAAGCATTCAATTAAACATTACCCTGTTTACTGCTGCTTCTGTTATTTTATTTATCAGTGGATTTGTTGACAGGACAAAGTGTGCGTGAATGCTAACCCCGTCTATCTAGAATAAACAAAGTTCAAATAAGACAGAAAAAGACTGAACTAGAACATGTACCTCCTCCAAGCAGCTTCATGAATTCTAGGAAGGTGACGCCATGATTGGCCCTACTCGGACTCTGATTGTGTTTGCATGACGATGACTTTGCTCAAGTAGCCCCCTGCTGAAAGAACTTTGACTAAAGGTCATGGTGTTGCCAGAGTAAGATTCATGAAAAAATAATTCTGGATTCATGCCGTGATGTAGATAAGCCTCAAAAATAGACCTCTTGTTCCACTCAGCAGGGGATGGTACACATAATAAAATTTAAAGCCATTGAAAATGTTTTGATTAATACTCCTTACATACATACAGACAAGCAAGCAGCACCACTTACATAACCTACTCTATCTCTCATTGGCGGGGGGGAATATCATTATGAAACTTTTTCAGTCTGCATATGAACATGTCCTGAAGAATCTAAAGCATTATCAGTTATTTTAATTTTGCCACATACAAGTCTGTGTACCTCAGTAAGATAGCCCGACGTTTGTATCAAGGAGTTTCTTTTGTTTGTGTTGCTGTCTATGTGTGGTGGTTGAAACGCATGGTTATAAATATGAGTACCCACCTACCATGAAGTGATGGGGGAAGGGTTCCTCAAAAAGTTTTTGTCACATTTTACGCAGCAATCAATGATACTTAGGAAGTGATGCCTTTTGATGTTTAGGGACTTTTTTCATGTGAGTTTTTTGTTTCCATGGCTACATGTTATAGTTAGGCTCATTCTCTGAGTGTAATCTGCGGATAGAGATATGCTTATTTCAGGCTCGTATTTAATGTTGACTAATTATTGAGTAGGCTTTTATTTTTTATATAAATTAGAATAGTACAGATGCCATTGTGCAATTAGAGCAAACAAACATGGTGTGCAGTCAGTGGATGAATGGTTGCAGAGATTCCAGGTTTCAGACACAACACAGTCTCACAGGGATTTGTTGTAGATTCTGACTGCAATCTGGACAAATGACCTGTGGTAGTCTTCTGTCTTACACTGTGGGTGTAGCAGTCTGGCACTGAAGGAGCTGCTCAGAGCTCCCACAGTCTCCTTTAGGGGGTGAGACGTGTTGTCCAGGATGGATGTCAGCTTGATTACCATCCTCCTCTCACCCAAGAGTCCAGGACAGAGCTCGACCCCATGATTAGCCTGCTGAGAATCAAAAACAAGGCAATTTCTGCTCATTGGCCTAGGTCCATGGGATCCGAGCATTGTCCCTAGTCATTATTCAGTACAAGACTTATGAGTGTTCCAATGAAATACACCCACTGTGGGGAATCCCGAGTGTGCAAAGCTTGTTAGAAAATGTTATCCTCTCCTTTATGCGTGTCCTTCTGGCAGCTCTCCTTTTTCTAACTGAACCATTTTCTGTCCTATAGGATACGGTCACACAGCACCACTGTCAGATGGCGGGAAGGTCTTCTGCATCATCTACTCTGTGATTGGAATCCCCTTCACCCTCCTCTTCCTCACTGCTGTGGTGCAAAGAATCATGGTTTTCAGCACAAGGAGGCCCATCATGTACATCCACAGGCATTGGGGCCTGGCAAAGCCACTTGTCGCAATTGTTCACGCTGCTGTTCTCGCCCTATTGGCCATCTGTTGCTTCTTCCTTATCCCAGCCGCCATATTCTCAGGGCTTGAGGAGAACTGGAACTTCCTGGAATCCTTCTACTTCTGTTTCATTTCTCTCAGCACAATCGGCCTGGGAGACTACGTACCCGGAGAAGCCTCGAATCAGAAGTTCAGGGAGTTCTACAAAGTTGGCATCACTGGTGAGCATTGGTCATTCTTTGTATTGGGAGCATATTTCATGGTAGATGTACTTGAACTTATTGTCCGATTCATACAGATTAATTAATGTGGATGTTTTGGCGTATTAGCCTGAAGATATTGACTTACCAAGCCTCAGAAAGCAGTGTTGTTTATACTGCCAGTGTTTTCTCAAAGTCAGGACCTCATTGCGAATAAACTCAATTAGTTCCTGTTACAAAGAGGATATAACTGCTAGATTTGTTTGCATTGGAATAACAAAGCTCTCTTTATCACTTGATTTATTACGCAAGTCAGCTAAGAAACTCCCCAAAAGTATCCCATATGTTTGTTCCACATGTGGTTTGGTGTGGTAATGTTCTCAATAGAAATGGTTCCAATGTACCAGAATTAATGTAAGGAATTATTCACGAGAGAGCATATAGCAGATTTTATGACAGGGAACTTTGTCCTAGGTGTGACTCAATCAGTTTGATCTATTTTTTTGACCCCATAAGTTAAAACTTACATCATACCATGCTTGAATCACTAATATGCAGATAAGATTAAGATATACAAAATTCTCATGAAGAACATTTATTTAAGCATTAGATGTAGCTGAGCAGTCATTTTGTTTTAGATGTATCTTGTAATACATGCAGTACCTGTGTTTTATATCGGCTTACTTACAACTCACCTAGAAATCACAAATCCTATTTGTTCCACTCAGATTTATTATGTACAGCTCAAGATGTGGAGCAAATAAGATTCTACTCACATATTCTGCCCTGACAGGTATGGCATCATCACTATTTTTACATGCGTTGCTATTAAAAAAGCACTAATAAAAAGCCAACCCTGCTCCCACATGCAGTTTTACAGAAGTTGCCACAAGGAGTACAGAAATACTTATAAGCCACAGCATTAATAAAGTAACCAGTTTTAATGCTGTGGCTGGCGGGTATATGGCAACACTTTTTTTAATATCACTGTTGTTTTTGGTTAAACAGAAATCAGCCACGAGATTACAACTGGTTTTAATGTTAAAATGTTGCAGTTTAAAAAAGTTTCAGTAGCTTTGATATGTTTTGAAGATTTGGAAGCGTCTGTAGGCTGCTATAAAAAATGTTGTCAGAAATGATATTCTGCTTTTATAATGGCCAGTCATATAGCACAATGTTAGCTATTTGCAATATAGTGCAATATAGCACTCAGGCGACTTGGTGATGTCCCCACCCACACCATGGGGCACACTCTGGATCTTGGCATCACTGACTCTGCTCCTCTCAGCAATCTTCTTGTGTACGATTTGGGTGTATCCGACCACAAGGCCGTCTCCATGAATTGTTGCTTGTGTCCCCCCTCAATAAGTCCAAACATCAAATCTACTTCAGGAATCTGAAAAACATCAACCCAGAAACCATGAGAGTCGACCTCCAGCATCTTCTTTCTGCCAACTTTGTATCACCCAATGACTCAGTAGATTTGTACAATAAATCCCTGAGTAGCATCCTGGATCGTCACTCCCCTGTAAAAACTAGAACAATCACCTTCTCCCACTCAGCCCCCTGGTTCACCAGCGAGCTACGGAAAATGAAGGCAGCTGGGCGTGTCCTTGAGCGGCGTTACAGGGCTTCAGGTCTCACTATCCACAAGCTAGCCTTTCGGGAACACCAAAAGGCCTACTCAAAGTCCCTTAGAGAGGCTCGTCACTGTTCTACTCCAACATCATCAAAACCAGTCCTGGAAATTCTAAGCAGCTGTTTTCCACTATCAATCATCTTCTTAAACCACAAACTCCCCCACTTACAGAAATTACAGAAGAGCACTGTAATAATTTCATGGCTTTCTTCAAAACAAAAATTGACTCAATCCGTTCTGTCCTTTCTGGTTCCTCTTCTCTACCTATCCAGTCTGCTTACTCACAGTTTGAGATCTCCCAGCCTCTAAGGTGTTTCCCAGAAATCTCACAGCAGGAGGTTGAGGTTATGATCAGGACAATGGAGCCCTCCACCTGTGCCCTCGACCCCTTTCCTACAGCCCTAGTGAAAACTGACATTTCTTCCAACAGTACCCTGATCACCGCTGTAATAAATCAATCCCTCCAGTCCGGCTGTGTTCCATCTGCCCTAAAAGCCACCATAATCAGACCACTCTTCAAAAAACCTACTCTCGATCCAGAACTTTTTGCTAATTACAGGCCCATTTCGAAACTCCCATTCCTCTCCAAAGTTCTGGAAAAAGTAGTTGCTGCCCACCTCCAGGACCACCTCAAATACAACAACCTCTTTGAAACCTTTCAGTCTGGTTTCCGCTCCGCCCACAGCACAGAAACAGCTCTGCTTAGAGTCACATATGACCTACGGATGGCAGCAGATGCTGGTTCACCTTCCCTCCTGATTCTCCTTGATTTGTCTGCTGCCTTCGACACAGTTGACCATGGAATACTCCTACACCGCCTACATCACACCACTGGACTCACTGCCACCGCCCTAAATTGGTTTCAATCCTACCTCACTGACAGAACAGAATACGTTTCCCTTGGAAGTTCAAGGTCCCGGACACACACCGTCACCTGTGGGGTCCCCCAGGGATGAGTCCTTGTCCCCATTCTCTTCATAGTATACATGCTCCCCATTGACCGTGTCATCAGTCGAAATGGACTCTCATTCCATTGCTACGCTGATGACACCCAAATCTACATAAAAACTGACACATGTTCCTCCGCAGCCTCTCCATCCTCATCGTCATGATCATCTCCCCTGTCAACTCTCTGCGGTTCTCTGGAGGAGATAAAGGTGTGGATGAAAAACAACTTTCTCCAGTTAAACAGCTCCAAAACCGAAGCCATTTTAATTGGCACCCCACATCAGACCCAGTCTTCCTCCATAACCAGTATTACCTTCTCTGGTCACGACATTCCCCTCTCTTCATCAGTCACCAACCTCGGTGTAAGATTTGACCCCTAACTCACTTTTGAATCCCACATCAAACACATCTGCAAGATCTCCTTTCACTATCTCAGAAATATTTCCAAACTCCGTTCTTCACTCACCATGAGTGATGCTGAAAAGCTGGTCCACACGTTCGTCTCCTCCAGACTGGATTACTGTAACGCACTTCTCATCGGGATCCCTGATAAAAGTCTTCAAAGACTGCAGTATGTTCAAAACAGTGCTGCAAGGATCGTGATGAGAGTGCGTAAACACGAACACATCACCCCCGTTCTTCATTCCCTTCATTGGCTTCCCATCTCGATTTATTGATTATAAGATCTCTCTCCTCACTCACCAGTGCATCCATGGTAACGCACCCCCCTACCTGAAAGAACTACTCACCCCACTGACCTCAACATGATCCCTCCGTTCTACCAACTCATACCGCCTCCTCCTTCCCGGACTAAGCTCAGCACCATGGGTGATCGGGCCTTCTGTTCTGCTGCCCCTCGTCTGTCGAATGCCCTCCCTGACCATCTCAGGGCTCCACAGACGACTGACACATTTAAAAAAGGACTTAAAACTTTACTTTTTAGCAGAACCTATAACTTTAATTAACATTGCTGCTTTTTGGTCAGGCTTTTATATGGTTATTATTTTATTTCTTTTATTGATGCTTTTATCTGCTTTTACTTTGTAGCACTATGAGATTTGATCCAAATGTAAAGTGCATTATAAGTGAAATGCATTATGTTGCGTATGGAAGAATCCATTGATTGTGCTCCTGCAACAAGCTGTCAGCAACTCTGGACGGGCTAACATTGCCTGGAATGTAGAAAAAGTCATGTTCAGTCTGTGGATGTACACAAACTGTATACGTGTGTGTGCGTGCATGTGCGTGGGTAAGGGTACCAGCCACAGCCATCATTCATCAAATACAGTTTCAGTCTATGGGAGGAGAGAATGCTGTAATATTATGTCTTTGTTCGTACAAGTAATACCAGGCATATTTTTAGAGCTTCGTCAATGACAAGTTGCACTTCTACATTGGAAGTGGCATTACCGCTATCAGATATCAAGCACTGACTTGATGTCCAAACTAAATAATGTTGGTAAATTTATTTTTATAGTAAACGTTATACTGGCTGCAAATGCTAGGCTTTTTCAAGTTTTTTTTATTTAAAGCACCGTTATAAGATATTTGACCTCTTCCTGGTTTGTTTTAATCTTATTTTAAACCGTGTCTTCAAACAAAGATAAGATATTCGCCATAGAACAAAGGCAACACAAATAAACTGCTGAATACGTGTTTTCAATTATTATTGCATGCATTAAATTTAAAAAAAGGTTTTCTACCGACTAGGCCTGTGTGACAAAGTAAATGTCCCCTTAGTTACTAAGTGATAAAAAAGTAAACCTACCAAACTGCATTATTAACTGGCTGCAGAAACTCATGGCTGGGATTACTACCAGCCCTGGTCAATTACGTCATTACTTAAATAGACCATTTTCAGGAAAAAGAGGTTGGCATGTAGGTCTCACCAGTTGCAAGCTAGCTTATACACAAAGTTGTGTCTAAGGCCCTCTATTATGTACAAATGGAAAAATAGTGAACCTTCCTAGAAGTGGCCAGCATTCGAGAATTCCTCCAAGAACAGAAAAAGGCTCATTCAGGAAGATTCAAAAGATCCAAATAAAACACCCAAGGATCTGCAGGCCTCTCTCAACTCAATGATGTTCATTGTTCATATCTCCACTATTCAATAGAAACTGGGCATATAGAGCATCCACACAGAGTGGCGAGTCAATAACCTCTACTATCCAAAAGGAACATTGAGGCTCGTTTGAATTTTGCCAAAACACACTTTGATGACTATCAGAGCTTTTGGGAGAATATTCCATGGACTGATGAGTAGAAAGTTGACGTTTTTTGAAGACAGAAGATTGAATACAACTCTGAATGGTTGAAACATTCCAAACCTGAACCCCGTTGAGATGCTGTGGCGGGACCAGAAAAGAGAAGGTCATTTTCACAAACCCCCAAATGTGTGTACTGCGAGTGGGCCAAAATTCCACTGCAGTGATCATAAATGTCCAGTTATCAGGAGTGTTTGGTTGTAGTTGTGGCTGCTAAGGATGGCACAACAAGCTATTAATATAAGTTTGGGGGGGCGAATACGATTTCACAGTTGCGATTTGGGTATAAGACAACCTTTTTTACCTCATTCAATAAAATTATTTTTTAAAACTTATTTTCTGTGTTTACTTGGATTATCTTATGTTAAATTACGTTTCAAGATCTGACATAGTTTATTATAAAATACACTCAAAAATAGAAGACATCAGGATGGGGAAATAATTTTTTCAAAAAATTCTTTATCTTGTTAATTCATTTGCTAATTCCGGCTTAACAGATTTAACATGCCCCTGCTACAATTTCCTTGCAGAGATCAAATAATAATTCCTGGTTCTGATAGTGTTGTAATACTACTGTACACCAGGGTTTGGTTCTTTAGTCTTGGCGGTAGTGGCTCAGGTGGGTAGAGAGGTCATTTCCAAATTGGAAGGTCAGCAGTTCTATCTCGGGACTTCTCCTGCAGTCTACATGTTGCTGGGTCCTTGAGCAAAACCCTGAACCCCAAGACTGTTTGCTGGGAGTTTCACAGTGGCAGCAATGGCTCCTCAGTGTCAAATGCAGATAATGCCTCAGGGTTTACTTACTGATAATAAAGAGTATACATTAATATCAATCTGTGATCTGGACACATCTTTGGTTCCTTCATAGTTTCCCTGCAGTTCTCACGTTAGATGCTCCCACTGATGATGAAAAGTGAAGAGGAAACCAGTCAGGGATTTAATTGTTTGTACTGATCAATCAACATTTGAATGTCTGAGGTTTCCTTAAGTCTCATCAGTCCACAATGCTCGCGAACTCCACTGCCCTCTACTGTCAGCTTATGTGAACCACAGGTCTAGGGCCAATTCTATGTAACTTCCTGTATTATATATACTTTAATTTGCTAAAACCATATTTTTAGTCTATGTTACACCACCATCATGAACTACATTTGGGGGAAAAAAACGAAATTTCGGGTCCCGCAGTAGAAATTGTAGAAACTTCAGAAATACATTCCTTCTTACATATATAAAACATCCTTAATATCACTAACTTACTGTGATATTTGATTTATCCATAACAGTTGATCTTAATATATATGATCTTGCTTTGTAATAATATCCAGGTAAATATGGAATACTCATTTTATTTTTTGTCACTGTTACCTATAATTGAAGAAACAGTAAATATTCACAACATTCTCTTTGAAACTGAAATATATTGCTACACATTACAATACTGGAATTACAATACCAAGAGAAAAATGGATTATTCAGATATTTAATTTCATTGCTTATGTCAAAAATAATTCATAAGATTTGATTTGTACCAATATATTTTTGTCTGTGAAAAAATGGAAGAATATTCATATAAAGCTATTTTCTATACTACATCAAAAATGATTGTATAATCATGTTATCAACAGTAAACAAACAAGTTGTTTACCCAAAGGAAGAAGAAACATCTACAAAATCACATCAGTCACAAAACCACAAGACTTTTGGAAGTAGGCTCCATAACTGCAGTGGTGAAATATAACTACACTGACTTCACACATCTTGCTTTATAAGGAATAGTGCAAAACAAAAACTACAGTTGTAAAAATACTTCCACCTTGTGTCATACATGTATGCGTCATCAAAATCATACAAATATTCAATATAATCAATTTTTCTGCTCCACTTTTCATTCTCCAGATCTGAAATACTGTTAATGTTAATACTAATAACGAACGCAAACGTTTCATGTGAATTTCTAAATAAATCAATTGACGTTTTACAAAAAAAATTAAGAAGTCCTAATTAGTATATCCAGTTTTATTCGCCAATATCCACTGCTCTTCCTCCAATTACCTCTTGATTCAGGAAGAACTTATCAATCAAAGTAATTTAATTCATTTTAAAACAAAAAAGTTTCATGCAGTACATTAATGTCATTTTGAGTGACTGGTATTTGTCACAGAAAACTTACAAATCAGACTGATATCACGTCTGTTGGGCCATACTGCGATGTACACGTCCATGATGACTAGAATGAGTTGATAAATGACAGTGACGGACATTGTGCCACCTATTGATGAATGCGCTGAACAACTACATTATGATCAAAAATGTCCTCCTGACTCATCTGAAGACATCTAAATATCAGTTATGTTGGATGTGATCTTCTCAGCGTTTTGCTCATTGACATTGATAAGATGATATTTATGAATACTTTTTTTCTAAACTTTAAAATTTCTAATTAAAATATAATATTAAAGGAAATGAGATATAACTCCAGAAAAATGTTCTTGAAGGAGAAGTTTACTCATTCGTCCCCAGCTTCTGTTTCTCATCAAAGTGAAAAGACAATCGTCCAAATTTGAAGTTCTGAATACTATGCTCAAAGGAATTACTGAACATAGATGAATGATTTGAACATTAATAGCAATGTCATAATATGTACAACTTAAAGGATTTTTTTGTGTCCGCAAAAGGTAACTCCAACCATTTTGTTCAGTTTGACCACAGCTATACTACTATAATAAGAGATTTAATAGTAAAGTGTATTAAATCCAATAAAAAACTCACTGCTGTGTTCTGAAAACATCTAACACCAAATTTGGATCTCTTTTTGTTTCAGGTTTAAACTACCCTGTGGTTCATGCATCATTATGGTTTGGTTATGGATATGACAATATTTAGTTTTAATATGTTGAAACTAAACAATTAATTCACTATAACTGATTGCTCATACTTGTTATAATCCCTGTCCTTGACTCTGTTTGTCTCATCAGTCTACTTGATACTCGGTCTGATTGTCATGCTGGTGGTGCTGGAGACCCTCTGCGAGCTGCAGCAACTGAAGCAGCTGAGGAAGATGTTCTACTTGAAGAGGGAGAAGCCACAGGATCGCATTGCCTTTTTGGAGCACGACCATTTGTCTTTCAGTACTGTGTCCAAAAGAGCCTCAGCTCACGATGAGAACAAAACCCATCCGTTTGTCCGTGCCTCCACTCTGGTCTCTCCCAATAACGATTTCACGACCCAGTAAACACCATCAGAGCATATATCTATTAAGGTATGAAAATGTGGAGCATGGTTGATGCCAGTGGATAGAATGAGTAGGTTAGTCTCAGTCTGCAAAGATCAACTCCGCTAATTTCTAAATCCACCATTCAGGATCCATTAATAAGAGAGAAAATAAATAAATAACAGTGACTATAAAGACCAACTGTGTGATGAAAGAAAACCCTCTGCTGAATTTATTATTCAAAGGGGCCAAGCTTCTCCAGGAGTTTGATGAAATATGGCATGTTCAAGACTATTTTAGAAAGTTATTCATCTCTTAAATCCATTCGAACATGACAATTGATGTTTTAGTCACAAGACGGTACATAAACATGTATTTATAAATTGAGGGCATCGACAAGTACATGGAATAGGTGTAATAAGTTTATGTTTTGAGATGGGCAGTTTTGTGTCATGTAGATCAGTAAACTTAAAAGAGATGAGCCAAAGTGTAATAACAGTCTAACAACAACTAGCAATTATTATTTGAGTTCAAAAGTTGTGTAAAGTATATTTTTAGGTGGAGTTTTATTGGATTCTTGTCAGTCGGACTCGGCGCTAACAGATTTTTTTTTTTAAAGAAAAAAAGCATATGTGGGTCAGATGTGCATTTTTAGATTTAAAAAAAAGCACTTTGAAGAGTAGACCTACAATTTCTAAACAATTATTAGTTTCAGCTCAGAGGAAGATTTGAGATATTTGAAAGAAATACATTTTAATGAAAAGTGGAAACACTGTCCTTTATGTGCAAGTATGTTATTTCACATTTATTTTGTTTTGGTTCATCTTTATGAAGTTGCTAAATCTGCTGGTTCTCATATTTCATATTTCAATGTGAGGAGAGTTATTGATCTACTGATATGTGGATGGTGTCAACATGTTGAAGTGGTTTGCGAGAGTTTTGATTTTTATCTACTATTATTTATTGTTTTGTCTCAGTGTGTGCTGGACTCTGAAATGAAAGTGAAGTGAGTGTATCTTCAGAAGGGAACCATAGAGGGCCATCTACACTGTTGCATATTTAAAGAGCGCTCAGTTTTCACATGTCCTGGATCCTGGCAGGAGTATAGACAAAAACTGACAGAAAGAAAAATTACATGGTTTAAAGATCTCATCCATAAAAACAGCAGGATATATTTTTTAATGGAAAATTAAACTTAGCTTTTATTACTGATGATCTGTTAAGGCTTCAAAATTGCTCTTAGCCAAAAAAGAGCAACTGATTTAGTGTACTATTTATGTTGTTTGATTGTAGAAATCTGTTTTTTTTTTTTTAATATAGCACTAGGACCAATTTTTGGATTAAATTAAACAAATTTTCTGCTAGAAACTGTACATGTTTGACATTCCAAAAGCAGCAGAAGTTGAACTAAAATGATCCAGTCTGAGACTATGCAGGCGTGATCCCAAGCCCTAACCTGGCAGGTTTTTGGGTTCAGTATATTGATATAATTTGTTGGAGTGAAGAAATAATTGTCTGACAAAGAAGTCATGTTTTGCTGAGAAAAACAAACAAAACACTGGCATGTTGGCCGGAATACAATGTGGTCTATAAAGGGTTCATGCCAACATGACCTCAATCCCCAAAGGGTTCATTTGATTTCCCGACTTTTTTCCGTACGACTGAGCATTTTAAAAATGATATCTACCTGAAAAAAGGAATGACTTACCCATATCCTGTCATAATGTAGATCTACTGAGTACTGAAGTACTGTCACACACATTTAAGTAAATGTAATAGAAAAAGCATACATTGGTTAAGGATTTCAACTATGTTTTAGTCTCTGTATGGTGATGAAGTTCTGACCTCCTCTTTCACGACCTCATCGCCAAATCAAGACACAGTCACAGTCGTGCACAAAATTAACATCGAATTTTAACATCTGACCAGAGGGCAGTGTTACTCCTTGATGCTATGCTGGCTCCTAGCACAAACTGAAAGAGTCATGATTGTTTTTGGCTGCGTATCATCTTCTGATATTGAACTTTCATAATATATTTATAACATAATCAGGAGGATTTTATTTAATGTATTTTGCCCACAAGTGTAGACCTTCATGTGAACTGTGAAACATACTAATACTCATAATGTCAACTGAAAAAAATGGAAAACTTGAATCTTGCAAACTTGTGGTTTATCTATTATTGTTTTTGGGAGACACATTGAAATACTAAAGACAGCACCTCTTCCCTTAAACATTATCGATGTTGTAAGTGCAACGATGCATGAGCATTTTGGCTCGAAGGTGAAAGCGGTCAGTTTAAGTAGTTCTTGTTCCATTCAGGTTGTTTATACTATGTCAAGGATTACAAATAGGAACAGACTTCAAAAAACCCAACGTATTCTGGGAAAGGTAACATGAAACATGGAATATCTGGAATCGTTGGTTTCTGTACATATCGCTTCAGTTTTGAGGGTTTGTATTGTCGAATCATTTGCACACTAAGTGTTTTAGTGTTACAATACTTATATTGTAATATTGGTTGTCCCCGGAGCATCAAAGTTTGATATAAAAGTAATTTCAATGTAAGAAGTGAGTCCATGATTTGTAAAATATGAGTCGGTCTTAAATAAAGACGGTTGTTTATTCACTTTTAACTCGACTTTGTGCTCCCTGTATGTACATGAATTTACAATAAAAGTCTATATGAAATGAATACACTTACAATGTGAAAGAGAATAATTTACAGTATTGGAGCATTGGGTACTGAGGTGAGGTATTTATAGTAGTTACAGTATACATGTTTGTGTAAAGTGTAAATTTCACAGTTCAGAACTGATGTTTATTTACTGTATATAACAAACATATAAATAGCCTTGTTTAAAATAATATGCATTGAAAAGAACCTAGCACCCATATCTAAACAGTTGTTTTTACTCAAGAAAAGCATATTTTTTTCTAATGTTTTAGTCTGCCATTAAATATGGGACATTAAGTGTCACATAACAAAGACATTACAAATTAAATGACAACCAATTTCAACATATTTATTCATATTCATTATTTAACAAAAATGTACTTTATTTTAACATCTTGTTTTTAAAGAGTTAATTTATGTTCCTGCTGAATGGTGAAAGATTTTGTATGTCTATAGCATCAATATCTGATAATCAAACATGAAATTACTGTTAATTTCAAGGTAATTACTTAGTTGTGACTTTTTTCCCCATTCATTTTAAAATATATTTTTTTTTTTTGTGTTTGACTGCATTTGTAACAGCAGCAGGACCTTGGTGGATATTTCCATTTATGATTGAGGTGCAGAATAACGGCTCGGACACACAGTACATGCTCTCAATCTGGCATTTTATTCTAGTGGGACGATAAACAGTACTCAGTCATCACAGTGTATCACTCCACTGCACACATCTGATCTGTGTATCAAAGATTTAAACTTAATCATAACATGAATTGGAAGCGTCCAAGAGTTAGCTATCAAGTACAAGATTAGCTATTATACTATTTGTGCAAACATGGTCCTGTATGTTTCACATGTCAACGATGGCAGCAAAAACGATTTTGAACGAGTAAACATCTTAATATTGAGTGCAGCAATGCTAACGCGCACCTGCCTCCAGTACAGGAGTATTTTCCTTTGCTGAGGTAGGCCAAGTTGTGCCCTGTGCACCAGAAGGACCCTAATCCCTGCAGTTACGCTCAATGACCACCAGGTGGCATGGAACCATGTACATGAGGGAATACAACCACCCCCACTGAATTTCGCCCAAGATTACACATGTGCAACGTTTCACAGTCACCACATCATTTCAAAAGAAACATACTAGACAGAGATACACAAATATCCCAACTTGAAAACTATCCCCAAAAGCATGAAATGGAAAGAGAGTGGTGCCTAACTCGTAACCAACTCCTGGAAGCTTGGTTCAGTCTAAACCCCACACAACCCTTAAGACATAAACAAGTCCTGCATACCTGGACAAGGACACATACATGGTGACGAAATGACAACCAAAATCAAATAAATATGGTGGAAAATGAAAAACAAAATAAATAAACATATCAACACTTCAAAACTGTCACTTCACTGGAAAATCTGAAACACTGACTTAGAAGCTTTACCAACAAGGCGATCAGAATCATCCACAACACCCTGGTTGGATATCACATGCAGCAACCAGTTAACTGGCATCACCAGGCGCCCAACCCGTGTCCTGACACTGTGTGCTTAATTGAATCAATGCGAACGGAGGGCATGTTTAAACTGGGCGAAATGTTGTAACAGACAAAATGTATGGTGAGTGTGCACTCTGAGAGCTAACAGAAGAAGCATGTGTCAGTTTTCATTGTCAGTCTTCATCTGTGACTGATGGTCTGAGCTGAAGATACAAGAAGGCTGACAGGCATCAGCGCACAACTTTCTTGTCCAGTCACGGAATTTTTGATCCAATAAGTGGAAGTATAGGCTTTCACATCACTAACAGTGTATATTGTGGACTCACATCGATCAGCAGTCTTTCGTTTTCCTCTGTCACGTTGGTTTGAGATCAAAACCTACAACAATGGACTTCCCTTTTACCCATTTATTGTAGAATTCAGCCTGACCAATCTGCTCTTTTTCAACTTGTTTCTGTGCATTATACATAGCCTCCTGAAGGTCTTTTGTTAAAGAGACCACATAGTTGTCATAGTTGCTCTACCATGCATCAGGTAGAAAGGAGCATAGCCTGTGGTCTCATGTAAGGAACAGTTGTAAATAAATGTCAGAGTCTGGAGATGCTGGGGCCAATTACTCTTTGTGTCAAGCGAGAGGGCTTGAATCATCCTACCCAGTGTTCTGTCGTTCGGGACTTCCTGACACCAGCAACCATCAGCAGTTCACTTATCAGTTGACTTTCAAACCAGGCACCCTGATCCGAATGGATTCTTTAAGGAAATCAAGAAGATTTTTTCCCACAGTTGTTTGCAACCTAACTAGCAGACTGATCACGACAAGGGAATGCTTGAGCAAGGCTCAGAAAATGGTCCGTCACCACCAACACGTCAACAGACTTGTTGTTAGAGATCCTCTTTAGTCCAGATATCAATACAGACAACTTCCAAGGGTACTGAGGTCTTTATACTCTCCAGAGGTGCTCTTCCTTCTGGATCGGCAGTTTTGCTGACAACACACCTTGGAAAGTGGACATACATAGTCCCTGACGTGTCGATCAATGTTGGGCCAGAAAAATCTCTGGCGGGCCAGACTCAAGCTCGTAAATTGCCCCTAAGGACGAGCACAGTCGTGGATGCTCTTAAGGACCACAGATCTGAAGGAGTCAGGGACCACAAACACATTATTCTTTCTATCAGAATACAGACAAAAGAACATCCGCAAGGGGGATTAGCTGTGGAAGCTGGGGTATCAACAGCTCGCATTCTCCCACAAGATTACCACAGGATATGAGGAGACTACGTCCTTGGCGAAGGACTTGTTATTCACACACTCAGACACTTAAGGCCTCTGCTCTTCCATACAATCATTTGGACTGATTTTAGAGCACCTAAAGACTTCTGGGACAGAGTTGGAAGAGACAAGGAGTGCTTCCCCAAGGAGCTCACTGAATATTTGCACATTCTTGACCGCACAGATCTGCAAAAACCGGCTCCAATAGAACTTTTTCAGGCTTCTTCACTCAATTAGCATGCCATAACATGCCAACATGGCACCAAGAGTCACTTTGTATCCAACACTTTTATGTGTGTATTGAACGATTATAGTGACAGAGATCCATTTGTCATACAGCTCAGCTGGAACATGTATGTGGGAGTTTCCTTCAGGAACTGTACATCCTCCCTCACTGCACAGATCATCTATTTACTGCACTGTCATGAGCTGAGGTCTTACTGGGACATGAACGACTTGCATGACCTGGTTTGAAGTTGTGAAACACAGATGGTCTGACAGACTTTGAATGAATCATTCTGTCGTGTCATTATTATCATGACAGACCGACAGCCTCCGTCATTGGTGGAGTGTCACTCTTAAAGAGGACGTCTCTTTCTACGCCGTGAGGGATGCTTTTCATCACCAACCTGCACCTTATTCAGAAGTTCCCTCAGCATTGTCATCATATGTGGGGTGAGGGTGAGAAGTCACTCTGAGGAGCAGAGTTTTGCTGGTTCTGAATCATCCCCAAAGCCCCAGAACCTGCAAGGACCAACATAGCTCTGTAATTTGCAACATACAGTCAATGACTGATTTACTGACTTACTTTTACAGTGCAATATCTGGCACAAAGGAATCCATATAATACATGTCATTGATTCTGTTTCAACTTAAACATTCTTCCCAGTACCAGAGAAAGTGTTGTAGTTTATTGTCACGGATCATGTCTCAGAGTGAATTTAATTGGCTGTCTCAGGGTCCTGACCGAAACACTTTTGTGTACTCATCAGACGTATTTCCTATTGAACATAAGTGCAATTACTTCTGACATGAAAACATCTCTCACTACAGAACCACTGAACCCACACCCATGATGTGATCATTTTTAACTACCTGAAGAAAGAGGAGGCAAAGGGCGCTCACGGCAAAGTATTTATTTGATGCAAATTCAACGTTTACAATAACAAGTAGGCGCGTAGCATATTAAAATAATTGCAAAGTAGCAAATAGTTGAATACAGAAAAAATAGGCCATATTCAGAACCAGCACTGCTTGGCAATGATGTCTGTTCATTTACATAATAGCAATTCCCTGCACCACGATCAGACACCCTGCTTCATCAAACATCTAATATTAATATAATTTAATTAGCTGAGATCGTGCCGTTACAGCTGAACAGACAAGCATTCTTACTGCAAATCCTGTCTGTACGTAAGTAAGAACCCAAGTCTGCAGGTGTGAGTGTAATGTTATTGCTGAAAGTTGAGAGAACTAAAAAATGCATCTTTGACAGTTAAAATGAGTGAGTTTCATTTAAATAATGAAATATTCAAAGATTATGGAATTCCTTATTTGTATTTATCCGTCCGTCCAACAATCCAGTCTAAGAAAGGCATTCTAGACGTTCCTCTCCCCAGCAACACTCTAAAGCTGATCCTGGGGGACACCAAGGTGTTTTAACAGGCCAGTTGGGACAAATAGTCCCTCCAGCCAGCTCTGGGTCTAACCCAGTTCTCCTTCCAGTTGAATGTACCTGAAACCGTCTAAAGGGAGTTGTGGTAGAGGCCTCCTTA
Source organism: Lophius americanus (assembly GCA_037951165.1). NCBI lineage: Eukaryota > Metazoa > Chordata > Actinopteri > Lophiiformes > Lophiidae > Lophius > Lophius americanus. Next base: position 20,330,215 of record JBBDHG010000019.1, on the reverse strand, counting down.
ATGTGTTTAGTTAAGTCAAAATACATATGTTTTAAAAAAAATCATCATATTTGTGTTTAGGACTTTAATCTAATTGTGTTCAGTAAATGAAAAATAGATGTTGTTTGCGATGCATGCCTTTTTTATGTTGAAAGAACTAAATAGTTGCATCTTTGACTATTTTAACAATGGACTAATTGCATTACTCTAACTAGGCCTATGATCTTGTCCCCGACAGCAAGGGTATATCCTTGAAAAGTCCCCTACATTGTACAAGCAATTCCCCTGATGGAACTCCTAAAATTAAATTCTACAGTATGTTTTGCAAGAAAAAGCTCTGCGAATCGAGTAAAATATGAACTATTTAAATCTGATGTATACATTATAGATCCCCTTGAGTTGGCCTAAAAACGTTTGACAAAAAAGCTCCCCCTAGTGCTGTAAATATACAACCCACCCTTTCCCAAATCAATGCAGTTGTCTATGGGATTATAAAATTTGAAAATGATCCATGAAACAGTTTTCCATAACGTTGAAAAAAGTGTTTTTCAGAAAAAAAAAGCTCCCCCTGATAAGCAAAATATGATCTATTAGAGTAAAATATGATATTTACTGAACTGATCTCCTCGAGCTGATTACATGCAGACACATTTGGATCAATGATTAGGATGTTTTCTCAAAAAAACTGTTTTAGATGAAAAGTTCCCTCTTGTAAGTAAAATCTTAACTATTAAAGCAAAACACAAAATATACAAGATAGATCTCCCTGAATTGATTTATATGCACAAAATTATAACTAAATCGGAGAAACAGTTGCGAAATAATGGCCTAAAGCTCCCTCCAGTGTTGAAACTAAATAACAAACCCTTCCCAAAATCAATCTGGTTCTTCTTGGAACTAAGGTCGGTATGGAAAAGTATCCATGAAGTTGTTTTTGAGTTATCGTGCTAACACAAAGGACCAGCTGCAAATTTAGATAGGGCAGGAGGGGCGTGATGGTGGCGATGCCGATTCCGTAATATCCCCAACTTTCCCCAACTTTTCAGTAATAAAACAGTTTTTGGATTAAATAACTGAATTAAGTAAAATAAACATAACTGTGTTCAGTATATGTAACATAATGTATTCAGAAAATTAAACATAATTTAACTTAACTGTTTCTAGTACATGCAACATATATGTGTTCAGTAAATGAAAGATACCTTTGCCTCTTATAAAAGCCTCTAGCACCAACAGCCAACTTACATAACTGTTCATATATAAAACTTTAAATGAGGGGGAAAAAGAGAGAGCATCTGTTTGCTGTAAATTAAATTTGCATGTGCATTAAAGCTCTGTGCTTATACAGCAAATTATGACTTTACTCTGTAAGACATTGCTGACACCGGCAGAAAATCTCTTTACTCCTTAGGTCATCAGATTTGCAACGTCCCACGATTTCTCTGCTTTATTTATACTGATTTGTACCGTCATTAATAAAAGCATGTCACAACTGTCAGTAGTCATTTCCAGGCTGTCAGTCAGTAGTGTGCTAAACCCTGAAGGCTGATCTCTACACATAGGACTGAAATATACCCACTTCTATCCTTTTACTTATCAATATTGCCATTTGATGTTTTTGGATACTTCATATGCACATAGAAAACTACCTGAGCTTGAGCTGTGAAGATTAAAAAAAAGTCATTTTAATGCCACATCTAGAATCGTTCTTATCTCCATGCTGAATGTAAGAAATTTATCATCCAATGCATGCAAATGCAAATGCAATACATGTTATAGTGGATCGGAAGCTATAAGGTATCCATATGTGACTCTAGTTGCACTGGTGTGCATATAATCCATGACACCAATCCCAGCAAAGCGACCACACACTGCAGCATTTGCCCGGGAGAATATTGTGTGATTCAAGACATTTCATTATTCATGTCCATTGTTGCTAATTTGGCTCCTTATGCACCAATGATCCAGGGAGTCTTGGGTCATTCAGGAGAGTGGGGGGGATGAGCTGAGTTGAGGCTGCAGACAATCTACACTGTAAAGCTTTGCTTTAAATTTACAGTGAAATTCGAGCAGCTCTTTTAATCAAATACAGTTTCATAAACCGCAATGTTATCTGGGTGAAATCATATCTGGTAAAAGGATGATTCCCAGAATTCCATTATTTACAGGAATGTACTGCACACTTAACGGTGTCATTTTGCATAAATCTTGGTTATGGTCTATCCATATCGGCGTGTATTGAGTTTTTCCAATAGTAGGGACATGTATGTCCTTGCCCTGAAATGTTTCATGTTTCCATCAAAGATTGAAAATGTAAAGAAATGCCAGGACATTTTCCTTAGTGATTATTATTTTTTCTATTAATATTTTGTCATTGGTGTTACTACAATCTATTGTAAAAAGCCTTGAATATCATAGATCTGAGTTCAATGAATACCTCTGAGGACTCTCATCATTAGAGTCTTCAGGGCCTAATGCACAAACATTTGTCAGTAAATCAATCAGGTAACCCCCAACCGATCCCTGATGTTTGATATCCTTTGACTAATACCATTGTTTCATATTGATATGTAATATTTGAAAATTATCCCAAAATTGTGACTTTTCTTTTTTTTCTCTGTCTCTCTGTTCTTTTACAAAACTGTCTATATGTGCTGGCCAGAATACTCCTTTAAAAATGATTCTTCATCTCGATGTGGCTTTCCTAGTAAAAGTAGAAAAAATATATTGTTACCATCAGTCGTTGTTTTGAGGGCGGCCGTTGCTCAGGATTTATAGTGTTTAAACGACCACTGGAAGGTTGGTTGTTTGATGCCCATGTTCAGCTGATGCGTGTGTGAAGATGAGCATGAGGCATAGCCTCTGTGTGTGATTGGGTGAATGATGGATTTGCTTTATATTTATATAGATACATTTATATAAACATGGTAAATTTTATTGGTTAGCATCACCCTAATGTTCTTTAATTCCTATTGAACACAAGACTCAGTTTACACGCTAAAAATATACTTTAATATACTGACAAAACTTTGACCATCATTTTGATATAAATTCAAGAATACAATAATCAAATATATCTTCATATCTACTAATATGCCGTAATTCTATAACACAGTGTGTCTGTAAGACAGTAAAGTTAGTTATTGAAAATTGAGAAAGAAGTATTTTACAGTGTAGCCTACAGCATTCTCTGGAGGTGAAGCAGCTCTATTTATATCCTGACACACACACTGGGACTACTGGGATGCATGATGCCTCAAGCAGAAGCACTGCCAACTGTGTAACGGCTCTCATTTGCTACTTCAAACGCAATATTTTCGTTTTGTATAGAGGGAGCTGATTATGTTTTCTAAATGTGGATTTATTTTATTTGCATCCTAGATATTTTACACTGGGGAAATATGGAATTGTGCATTTGAGACTGTGGCAATCCCATTATCATAAATGCTTCATATGAAACCATGCATACAGTAACCAGGACATATACACTCCCCTTGTTAAAGGAATGTGCGAGAGGGGAAACAAACAGACAAGAAATAAAGAACAGACGAGGAAAGAATAGGCGACAGCAGCAGCCAGCAGTTTGATGTTTTGATTCTTTGTACGCACAAACATGTATATTGATCTCAGAAAAAAAACACGACCAGAAAAAGAAGGACAGAAATAACAAAACTGTATTTTGCTGAAAATCATCACATGCTGAAACATCATAACTTATGAATATTCAAGCGAAGCAATGACTTTTTTCATGTCAGACAGCTTTCAACATTTGCTGATATTTACCTCATAAACATGACTAATTAGTCCAAATTCGTTATTGAAAAATAATTTTGGGAAAGATAAAGCAAGCATGGTTGGAAGGAGAGGTGTATATTGTCTAAGAAAAAAAACACAGGGATATCTTCAGGTTGACTCATGTCAGACTAATAAATGAATTATTGTTTTTATCTGGCATTCAAACATTTATCGCTATGTGAAAAAGTATTTGACCTGGGCTACCTCTATTTCTCTGTGTATCTCAGACTGGGATGGATCTTCAAATAAATTTGAACATAAAAAGAAGCAAACTTAAAGAAAAATCAGATGTTAATTGTATTTATTGAACCAAATAGATCATATAAAACCAACAGAGTATGTTTGAAAAAGTATTTTCCTCCTAAGAATCAGAATCATAAAGGTACCAAACTGCATTAATAACTGGTTGCAGCCGGACTAGACAGACCCAGACATGGTTAGTACAAGCCCATAATATCCACAACCATGACTTCAATAGTGTCTAAGCAGAAAGTTGGATCATAAGTCTCACCAGTAGCAAACTATGCCAAAATTAAAAAAGAAAAGAAAAGTTTGGGCCAAACTGAGTTTTGAAAATTCTGCATTTATGTTTAAGCAATTTATGACATTGTAATGTATTAGGGTGCTAAACTGACAATCTCGAGATTCTTGAGACACTTCCGTCTCCTCAGGCAAGTGACTGCGGCACCTGTAGTGTCCACTGTAGTTGGAAGACAGATATGCAGACTTACATTTTTCAACGCAGGCGTAAAACGTTTGGTAGAACTGTTAAAATCCATGAAGGCTCATTCAGGGATTCACAGACAACTGTAGGTCTCTCTCACCTCAAAAAGGTCAGTGTTCATGCCATTATGGCATATCTGACCCTTTGAGCTTTGGAAAGAACATTGTATGGACTGATAAGTCAAAAGTCTAACTGTTGGTAAAACAGTGTTCTATCTGGTGTTAACAAGAAACGGTTTTCCACAAAAAGAACATTAAGCCCACAATCAATCAAGGAGCTGTTTGTGTAATATTGTGGGGATGCTTTGCAGCTTCAGGGTCAAGATGACTTTCCATAATTGAGGGAAAGCTGAATTCAGTTGTCAACAGAAGAATTCTGAAGGACAATGTCAGGTCATCAGTCAATGAGTTGTAGCTAAAAGACAACTGTATCAAGAAGCAAGACAATATCAGAATGACCTCCAGTTATCAGTTGGTTGGTTGGTTGCAGTTGTTGGTGCTAAACGAAGGACAACTCTCTGCTAAGTTCAGTTGGATAAATACGTTTTCAGATTGGTGATTTAGGTATTGGATAACCTTTTTACCCCCTTCAACAGACTTATCATTTACGTGTGTTTTGTGTTTAGTGAGGTAGTCTTTGTTTCATGTAAACATTTATATGAATATCCGACACAATTTAGTATGAGATACAGCCAAAAAAAGAAGAAATCAGTTGGGTCCAAAATTTTTAAACAGCACCGTAGATAGTGTCAAGTTACATAATGCATAGAAACATATTCTAGTTATATTAATATCATGAACTTAATTGCCTAATAGTCAATCCTGGTGGGATGGACCTCAATTTGTTGGCTAACTACACTTTTTTTGATGGCTATGCAAAGCGGGTTTTGTCATCTGTGTTAATAAAAAACGTTTTTCCCATGACATATTTTGTGTGGACCTTCAGCCGTAAATCAGCTCAGAGGTGTCATTTTCAGAGTCACCCTCTGATATTAATAGGAGCACAGCAATGAAGGAGTTATGTACAGACACTTCCACTTCTTTAGTCATAAGTTATTTTGCCATTTGTCCATTTGTCAGCAAGACTGAAAAAAAGAGTGATCTAAGAATGAAATTTAGGTAGGTTGTCTGGCAAAAAAACCTCTCTCCTTCACATTGGAGCAGTTTTTCTTGTTAGCGAACTGGTTCATGATTGTGACACATTCACAACAGCAGGCTCTCATCCTCAGAGAAAGTAGCCACTCTCCAGCTGTGTGTCAACCTTACTAATAATGGCAGCTGAATAACAAATACACCCTAAGGAAATTGCAGAAACCATTGGGACACATTGGGCTGATTCCAAAGGTTATGTTTCCTGCTAGCTGACGTCAGATTTAACAGATAACATCTACTCTAGCAACTGAACAGTAAATGTGTTTCGCTGGTTTATGGCAATATATGGCTGCAAGCTCCAAGTCCTCACAGTGGTGTATGTGGCTTTGTTTTACTGGCTAAGAGTTTCACTTGTCTTTTTCTGCATCAGCCAATCAGCAGTGTGTGTGTTACACCGTTTCCAGGCTAAGAAGTGCCTTAAATATTGATGATGAGAAGCAGTAGGATTTAACTCACACTCTCAAACTGTATGAAAGGGGACACAAGAAAGAAAGATTGTAATTGAAAAAATGACTGAAAAAAAATATCAAGGTGACAAAGCTGGTCAGCTGGCTTCTGACAAAGCAATAAAATGTGCAATTTGTGAAAGAGGACAATGGGAGGTGTTGGAGGATAATGAATGATCTAGAGGTATGCTCCTGTGAGAAAAGCCTGATGTAAATAGACTTTTCACAAAAGGCATTTCATCATCTCACAGTAGAGAAAGCATAGGCGTGATTAAAATGAACAAAAGGTGCTTTCAACATCCTGGTATTGTGCATGCCGACTTAACCTGACACTGTTAAGGCTTATTGGGACTCCTGAATAGAAAGGAGACAGCATTGATGTTATTACCGCCAATGAGCAGTCATGTTTTCCACTGGTGCTTGTTTCTTTTTCAGGATTAAATCAAAATACCAGAGGGTTTTTAATGACATCTGGTAGGACAGTTGGGCATATAAAGAGGAAGATCTTCATCAAAATTGGCATGAATCCCGACAAAGAGGCAGAAATAGGAATTTGAGTTCACTTTCTTAAACATTGCAAGATTTTTCAACATTCCTGTTTGCTATGCATTAACTACTTGACAATTTTTTATTGAAAGTTGTTAAAAGATTTAGGACTTAAGCAAGGGGATCCATTAAACTTTGTTGTTGGGATAGGTGGAATATGGTTTCATTGTCTTAAACATTGCAGATTGGGCACTTTTTAAATGGAGATCCGTCGAATGTTCACCCAGGAAGACTATCCTCTCGCACATTCGGGCTACAGTTAATGCTCATAGCACCCCATTATCCTTACCTTGCAGACATGCTCAGTCTCACATACCTGCTTCATGGTCTGTGGCATCAATTGATATCAGCTGCACACATTGCATTTAAAAATTGCAACAAAAGATAAAGTTAAAGGACCTCCAGGAATAACAATGGCTTAATTGCTTTGAAGACTTTGTGACGGCTGATACTGAAGTCTTTGGATCATTGGCTTTTTATACTAGGTATTGAAAATATGCCATCTTTTTTTAGAAATAAAATATTTGGTGATGCAATTTGTTAAAAGCAAAATCATCATTACCTATTTACATATATTTATATTTCATTCTTACAAATTAAAAAGTTTGAATGGGGTTTATTGTTGCTCATCTTCATCTTGTGGCCACTATCAGACACCAGTGGTAACAGTGTTATGTGAAGTGTGAAAACAGGACCCAAATACAGGTATCACAGGAGGCAAGGAGTTCAGTTAAGGGTTTTAATGTAAGGTAAGAACTGCAGTAAATGTAGGCATGGTCAAAAAACACTTATCTAATTAGAAAAAAACCTCAAAGAGAACACATGGAGCTCAGGGAGAACAACAATGCATGAACATGGTAAATCGCAGAGACGATTACGTGGAAAGTACATAGTCAAACAGACAAAGGAGACACAAAAAAGGGATTAAATCCACAATCAATCAGACCAAGATGGAAATAAGGAGCAAAGACCGATCAAACAGGATGAAATCAGTGACAAAAGAGGACAAAAAGACATGGAATAGATAAAAGAGAGGGAAATTAACCTTCAAACCTTTATGGCAAACAACAAACTGAGTCTAAACCACATGAAAGATATGTTACATGACATACATTTAAAACAAGCATTATGCTGACCAGCAGAAATGATCAATGCCACACCAGTTCTTTGTCAAAATTAATAGAACATATAATTTAGGCATATAAGTAATTTCATTGACATTCGTTAAGTTACAATCAAACAATTGCTCAGAACATTAATAACGGTTCTGCATCCTACCCAGGTGAGTAAACATACAAAATACCAACAGAGAAACTTACATAACAGGTGAATTAGTTTTTAATTTTCTCACTTTACATCATGCATGTCATTTTTTTTTTGATCATTATCACCATATTTTAAACTTCAGGGCCTTGACCTTTGGCTCCCACTCTATCTCCGATCTATTTTTTGAATGGAGTGCAGTACCCTGTTGAATGGGGCACCAATTAAACAGCTCTTAGAAGGCTTCAGAAGTGGAAGATGCCACTGGATGCCACTGAGTGACTTGACTATGTCACAAACCTTTTACATCAGCTGTTCTTCTTCTCAGGAGAGGTGTCGACCCTATTTGAGTTTGGGCAAAGCAGAAGGTCAAACAGTCGGAATTGATTTGGCTTTGGCTGAGCTGGGAAGCTTAGAAGTGCATTATACAATACGAACCTGATCCTTTCCTCCCTGAGAATCTTGACGGGAGGTGTTGTCTCACTTATTGATGATTCCAATTTTTTGCTCGAGTAAGCACAGGTCGCCCGACACTGCGTGGACAAGTGAGGTGTGGCTCGTCATTGATCGATACAAAACCTGTCTTCCAAAAACAGTTTGGTTATTTGCTGCTGTCTGCAGTTGGAGCTCACAGAATGCCAGCGCACTGTAGGAAGCAGATAACAGAGCTGGGCTCTATGGGCAACAAGGCCCAAATCAGACAAGGTATTGCTTAATTCTTCCTCACTAATGGAATTGCATGCTGTGCTGAGATTCATCTAGGGACAGAAAACAATGTTTAATCTACACTTGGCCAAACCTAATAGAAAAGGAGTACAAGAGGTAGGTTTTCTTTTGCTTCATCCTTTGATGACATTGTTGTAAGTCAGGATTCAAAAACCTACAACTTCTTCTCTTGTAGCACATTTCACACGTCTGAACTAAAGAGAGAAAGACGGTTAATTGTATTCTAAGAAGATAGAAATCCCTACCAGTGAACATAATAACCCCGTCACTGGAGGCATAACTAATTGGATGCAAATGCCTGTGACTGTCAGAAACAGCAATACTGCCCCATGCTTACCTCTGCTCGCATAGGAATGTGAAATACAGGGCCTATGCGAGCAATGAAAAAAGAGACAATGAATAAAGAGACCTCAGAGGTTCATGGGTAAATATTTGTGGCCATTACTTCTGTGAAATTACACATTATAAAGGAGGTGAAACAATTATCAAGAGCAATATATTTACAAGGAAACAACATGTCGGTCTGTCTTTCACATTAAGTATTACAACAACACTGGCTTGCTCTAAAATCTAATGACTTCATAAGATATGTGCATGGGTTTCATTTAACTGTATAACATTTGCTGGGGCAGAAGCACTTATACAGGCTTCTGCCCCACATTCCAAACTCAGTCTTTTACTTATACTTTTTTAGTTCCAGTGAAAACCCCCAATGGAGCTCTGTGCTACAAATCACTGGTACCTCCAGAGTTAAATAAAACAGCTAGTTCACACTGCAAAGCAATGTGTGAGCTTCTATTTTCATCTTGATCCAAAGAGAAAAAGTATCCCTGTCTGAAATGGCAATTTTTGGGGCAAAATGTCCCTGGCAGAAAGAGCTCAATTATAAGTTACTGCTGCTATTTATTTGCATTTTCTTTACCACTTACTGACCTTTTCAGCCACAGAGGAAGTTTTCAGACATTTTGGACCATCTACAATCGAGACAACTGAGTCAGTGGAGATGCAGATATTTTCACATAGAGATTCATGAGAGTAATTTTGCGGCATGGGAACAATAGTTAAAACGGTTTGATCTCATATAGTTTATGATGTTAATAGCTTTGTTTTGATAGTACCTTACAAGTGAACAGGATTAGTTCATTTGGATTAATGACCTACTGAACAAATAAAGAATTAAAGAGAATAAAGAATGTTCAATATAAATAGGCTGACTTGGCTACAGATCAAAATTAGCCTTAGACTATCTGTGGTAAAATGCGTCAAATGGTAAAATTTATATTTCATATTGTACACTGTCCCTCCCAAACAAATAAAATATAATCTAAAAAAAGTGAGGGAGACCTGTACCAGGACACAGGTTCAACGTTACAAGAAGTCAAATGGCAGAACACAAACTGAAAGGAAGCGACAAAATAAAGATTAACCTAACCTACTGTAGAGTTCTGAAGGTTATTCAATGACAAAGTAAAAAATGTGATAAATATCTCCGCATCTTGGCTTAAAAACGTCTGAAGCGATCCGTTATTGCCTGAATCTTATCAGGTAGAAAATGATAATCCGGCAGATGTCGCTGTCGCATTGTCTGCAGCTCCTCAGAGCCGCATCCAGAAGAGCTCACCTTCTGGATGTAGAGACATCGGGCAGTGTTAGGACCGAGCAGCATATGTTGGTGTTGTGAGGAGAAGCAGGGTGATGGTTCTGCACTCCATCTTGATGGAGCTTTAGATTCCATCTGTGTTTAGTGGCCTTGAAGATGTACGGTAACGGAGAGGGCAACGTGTGGGACCGCGTCGGACGGCCCCACCGGGACTGTATGTGCTACCTCGGACCTCCGACTTCTCTGATGGCGACGTAAGACCCTTCAACTTTTACAGATGTTGTTCAGGCGGAGGTCAGGAGAGGGGAGTGGAGGAGGACCACACCTGTTGCTACTCAATCAAATGATTTAATTGAGCAGAAGTGTTAACTTATTCAGTAAAGCGCCTTCTCCCTGTGAAATGATTGTATGTCATGAGGTTTATTGACATATTGTTATTGCTGCGTGTGCAGTTCTATAAAGATTAGACGGGGTACGAACGGTAGTTTGGGGGTTTCAGATCCCTGCGATTGATTCAATGTTGATTGTTTCATAACAGCTGAGGGACTTTCAGCTCACCAGTTAGACAACTGAGCTCTATTGGTGTAATATTCAAATATTTGCTTCACCTTTCTTAATATCACTTCCTGGACTAAGATTTATTCCCCGCGCGTGAGAACATTAGAGAGGCTACTGTGCGCATTTCTGCGCACCACTGCCTTCACTTGAAGCGCTACTTCTTCGTCTCCACAAATCACTCATGATCCATTCATTGGTTTCAGATTCCTTAAGCGTATATGGGACTTGCACAGTGCAAAGTGTACAACTATTATTATTATTATTAACTGTCGCAAGGCCTGTCACTTTGCTTCAGTGTCTGACAGTGTTGGTGTGCAGGGCCAGTGTAGGATGATGATGTCTGTGCTGTACCAGAGAGGCGCATCAGGCGTCCTTAACTCTGAGCAGCACACAATTCTGGATCTCCTGCTTTATCCCAGGAGGACTGTCTTATTGAAGCAAACACAGCAGGCTCCCCTTGGTCTCACTTTGTGTCCCTGTTTTCTCTTCGCAGCGGGATGCGCAAGTCTCCCGACTTGAGCCCCAGAAGGCTTTCGGACATAAGCCCTCAGCTCAGACAGCTCAAGTACCTGGTGGTGGACGAAGCCATCAAAGAGGATCTCAAATCCTCCAGATCAGTGGAGGACATCAACAGCGCGTCTATAGAGGAACGAATACTGAGAATCACCGGCTATTATGGATACCAGCCCTGGAGCGCGAGCTACAATAGTGAGTCAGGTTGTGCAGATAGAGGTGTGAGATGATGATGCTGTGTGGGTGGATGGAGATAGAGGACTAGCAGTAATGGGTTGAAACTGTATAGAAAAGTATGTGTATCAATCTGTAGCCAGCACTCTAAAAATATTTTGGTGAAAAAGATATGTGTCACAACATTTTAAATGCTATGAAAATGCGATTTCTTTTATATTTTACATTTAAATGCAAAGTTCGTTTAATAAATAAAACATCACATTTAATTTAGTTAATCGCGTCAACCAGTCCCATCAAACCAGGTTAAGTACACATGGAAAAAAAATAAATCATAAAACCAATTATCACTAAATAGTTTTAAGAAAATGTAGCCAACCTGATTAATTAGGTTTTACATCATACAGTTATGTTGGACATAAAAACAGAGTTACGTTTCAGTAACTCAGCATAATCATGTTGCATGTAATAGACACAATTATGTAATCCAAAAACTTAGATTTTGTTGCAAGTGCATTGGAAGTCCCTTGTTTTAATTTTGTCAATGATGCCACTATCTAGTTGTTTTAACTTAAAAAGCCATGTAATGAAAACATAATTCAGGTTGCATTTACCCAACAATTATGTTGAATGTAGTAAACAAAGGTATTTTGTATTTTTTAAAGACATCATTTTTATGTTACTTGAACCAGACACCTATCAGTCCGACATGATCGCAGACTCCAGGTTAAAGTACCGAAAGTATTGAGAATACACATCATGCAGGATGGCCCATTTCATAGAAATCTATATTGCATTAAAAGTTAGCATCCCGGGACACACGATGCAAACATTTCATGATATTTTTATCTGACGTGTAAGCGGGTTGTGCGGTCATGTGATTCACAATAAAACGTTGATCAACATCGTCAATCCAACAAAAATCTTTGGTGACCATCTCCCAATCTGAAGATTGGAAGGTGCCGGTTTGAGCCCCAGCGAGTCTACGTGTTGTGGGGTCCTTAAACAAGACCATGAACCCAATATGCTATGTACGTATATATTACATGCCTGGGCGTTTCAAGTGGGCCGTCCACTGCTCCTTCAGGGATGGGTCAAATACAGACAAAAATATCATTATGTTGTTCTGTGTACGACTATATGTGAAAATAAATAATAAATTAAATTAAATAAATTAAGAAAGCTCTTAACCCCCACTCCGCATACTGACTTCAGGTGTCCCAAAGCTCTTCCAGGGTGAATCACTTTTAAGCGTTCTTTGCTAAATAAATGCTTCCGTTGTCTTGTGGCTTTGCAGATTGTTTTTCTTAATGTCTTGTGTTGTTGGTTTTGCAGCAAGCTTGTTTTGTCAAATTGATGAAGATGTTTTTCTTCATTTTCTTGTCTTTTTATCTATTTACTTGTGTTTTCTTAAGTTGCAGAGCGTTGGCCCCTGCTGGCCATCGTACCCTCCCTCCTCATCATATTTTACATTAATGATTAGACATTGGTGTAGAGCCCTGATCCTCAAAGCGAGAAGGTCATGGGACTTTAAAGTGTAGAATATGCATATTCTCCAGATAATTATGGGGGTTCTTCCTGGGTGCTCTGGTTTCCTCCTTCAGTCCAAAAGCATGCAGTATACGTAGTAAACTGCAGTATATATAGTGTAGTTACGACAGAGTATGAAAGCCACATTGACAAAACTAAATTTTAAAATGTAGGTCATGAAATGACAGTCGTAATTCTATGGGAAAAAAAGTCATAATTTTACCAGAAAAAAAAAATTATTGAAAATTAAGACTTTATTCTTGCAAAATTATGACATTATTCTCGTAAAATTACGCCTTTCTTCTAATAAAGTTACAACTTTATTTTTGTAAAATTATATCTTTATTCTCGAAAAATCATGACTTTATTCTCACAAAATTCTGACTTTATTCTTGTAAAATTATGACTTTATTCTTGTGATATTATGACATTATTTTCGTAAAATTACTACTTTTTTTTATAATAGAGTTACAACTTTATTTTTGTAAGATTATATCTTTATTCTCGAAAATGTCCACTTTGTTCTCGCAAAATTACAACTTTATTCTCATTAGGTGGTTGCACTAATTCTCCTTCGTAAACAGGTGATGATGCAAGTGTGATTGTTTTATTTGGTTTTATTTGTTGGCCCCGTGATGAACTGCTGTGTTGTCAAGGGGTTTATTCTGCCTCTTGTCATATGTAATTTGAGATAGGCTCCAACCGCTCTGCAAACCTGCACACAGATAGGCAGTTAGAAAGAAAATGCTGGATAGACGAATTTGTTATTGAAGACATAGTTCATTGTGTGGTATTCCCAATTGAAAGAGATGAGAATGAACTGAAATGAAAATAATGACTTACACATGGTGTCAGTCACTCATTTTCATTATTATTTCAACTGAATTTAATTTGCACCCTCAGTCATTGTTGAAATTAGTTCCTGAAACATTAGTGTTAATGCTGGTTGCACACTGGAGTTAATGTCTGCTTCACTGGAAATTGTTGTGCCTGGAGTCTGACAGTGCTCAGAGCAGTTGATTCTTTGAAGAAACAAATTTTCAGCACAGCTTTTATTCCCTTTTTCATTTCCCATCCATCCACCCTTGCACTACATTTACATCTGAGCTATACCTCCTGGTAATGCTGGTGATATAAATCATTATCTGTTTGCTTGTTATTGCTGCTCTGATGTGAGGGACATTCAGTATCATTATGCCAGCTGATGGTCTTTAGCTGGTAGCTGGTGGAAAATTTTGTAAATTTCATATGAGAGACTGCAATATTAAACAGCTGCAAGACTCCTTCAAAATTCATAGACCTATACATAACAGCTGAACTCAGCAGACTTCACATGACAGCTGCTGCTCAGATCAGAGGTCTTTGCTTCTTATCTGTGACAATGGAAGGTGTATAGAAGTAAGGAGGAGTATTTCACTAAATGTTGCTAAAAAATAACGGTACTATGTACATTATTCTCTTTGGTTGACATAAATGCTAAATGCATAAAGATGATTATTTTTCATTACCTTTTTTTGTTTGGTTGTTTGACAGCAGGACTGAATTCCACAAAACCTACTGCAGGCCAGGAACCCATTTAATTTTGATGCAGATCCAAAAAAAAGTTAAATTTGGGATATAGTATACACTCCACTGATTGTCATCCTGGTTGTACACTTAAATGTTAATCGATAAACTCTGCACAAAAGCCATAATTGTGTTCAAGGGCTATGTAGGTGGTCCAAACATGAGAGAAAAGTGAATAAAGTAAATATAATTGATTACTGGAAAAAATTATGAAATGTTTAGACTGATAGAAAGCCTTTGGTAAGTCCTTAAGACTCTCCAGAAAGAATGTGAAGGGTTATTGAACTTAACAATGCATTATAAATTAAATGTATTATTATTATTATTATTAACAAGTGAGATAAATCTCCATGTTGGAATAAAGACACTGTCTAGCATTCAGATTGGAGTGAGTTTCTGCCTCAAGCGAAATAGTTGATGGACAAGCACTTTGGTGTGGCATCAGCAGTAATGTGTGTGTTGTATCTCTCCGTTGTGGTGAAGAGAGAGCTGAGTAGATATTGGAGGTATTCATGGCATGTCCAACAGGTTGGAGGCCCTGAGGTAGACCCAGAACTTGCCTGAGAGGGTGGATATCTCATCTGGCCTGGGAGCGCCTCTGGATCCCCAAGGATGAGCTGGACAGTGCTTCTGGGGAGAGGGATTTCTTGAGTATCCTTCCTGGAATCTGGCCCCCTCTGACCCAACCCTTGATAAGCAAAAGGAAATGCAATGTAATGACATATAGACACTATGGGTGGTGGTGGTGGCTGGTGACCCTGCAGTGACTGTTGAAATTATGAAGTTGTTGAATCTGTTTAGGCTGGGTTTTGGTGGGAAGGTGGGGGAATGAATATATTTCTGTATGAAAGAAGTAGAGGCACAGAGAGTCAAAGTTAGAAAGAGAGCAGCAATACGACCACTAGGCCGACCCAATGTGCTACTGGACCGATATGAGCAGCTAATGAGATCAGCGGATATCAGCACCAGCCAACGAAATTAACACTAAGCATGCATGAGTGGTGTGCATTCAGGATGTCATGAAGAGAAAAACTGTAGTCTGAAAATGGCAAAATCTCAGCTAATGATCAAGTGTAGCTGATATTTTATGGACTGACAGTAATTAATTGAGATGTCAACTAGTGCGGATAATCTGCTAATGTAGCTAAATCCCAAACATAAATGATCTTTTTTTAATGTGCAGTGAATTTATACACAGTAAAAAGTGTGTTTCCAACTGATTTGAGTAACAGTGAGAAAAGTGAGAAAAGTGAGAAAACAAAGAGACATAAATGGTGAGTAATGTTCCAAAACACAATGTTCATGTTGAGCCGGTCTCCCCTCTGATAGCACGCTGTGGATTGTGAATAAAATATGTTGTGATGGCTTCTCTATTGCATCAGATTATTTTGTGTGCATCACATTCAGGGAAAATTGCACCTCTGAATGACTTTATTATATTGACTTTATTATATTATATATTTAAGAACCATATTATTGCTTCATGGTCAAAGAAGCCCCAGTTGTGTCACTTTCAAAAACAATTACATGACTATCTCATTAAATCACACCCAATCTGACTACTCAGAACCCTCCAGCACCTACAGAAGCAATTTCCAACGACAAGAGAGCATACTGAGTTGTTTTGTTGGAAGGTAGGAAGCTGAGTATTTCTCAGTTGAGTGCAAACAAATGCCTGTTTGTTTAATTAACAGCTAACCTTTCCAAACTGGCACACATGCTCTTCCATGCTGAGGAAAGCAGAGAGGAAAGTGGCGTTTAGCCGTTTTGGGGCACAAGATGATTATTTGACTCAGCTTTTCTCTATGACTTAATGGATTATCTAAATATCCTGGTTGTGAGACTGTTGGGATCACACACAACCAGGATGATGTAATAACCCCCAGTCTGTATGTATAATACAGACTAATAGAACATGAAAACCTGACTCATTAAGCTATGCTGCAGAAGAGCTACTTTCCCTCAGAGAGTGCATAGAAATTCAAAGCAGAGAAAGAGCAAGTGGTGTGCTCTTGATGGAGTGGACTCCAGTAGTTATACTACAGGCTTGTCCCCTTTATCCCAAAATATCACAGCGCTCCATTCTCCATGTTTGGATCAATCTTTTCTGTGCTCAGCTGGCTACACATTCACCGGTGTAAATCTCTACCTGAGATAAAAACACTCACTCTTCTCTGAAAACTGGAGCAGATGGAGGGTACTGAGGTCTCTCTCAAAGAAAATGCTCACTAGAGAAAGGTTGCCAGAGATATTATGCTTTACCTCAATACTTTTATTTTTTTCATTGTTTTTAAGTTTTTAGCTTTGCTCTTTTGTTTCTGTCTGGAAAGTCTAAATTGTATATCAATGATTTGTACTAGATTATATCAAATACGTTTATTGTTACTTTGGCACTGGTGATGAATTTGAGCAAAATCTTATACAGCCCCATAATTAATAAAACATTACTGAATGTAATTTTTGCAGGCTGAAGGCCGACTAGAATTTTGACAGATCAGAAATGTATTCTTATTGTCATTACTGCTGACGTTAAAACTTTTCATATGCAGGAAAATGGAAAGCACAGCTTTTTCAACTGAAGCTCATCACTTTGCTCAAAGAGTTTCATAACTTTTAAGAAATAGCAGCACTTATAATCATATTGGATTGAAAAGGTTTTGTGCATTTGCCTAATGTTGTGTAATTATCTTTCTGGTTAGTGATTTTGATTTGTTTTGTCTTTTGGGGCGGCACAGTGGCATAGTGCGTTGCTGTTTTTCCTCACAGCAAGAATGTTCTGTGTTGCTGATGATTGCTGATGATGAGTAGAGGTGGCAAAGGTGGATGGGTTCAAGTACTTGGGATTGACTGTGAAAATGGAGAGTGTGGTAGTGAGGTAGGGCAGAGAGTACAGGCAGGTTTGAGAGAGAGTGTAAGGAGCGATGTGTGATCGGAAGATCCGTTAGAGTGAAAGTGAAGTTGTGTGAGATGGATGGATTGGAGATGGCAGCATGAACGGAAAGGCAGGAAGCAGGGTTGGAGACAGCAGAGGTATGTATGGGAGTGACAAGGAGGGACAGGATCAGGAATGAGATCATTAGAGGGACTGCCCATGTTGGACGGATTGGTGATACGTTGGGGGAGGTTCGATTGAGGTGGTAGGTACACGTCCAGAGGAGAGATGCAGGACCTGGTAGGAGGAGGAGGATTAGATTTCTCATTTCCTAATTTCTTAAAAACAACTGATGACTGATGACACAAAATGTTGTGTAAGGGAGGGGGAAACAGACCATACGTCGTATCTGAATGCCGCCTTTTCAGGGTTTCTTTCCTCAGGATCATTTGATTCTTTCATTTGCTTATCTGGTTAGGCCCTACATGGGAGTAGTAGAGGTGGGCCGCATGTGCTGGATAGATTCAGGGGCTGCGAGTTCTCTGGGAGTGTGGGGGACATGCTGCATGTAGGTCTCCTCTCATCAGACTGAATCTCTGTTCAGTGTATGTGAGTGTTTTCTAGTCCACAACTGGACCTGGGTCTGATTCATTTCAAGCCCCCGGACATTCAAAAACTTTTGTTCTTGTCCTGGGTCTTACCACTTCTTATTTCTCTTTATTGTAACTTACTTGGTCTCCTGTCCTGAGTGCTACATGCTACATCTCTTGTTAGCCTGTCGTCCATGCTAATCTTCTTCTGGAGATAAGTTGTCCTCTCTGGGTCACTGATCTTCTCCTATAGGAACACTCTGAGACACTGGTTTTCAGTGTTCAGCTTTGATTATGTAAGCAATGCTATGTTAAAACCATTTGAGAATCGATCTAGTATTGGCTTGGAGGTCATCAGGGGGAACCAACGAGTATATTAACCTTTATCCACCAATACTATTCAGTTGGCAGGTCAACAGTGGTGGCCAAATCAATGCCCTTCTCCTCCGGGCATTCGGCTAGCGTCATGTCCCTTCTGACTGATGTAAAAGTAGAGTGGATTATTCTATTCCCACTGCTTCTCCCGGAATATCTAGAGTTCACACATCTTCAGACTGAAAAGTTGATTTCACCAAAGATTTTCCAAATAAGACATTCTTTCTAAAATCTGGCCTCTAATTTGTATGTGAAACTGTTCCTTTCAGGTTTGTGAAGTTCCACCGAGAGGCTAAACATTTGTCGGACAAACAGACTTTGTTCTTTTCCTAAATTACTCGACAACTCGGGTACAAATTTAGAGCTTCACAAAGCACGAAATGAGGTCGGATTCTAATTTTGGCTCAGTGTTTGGACATGGTGACACGAAACAGTGGAGCAGGTTGTTGAGAGCCTATGTACACCTTCATTGCTAGCAGTAATAGGACAGCTGGAAGGGATGGGAAAGGTGTGGGTTGAATGTGACCATCGATGATTAGGATTCCTTTCAACTCAGCTGGAGCTGAGGAGACAGACAGGAGTAGTTATGCAGGTGCACAATCTCACCTGCTCACATTCCTACTGATGAATTTAGCTTTGAAGCTTCTTAAACACAAAAAAGAGAAAATATTTTCACACGATCTTTATTTTACACCAGTGTTAAAAAAATCATACCAGTTTTTATATCAACGAAAAACCTTGATACTCCAGAATGTAACAAAACAACTGTATATTAGACTGTGACTGAAAGCTCACTCTCGTCTGCTGTATAAATCACAGCTGAGTGTAACCGCTTTGAACATATTGTTTGAAAGCCATCACAGGCATTCTTGGAAATATAGTCCAACAATAGCTTAAATAAAAGCAAACAAGAAGCTTTGAAAGTAGAAAAAGTCTCAGGTTGATGATCTATAATTATAAAAAAAAGGTTCTTTAAACCCAAATCCAATTTCCTGATGGATGGCGTGAAGTGATTACAGAATATGACGTGCTGGCCCAGTTAGACAAATAGATTTGTTAAGTGGCTTTAAATCCTTTGTCCATTTTTTTTTTTGAGGGATGTAGAACAATCACTGTATATTAGACTTGACAGGAAGTCTTTCGCACAACCTCTTGCTCAGCTTCCTTTATGTCGGTAACCCTTTTTTCAAGTCAAGGAAATGCATTTGCAGACGCGGCTCAAGTACTGTCATGTATGCTAATGTTCAGTCAAGGGGAAAAAATTGTCTTTGTTTGTAGAGGGTGTCACTGCTGCACTCAAATCTCTGCCGTCCACATAGAGCAAAGTGAGATAAAAGACATGCATTATGGTATTTAAATTCATTATGTTCCATCTCTGCATATGTTCTTCTTATATGCATACATTTTCAAATATTCGCAACATGTTCAAGTCAATAACACTAGAAACTACACTCAACTGTCGTCCCCGACAGCAATGGTTTATACCCTAAAACTCCATAATCCACTGCTTTGTACAAGAAAAAGCTCTGGTTGAACCCCTCCAAAAAAAGGTGAGGTTATTTCGGCTAAAGTTTTCAGTTAAAAAAAAGAAGAAGTATATTTATATTAGAAGATCTCATTGAGTCGATTGCACCATGTTGGACCTAAATCGGGCTGATGGTCAAGAAGTCATTTTGGGAAAACTCCGTTTTAAAAAAAAAGAAGAAAAGCTCGCTCTAGTGAGTTAAATATGAACAATTAGAGTAAAACACGATGTATATATGAGATAGATCTCATCGAGTCGTTTCATATCTACCAAATCTGGACTAAATCGGAACAACGGCTGAGAAATTTAGGGATAATTGGGGATAAAGCTCCCCCAAGTGTCAGAAATATTCAACTCACCTTTTCCAAAAATCAATCCAGGTCTTCCTCCCACAATGGTCTGTAATAATTTTTAATTAAAAAATTATCCATAAAATCATTTTTTGAGTTATCGGGCTAACACAAAGAATCTGCTGTGCACACGGCTGGACGCAATGATGTTTCCATAATATCCCAGACTTTTCGGGGAAATATAATAACATGCAATCCAGCTCAAGAAAAACCGAAACAAATATGTAATCCAGCACCACCAGGAGTTCAAAATGAAAACATATTAAATGTTTTGAATTAATTGTATTGATTTATAAATTTTCAAGCCATCGTTGCAGCCTCAAAGGTGGGTTTGCCATATCACTTAAGGTAATGGCACTGGGATCAGACGACTGTCTGACGACCTGTGCTCAAATAATTTTCACACTACCTAAAAACACAACTGGAGCTAAACGAAAGTACCAATATGTATAAGCTAGATTACATAAAACAAGTGTATTCTAGGCTTTTTCTACTGTTTTTATTACAGTCAAAGTAGTTTCTGTTGCATAACATTAGATCTATTTCTGAGAAGGATGCATATTTTAAAACCCACATATTCCTGAAGCCCCTCCTTTGCCAAGCAGAGTGCAGGAGCAGCTGCTTTGAAGGAGAAAGCCTGCTGTCTTGTCTCTTCTAACTTCTCATCTTTGCTCTCAGTGTCATCCACAATGGTGGAGAGAAGTGCAGGAGCCCAGGAGCAAATCGGATCCCCATTATCAGTGTGCTTGAAACACAGTAGAAAAATTCTGACTTTATACAGATCAACTTTGCTTGGTTAAAATAAAAATAAAGCATACAATTCGAATTGTGCTTAATTCTTGGGATAGACTTTGGACTGACTTTGAGAATCTAAACCCTAATCAAAGGGCCGCAAGGGTTCCTTCTTGCTGGCTAAATCTAGCTCTGCATCACTGGAAAATCTTAAGTAGGGTACACATTTTCTTCTTAATCTTCTACTATAAAACATGCTTCATAAGATTGTTTCCTTTTCAGATAAAGTAAATCCTTTTGTGAAATAAAACTTTTTTTAAATTTTTATTTTGCAGTGTAGGAGAACCCTTTTAAGTTTAATGCCCACGGGCATTTGACTTGATGTAAGTCACAAACATTTTGCATGCATGGTCATGTGTAGGAGATGTATGCGTTATGTAATAACAGACATTTGGTTCCTATGGTAGAGCTAAAGTTTCTCAGAAATAATCCTAAAGACAACAGCGTTAACTGAATGACGTCTGTAGTGCACCATTCTGAGTGCTCACTCTTCCTTGAAATGAAAATACTGTTAGTTCTCCCCCCATTTCTCCGCCTCTGTCCTTTTATCTACTGGTAATTGGATGTCGGGAAGGGATCACACCTACGTTTGTGTTATTAATAACAGGATTTACAGTTCCATACACACAACATCATTGTCCTTGTACGGGCACATAAGAGCAGTACTCCAGAGCAGGGATAGTGTGAATTGGGTTGTGCATGTAATTAAGAGACTCTTATAGGTCTTTTTGATGAGAGAGGAAACATATTTATTGCAGGTTGGGGCACTAAACATGTGGCTATGGTAACTCCTATTAAGCAGTTTAATTCTTGCCTGAATTCAGGGCTCTAATCTTACTATTGGCTCCTCTTTTTGTGTTTAGTACATATTGAAGAACATTAAAAGAACATAAGAAAAAATCCCAAATAGAGATTTGTATGAAGTGTGAAGAGTCAAAGTATAGAGGAGTACAGAATGAAAATAAGAAGGTTTATCTTGTATATTTTGACATTGGATGGGGAGAAAATTTTTGCTCTAACTGAGCTGGTTAGACAAAGTTGGGCACCACTGTCACATTTCTTTGACAGTTATCTCATTTGGTAGAGTAGTGTTACCGCTCCCAACATAAAAAAATTTAAATCACATTAAATTCTCAGAATAATCTAAGCTTCCTTTCCTATTTTCTCTACAATTGCCTGTTTTGCATATCACATCACCTCCACACTAAGCTCCTGAAATGACACTGCCTTTTTAATTCTGTATTCCCACAGCCATATGCAAGTCGTGTCAGCTGTGGTGCATGACCGACACCTGACCCTCTCACTGCACCAAGACCCGAGACGCCACAGAATCAAGCACTAATCCACAGGTCCAAATCACACTGCTTCATGCCAGCGGACTAAAATGCCCCTAAATTTAAGATCTACAGGAGCAGTGAGCAGACACAGAACAGTTGATAGACACTCCTCATTTAAGGATGGACCCATCAATATTTTCATATTAATGCATCAAATGACTACAGTGCAGAACTCTGACTAAAATATTTTAGATTCTTAACGTAAGACAAAGGCAGCCTGAGTAAACACAAACATTTTATTTTATTTTATTTTGTTTATTAAGGCAAAAATAAATTAGAGTAGCCCAGTCACCTGGAGAGTGAAAATATATTTACCTACCTTGAACTTAATAGCAAGTTGGGCCATCTTAGCAACTGAGTAGCTACTTAAGAAACAGGATAGAATTTGTAGAAATTGGTGAACATAAATTGACTTACATCAACATGACTTATGGCGTACCGCAGTGGTGTGCTCTAGATCCAATGCTTTTTATAATTTAAATTAACGATATACGCAGATTATCAAAAATACTGAATTGTATTTTATTTGCCGATGATACGAATATTTTCTAAAATATGTATTAGAAGCTGTCAGCAGTTCTTTTAGGGGTGGGAATTTATAAGCTTTTGCTTCATCATTCATGCTTTTCTGACTCATGATTTATTTAAAATTAACCTTTGTGTGCATGTATGTTGTTTCACACTTGATTTTATAATTTTTAGTTTTTTCATCTGTTCGAAATAAAGAATAAAGAAAGAAAGGAAGAAAAGAAAATTCTTCTGAGATCCGTCTCTGATGATAGAATGTGGACCTCTCCTCTTTGCAGAATGCTTTAGTGCAGTCACATTGGAGGGTTTGTGAGCACGAACAATGCTTTAAAAAGAGTCAAGACACAGAGTAAAGTATATCATTAATTTGGTATTGTTAAAGTTGAAAAAATGCATTTAGCTTTAACAACTTAATATTATCTAGTTTTTTGACTTGGACTCAAGTCCACTTAATACAACTTAGAGTGTCAGGTCACTTCTAAATATTAAATAGTAATGTGAACTGTCATGTTAGCCTAATTTAGTCCGAGCAAAAAATCAATACTGAATAACAAGGCTTGTAATGTGAACTTAGCCTGTGTTTGCTTCTTGGTCCACATTAAAAGCTTAAATGCAAAGGCATCAAGAATCACTGACAATCAATATGATCATGAATCAGTATAAATTAGCCTTGAGGATATAGTATCAGGTTTAAAACAGACATGAATCAACACTCGACTAATTTGTCATGATGTCTTTGCTGGAAGCCCCTGGACAACAAGAGTCACTAATACTGAAGAGTACTAGACATGGAGTACTTGAATTAAGATATTTACTCACTGTTTATTGTTGAAATGTTTTTTCCTGATTTATGTAGGAGTGTATGATTTTTTATAATTGTACAATGCATAGGAAAAAAATATTATCGTCTAGAAAACGCCTGCGCAAGAGAACCCACAAACTGATGTTGTCTATTTTTGAGTGTATTTTAAACTAAACTGTGCATATCATATGCCAAAGTCAATCCGGGCAAACACAAAATCTAAGTTTTAAAATGTGAGGTTAAATTATGGGGTAGGGTTAAAGTTATAGTAAACTTTATATAATTTAGAGCGTTGCTCTAATTTGAAGCGAATGTCATACCAAACCTTGCACACATCAATACAGTATTGCAGGAGTTGCCTGTAACAGCAACTACAGATGACATCATATTTGTGAGGTAAGTATTGGTAATGAAACCAGAATGGATGCACTATTACCAAAATCAATGCTTTGAGGGATGGCAAACAGCTTTGTCAGCTGTTTACGAGCAGATATCAATTATTATTATAATTTCTCCACCTTGTTTGTTTTATTTTGCCAAACTGCCAGAGCACGCTGGTGCTGGTGGTCCTAGGCACAGTAAGAAAGCACTGGAAAGACCATGAGGAGAGAGCATGTGGAAAAGCAATAATATTGAGCAGCCAAAAGTGGTTCAAGCAAAGAGCAGGTGTCCTATGAGCAGGATTTTCTACAGATCTATTATTATTTGAGAAATACAACGTTTTATTCCCTATCATATTTTTTGTGGAGGCAGTATGATAATTTTCTTTCCTTTAAAATCTGCTCTTGCAGCCTTCCAATTTTATCACTGTTTGTTTCAATTTCCTTCTTATATAAAACACGTGTGACTGAATGTTTGCAAAAGAGTGAGAGCTGGAATCTCATCATGATCCCATCTGCTGCTCAACTTTCTCAATCTCCCAATATTATAATCTCCTCTCCTCCTGTCTCTTCTCTGTGCTCGATCACCTCAGTCATGCTGGAGAGTCATGGTGAAGAAAAGCTTTCGGCCACAGCTACTGCAAATATCTCAGTGATCTCAGCATGTGCTGCTTCAGATCTATTTAGATAGGGTGTCATAAGCCAGTTCATGAGCCATAGAAACAAAATAAAGAGGTGCATGGTTTAAAGCTGAAAGGTGAACAAATGTCTTTTTCGATACATAGAAATCCAAAAACATCTTGAGGTTATGAGGTATCAGCAATCTTAGTAATGCCTACAACTTGTTGTAATTTGATAGAGGAGAGATGTTCATAATACTGAAGAGAGCTTTACTGGAACTTCGATTTAAAAAAATAAAGGATGAATAATTCAACTTAAAAGGTAATACATTACAAAAAAAGACTGAAGAAATTGCTAATTTAATGCTTACAGATTGAATATTTAAGCATTAAATTAGCAAGTAATACGTTTACATATAATGTGTTTTTAGTTGGGTTTAGATAGCTCAACAGTTTACATGTGTATACGGAGGTAGAGATTTTGAATTATTTTGTGTCATATAACCTCCAAGTTTGATATGAAATGCCATATAATGAAATAGATATACAGGTTTTCATTTGTCATTTTATCATTGAGTAATTTATTTAACATCATTTTCTTAATTGTTTTGACTGACTGTGGTTAATTCTGTCAAATAGTCCAAAAGTTAGTGGTGAATTTATTTTTCATTTTATATTTTATTAATTTTCCTGTTTTAGAAAGTCTGGGTCAGCTGAGGCTTAACCTGATGGTTAGCCTACCCCAGATCAGAGTAAGTCACCATAGTGATCAAGCTATCACTACATAATATTGAGCCTACTTATTTAAACCAAATCAAGTGAAAATACACCAATCAACCAGAGCATGAATACCAGTTTTAATCTTATGGCAGATCATTATATGCCAACAGTTTTTAATCAATACTGATGGTTTATGTCGCAATATGATTAAACAAACACATCCAAATGAAGAAACATCAAAATATTTCAGTGCAATTAATGATGAAAGGTGTAATATACACTAATGATCCACAATATTATAAATGGCAACTGATTTTGTAGCTGATTGGTGTGGGTCAGAATAAGAGACAAGCCTGCATTGTTTGATAAGCTTTTGAGCCATTAAAGGTCTTAAATGGGAGACTGGCCATGGGGCTCCCAGTTGCACTCATTAACTCTACTTGCAACGTATCAGCAACAGACAGAGAACAAAGACAGAGAAGAAAGAAACACACAGCAGGCTGCTAAAGAACTAGTAGAATGACAGAGAGTTTCTGTTGTCTAAGGTGAGGGAAAAACACTCAGGTGTGCAGCTGTGCATAATGTATGAAGAAAAGTTAACCCTAACCCTCGCTTCATCAAAAAGTCACTATTCAACATTTTAATTAAGCAAATCTTGAAGTTAAGGTTGGCCTTTTTTCATACCATCCTCTAAATATGTTTTTTCTAGGTATGTTGGTTCACACAAAACTGGGGAGAAGTATTTTCACCTTTAGATCTTCCACCCAATCATGTAGAAACAATCTTGGTCTGTGGATTGTAATGAGATGTGGAGAAAGGGCTGTGATGGTGTAATGGTGGAGCCTGGGGTTGATACAGCGGGGGATTGAACAGAATGATTATGCGGCCATAGTGTGCTTATGATCTCTATTTCAGGATCATATATAATCTCTAGCCAAGTTTGGCAAAACTTCTTCCCTCTCTGTCGCTGATTTAGGCCCAGAATTAAATAAATATCTATACATTTTTTTGGAAATACATATATTCATAGTCCAGTAGCTACCATTATAGATGAGAAGAACAATACTACTTTAAGCAAACTGGGTCTACCAGCATCAAAAAGCTTTAAAGATTTTAAAGCAAAGCCCAAAAGTGTAAAAAATACTTTTAATTATACCAGGCCAGTATGTCGTATTATTTCTTAACAGATCGCTAGGCAACCAACTCCAGGGAGACGGTGAGCTAAAGAAACCGTCTGCCACATTAACTCCCCTAAAACCACAATTAGCTGTTTCACACTGCAGTTTTTCAAAAGATCAAACAGAAGATATATGCAGTCAAATACTGACTTTTTGGAGCAATTAACTACTTTGTCCCTTTTCAGTTCTTTAAACATGCTCAGCTAAGGAGCTGTTGACAATGCCCTCATTCACACAACTTAGTCATTCACAATGACTATGGTATTCACAATCACTCACAATCTGCCCCATGTCAAAGTCTCTCATTCTTATGCTTACCCAATTTTTCTGCTTCAAAAACGTTTAATTCAGGGCAAACTTTTCACATGACGTCTAATATATCCCACCCAATGACTGGTACCACTATATGAGGTAATGAGTGTTAGTCTGGCTTCACCTGATAATGCTTATAATGTCATGGTTGATAGATGTATTACAACATAGAATATGATAATTATTCTCTTATTGACACATAGGCTCTTCGATGAGATTGTGATTGGGTATATACCTTGAATAGCAGCAAGCTATACCCCCTCCTTGAAGTCTGGATATTGGTGGTGGTGGCGGATGACTCTGCTGAGACTGATTCAAATATAAAGTTGGTGAATCTTGGAGACGGAGGTCCTATATAGCAGCACTATGAAAAAACGAATTGAACCGTTAGGATCATATTTAAAAAGATGGCAGCTAGTCTATTAGCTAAGAACATAGGTGTGTCCCTGTGCTGTTGGATAGATGTGATTATGATAGATTTTAGCACTTTGAGATTTGATTTTAGCACTTTGAGATTTAATCCAAATGTAAAGTGCATTATAAATTAAATGTATTATTATTATTATTATTATTATTAGTAGTAGTATTAGCATTATTATTATTATTATTATTATTATTATTATTATTATTATTATTAATATTATTATTATTGTTATTATTATTATTATTATTATTATTATTATTATTATTATTATTATTATTATTATTATGTGAGCAGCTAATATGTCAAAAATAACCACAGGGGACATGAGATTATGACTGATCATGCTTGAAAGATGTGGGCAAGAAATAAACTATGGCCTGTGTGCAAAAGAATAGTCTTCCTGAATGGACCTAAGCAAGAGCTTCATCAGTTTAAGAAGGTGGGGCTTTTAGGATAGTGCAACCACAACCATAGAGGGTCTTAGCAGATATGTCAGGCAGAGGATGGGGCTATAAGGAACAACAATAAATAGGATCAGTTGAATGAATCTATTTCTAGATGATAGAGTCCCATACTGACTCTGTTATGGACAAGTTATTTGGTTTCCCTGCATTGGAAGAATTATTCTTGAATGTTTGACAGCTGATGCCCTTTATCTGAGACTGTTCAAAGGAACATAACTGAAACCTATCTACACTGAAACTTAATCTTTTTGAAATGCTGTTTTCTGTTTGTTTTGCTGGTCAGGCTAAGTTTGCCTATGCTGTTGTCCCTGACAGCCAGGGTATATCCCCTTAAAAGCCCCTAAAAATAAACAAGATTGATGTCTTCAAGGCAAATCATACGCACCAAATTTCAACTAAATCAAATCAGTGGTCGAGAAATGATGGCCCAAAAACTATTGATGTTAAACTCCCCCTAGTGTCAAATATATACAACCCACCTTTCTCAAAAACAATTCAGTTTTTCCTCCCGCTAAATACAATGGGAGTATAAAGTTTGAAAATTATTCCAGTTTGGCATGTTTGGAAAACTCTACTCTTTTCCTTTTTTATAAAAGCCTAGACCTCAGAAATCCCCACTTGATGAGTTGATGTGTCCTGCTGTCTTAGATCTAAAGTGCTTTAAAGACTCCATGCTGATGATTACAAACCATTATGGTGAGCAGGGTCTGGATTCAAAGATGTTCTCCCTCTCATGTACTCATTTCCCTTTACAAACATTGAGAAAAAAAGTGCATTATAGGGTTTGTTATGGTTTTATATTCATACAGTAACGTGATAATATAAAAAATATAATTACACTGTAGACATTTGTAATAAGCTGTTAATATGTAGACTATAGTCAACAAATTCCCATTTGTTTATTTATTTTTACTACTGACCAAAGTGACATCCTGGAGTCACTTGTTTGGTTCAAATAGTTGTTTAATGAGATTAAAAATCTCTTTTCCAAGAGTGACTTGGCCAATAGGGAAGCACAGAAACTGCAACAACAATTAAATAGACGTGTTGCTTACAATTTAAATACATATATACAAATATACGAACAACTTTCATACGCTAAAGTGAGAGAATACAAGGGATCTAAAATGAGCCAATGCAAAGAGTCAAACAAAAGGATTAGAGTGGGATTTCAGAAACAACTTCTTTAACAAAGCACAATATTTTCACGATCCTTCAACATAGATTTAAACTCCCCCAAACTATTAAGTTCTCACAGTTTAAATTACTTCTGTAAAATACTCCAGGCAGATGGTGCAGCGAAACTAAAAGCTTTTTCCCGCTCTCGGTACTGACTGCTTTTGGTTTTTACAAAAATGTGTGCAAAGATAATCAGGAAACAGCCCAATTTGTTTGTTTTTTGTAAACAAACACCAACTGAGCCTGCAGACATACAGAGACAGTTGCTTAGCAACTGTTTACAGCGTACAAGGGTGTGTGCGATGTCCACAGCCAGTAACAGAATGTAAAGCACACTGTTTAACATTGTCCAGCTTCTTTAGGTACTGTTCAGGTGCATTCTAAATAACAGATAACCATAGTCCAGCAAAAGCAGAAAAGTTGCAGTGATCAGATGTTTCTTCACAGGGAAGCAAGATTTATTCCAGAAAAAAGAACTCGATTTGAGTTTCAATTTTTAGTCAATGTGTGGTTTGAAAGATAAACTATGTTGTTACCATTTGAATGTCAACTCCTTCAGTCATAAAGATCTTAGGAAGATTGGAAGTTTGTTCTTTGCCATTAAAGAATAGCATGCCCTTTGATCTGTTTGCATTCAACACCGACTGAACATCAAAGACCGACTGAAGAAGTTTAAGTGATTGAAAAACTATAGCTGATGAACTGTGTCATGGAAAGAACAGTGGAAAGAACCATTTGATAACTTATAAGATCCTTTATGTAAATTGAAAACAGCAGTGGTCCTAATATACAACACTGGGGAACACCATGTGATACAGGGAGAGACACACTGTGTAATAATGTGAGCGGCCCAATTTTGTTTGGAATCTAGTGCTTCAATGATGTCATTAACATCTTTGGCGGCAGCAGTTATTGTGCCCTGTTGTTTTCTAAAAGCCGACTGATGTTCTGATAAAATACAATTTACATTAAAAAAATTCTTAATTTGATCATTGACAAGCTTTTCTAGGACTTTACCAAAACACATCATTTTGAGATAGGCCTATGGCTGTTGAGGAATTAGGGATCTCCATTCAACAAAAGAAGTACATGGGCCGACTTCCATACACCAGGAAGGACATTTTTAATAGATGATTAATTGATTTTAATTTTTATCTATCATTTATCGTTTATTTGAAGCATTTTATGTTGATTGACTTCTCAGTTATGAAAGCAATTGTTTCAGTAATGAATGGGTAATCATCATTAGTCATTCCAACACTTAATAATCATAGTTCTGACAACTATTTTTAGCATTCTTCTCTGCTTTTGTCCATAAATTCTTACTTCTATGCAAAGTTTGTTTGCATTAATTTATGAGGTATATATTAGAAGGAGAATCAATTACTTAGTAAATAAAGTAGAATCAGTAGGTCGTATATCCAGCAGTTTGGATCTGGATCTCAAATATTATTTGGATGTGCACCAAATTGCACATATTCAAAGATACTCAACCCCTAAATAAGACACTTCATCAAGATACATGTATTATTAACTTAGAGATAATAAAAAAATCTAAATACACGATTTCAAAGGAAACCCAGTTGTATTTTCATAACCCTGGTGACAATTTAACCAACAAACGAAGATACATGGGTGAAAACACAACCTCCATGGCAAAGGTAAAAATCAAAAAGTCTGTGAAGGGGCTGCAGTCAGTCAGTGGGAATTCTGATGGCCAAGGGAGCGAGTATTTCCCATGCATGTCACTATAAGTCATTATTATAACCCCGGGCCCCTAGCGTACAAAGTATTCAACGTGGGGTCAGAAAATCAGGCAATTAAGGGAGCTGTGGACATGCATGAGAGCTGACAGCCAATGGGGTAGTGCAGAAGGAGCTAGGAAGGCTTGAACCTCCTCTCCCCCTCAGGGAGCTGACTGGTCTAGATCCCTCAGCCCTCCACACATACAGAACAACCACTTAACCACAGTGCTTATTCAAATCAGCCAATGCACAGGCCTCAATTTGTCCAAGTACAATCACTCCACTCTTTATGGAAAGTTTGCCAGACTGGAAATTGTATGAAGAATTCTAAAGGATTTCTCAGATATGTATCTTGGGGCTGCAGTGATGGGAGTGACTTTATTGTGTCTCCACCATGAGTAAATATGGTCACAATGAGACTTTAGTACATAAAATATTAATATGATTAATTATGGAAGTTTGTTGTGTTAGCAGGTTATTGAGTTCAATATGTTTCTGAGGCACACAGCTATAAAAGGCTATTTTAATAGATAATACCACCTCTACATGCAGAACACTGCTCTGCTTCTCACTGGGAATTCAGTGTTATTACTATGACGAATAGTTTATGATTCGGGTGACATTTATCACCCATATTGCTTACACCACACTTATAATGAAACTCCCCTCTAATAAGAACCAGCCTCTTTTGAAAAATGGTAATGGCGATCCCATCAACACATGATAAAGAAAAACTCTTCCGTAAACCCCGAAACAAGCTTACTAAACTGCATTCACAGCTTAATAAACAGAAAGGCATCAAGTTCTGTTTTTGTCCAGCTACTGATTGCTCACTTTTTACCTGGTTGCTCTCATTGTTTGAGATTAGACTGAGAAGCAGAGCTGGAAGAAAGTAAGATTGTGGATTTTGCACTACAGAGAGAAAACACACCTTCTCCTTGCCTCTGAACACCTGCTGGCGCTGTGGCTGGAAAGATAGAGTCGCAAGTAACCAGAAACCGGTTTGATCAGTGTTGAAAGGGACCGGTCATCCAATCTGAACACTGTAAACATGAATGTCAGCGGCAATATGAATGTGTAGGGCTGAATTCATTTTTCTCCATCTGGGAACCAATAAATAGCTACACTCCCTCCCTCGTGACAAATACCTTCACACTGCTGCTGTTGAAACTGCCAACTGTATTTGAGTATTAGTCCCTCTCCTGGTGTATCAACCTATTCTCTAGGCTTGAATTATTTACCAGAATATACAGAGCACTATACACTTTTTTTTTTCCAAATCAGACTATAAGTCCCAATTAGGTTCAAGCAAATTTATCAATTTCTCCCAACTCAAGAATAGAGTCTCAGAGTAGTAAATATTTTATTATTGTTATTTAATTTCTATACCTGACGTTGACATCTTTGAATTCAGTCTCAATGGTAGTGGCTGTAAGAACAATGGAGACAGAAGGAATCTGAGGAGCAATATGATTCACCTTTGACGCATTAACGATGTCTAGTGCGTCGGTGTCTGTTTCCAGGTCACATGCTATGCATTGGACTGCTAAATGTATGAGACATGCCGATGCTCAAATAGAATACAAAGAATATGAACGTTGAACTCTGTGTTTTTTAATTCTATATCAAAGAACCCATCACAACACGGTGTCAGAAAGAGCTCTGCTCTGGAAGTGAAGCGGTGAAAGGACTGCTGACAAATGAGCCTCTGCACTTTGGGACGAGGCTTGAAAGCTGGAAAGATATTCACAGATTCAAACCTCCTCGATAAACAAGATGAAGGCAGTAATAACCTCATTGAGACATTACTATTCCAAAGGGCTTATAATTCAATTTTATCTTATTTTAAATGCTGCGAAACACGTAACGTCACCTAAATTACCTCTAGGATATGTCAAAACCTACCTCTGGTTAAAATTTCAAGCATATCCATTGAATAATCTTTCCGTTCCTGCTCACAAACAAAAATACAAATTGACAAACACACAGGAGCGAAAACATAACCTACATGGTGGAAGAAAAAATACAATAGCATTGATGGTATATGATAGACTGTATTTATATACCACTTTTATAGTCAGCTTGACTACTCAAAGTGCTCTACAACATGGGTCAGCATTCACACTAACATTCATACAGTGATGATAGCGGCTGCCATGCAAGGCACCACATACTAATCATGTGCACTTACCAATCACACCATCATTCACAAACCAATGGAACAGCCATTGGGAGTAACTTGAGGTTCAGTATCTTGCTCACAGACACTTTGACATGTAGACTGCATTGGCCGGGGTTTGAACCGCTGACCTCCAGATAAGTGGACAACCGCTCTACCAACTGAACCACCATCCTCAAAAATTGTATGCTGCAAATAAATATGCAGTATGGCCACATAAAAATCATTCCACACTTCAGTGGGCTACTGTTGAATATACATCATCAATGATTTTAATTTATTTATTTTTATAATATACAATATATCATTTTGGTGAATTATGATTTGTGAAAAATGTCAATAACTTCACTCCACCTTATTGTTGTATCAACAAATTTCAATAATAGGAAAAAAAAAAAGTATTCTTGATGATACGACAACAGCAACTCCTTTTGAAATAGTGGCTTAGACAGTTAGAGGTGGGAGATGGAGATGCATCTGAATATGAGGATATTGTGAAGACCAATTCTGAATTAAATTGGAAGAAGTCTAAGCTTATTCAGGGGCTGGAAGTGGTGCTTTGGGGAGCACAGTTGCAGCAAATAGGGCCATTCTGCAGGGAGTTTGCATGTTCTCCCTCTGTGCTATTAAAAGATGTGATAAATGAGCGAGATTAGTTCAACAGAGAGTGTAACAGCCTACTTGGACTGGACCGATTCATCACTGCACTCTATGCACTAGTGGACAACTTTGAACTGTGAGTATGGAGATCTTCATGACGATCTTTGGAAGGACAAACTAGTGGGTCTCTGGCATTCTTCACTTTTATAGAGGATGCAACTTGATTAAGACCTGACTCTCACTAAAGCTTCACAATTGCAAGAACGTCTGAAGAAATGCATTTTGGATCAAACATTTGGATCAAATCTCAAAGTGCTACAAAGTAAAAGCAGATAAAAGCAATGAAATATGAAATAACTATATAAAAACATGCAAAAAGCAGCAATGTTAATTAAAGTTATAGGTTCTGCTAAAAAGGAAAGTTTTAAGTCCTATTTAAAATGTGTCAGTCATCTGTGGAGCCCTCAGATGGTCAGGGAGGGCCTTCCACAGACGAGGGGCAGCAGAACAGAAAGCCTGATCACCCATGGTGCTGAGCTTAGTCCGGGGAAGGAGGAGGCGGTATGAGTGGGTAGAACGGAGGGATTGTGTTGAGGTCAGTGGGGCTGAGTAGTTCTTTTAGGTAGGGGGGTGCGTTACCATGGATGCATTGGTGAGTGAGGAGAGAGATCTTATAATCAATCCTTTTGGAGATGGGATGCCAATGAAGGGAATGAAGAATGGGGGTGATGTGTTACTATTTCCGAACTCTCATCAGGATCCTTGCAGCACTGTTTTGAATATACTGTAGTCTTTGAAGACTTTTATCAGGGATCCCGATGAGAAGTGAGTTACAGTAATCCAGTCGGGAGGAGACGAACGCGTGGACCAGCTTTTCAGAATCACTCAAGGTGAGTGAAGAACGGAGTTCGGAAATATTTCCGAGATGGTGAAAGGAGATCTTGCAGATGTGTTTGATGTGGGATTCAAAAGTGAGTTGAGGGTCGAATCTTACGCCGAAGTTGGTGACTGATGAAGAGAGGGGAATGTCGTGACCAGAGAAGGTAATACTGGTTATGGGGTGCCAATTAAAATTGCTTTGGTTTTGGAGCTGTTCAACTGGAGAAAGTTGTTTTTCATCCACACCTTTATCTCCTCCAGACAAGCGCGGAGAGTTGACAGGGGAGATGATGATGACGATGAGGATGCAGAGGCTGCGGAGGAACATGTGTCAGTTTTTATGTAGATTTGCGCGTCATCAGCGTAGCAATGGAATGAGAGTCCATATCGACTAATGACATGGCCAAGGGTGAGCATGTACAGTATGAAGAGAATGGGGCCAAGGACTGATCCCTGGGGGACCCCAAAAGTGACGGTATGTGTCCGGGACATTGAACTCGAAAGGGAAATGTATTCTGTTCTGTCTGTGAAGTAGGATTGAAACCAGCTTAGGGCGGTGGCAGTGAGTCCAATGGTGTGATGTAGGCGGTGTAGGAGTATTCCATGGTCAACTGTGTCGAAGGCAGCAGACAAATCAAGGATAATTAGGAGGGAAGGTGAACCAGCATCTGCTGCCATCCGTAGGTCATTTGTGACTCTAAGCAGAGCTGTTTCTGTGCTGTGGGCGGAGCGGAAACCAGACTGAAAGGTTTCAAAGAGGTTGTTGTATTTGAAGTGGTCCTGGAGGTGGGCAGCAACTGCTTTTTCCAGAACTTTGGAGAGGAATGGGAGTTTCGAAATGGGCCTGTAAACAGCATAAACTTCTGTATCGAGACTGGGTTTTTTGAGGAGTAGATTGGTTTATTACAGCGGTGATCAGGGGACTGATGGAAAAATTTTAGTTTTCATTAGGGCTGTAGGAAAGGGGTCGAGGGCACAGGTGGAGGGATTCATTGTCTTGATGATAAACTCAACCTCTTGCTGTGAGATTTCTGGGAAGCACTTTAGAGGCTGGAAGATCTCAAACTGTGAGTAAGCAGACTGGATAGGTACAGTGGAGGAACCAGAAAGGACAGAACGGATTGAGTCAATTTTCGATTTGAAGAAAGCCATAAAATTATTACAGTGCTCTTCTGTAATTTCTGTAAGTGGGGGAGTTTGTAGTTTAAGAAAATGATTGAAAGCTTAAAACAGCCGCTTAGAATTTCCAGGACTGGTTTTGATGATGTTGGAGTAGAACAGTGACTGAGCCTCTCTAAGCGACTTTGAGTAGACCTTTTGGTGTTCCCGAAAGGCTAGCTTGTGGATAGTGAGACCTGAAGCCTTGTAACGTCGCTCAAGGACACGCCCAGCTGTCTTCATTGTCCGTAGCTCGGTGGTGAATGAGGGGGCTGAGCGGGAGAAGTAGACTGTTCTAGTTTTTACAGGGGCGTGACGATCCAGGATGCTACTCAGAGATTTATTGTAGAAATCTACTGAGTCATTGGCCGATACAAAGTTTGCAGAAAGAAGATGCTGGAGGTCGACTGTCATGGTTTCTGGGTTAATGTTTTTCAAATTCCTGAAGTAGATTTGATGTGTCGGCTTAGTGAGGGGGGACACAAGCGACAATTCCATGGAGACGGCCTTGTGGTCGGACACACCCAGATCGTACACAAGAAGATTGCTGAGAGGAGCAGAGTCAGCGATGACAAGATCCAGAGTGTGCCCCATGTTGTGGGTGGGGATATCGACAAGTTGCCTGAGATTAAAACAATCCAAAGTATTATAATATTGGCAGAGGTTGTGAAAAATGTCGACAAAAGGTTGTAGATCTCAGAGATGAAGGCTGGGTTTGGTTTGGATGGTCGGTAGATTAGAAGTATGGTCATGGAGAAAGGGGATTTACATTTAAATGCCAGTCATTCAAAAGAAGAGATCTCTGGCAACGGCAGTGGAGACAAGTCAAAATCACTGTGGTAGATGACAGACAGACCACCACCACGACCAGTGCTGCGGGCTTTCTGGAGGTAACAGTAACCGGCGGGACAGGTCTCATTCGGGACAGAAAAATCATCTGGTTGATGGAAAACGGGCGAACAGACAACGCCAGCGTCCTCTCCCTTCAGTGTCCTTACTGCAACTGAGCTACATATATGTAGAGAATGTATTAAAGAAAGAGAAAATCCAAGAGAACCTTTGATCCAAACTGAATTCCAAGATGGCCCTGGGAAAAACTTGGTAAGACACCATACGTATTTGCTATTGGTAGGTTATTTCTTTAGATAAGTGGAAATAGCACAACTCAGCCAAACAACATCCACAGACTTAATTGTTCCTCTGAAGTCCAAGTTTGCATCACATGGCATCTCAGAGTCACTCATCAGTGATAATGGAAAACAATTTTCTGTACTTAAAATGAAGGAGTTTGCAGCTGCCTGTGGCTTTGAGTATATAACAAGCAGCCTGAAATACCCCAAGAGTAATGGCAGGGCAGAGCGTGCTGTTCAAACTGTGAAGAGCATGTTGAAAAAAGCCAGTGATGGCTATCGTGCCTTACTAGCTGACAGAACTGCACCTCTGAGTAACGGCTATAGCCCTATCCATCTCCTCACTGCTGAAGTAGAGAGTGAAAAGACTGAAGGATACTGAATGTTTAGATAGACGACACAGAACAAAGGATCTTGCAAAGTTATTACCTGGAGCCCATGTCTGGATTTCAGATACAAAAGCAGCAGGCACAGTGACATCCATGCACCGCAGCCCACGGTCTTATCTGGTGACCACAAAAGACTCTGAGGATTAATAAACACCGTGTCGTGTCTGGGCCAGCACGGGAGGATAAGGTCTATCTGGTGCCGTTTGTAAGAACGGAACATTTTAATTTCGACAGCAACATTTTGCCACATTTAGTTGCGCAATTTGTAAAAGTTTCACATGCTGATTTTAATAACAATGTTTTGTCACCTTGAGCTCCAAATGTTTAATCTAAATCTAAATGTTGTTTCTTAATGTTGATTCTAAATCTGAATGTTGTTCCTAAATGTTGATTCTAAATCTATATCTAAATTTAACATCTATATATTAAATCTAAATATAATTCTTGGTCCGAAGTGTTTCGAAAATATTCATATTTACGATGACGTCAGCGGACGTACCGAAATAAAAGAGCCATGAAGAAAACCATTTCTATCCATGGTAAATGCCTTTTTGCACCAAGGTGGTTTTAAAAACACATAACTTTATCAAACAGTTCAACAACAAACCAAAAATGCTGAAAATTACTTGGTGAAGTCACTTGCTTTTAGATTCTCCGGGGTAAACAAGATGCTTGCTTGCTTAGGCTTCTCAAACATGGCAGACAAAAAATTCTGGTTCGCTATGAAAATCCTGCCCCGTGTCTCTGATGTCATCGTATCTTGCTTTTAATTCATGAGCTTTTGGTTGCTCTTAAGTACCCATTTTTAGACGCCAGGGCGATAACAGTTCAGGAAGTAGATCAGAAACTACATTGTTGCAAAAGGGCAATTACTATGTATAGAAGTGGTTTTCTTCATCAAGCATTTATTTTGGTACTTCACATTTGGAGCTAAATGTGGTAAAATGTTGCTGTTAAAATCAGCATGTGGTACTTTACAAATGGCACATCTAAATGTAGCAAAATGTTGCTGTCAAAATTAACATATTCTATTTTTACAAACGGCATCCCATACAGATCAGACTTCAACACAAGCAATTGCCAGAAGTGAACCGTTCTGCTGGAGTTGGTTCAGACACAAAGTCATCAAAGACCACACTTCTGAGCACAGCTGGTGCCTGGTGTTACAAGAACGATGTCAGGCAGAGAGACGATACAACAGCAGAGAATCAACCTGTGAAATTAAGAGATGAATGAAGCAAACGAATTAAGAGAGCATAAAGGTTATTGAGGATTTAAATGTAGTCTTAAGGTTACATTTAAGTATGTGACTACGCTGTAATGACATTTGGTAATGTTATTTTTTATTTGAAATATATATGGAAGTTTAGGGAAAATGGATGATCTTTATTTTTGAATATTCTGTTTATTAGTGTGGAATACGCAGACACCAAAGCTAAGGTTATATTTCAAAGAACCCAACAACACAGAATACTCTATGTAAGGTCTCATATTTCTGTCGGGGCAACAGTTCAGCTCTTTCTGTGCAAAAGGTTGCAAAAAGTTCTTAACTTCAATCATCCGTAGCAAGATTGTGGGCCAGGTAACCAATCAGGCTCGGTAAATGTTCTGGTCATTGTTCTTAAGATGACTTACAAAGAGCTTAAGGAAGGGTCTGGCCATTGGAGAGGTTGTCTCTGAACTAGATTAAAGCATCGTTCTACAGCATAAATAACTCCACATGCCTCCTTCAACCTTTTTAATCTGTAAACTGCTTGCCTCCCAACAAACTGGAGGGGATTAATAAAAGTTGAGCAAAAACAGAAATCTTAGAATGCCTTGCAGAATTTTGTGTTGGGCGAATGCTAAGATAATTAAATAACCTTCATTAGCAACTAGGATGTAATAATACCTACCAGTACAAAGTACATGAATGCTTCTTTATATTGTGATACTGTAGTCAGAAACATCCCAGTGAACGTCTCAGGCCTGAGAGGCATATATTTAATGGCACCCTAACTCATAAAAAACAAAAGGCAGCATTGAAATTATGTTAATAACAAATACGGTCTGTATTGCAAAAGTGTGATGTTGCCGATTTCTTTTTACCAACGCGCTATCATTGTCCAAACACATCAAGAGCATTCATAATTCATGAGGATGAAGATGGGCACTGCATTTATTTTGAATAAATCTCATATTTATTTTCCTGCTGCCACTCACCGGGGACCCAATTGTCCATTCATCCATATAGGTGAAAATATTCCCTTTTACAATTAAATTTTTACTTCTGTTTGTTTAACATTAGATACAACAGCTCAGACGTCAGAGGGATTGTTAAAAAGTGGACTAAAATAATGTATTATTTTAAGAGAAATATATTCAGGACCATAAAAAGCATTCAGAGAGCTGCAAATCTCTGCCAGGCATAACAGTACCCAAGATTTAGGCAAAGGTCGTGCAAATTTCTCCATTAATGTCTGTGTTATTGACAAATCTACAAACAAATAAAACAAACTCTCTGGGTATCTCTCAAGTATTCTGTAGCTGGTTGTCTCCTGCACCTTCCACTTGAGTGTCTCTGTTAACCCACTGAGCCCCGAGCTTCACTCCAAGAGAACATCATAGGAATCAAAGGTTCAAAAGGCAGTAATAAATCCAAATGGCTCATTATTTCATTTATTTTATTTTAAAAGCTGCGAATCACAACATTTTAATCATAATCCAGGATATGCCAAAACCCACCACTGGGTAAAATTTCATGCAAATCTGTTTTACAGTTAATCTTGCTCACAAAAAAATATTCAAAAAAACAGACTAATTACACAGGAGTGAAAATATGACCTCATTGGCAGAGATGACAAGGTATTGATACTCGAATACCCTTTAAAATAAATGCGTAATGTATAACCTTATATGGGCCAGTCTTGTTGCAGTGTTTATAAATGAAAGCTAAAACTGATTTTCTTACATGCTGCTCATTTTCACATTTTGGCACCTCACCATCAAGGCTGATCCTGGAGCACAACACAGTAATTCAGTAATGTAAGTGAGAACCCCACAGTCTGCTGAGCTCTAACAGAGTTCTGAGAAATAAAGGCAGACAGGTGTCAGAGAAGCTATGCCAACATGCTGTTCCTTACAATTTTCACTTGTGCATGTGTGTGTTAACCAAAAAACCACTCAGTATGGTTGTGTGTTTCTGAGTGTGTATGTCTAGTTAGTGCTTAGGTGTGTTGTACGGGTGTGTATGTGGGTCAATCAATTATTCCTGCTCTTCCTCTTTTTGGTAGAGTACATGTGGACACAGTGCCCCCTACAGGCGGATGGAAGCACTACAGTATCCGGATATTGTCAAGCATAGGTCTGTCAATCATTGTTGTCAAATCAATTCTACGTATATGGCATGTAAGATTGCCTTTTTTATTTGTATGTCAAACACAGCAACATAATATATAAAGTCTTTTTGTTAAAGCCTGTTTTCTTTTATTAAGTCATTTTTATAACAGAATCAAAAATGTTCGAGCCACAGGCTTAAATCCTGATATAAATAGAAATTGCAGGGATAAGCTTTTGGAAACAGCGTCCCTTTAATTACAGCAATTGAGAGCCATTATAATCAATAAGTGCCGTTTAAATGGAAAGCGTCCTCTGCAAAACATTTAACGGTTTTCTATTTCAACTGTTCAAAAGCACAAGATGTAAAGGTCGACTCTGGTGCAGCATAAAAATCCGGTCAATATTATATGAATCCCATGGCCACATTCCCTGCCTAGTTAAAAAAAAGGGAAAAATATTAAACAGTCGTACTGTAGCTTGACAACAGAGGGTGCCAATGTCATTCATTAGAAAGAAAATATCCTTTATCTGTTAGCATATCTTTTCTCCTGAGGGAAGAGTCTTTCTATAACCAGCCGTTGGGGTGAGCCTGTTGGTTTCTTCTGTGTCTGCAGTGAGTAGGAGTTAAATATTATCTTCAAGAATACTCTGACAAATATTATCCTAGTATTTGGACTTAAACTTGACTGATTATAGGTCTGACCACTGCGTCAATAATTGTGCCTGCTGGTATTCAGGTGTGAATGTGTGAGACTGTGGGAGTTTATTGAAGAATTAAAAGATTAACAAAAACATTTAGAACTTCAAGATGGTGTATAAATAACACAGAAGATGTACCTGGTCTTTTAAATAGCAATGGATTGATTTGTCATCAATACGACCTCTTGTTCATCCCCGGAACAAGTAAACACATGTAGTACGAATTTAAAGGTAAGGGAAAAATTCAATTATTTATGTAGTGCTCAGTGATGTGGATCTCATTTTTATTTGTATGTGTAAAGTGAACAAAATAGGCATTGTAAAAGATGATTGTATTTATTAAACCAAAAATGGTTTCTAACACCAACGAGTTTGGGAAAAAAAAGTATTATTAAGGGTAAAAGAATCTAAATATCCCCGTGGAAATTAAAACCAGAAAAACTAGCCCGCTGCATTAATTACAGACCCAGCCCAGCTCAGTCACATCATCACTTAAACAGACCATTTTAAGAAGCAGGAAGTTGGCCTATGAGCCAGTAGCACACTAAGCCAAAAATCAAAAGGAATTACATGAGAAGTGATGAAAAAGAAGCTGATTGAAATCCATCAGTCAGTGAAGGGTTACAAAGCTATTTCTAAGGACCTGGGACTCCAGAGTGAGACACATTATCCATTAATGGGGAAGACTTAGAGCAACAGTGAACCTTCAAGAACTGCAAGAAGTGGCAGACCAAGCAATACATGTCCAAAATTGGAGAAACCTGTAACAGTAGTGAAACTTCCCAGTACCGCCCCCCGAAAACCCCCCTAAAACACAATAAAGGTTCATTCAGGGAGTTACAAAACATGAAGGTATCTGCCAGCTCAATATATGTAAGAGTTTATAGATCCACTATTCTTAAGGCACTGGGCAATAATGGGACCATGGCAAAGTGGCGAGGCAAAAGCCACTGCTGACCCGGTAGAACACTAAGGCCCGTCTGAATTTTGTGACAGCACATCTTGAAGCTTTTATTGCAGCTACTACTATTAAAAATAATAAATTAACAATATAGACATCCACCAGTACAAGGTGCTCAACCAAACCCACTCTACACTGTTAAACATTTTTAATATCGAATGTTTGTCATTTAAAAACTCCTTAAGTTGTTAGCTAAAGGTGCTCCTGTATTGAGAACATATACTAAAAAAACCCATAACAGGTCAATTACATTTAAAATGTTTTGTTGTCAAATCACGACAAAGTTTTCTAAAGACACCTTCAAAAAGAGCCGTTCCAGCTTGTCCTGTTTGTTTAACAGAGACACCAAGAACCTGTTTTTATAGTGTCTTTCTAATTCATACGTTAAATAAATAATATAAAATTCTTTTAAAATAATAATTGACATTTGCGATGAACTGTAGAATTGAAGGGCTGAATTTAAGTAATAGGTTACAATGATGAGTAATGAAGAAGCAATAAAGGTTAGTATGTGTGATTTCACAATTATATCACGCTATTCATTAGTGTCAGATCAGGGCAAGACAATGAAAAGTTGATGCTCATTAAACACTTGGAATTCAGATTACATTAACACTGCTTATCCCTCAAAATATGCACTCACCTATAATGGAGACATGGGCACGTGTAATGCAATATGTTTGTATTATATACCGCATAATGTTGATTACATGACTTAATATGTTTCTGTATTACATCAGAGTTGAGATACTGTCAATACATGTATATTTCTGATACTTCAAGTATATGAATCCATTTTCATGTATGAAGCCAAACATGGGTCATGTGAACACAAGCTCATTTTTCACTGAATTATTTTCTTTTACAGCTACTCTGATCCACATCCTGCACACATCCATGGTGATCTGGTTCATTTTAAGGATAAGGTATTTTTTACCAGCCTAGTTGTCACATCGAGTTGTTTTTGGCAGTATTGCATCAGGTACTAGTCAAAATCATCAGCTAAAGCGTCTTTTCGCACATTTATACTGCAGCAGGGCCTTATACTACACCAAAACCTCTGGTACTACCTGCACAACTGTTCCAATAACATATCTTTTCAGTTGCAGCTCTGAAACAGCTTCATTTGGAGAGGAAATATTTCTGCCAGGAACTGATTTCCCTGAGAAGGAGGTTAATATACTCACACTTCCGGAAGTATGGCCCATCAGACTAGAGAGTAATTATAAGGGCTATCATTAGGTATAACAATTTAACAGCACTTTATAGAGGTTGCCAGACTTTATTATCTGTGATTGTAATTAAGAGGAAGTCTTTCACTGCTTCCTTTTAAGTGGCCGTCAGTCTCTTTCTGTTTTCTCTACACCGCTCTTTTCCAGTGAGAGGTTGTGAGCTCTCTGGACCGACTTCTCTTCTCTACCCTGACAGGCTGTTTATTAGCGATTGTGTTAGTGCCAAACAGCACATATTGAAAGATGTAATTTTAGAG
Source organism: Lophius americanus (assembly GCA_037951165.1). Lineage (NCBI taxonomy): Eukaryota > Metazoa > Chordata > Actinopteri > Lophiiformes > Lophiidae > Lophius > Lophius americanus. Next base: position 20,286,649 of record JBBDHG010000019.1, on the reverse strand, counting down.
ATGAGATAGTCAACTGATTTACAACCAACAGTAACATTTATACTAGAAAGAACTTTAAGAATTAAAAAATTTTTTTTTATTGTAACCAGATCATCTTTAGGCAATATGATCATTTATTTAATTTCCTAAACAAATGAGGAAACAATTATAATGTATTAACTGGTTCATAAAATCATTTTTTGGTTATTTAATGCCTCTGTGCGCTGATGTCAGTGTAGATGGCAGAGACATGGACAGAGAGTTTAGAACTCCTGAGAAAGAGCTGCTGTTAAACTTTAGTTCAAATCAAAAGACCCAAATCCAAACAGTGTCCCAAAAAATAGACAAAATGTAAAGTAGAAAAAAATAGAGTTTAAATTTAAAAGACTCAGATCTACAAAAACAGGCATGGAGATTTTGCCTGTACAAATCATATTTTTATCAAAGGCAGAAATTATGTTTATCCAATACCCAAAGCAAAACAGGACAAAATTCAAGGTGAGGTAAAAATACAAAATAACTGAAAATACGAAAAAAACTTGTTGCAGGGGGACACAAGGACGTGAAGGTTACACAGGACATAACTGACAAAACTGACAAGGATGGAGAACAGGACACTGACTTAAATAATAATAATAATAATAATACATTTAATTTATAAATACATAGAATGAACTGAGGAGGGAAAACACAAGTAAGATGGAAAGTGTAAATGGTCTGCTGTGCAGTGGCATAATTCAGACAAGCCTTAATGTTCTACTTGGGCAGCGGTTACTTTTGCCACGCCAATCTCCCATTGATGCCATTGAACTCTGACATTTACTGTGTTGGGAGAGACCTCCAGTTCCTTGCATGTTTTCTTTGGATCTTTGGTAACTCCCTGATGAGCCTTTGTTGTGTTCTTGTAGGAATTTTGGAAGTTGGTACTGAGAAAGTCCACTATTGTTCCAAGTCTTCTCCATTTACACTAATGGATGGATTGGACTGGATGGATTTACCCAGAGGCAGGGACGTTATGTCATAACCTCATGATGTGAGGTCCATCTTGAGGGCTGTTGTGTGTTGGCGGAGGTTTGCTCTGTCCAACTGCTCCCTGGTTGAATTTAGTTTTAAAAAGGCCAAATCATTTTTCTTGCCAGCAAAGTTTGTATTAGAGTATCTCTTTGGGTCAATAAAGTCAATTTTCATTTACAATTTGTGATTACTCAGGTTGCCTTTGGTTTAATATCAAATTATTAGAAAATATATAAAATAGTATAAGATGCCCACAAATATAGAAGAAACCTTTTCCCAGTACTGTGCTGTTTATTACAACATAATGCACAGGATGGATTAATTTACCCCCAGACAACAAAAACAACCAATCTGATTTTCTCTTGGGGAAAGAAATGTTAACAGTGTATTTAAGTGTACGGTTAGCAGTTCTGCAAGAGGTAAGATTCTGTGTTCTATTCCAGACGTGGGCCTCCTCATGACTGCGTGGGTGTCCTTAGAGTGCCCCCTCATTTAGTCCAAAAATATGCAATTTACTGTAGGTGCAATGGTGAATTTTTATTGCCCTAAGCTGTGAATTTAGGTATGATTGGTAGTTCTCTGTCTATGGGTCACTTGTGAGATGAACGTCTGTATGTAGTAATGTAACTGAAGAGATTTAGCTGTGTTTGTTCCCTCCTACACCCTGGATAAACCCGCTGAAGTCATTCATCTAATAAAATTGTATGTTGCGGCGCCTTGACAGTGGATCGCCTACATACATGAGCTGTGTCTGTCTGCTCAGAAGTTACATCGGTTTGATTAATTTGATTTCACCTTTCTGGTACTTGGAACAAGCTGTTATTTAGGACCTTGTGTCACAGCTTTGTCCAACCTCGACTTATTCTCTCATACCTTGAGACTTGTTATTAAGTGTGAGGGCAGCGCAGGCTGCTCTTCACTTTTATAGTCATCAATCAGCTCTGCTGTTTTCAGCTACGCTACATATTTTCTCTCTGAAACAGGAGCCAGAAGTGACCTGGAACTGTCCATTGGGACATTAGATTGGGTTTTTAATTCAAATAAATAATATTTAACAATATACCATCATGACACGGAGGGAAGAGGGATCGCAGCATTAAAATCAAAATCTGAAATGGGAGAAAAAGATGCATATCATGTAATGATTACATATTACATTATTTGCTAATCCCCCTAGAATAATCAGGAGATAACATGAATCTACAGTTTAACCATGTTTGATACAATATGGGAAATAAATGTAGAAATATGAAAATGTTCCTGTATTTTTTTTTAGCCCTAGAATTTGTCAGTTTAGGGTTGGACATTTTTATGCTCATTATCCAAATTCTGGCCTAGGATGATACCTCAGGTATGTATGTGCCATACCATAAGATGCCATGTTAAGAGAAGATAGCCAACTGCTGGTGATTTTTTTTGGCAGCTTTTAAAAAGGCCATCATGGGGAGATGGCACAGAACAGAATCAAACAGGATGACTACTAAAACTAACTCGAATGATAAAAGCTCGAATGGAGCAGTGCTGAGATGATCAGGACAGTGTCTGAATGTCAATGACATCACAAAGAAATAATCCATGGACTATGCTTGTACAGGAAATAGTATGTTTTCTGTGTCAATTTAAGATATTAAAAATAAAGTTTAAACAAAGTATTTTCCAGAGGGAAGAAAGCAGTTACATTCTCACTTTCTTTGATCTTTCTTTGATTGACGTTGAGAATGTTTTTCAAGTGTTTGCACCTAAACGATGAAATTAGAATTGTAAACCGATGCTGCTGCTGAATGAGACATTTCAAGAAAACAAGGCCTATCATCCATCCTGGAGGAGACACAGATGTCTGCAAGTTATATCGTAGAAATAGGTTTTATCTCATCACTTACAACCCATTCAGTTATGTAGACATCTACCTCCATCACAATACATGTCTTTACTAATATGTATGTCAAATAAATAGGCACTGAGATATGAATATAAAAAAAAGTTTCAACAAGCTTCTGTTCCTGCATGCATTAAATCCTCTAGCATCATCCCAGTCCCAAAAGGCAAACTACAAAGCTGCAAAGAGTCTGAGCAACGATTTATCAGACTACACTTGGTCCTAAGAACTATCATCCCACCTGTCCTGGATAAGCATCAGTTTACCTACAGGCAAACTGCTCCACAGAAAAAAAAAACAAAGATGACATCCACATGAATGGCAGAACCCAAGGTTTCCCAGTAGAACATTACACAAATCTCATCTGGCTTGCCTTCTACCCATAGTGTCATCTCTTCCCTCGGTAAGCAAAGCGTTGAACCTGCTCGCCGCTGTCCACCTTATGTGAAAGGCCATCAGACCTTGTCCCTTTCTTCTATTTTTCCAAGGCCCAATCCTGCACTGAGATATCTGACACCTTTCTATCACAATAAACAATTTGTACAACAGGGCCTTGCCTTCACTCTTTGCGTGCAGTGAGTCACGGCTATCCATGACCTTGCTGACGGTTTGTCCTTCCTTAGACAACTCTTTAGTAAGGAAGGACTGAATACCACGGACACCCAACAAGACCTGCAGCTTTGGAGATGCTCTGAACATCTTGACCTTGTCAAATTCACTCAGATCCTGAATCTTGACTATTTTTCTATCTTCCAACTTATAAACATCAAAAATAAATGTTCATTTGTTCAATGCACAATGTTATTTAGATTTTCTTTGCTGTCAGTTGTCAGAATATTATGGCTAATGGATGTAAGTAAGCTGTGTTTTTGATTATGAGATGTATGCGTGGGTGTCCAATCAGTCTTAATTCCAGTACTTACAGGCTGATATTAAATAGTTGCCAGTGATGCTATGCAATTAATTGCTTTATCTTTTATCAGGATGTGCTGTGTAATTGAATATATCATTGCAAACCAGCCTGCTACTGTACAAACTAAGATGGACCTATTTACACACATTTAAATAAGATTGCAAAAAGTCATTCAGTCTTTTACAGCTTCTGACATGACGAGTCAATCATTAGCCGCTCTCTGTGCTGTTTGCTAAAGCACTTTTATGCATAATCAATAAAATAGATTTTAGACCACCTTGTTGTCCTCCTTCCGATACTGCTCTGTAGGATTTCAGTAAACACCTGATTGGCGTTGGTTTTAAAATCATGCAGTTGCAGAAATCAAGGCTGGATTTTCCCATGATGTTAATGTTACAACCCATCAGTTGTGTTTGAGTTTTTTTTATTCTTTATGTAGTTTGTTATATTATTGTTTTCCACAAGATTATTTGAATATATCTTCATTTATTAGCATTATAGGTTTTCTGTTCATCATTCGCAACACTATCTCGCCACTACTTTGTTCCAGATGGATATATCTCAACTATTAGATGGACTTCTGTTTCAGACACTAACAGAGCTCGAATCCCCCCTGACTTTGGATGTTGCCCTAATTTTAACTTGAGGGCCAACACCAACTTGGGTCAAGGGTATGACACAGCGTGTCAAATATCCCTGGAGGGATGGGGGTAACTTTTTGCGACAGGCATACATGCTTTCTGGAGGATTCATCCTGATTATTCTGTGGAACCGATTGCTTTTTCCTCAGGTTGATATTTGTAGTTTTGGGTGAAATGTCTCAACAGCTAATGCATAAAATGAATAAAGAGTTCCGTTTAAATCAGCTCATTTTGGAAAACACCTTGATACAAGAGTTGTTGTGAGTTGGTGCTATATAAATAGAATTTAATTGATTGACTGATGGAGCTATTGGATGGATTAACTGTGAGCACATTACAATACCAACTCCAGAATATACACTCGCTCAAAGCATTTTTGTGTCTAAAGTGTACAATCCACTTGCATATCTTTACAAACTCAGTCTGTGAAACAACTCAACTTTAATTCCTCATTCTGAGGGACATCAGACATTAGAATTAAGACATTACATGTAACTATGGAGCGCCCACTCATTCCCTACTGCTCCATGTTAAAATCGTAATGTTTGTTTTGAGCAATGTTACACATGAATGACTCATAATTCCCAATTTCTATCAAAGAAATGTATTTAAACTCTGGAAAGAGGGATCAACTCTTTAATCAAATGCATTATTAACTTAGAAAAATGTAGGCACTACTCTTTCCCTAGAGGTTCCACTTCACAATGATCTGTTTTTATAGCCTCTACTGCTGCTACAAGAGATTTTTAGGATTGGTAAAAAAAATTTAATCAGAAATAGCATTATTTAATAGTTGCTCAGGTATTATCTGAAACATCTCCACATTTTATTTCACCTTCAAGGGGAACATTAATGAGACTGAAGGGTGCAGATAAAGATTGCTTCTTCTGGAAAATAGATAAATTCACAATGAATACACATTTAGGAAGAGTACGCATCTCTTCGGAGCACAGCAGTACATTTCAATGCACAAGGAAGAAGACACCTCCACCAGTGTGTGGATAGGAAAGAGGAGTGAAAAGGATGCGCTAAGGCAGGAACCTTTTACACTTTCTTTATTGCTCATTCACACTTATCCCTATTCATGTACAGTATGTGAGTATGTGCCAGAGAGAGGGAGCAACCTATCACACGGCGTATCAGAGCCTGCACTGGTTTGATCCTCCTCTGTGTTCTCAGATAAAAGTCTCTGAGTCACCGACAGAGATCTTTTAATGATCTCACCCCCCTCCAGTCTTTCCTGTCAATAATAGCATGTATATTGTGAGAGAATCGGCTTTTTTTTTACCATGATTTAAAACTGAAAACATAAGTTCCCCAATACAGCTGGCAGCTGGTGCCTCCAATTGGGAATATAGACAAAGCGATTACTTTCTATCATAACTCACAATCATATGTGCCATAGATGAAATGTTTACAAGGTGTATTTATCAGATGGTATGTGCTGCTCTTTTGGTTTGTTCATTTGAGCACTACCGTCTCATCCATTTGTTTCTACTCACTGTTCCCGACACGTCCCAATTTCAAACATAAACACAGGATTGGGACGCAATGGGAATTATGAAAAGGATCCTATGGATTTTGCTGGGGGATGATGGAATGGCTCTGGGCAGAGTGTTTTTTAGAGCCCCGTGTCCTAGTTAGGAAGGGCCAGGGATTTTTGCTTGAGTCTGAGGTAGTGTATAAGCTGTGAATTATTCAGAAGGCATGCTTACACTCCGTGGCTTTTACACACACACTCACAGAGCCACTGCAGACTAACATATATGTGTGTCTTTAACACTGGGTCACAGGCACACGGAGGTGTTCTCGGATCAATAGTGAGCAGTTAAACTTGTGCAAATGACTCATTGGTGTGATCTGTATGTGTGTAAATGGCTTCGCAGGAATAAGCCATGACTGATTTGCACAAAGGGTGGCATAATTTACCTGCTGCTGCTTCAATACACTAACTTTGTTGGACTACTCAGTTAAAAAATGAAATGTCACACATGTTTCAAAACAAATTTGAATATTTGGTAGGAAAACCTAACAGACAAGACTTAAGATACAATTCTAGCCAAGCATGAAAAAATTACCCACTTCACTTCCACCGTCTCAACTTGGACTGTGAAGGCTTTGACAAAGCAGTACGTATGAGGGAAAATGGAATCCAGAAGCTATCAGAGTGTTACCCAATCCTGTCAGTCTCTCTATCAGCCAGCTGGACAGGACACTGAGAACAAGCAGCAGTAGTGATGCAAAGTCTCTTTATAGCAATGGATTTAGAAACTTCTCCGATCATCTTCATCTAGAACACAACAGCAGATCAATATCTGTGCTGATAGTAACCTTATTAAACAGATCAGTATCGACCATGACATAACCACTCCGCATTAGATACGGTTTGAAATTTTTCTCTTTCCTGTTATAATTTTCATTTACATAACGAAACTTTAATTAAAAAATGTATGCTGTGCAGTGCAGGTTTTAAATATGGGAAAGATAGAATGGATATTGATCTTTAACTGCCTTAATAATATCATGACAGAAAAATGTTTGATGGGTGAATCCCCAATAATCATGCGTCAGTTCAGCACACTAGGCAATAAATTGCAAAACTTGACAGTCAGACAAAATACACAGAATGAGTAACTCTTTTCATGCTCCTATTCTTTCTATTAAGTTAACCTAGCCTGCCAAAAAAATAAATGAAAATGGTGAAGCATTTTGATTGTATAGGCAACTCAAATAAGGTGTGTCATATGAAATATTAAATGTATTTCTGAAGGGTAAGCCTACAGCAGATGGCATATATTCTTATTCCTCATCGGGAGCAGAATACCAGGAATACCCCCTAATAATAATAATAAATTTAATTTATAATGCACTTTACATTTGGATCAAATCTCAAAGTGCTTCAAACTAAAAGCAGATAAAAGCAACAATAAAAAAATAAAATAATAACTATATAAAAACCTGACCAAAAAGCAGCAATGTTAATTAAAGTTATATGTTCTTTTTTAAATGCATTATAAATTAAATGTATTATTATTATTATTATTATTAAATGTGTCAGTCATCTGTGGATCTGTGGAGCCCTCAGATGGTCAGGGAGGGCCCGATCACCCATGGTGCTAAGCTTAGTCCGGGGAAGGAGGAGGCGGTATGAGTGGGTAGAACGGAGGGATCGTGTTGAGGTCAGTGGGGTGAGTAGTTCTTTTAGGTGTCAGTGGATGCATTGGTGAGTGAGGAGGGAGATCTTATAATCAATCCTGGTGGAGATGGCAAGCCAATGAAAGGAATAAAGAACAGGGGTGATGTGTTTGTGTTTACAAACTCTCACAGGCGTAAGTTTTTTTGTAGATTTGCGTGTCATCAGCGTAGCAATGGAATGAGATGACGACTGATGACAGGGCCAAGGGGGAGCATGTACAGTATGAAGAGAATGGGGCCAAGGACTGATCCCTGGGGGACCCCACAGGTGATGGTGTGTGTCCGGGAACTTGAACTTCCAAAGGAAACGTATTCTGTTCTGTCAGTGAGGTAGGATTGAAACCAATTTAGGGCGGTGGCAGTGAGTCCAGTGGTGTGATGTAGGCGGTGTAGGAGTATTCCATGGTCAACTGTGTCGAAGGCAGCAGACAAATCCAGGAGAATCAAGAGGGAAGGTGAACCAGCATCTGCTGCCATCCGTAGGTCATTTGTGACTCTAAGCAGAGCTGTTTCTGTGCTGTGGGCGGAGCGGAAACCAGACTGGAAGGTTTCAAATAGGTTGTTGTATTTGAGGTGGTCCTGGAGGTGGGTAGCAACTACTTTTTCCAGAACTTTGGAGAGGAATGGGAGTTTGGAAATGGGCCTGTAATTAACAAAAATTTCTGGATCGAGAGTAGGTTTTTTGAGGAGTGGTCTGATTATGGTGGCTTTTAGGGCAGATGGAACAAAGCCGGCCTGGAGGGATTGATTTATTACAGCGCTGATCAGGGTACTGTTGGAAGAAATGTCAGTTTTCACTAGGGCTGTAGGAAAGGGGTCGAGGGCACAGGTGGAGGGCTTCATCTTCCTGATGATAAATTCAACCTCTTGCTGTGAGATTTCTGGGTAGCACTTTACAGGCTGGAAGATCCCAAACTGTGAGTAATCAGACTGGATAGGTAGAGAGGAGGAACCAGAAAGGACAGATTGGATTAAGTCAACTTTGTATTTGAAGAAAGCCATAAAATTATTGCAGTACTCTTCTGTAATTTCTATAAGTGGGGGAGTTTGTGGTTTAAGAAGATGATTAATAGTGGAAAACAGCCGCTTAGAATTTCCAGGACTGGTTTTGATAATGTTCGAGTGACCGAGCCTCTCTAAGCGACTTTGAGTAGACCTTTTGGTGTTCCCGAAAGGCAAGCTTTGTGGACAGTAAGACCTGAAGCCTTGTAACGCCGCTCAAGGACACGCCAAGCTGCTTTCATTTTCCGTAGCTCGCTGGTGAACCAGGGGGCTGAGCGGGAGAAGGTGACTGTGACCTGAACTGTGAACTGTGAACTGTGAACTGTGACTGTGACCCCTACCTGTGAACTGTGACTGTGAACCCTACCCCAATCTTGCGAATCTTTTGGAGAACCAACACTTTAATGCAAGATAAACTATGCAAATAAAGGCTTATGGGGAAATCACTTTGTAGTTCGACTTGGACTCAAGAGGGTTATCAGAACTTTTGTGGTAATATCAGATCAAATAAGACTCTAAAACGTAGATTCTTCTGAAATCTCATCAAAGCCATAAATTCAGCAATACACACTCAAAAAAGGGCATTGGCTGACTCCTACTTTGACTTGAATTTCTATAATGTATTTGGTATAAAATACTTAGACTATTGAAAGAAAAAAACATTTAATTTAGATAGTTCATATAGGTTAGGCTGTGCAGACCACTGTTGTCACATCTGCAGAGCCCATCTCTCAGGGGTTCCGCTCGCTGAGGGTGCCCCCGGACTGGACAGGAGGAGGGGCTGTGGGGGGACATTCATGCTGCGGGACAGTGGGTGACGGGCTCTGGGTGATGAAACGAGAGGAGGGGCTCTATTGCGTGTGTGACGTTGGCGAATTGCAGCAATTACTAAAGTGTACGTGAGGAGAGACCTGTCGGGACGCACAGCAGATCTGAGGAGGCGAGAGGAGTGAGGAGGCGGAGGGGGGAGACGACAGGCATTTAAAAAAAGAAAAAGAGAGAAACACCATCAGGGAGTTGGATGGATGAGAAGGGACAGGGATCTGGTCATTAGAAACATCAGCAGGTCTGGTGTCTGCACCAAATCAACCTCAGGGATGTAGTCGAGGCGGTGTGGAGCTCAGCCCTCCGGAGCTCGTCATCATGAAGAAACACTCCGCCAGGGTCGCCCCGCTGTCCGCCTGCAACAGTCCGGTGCTCACCCTCACCAGAGTGGAAGGTAGGGTACACTTCACACCCACTCAGCCCTCCCGTGGAAAGAGTGATTATCTCTTTTCCTCCAACCTATCTGCCATCATCTGAATCCGATGGATCAACTTTAGGACATCTTCACGCGTGGAAGATGAAACAGCACCGGATCCTGTCAGTCGCACGTGCAGTCGGTAGTTATTATGTAATAACGCATATTTCTTTCATCGTGTAATGTTGGTGCATTAACCAAAATGAAGCCTGAGATGACTGTGGTAGATAGTTGACGCATTGGTGTTTTAAAAACGAGCGCAACTCACTGCTAAATGGAGCGGTCCATGGGGAGGATGTGAAGTTGTTATTGCAGCAGGGATTCCCCTCTTAACCCATCACAGGAGTCAAAGAGCCCAAGAAGTACACATTGTAATCGTCTCTGACAGAGCACTCTGTAGTGGAATGGTATGATGTTGGGTTTCAGTCCCTCTGATCTGCAGGAGTACAATTAGGAAATTAACATTTGCTGATATCACGAAGAGACTCTCCTTCTCCTCTTTTGCATGTTGCTGCAGCACATCTGTCCTCATGTCTTGACCAAGCATGGAGGTCAAGCTCTATCTGTCTCTGAAGTACAGTAAACCTCCTCTAATGATCCTGCATTAGATCCTGCAAACGAGCAATGTTCTGCATGTTTTAGTCTCTCTGTGTTTGGCATAAGCGTGGGATGAACAGTGAATTGGCTGCTGATTTCACAGCATTTCACCACCTTCCATCTGAATTAATCCCTTTTCACATTTGCATCTCCAAGGCAAGTGTAAGAAAAAAGAGGGATTACGTGGTTTTACAGTTTGTTATTTATTTATTTATATGAATTATTTATGCAAACATAGTTGCATCATTTGCAAAGTCGCTCTTTAGTTGAGCCATTTGATTGACAGTTGCACAGAATGGTTCATAGAAGTAGGAACTACTTCTATGAACCAGGTTACAGATATATTTTATTCTTCTGTTATAATTTGTGCAAGGTAGCGAAGCATTTTTTTAAACAATACATTTTGACTTTTTCATTCAAATTATGATCCCACAGCAATCAAGATCATTTGCCAAAAATGATCCCTAGCCTATAAATATCTGTTTCACTGCCAAAAAGCTTATTGTGTGAACATTAATGTGAATCCTTGTGAAATAGTTAACTTGTCATACTCGATGGTGAGCCACAGAGCTGAATCATTCATGATAATCCGAAGGAATGTGGAAATGTTTGAACAATATTTCATCATTCTTCCATTCTAATCAAAAGACAAGATGCTCAAATTTGAATGAGGATTTTTAATGAGGTTTTGTATGGACAGTGTAAAAAAAGGACCCTATCAAATTAAGATGCTGAAGCTTTATAAACTGTGTTGCATTTATTCACTTCCACTCTGGATGAACTGAGAATAACTACTGCTGCTGGATTACCAAATATGCTCAGTTTATTGGTGCAACTTTTCTGTTTTCATAATAATGGAGTTATTTGACAGGTTTCTACCGGGAGACATAACAAATGATGTGCTGTGTCATGAAGCCGTTTATTGAGAAAAGGCTAAAAATGTCTATGTGAGTTTGTTTGTGTGCTTGTGTGTGTGTGTTGTAGTTGAATTCTTGGAGGGAGTAAGAGCTTTAGAGTTTATGATATTCAGCTCCCCCTTTCAGCAGCTTCTTTGAAGGGGGAGGGAATCACAAAGTAACAGAAGAGATAAACACGGAGACTCTGGTAATTATGTAACACCAGCTCTAAAAACTCTCTTCTCTTTTTTAACAACCTGTACCCAGAAGAATGCCATTTTTGACATCTACAATGGACCGTAAGTTGGATTTTTTCTATCTTCTTCTGTATGTCCAGTTATTGTCTACAATCTCAAGTGGTAATTGTCTGGCTGGCAATGGGAAGTCTTTGAACAGCAAGTATAACGAGAACATGTTGTAACATTCGCACCTCAGCAAAATCAGATTCTGAGGTCTAATTGGCTTATTTCAGATTTCAACATTGTTTTCCTACACTTAACATTTTCTCAGGAACCATCAAGTCAAATGCAGACAAAGGTTGTATTTAAGGAAAAGGTGGCGCCACCAATCAGCTTTGACCTTAGACTAGGTGAGGCTATAAATACAACAATATATCATCAGGCTTCACCTCCTTGAAAGTTTGTAAACCAATTCTGCCACTGCCTATAGCCCCAAGTTTGATTCAGTGTCTTCATCTGCTGTATTTAGCTCTTCCTCCATGTGCTCTGTGATGAATTCACCCAGCTATACCATTTCTCTTCAAATTAATCGAGGATGTTGATGTCTTTTGGGGAATATCTGAGTTGTTTCTGCTGTACCAGGGAGTCCGAAATTCGCAAAAGTCCCTCTAATCTCTGTAATTTCATTAAATACTGAGAAATAGAGTAGCTAAATATAAAGAAATTATTTTGATGTACGTATGAAAGACGGCCATATTTCACCAGCTGCTACTCTGATCACATTGTATCTTTCCTCAAGGCTCGTTGACCACAGTCTACTGCATGTCAATAATATGGTGATACATTTGGATTTGCCGTCATATGATCACTTAAATCATGGGCAAAAAAGTGGAGGATTGTAATTTGTTGACTGTTGACTGCTTCAAGATTTTATTGGTGTTCCAGTTAATAGTTATGGTGAGGTTTGCACTGTGCATGAGTTTCGTCTTCATTTCAGTCAAAATGGCATATAGCCTCTGAGTCTAAGGTCCTGCTGAGTTCTGCTGAGTTCTGAGCTCAGTGTTATAATACAGTGTGTTAAAGTGGAGCAATAATGATCAGATCATAGAGGTGAAGTTGTTCCAATGGAAAAACACTGAAAATGTATGTTGTATATAAAGGCTCAGGTATAATGTTTGGGTTAATGCTGGGGTCACCAACATCAGTATTTTCTTCAGAGGGAGATGATAACTTTAAAACATTAGTAATTTTGTCATTTCTAAGTGTAAAACAGGAATAGCTAAATAATTACCAATGTTCATCAGGAAAATACCCTGACATGATTGCTTCAAGCCAACTTGGAAAGGACATAAATAGAATATTGCATGTTGTGCTCATTTGCATATATTGCATTTGTATGTAAATGTGATTTCAGGCATTTTGTAAAATGCAACTATCTCACTATGGAGATGAGGGCTTCTTTGTCTAAACAAAGGTCAAACAAGGACAAATGTTCCACCTGAATGAGTGGTGTTAGAATGTATGCGCTGCTGTTCAGTTTTTAGATTTGATTGACCTAAATTGGTCCTTTTTTAATCCTTCCATATGTTTGACAATGACGGCAGTCACGACAGTCAAAGTGAGGCATTTTTTCTGCTCTAAATTCATTTTAAAAGCAGCTGAAACAGACGTTTCTCTCATGAAAAGTGTTGAATGATCACACAGTAGCAGGGCTTTGATTTCAAAAAGAGTTCAAGTATGTGTGCAAAGCTCTCATTTTCTTTGTAATGATTGAAGTTTGAATATATCAACTGATGTTTAGAGCTAAATTGACTCATTGTTCATGAGAGGCATGAGTTCGTTCTAACATGTATCCCATGAATTTAAAGCAGCAGTGCACTAGTGTTTGATCCTTGAAGAAAATCCTACAAAAACAGAAAGCTCCAAACTAAAGCTGAAGGTGTAAAAGCTTTCTTCAGTTTGTAGTAAAGCTGTTTATCTTCTGCAAATGTATACACACAGCCTGTCGATGAGCTGCTGCAGTAGTGGTGTGCCTAGGAGGATGATTTTACAGCTGAAATAACAATATACTCTCACAATGCTTGCAGCAGTAGTAGTAATTGTGCCCATCCTGGGAATTTTCGCAGCAAAAACGTGTGCTGTGTGTATTAACTCTCATTAGAAATTATTGACAAACATCTTTTGTCCTTTAATACCTTCAGAAATTAATCGTCCGTTAAGTTTTTTTATTAATGGGAAATCAATGTGAATCTGAAATTAGTGGATTTCTAAATCATATTTATGACTGAATCCTCGCAGTGTGAGTGGCCTTCGGATGAATAGAGGAAGTAAAACTGCTGCTGAGGCAGATACTAAGAGTGTACACCTGTGGTGCTTGCCTATCTATTACTTCAACGGGAACGTTGGAGCCAATCTTTTAAATATTGATTTGTCGCTGGAAGTGCTGGCACTCATGCCAGTTTGCTAAACAGCAGGTCAATCAAGCAATATGTGATGTTGTAGGGGACTGCAAGGGAGTGGGAGGGAGGCTATTGCCCTGCTGTAAGAGTATGTGAGATGCACACACATGCAACAACAACGAGAAATCTCTTGCCAACCTGCACCAGTGTTTTGGAAGGGCATCAGGGGGCTGCAGCATTGACCTCTATCATGAGCATCCGTCCAACCACTTGCTTAGGTCATTGAGTTTTCGAAAGTCAAGTCTGCCTCTCATGAGAAAGTTTCTCCATTTTTCTATTGAGTTGAAGGAGAAACCCGCCTGTAATTAATGAGAGCAGTATCAGTAACAGTCAACCCGTCCTTGTCTGCCCTCCTTGGTCTTTGTCCCGTCAGTCCTAGTGGTCTCGCCTATCAGTTTGTTGTAGCGGGGTGTGTTTTCTTCCTGTCTCTCTGTTTTGTTATTGAGCAAGACAGGCTTGTCAGAAGAGACTGCTCTGGTGTGTTGAAAGGCCTCCGACTGACAGCTTGGCCCAACCAAGCTGTCAGACCCAAGTATCACAGACCCTACCGTCCATCAGAAAAAAGATCACAGGCACAGTGACTGCTGCATGTCTGTATGACTATACATCTGCCACGATAAAACTTCCTTTCCTCTGTCAAACGGGATATTTGTAGTTTCATTATAGACTTTTTTACTTATATGTCAGAAACAGAAAACTGCACAAGTAAACATCGGCTTGAAGATACATTTTTATTTCTAAGAGTGGTGATCATCACAGATTGATTTCACGTGCTTGTCAAATATGAAATTAAATAATGGAGAAAGTTGCATTTATTCTTACATTAATGCAGATGACCTATTTCATTTTTAAGAATACAGATTATTGTAGCTATTGGTAATCGTAAGGTATTATGGCATTAATGGAAAACTGTAAATCTGATAATGAGCCTGACAGACTTTCTACAGGTCAGGTCTTATTCATCAGCAAGCTGCGACCAAGCAGACAGTAAAAGAAGGAGAAGAGTTCCTCTGAAGCGTGCACCAAGGATTGATCTGTTTACTTTCTTGAATCACTGAGGCAGAGCACTGCAGTGTATTGTTAGTCCCACTGAGGTGTCGCCAAACAGACAAACCTCAAATACCTCAAATACCTCAGCATATCCAACTGAGTTATGTCCGAGTCAAGAACTTCCAGCAATTGAATAGCCGACCCAGAAAACTAGTGTGAGTCTGATATTATCATCTACAGCTAGCGCTTGTACCTGCACTTTCCCTGGGAAGTGGGATTGGAGAGAATGGCGGATGGTGTGGGCGGTGGCCTGTTTACACAGCTACAGAGGGTCATAGTGGGGCTTTTTCGTGGCCAGGTTCTGTGAAGTGTGGGAGCCAGCAGTAAGACACGGTCTGCTGGCACATCTGGGATTTGCAGCAATCAGCAGGAGAAATCTGCACTGCAGAACCTGTAGGGGGAGGGAGCAGAGCAGGAGTGGGAATGAGATGGGATGGGAAGCAACGACTGAGATGGAGCACTGTACAACTGGCTGGTTATTGGAAAGATACATTTCCATAACAGTTAAATTGCTTCAACCCTACTGGGAGTATAACACATAAGGTTACCGTTTTACCAAACACACCAAATGAAGAGAATTACCTTATGAGAGAAAGAATGACTAACTTGTTAATGGTAAACAGATTGATTAATCTACTTTCACATAGAAAGTTCTCCCCCAAGTTCTCTGTTCTTCCTCAAACGTGCCTTAAAGAGAAAATTATTATAATATACAGACATCATTTATGTACATAAATGTTTTAAGTATGATAGAAAAATCTCTTAGGAATTGGTTACTACTTTTTACTGTGTACATTGACCTCCATGGTATTAGTAAACCTTAAATCGATTTAGTAGTTTGGAGAAGCCATGTATAACTGTCAGTATGGATCCAAATCAGACCCTACTAAGAACCCAAGACATTCTTCACCAGCAATTTTGAAATTTAATTTGGTGAATCAATTTGTATAAATTTATTCCAAAAATATTTTTATCTCGAGTTAAATTAAGCTTCTCTGCCAAGGCAGTAAACTCAATATGATATATACATTACAATTAGAGTTGTAAAATTACAAAATAATTTAAATTGATTAGTCACAGAAAACTTTTTCGATACTGATCAATGACACTTGATACATCATTGACACATTAAATCCACTGTAGCTTGAACGTGATGAATGCAGTTGACACTTTGATATTTAGAGTTAGATCCGGTCATTATGTCAGCACTGTCTGATTTTTGTCCCTGTAGCCATTGAGAGAGGCAAACCAGAGCAACTGAAGGTACTGCTTTAAAACTCTCTAGTTCTTGAGGCTACAAAAGCTTGCATAATATTGTTGACCTCAGAGTGTTTCCAAACTTTTCCTCTACCACACTGATTTTAGTTCGTTTTCTTGATTTCTCACTGCAAAGTTGCTACCACGTCATTTTGTTGAAATTGTAAACCTGCTTATCTGTTAGTTGCTCCCTCAACCGTGAGAAGAGAAAAGAGAAAGAGATTGAAATACTTTAGTCTGTGATGAGCTTATATGATTGTAGCCTGCAAGATAATTTGGCACGCCGGGCATAACTACTGGGGTTCTTCAATTTATAGTTTTAAAAATTGTGGAAAACTAAACAGTGTCAGGCCAACATCAAGCATGTCTAGAATGGACTGTACACCAGCAGGTGGGTCAGAGTTCTTGCTAATGTACACTTAATTGGTTTCTGAAGATATCCTCTGGAACTGCACCTGCAAGAGCTCGTTGTCCACATGAGATGTCAGTTCTGTCTTTAACCAGATGTCTTCACCAGACAAGTTTGTGACTTGAACAGAAAAAATGTGTCTCTAAGATGTAAAAAAGATCATTACAACAGCTAAAAATAAAGGCATGGATGCATTCACATGCTCTTACAGCAGTAGGGACCTGTTGTCACCAACAGTCTTCAGCCCCTTAGCCAGAAGCGGACTGGCAGAAGAGGCAGGTATAAGGACAACATCTTTACCAGCAACCCTAGCAAAGGAGTCTGTCTGCTGTCTGCTTTTTGAAAAGCCTTTGTCCAGTTTGAGTCAAATTGTTTGCATTCTTTTATCAAACACATTGTGCACAAGCTCTCTGCATTTTTTCATTATATTCATGCCTATGAGGCCTGGAATGGAGGAAGGTCAAACCCATTTCACGTACCTCAAGCTCTATATAGCCTACATAGGGTATGTCTAATCTGTTAGCAGAGCTCAAATCACGCAAAGGCATAATGCATGCTCTCGTCCCTATCTGACCAGTGTTCTTTTATGTTACTCTCTTTAATTGTACTGACCATGCTACCAGTGTCCAGTAGACATTTGGTCGTAAAACTTTGGAGTTTTACCTCATCAATGCAGCCTCCAATGTCACTCTCAAGAATTTTGTTCCTCCTTTGCCTTGAGTTGTTTGGCTCATGACGACCGAGGCTGTAATTTTTCCTGCACTGCATAGGAATTGGAATGATTTAGGAAAAGTTGTTTGCATATTTCCACCACTAGGGGGAAGCTTTATCTCCAAAAGTCCTTCAACCATGAAAATTATTTAGTCCAATTTTAGGTGCATATGAATCGATTCAAGGAGATCTGCCTTGTATTTATAATATCTTATTCTCATCATTCATATTCTACTTTTTTCCCCCTTTTTTTTTTTTTTTTACAAAAAACAAATTTTTTCGGACACAGCATCCTAACTGTTGTCTAAAGTCTGATTTACACCAAATTAGTATCAACCGCATAAAGATCTAACTCGTATTTGTCATATTCTACCGTAATTGTTCTTTTTTTCACATTGATGAGGTCAGTCTTGCTCCTAATTTATTATCTTCATCAGTCAAGATTGATAAACTACTCATTATTTTGCATTTTGATATGATAACACCGTATGAATCACCATAAGACTAAATATAAAAACAAAATATTTCCTGCATCTCTTCAGTGGTGATGTTGTTAATATGTGTGTTGGAGTTAATGAGACAGACAATATAATATATTCAGAGTCTTGTAAAAGCCTCGTTGACAGTGTGATTTATCTTTGCTCACTGTTGTCATGTTGACATCACTGTGTGTGATCACATATGCCAATTGCTTTGCTGGGCCTGGTGTCTCTCACTGGGCTGATTGCCTTGGCTCATCACTGCATTTGGAAGATTAAACTATGCGGCAATATGGAGCGGTGACACTGGCCACGGGATTTGGGACGGAGGCCCGGGAAGGACAAAAACCGAGCAGCATAAACAAGGGGTGACCTTCAGAACTAGACAACATATCTTGTAGCTCAGAATAGAGAAATTCAATTCTTACCCTTGTGCAAAAGACTTTGACTGACATCAACTTGGGTCTCTTTTTTTGTTTTTTGCTGATTCACCATTTCCCTGCAATAACAATGATGCTAATGATCTTGAATCATCTTGCAATGCTTCCAAATTTGCCTCATTGCTGCTATGCAATAAGGGAGCATTTCCAAGTAATGCAGAATAGATTTATCATGTCTCTACTGTTGATAACATGATATAAGAACGTCTTGTGGATTTACAGGAAAACCTGAAAAGCCCGTGTGATTAGCATGGGAGGCGGTAGCCATCAGGGAAGTTAATGGGACTATTTGACAAGGTCAGAGGCAGCTCTCCCAGGAAAATTGCCCTCATAGGGCATAATGGGCTTTTCTTATTCAGCTCTCTGTAAAATACACCTTATATCAGATGATAACCGTCCCTTGGATCACACAGACATGAAGGTAAGTGGTGTTATCAGCTATAGGTAGAAGGTAAAAATGGACACAGTTCGACTGAAAACAAATGCTTAGTTCTTGCTTTTGCTCCAAAAAGGGGATTTTTTACAGCTTAAGCTTTATTCTTGTCTAATTCAGGCCTTTTTGAAGTGTGTTCTGTATTCTAGTCAGTAACTGCAGTTGAATCGGCAGAAAGCTCTCAAAGGTATCTCTGTAGACACCATTAGGGAGATCTCTCATTTCTAACATGAAATTCGTACTACACAGCTTTGAAGCACGATTCTCTGTGTGGTCGTGGGGTTTTGTTCTTTGTGGCGAGAGTGAAGCTACGGGTTCGGTTTGGATCAAAGATGATGTGATTTTTTTTTCTGATTAGTTGTTACTGTTTTGTCTTAGTCAGCATTTGTTAATGTATTTTTAGAGCACAATATCCGTGGGACTTGAAGGGCAACTGATAACATCCCTGTATAGATCAGCAGGAATTGTATATCTTTTTTTATCTGTACAATAAATGATTTGGAAGACCTGCCCAAGTTGAAGATCGCCTTTGTCCGCATTTGAACATATTTTCTTCTATGCTCTCACACCCGATTATTCACCTTTACTGACTTGTTTTGATAAGTAAATAGAAAAAGCATCCAGAAGAAAATTTAATGACTCAAGAGAGCAAAGTGGTCAAAGTACGTGTATCAGTTTTGCAGTGCAGAAGCCGGAACAGAAGACAGCATGTCTACACCTTGCCACATTATTGCAAAGATATAGTGAGTATAAGGTTGTGCCAGGAGGATAATAAAGTGAAGTATTGTTGTATATGCCTTTGTGCCCCTGGGTCAACATTCAGTCGTGTCTCCATTGCATCAGAAGATATTACATCTGTCAATGTACACACATTACAGCTAAGCTTCACATACCATGCCATTTTTACTAGATAACCTTTTTAGCTCAAAATATTCAATTATCATTGAAAACATATCAATGATAATTGAATATTGACAAAAAATTCTTTGATATCTGTTTTGTGTTATATTCTGTTTTTTGTACTTTAATTATTAATAACCTGCTTTCACTTTGTAATTCACATTGGAAACTTTTTCATATGCACATGTCTGTTTGCCCTAATATTGTAATATTTTAACAAGATTAAACTTATATTCTTATAGTTTATTGTCACATTCCTATATTGTTATATATATATATAGTTTTATTAATTAAAACAACTTTTCTTATTTCTTATTTTTACCCTCTCAGTGTTTTTTTAAGGAGAATCTGTGGCGAACCAATTTCCCCCTGGGGATAAATATAGTATTTCTGATTCTGATTAGATATACACACAAATAGACAAAACAATGACGGGTTAGCACTGTATGTACATCTATATTGCAAAATAATATATTCTGAACAGTATTAGATACATTTTATGTTTTAAAATTGAGCAAAATTACCTCAAGCAATAAATGAAAATGATAAATGATCCTCGAACAAATTTGCAAAAATCGATTTGTCTAAATTACCGAATCAAACACTTGTGTGTCCATCTATAGGAGAAGATCGCACCAGGGAGAATGTGGTGGGCACCACAGACTCACAAACAGCCAGTGGAGTGGCGGGAACCGAGCCTGGTTCCAACAGAAGGAGGCTCCACTGCTGCATCAGAGTAACAACTGTGCAAGTGCGCAAGGCCCTTTGGGGAGTCGCCATGGTGATGTGCGTGTGTTCATCATGGGCAGGGTCCACCCAGCTTGCAAAGCTGACCTTCAAGCATTTTGATGCCCCGTTCACCCTCACCTGGTTCGCCACCACCTGGAACTGCCTATTCTTCCCTCTCTATTACATCGGCCACTTTTGCAAGAGTCCAGAGAGGCAGACACCCCGGCAAAGATTCAGGTGAGACCACTACAACAATGCAAGCAAGAAGGTTAAGATAATTATTAGTCATAAATATTAAGTCTTACAGATCATCATGAGTCTCATGAATGTATGCATTTTAAAGTCCCTAAGGATATTCAGCAGATGTCCCATGTGAAAATAAATTGGAAATCCGACCGGACTGCTTTGTCAAACAAATCAATAGGCTTTTCTACTTTTGTGGTTTAATTGAATTGGAACCTTTTCAATACATTTCCTATGGGTAATCATATGATGAG
Source organism: Lophius americanus (assembly GCA_037951165.1). Taxonomy (NCBI): domain Eukaryota; kingdom Metazoa; phylum Chordata; class Actinopteri; order Lophiiformes; family Lophiidae; genus Lophius; species Lophius americanus. The sequence goes on along the minus strand of JBBDHG010000019.1, from coordinate 20,265,753 downwards.
GCTGATAAATGTAATAATTATAATGCACTTTTAAAACATAAGTAGCAAGACAGTTCCAAAATATTAAAAGAAAATAAGACTCTGCTCGGAAAGAACTGGAGTGGAGTAAATGGGTGGAGCAATATTTGACAGTGTTCTGTCATGACATTCTAAAACTCCTAACTTTTTCCAAATCTTTATGTGTAGGCCTGGTTTATTGTTTATTGTTTGAGAGACTAAGACTGAAAGATTTTAATTATGGCTTGAAATAATATTTGGATCAAATTCTATTGAATCTCCTTAACAATGTCTCAATACCTCTTATAGTGCGTGACTCATGTGTAATGTGTTTGGCTATCTGTTTTTACTTATTATAGCAGCTTTTTCTTAATTACAGCCTGATCAGTTATCTCACTAAAGGGACTAGAGCATATCATTTTGCTGGATATTTACACTGTCAGCATTTGTTCCTATTTGATTTCCAAAAAAAGACCACCACTTTTTCTATCAGGATCAAATGCTACCCTAAGTTATGCCGCTGCTGCAAAGAGAAGGAATGTAATCCAAAATGCCTTAGAAATGTGCTCTCATGGTTGAAATGGTCCATAAATCATGGCCTTTAGACAAAAGTCTTATCTCTGCTACCTGCTGTGCCATTTTGCAGAGATACAAAGAGGATGGTGTGGTGGATTGTATATGGTGTAGCCGGGGGAATCAGCTCTGTAGTTGCTGAACCTCTGTGATGTCATTCTTCCGAAAGAAGAGGCAAAAGGCCTGACAGTGGTAAAAGTTTCATTCTCTCCTTTCAGATATGAGCTGTATCTGTCTTCAATCTTTCCTCCTATAATCTATTTACTTGATAATACAGTATTCCGGGTTAAAGCAGGGATTGCTTTTCTGAGTTACCTAAATTTAAGCATTTCTCAAATATTTAGTAGCCGGTCGTCTCGAGCACCTCCACTCTGTTCAGCCCACTAAGTCGCCAGCTCCACCACCAAAGGAACATCAAAGGAACAAAGGCATCAATAATGGACACAGTTTAGAGAGAACATAACCTCCTTCTTTGGCGGGAATAATGTGTTGAGCCTCTGGAAACAGTATGTAATTACTTCAAACTAGGGTTTCGCTAGGATTAGAGACCAGGTATCTCCACCAAGACAGAAATGTTCCCCATTTGGTCTCTGTCCCTAAAGGGAAATAGTTTCATGATAGATTGAACTCCATAATATGCCTCAGGAGGTAGAGCGGTTGTGCACTTAGCTTAATTTCGGTGGTTCGATTCCCAGCTGCTCTGGTCCACATGTTGAAATGTCCTTGAGCATGATACTGAACCCCAAGTTGTTCCCAATGGCTGTTCCATTGGTGTGTCAATGATGGAGTGAATGGTTAGTGCTCTTGAGGATCAGGTGGGTCCTTGCATGGCAGCCAAAGTCATTACTGTATGAATATTTGTCTGAATGGTTGAATACTGACTCGTGTTGGAAATGCACTTGGAGTAGTTGAGCAGACTAGAAAAGCACTATATAAGTACAGACAATTTACCATTTTCCATTTGCCATCAAAACCGACCCCAAACCCTGTTCTGTGGTAATCCATCAAATAGTTTATGTATAACTGACAAAGTTCGTCCAAAAGCCAGAACTGACCCTATCCTAAAGGTCCTATCTTACTTTGTTCATAATGGAAAGAAACAATTGCGGACTCCGCCCCTTTATTCATATTGACTCAATCCTCCCGACTGCATGCACCACCCTTTTACTAAGTGTTTACAGGGTTTTAAGCCTGTAATTGTGAAGTTAAGTGAAGTTAAGTAATATGCAATAATATAGAAAGTGAAATCAAATTCGTAACTCTCCCCCTTTATCTGTAACCTCCCCCAAAATTCAATGCGTTCTTCTGATTCATCTGCCCAACCATTCTACCAGGTTTCATGGGGTAATGTTTGTGTAACCTTGCTGACTCAAACGTTAACGAAAACAACGTCGTTCCTTGAGGTAACTATTGCGAAGTAATAAACTCAAGGTCCCATTTACAATTGATACTCATTATCCTAGAGTCCAGAGGGTTTAGATGGCTCAGTTTAGGTCTTGAACTCAGAAAATTGTGGAAGACCACCAGATGTTGTTATAGATCTGAGTCCGTTAGGACTTTTTCTTTAACTTCATTAGTGTTATAGATGAAATTGTCACTTTGTATCTGATCTTTGTTTTAGTGCTTCATCATCAGCACTAAAACTAATGAAAAGCAAGTCTAATTCCTTTTCAAAAGGCAAACTGCCTGATCAGGAAGATGCTGATTGGTAATGAAATTGGAAAAAATTGAAAGGTGTTGAAAAGTGTTGCTTTGGATCTGCTTCCTTTTATCAGTTCAGTTGTAGGGCTTAACAGCCTTCCTAGAAACCACACAAGTTAATTATCCAGACTCAGAAATGTGAGGACGACTTACTTTGTTCTGATTGTCATTAGATTGGTGTTCAATTAAAGGGGGTGTGAGCATTGTTTTTATAGTGCAGACCCAGCTCTCTGGAACCTATTCAGAACGGTGCTGCTCCTCACTATCCCCTAAGACAAATGTGCTACCTGCCACTCCTTTTTTTTGCTGTCTCATAGCTTTGACAGGGGCAGAAGCTTTTAGGTTGCACTGTGTTACCCAGGAACAATGTACACAGTGGCAGTGAGTCACAAAACGCTGAAATTATATATTTTGACTCGAGGAAGCAGGGAGTTGTGTAGTGTTCAAGCTGTGTACAAAACAGGAACAATGTAGGGAGTCAGACTCAAAAGGCAGAGATGATGCAGCTCAAGGATTTCATCAAAAATTGTAGAATTTACAGGAATGCCCAATACAGGGAAACAATAGAACACTAGGAGATAAAGCTAGATACAGCGAAGCAGTTCAATCTCAATGGACCGATAAAACACAGTGACTAATTACTGACAATAGTTTTTCCAAAAAAGGGAAACGCTTTCCTTTAATTTTAAAAAAAGATTAGTGTTCAACTTTGATCCATGAGAACACATATCATCAATAATGAAAACACTGAGCTATGCATGCCAGGCTAATAGTTGGTGGTGTCACTGGTGTTTTCAGTGACACCAAACACCTGTGTACAAATGAAATAGTCCGCCTTTGTTTATGTCACTTGTCACGTTAACAAGGTTCTTAATTGATATTCCTGAAAAATCGGGGATATTCTGCCTCCCCGCAGATCCTTTGTGTTAACGTGATTACCCAATAACCATTACAGGGTGGATTTTCAAATTTTGTACCCACATACATATTAGTTTGAGGGAGGACTGGATTGATTTTGGGAAAGGTTGGTTGTATATTTCCAATACTAAGGAGCTTTATCTCCTAAATATGTGGTGCCATAATTTCTCAAGCATTGCTCCGATTCAGTCAAATTTTGGTGCTTAGGAATGAAGGCCAAAGCCTTCCTTACCGGAACATGACCATTAAGAGGTATATGATGAACTTTATACAGGCAGCCAAAAAGCTTCCATTCGGCAGGTTATTTGTACTTTCAGTTGATTAGACATAAAATAAATGTAGTTATTAATATTACATTAAATTTATTGAGAGATATTTTAACTAAATTTTACACAATGCGTCAATTAATCTGTCAATCGGGATTTTCAGATGCTGACAGATATCTGAAAATTCTGATGTTTGAGTAATTGTGTATGTGTCATCATACATCATCAAAATTTATAATGAAATGAATCATGAAATGAGCTGCATTTTCAGTATTATTTTTTTTATTAAAAAAATGTCTTATGTTTGCTTTATTGGAATATTTATTGCTGCACCACTGTCAAAGCTTGATGGCACAACACGGTGACGTAGCAGCTTGGTTGATACAGGTGGGAACGGGCTGCCTGAATGTGGATGTTGACTGTCAGGGTTCTAATAGAGTGAGACCATCTGCTTTTAATTAAGGGCACTTTCATCAATTTAATATATTTGGGAAATGACATCTTCGGCGAAATTGAAGGGGAAGTCCATCTATAATAAATGACTAAGCTCCATACCAGGCCGTTGAATCACTTAACAAAATGTCAAAATGTTTCCTATAAATCCTCACTAAACTGGGTCATCATGACCTTAATACAAATCATTCATCATACTATATGCACGTATCAAGTACCAGAAACAGTTATGAAATATTGACATCTTTGAGCCTCCCTATCTAGCTTCAGACACGGACTGTACTCTCTGAGGTTCTTGTACAATAATACTGACAAAGGAGGAAAAAAAAAACTTTTTCAAGAGACTTTCTACAATTAACACTTGTGTTAATAGTACATTGTTTTGACAATTTCTTTTCTCCTGCTGCTTAGATATTGTCTTTGTTAAACGTGCATTTTTACGTAACTATAAGAAGGAAGAGACAAATCGTGGGAAATAGATAAGGAGGAGATAAAAAGTTACACTCATGGAGAAAACTCAGCTTTAGCATAAAATTGCTGTATTTAACTAAATGACATGCGGAGCATGGGATTCCTTCCGTAAGCATTTATTTCTTAAGTGGACTGGAGTTGGTCCAATATGCACTACACTGGAATTTTTATATATATTTGGATGTCAAAATGGGAATTGCTCTACATACATAGATATCAAATGTTGTTTACATACCCAAATATTGCTTAAATCCCAGTCCATAATAATATTTACCCCCTCTTAAATGAATTACATTACACTTTTCCCTATGCTAACTCTATGCTCTGCTTTGCTACTCTTCACAGGGAGTGCTCTAGGTTTTTCGGTGACGATGGTTTGACACCCAAGGTGTTTTTTGCCAAGGTGGCTCCCTTTGGCTTGCTGTGGATCCTCACCAACTACCTTTACCTGCAGGCCCTTAGAAAGATCAACACAACAGATGTCTCAGCGCTCTTCTGTTGTAACAAGGCCTTTGTCTTCCTGCTGTCTTGGATTGTACTCAGAGACCGCTTCATGGGGGTCAGGGTGAGTCTGGATGTGTTAGTCTGTTTCTGTTCAGTGCATATGAGGGGTCCCCAAAAGTTTCTGTCCCTCTCCCCGGCTTGCTTTTCAATACCACTTTGCAGTTCAATTATTTCCATGTCTGCTCCATTTTGTAAGGGAAATGCACCTTGCGACTTGGCAGATATATTGTCAGTGTCAATGGAGAGGAAAGGATTTATGATGAATTTGATAAATGTGCTCGATGGCATGCATTTCCTGAAAATGGTCATCGAACTCCGCACCACTTTTAATAGTGATCACAGAACTTTTCATGTTTAGTGTTTCCCACATTCTGCGGCGAACTTTCCAGGTTTGGAAAGTGCATTTCGGTGGAAGTTCCTCTCTAAATTCTGGGAGGTTTGTCGTCTGATTATGTTCAACATTACCTCTTTCGACAGGGACTCTGCTTGCTTACAAATAAGGCAGACTGGTTTGTGATGGACCAAAGTCAAACTCATGTTCCTATTCGGAATAAAGAATCATGGGTTTTTGTCTTCACATATGCTTCTAGTCATCGTCTTCACCTGCAAACAGGAGGTGTTAACTGAAAGTGACAGTGTCATAATTTAGCCAAATCAGACAACAGAGCGGAAGACTCTCATGTCATATCATTTAACCCAAAATGATTTGCGATCGACTCTGATCGACTCTGATCAGATCTAATGCGAACGTGCCCAACTGCCCAATTTTTTTGCTCTGGGATTGGACAACGCGGTATAGCCTTCACTCAACATGTGCAACAACGAATTGTGAGCCTGTCGTCATTTGTGTATTTTTTTTTCATTTACATTTTAATCTGTAATAACCTGCAGATCTGCATTTCTGGAGGTGATCTGACTCAGCCATCTTTCATCACTATGTAGGTATTGTAAAAGTCGCACAGATCCTTAAGCGTGCTTATTTGTCTGTTTCCAACTCAACAACTTTGGGGAAAAAATGTTCACCCGCTGCCCAGATATATCCCATCCCCTGAGAGGTACCAGTGTAAGATAATCAATGCTATATAATCAATGGGCGATGGTGGCTCAGTTGGTGGAGCACTTGTCCACTCATCTGAAGGTCGGTGGTTAAATCCCTGGCCACTGCAGTCCACATGTCGAAGTGTCCTTGAGGAAGATACTGAACCCCATGTTGCTCCCAATGGTTTCTTCCATTGGTGTGTGAATGATGGCGTGAATGGTTACTTCTCTTGATGAGCATGTGGCGCCTTGCATGGCAGCCTCTATCGTCACTGTATGAATGTTTGTATGAATGTTTGTGTGAATGGGTGAATGCTGACTTGTGTTCTAAAAGTGTTTTGAGTGGTCAAGCAGACTAGAAAAGCGCTGTATAAGTACAGTCCATTCACCATATTCACTTCACCCCTCAGTGGTCATAGTGTTATGGCTAATCACTGTACACATGCACTCAGCACTGTGAATATCAGCCAGCTACTGCAGATTTTCAACTCCTTACAGATACAGAAAGTTACACTTACAACACAGTGGGTAGGGAGCATCTTATCCTGTGATAGTGATGTTTACCACTGGTGGTCACCATGTCATTAATGCCTCCTAGTGTGTGTGTGTAGACATTAGCAAGGGTTATAGGTTTGTGAAACATCTCCTGCTCACCTCACACCGCGCTTCCTCCTCGGATGCTTTCATATCAGCAGCTGTCCTGCACAACTCTGCAGAATGGATTTCCCTTTTTTCTCTGTCTGACAAGAAGTACCATATCTCCCCCTAGTGCATCACCATTCCCCATCCCCATTATCTGCCATGAAAGGCCCCAGTTGAGAAAAATACTGTAATAGTCCTCTCTCTCTCTCTCTCTCTCTCTCTCTCTCTCTCTCTCGCTCATTCTCTCTCTCTCTCATTCTCTCTCTCTCTCTGTCTCTGTCTCTCTCTCTCTCTCTCTCTCTCTCTCTTTATGTTCCATGGTTGTGGGTGTTGCAATGTTTGGATGTCTGCAGCAATGCAGGGGAACTCCTTCACTCCTTCACTCCTTCACTCCTTCACTCCTTCACTCCTTCACTCCGTCACGAGTGAAGGAGTGAAGTTGGGGAGATGGAGATGGAAGAAGCTTGTAACCAGGAAGATTTGGATGTGTTTTTTATTTGAGGGGGTATTCATTCATTACCCGTTACTGCTTATCCAGTTTAGAGTTGCAGTTTACATAAAAATATCATTCCGTTGTGTGTAGCTTGATCATAAAGGGCAGACAGTGTCAGAGTCTTATTGATTACATTTGAAGAGCCTATTGAATGATGTGTGATGGGTGTCTGGATTTATCAGTTGTAAATAGAGTCAGCTAGTGTTTAATCCACATCCTACATTGGTCATAGCCCTGTAATCACATAAGCCACTCAGTGCTCAGGTACAATGATCTTTTTCCTTTCTGAACTTCACATTTTTGCTGAAACATCACACTGGTGAAACACCAACACATGCAGGGTCACGGACCTTTTAAGCAAACTTAGCATCACAAGGAATGAAAGGTGTGTCAGTGACTGACAGTCGGGCTGCAGTGCAGAAACAACTATTGGGCTTTTTGTGGGCTTTTTCCCAGCAAAAAAAACCCATCCAAATGTATCTTCCTGAGAACCTCCTTACTGCAGAACTAATCCACTCAGCCAGATCACTGTTTTTCAGCCCAAAGCATATTCACACACAGTTATAACCACATGCTTTCACTGTGGATCTGAGAACATATTTCATGTGCAGGAGATCGTATTTTGCCTGCGTGTGAGTAAATGTAGACATCATGTGAGCAATCGGCTGACCGAAAAGAAGCCCACATTGTAATCACACCACTGCAGCCAATGAGTAACTGTGGGCCTGCTGTGTCCGCGCACATCAGTAAAGGTTCGGACATCTTTATTACCACACTGTAAGAAGCATGTTGACCATTTTTCATTCTTTGATGTTTCTGCCCTTTCCCTCTCTTCACAGATCGTTGCTGCTATTTTGGCCATAGCAGGCATTGTAATGATGACCTACGCTGATGGATTCCACAGCCACTCTGTCATCGGTATTACCTTTGTGGTGGCCTCTGCATCCATGTCAGCGCTCTACAAGGTATCTGTGTGCATGCAAACAACATTCCCAGACCCCGCTTGCAATGTAGCAAAAAAATTCAAACCTAAAGCTTATCTTATGTTAAAGCGTCTAATGATAGTAGATTGTGCTAAAATTGGTGTGTGCTGTGAAATATGTTAAATCACTCTTGCCATTAAACATTTACAGTAATGTAGACAGACAGAGATACAGACAGACAGACAGACAGAGATACAGACAGACAGACAGACAGACAGACAGACAGACAGACAGAGATACAGCCAGACAGACAGACAGACAGACAGACAGACAGACAGACAGACAGAGATACAGACAGAGATGCAGACAGACAGACAGACAGACAGAGATACAGACAGACAGACAGACAGAGATACAGACAGACAGACAGACAGACAGAGATACAGACAGACAGACAGACAGACAGACAGACAGACAGACAGAGATACAGACAGAGATGCAGACAGACAGACAGACAGACAGACAGACAGAGATACAGACAGACAGACAGACAGAGATACAGACAGACAGACAGACAGAGATACAGACAGAGAGAGAGAGAGAGAGAATCCCCACAGGAGAAATGTTGATGTTGCAGCAACTCCAACATTTACAAAGTGGCGTTGGCAATTGTAAGTCATAAAAAGATGAGATGTAAATATACAAAATGCAAATACATAATTAAGATTAAAAAAAATTTAACTTATATACTTGAATAAAAGTGAAAAGTAGAAATACGTACATACATTTAAATAGAAATAAATTAATGATGAATTATATCATATTAGCTTTATTGTAAAATAAATTAGATGAAATGTCACTATTAAGTCTGAGCATTAAATATTAATTCTAAATCTGCATGTTAAATTTCCCATGTTGAATCTACATTTAAATCTGCATTTGTATGCACAATAATATACCAAATACAATTATTAAAATTGAATGTTAAATCTCACTATAAATGAAAAATATAAATGATAATTATTCCAAATATTATTAATTTTTATCGCTAAAATTAACATTTAATTAATAGTCATTACCGATCCACCGATGTACCAAAACTAAAACTTCACGATGGACTACTTACAAGACCATCATAGACCCCCCTTCCTTCAGACATCATGGTACATATGACATATAATTCATATTCATATATGACATATATTATCTCTGTAACATGCTCTGCTGCTGTAACATTGCAATTTCCCCATTGTGGGACTAATAAAGGCTATCTATCTATCTATCTATATGACTAATTTTTGTTTTTTGTGTAACTAAATATAGCAGTACTAGCATACTATTTGCTTATCTGCTGCAACTTAATTTTCATGATGCAAATGTAGATTAACATTAAGATGCTATAATTCCAATTGATTTAACATTCAGATTTAGATTTAATATTTACATTTAGATTTGAAATGTAACATTGAGATTTAAAATTTAGATTTAACTCAGAAGGTTTAATTTATATTTGACATCAATATTTTATTTAATATATGTAATTTTATTTTGTTATTTTATGTAGAGATATTTCACAAGAAACTTAAATAAGACAAAGTTCAATCAAGTAGTGCTGTAATTGTCATAAAACAGTGACTTAAAATATTTGGCCGGAAATCTTTTTCCGTTCTGTGTGCTACTTTGCAGTTGGCACCAACAGATTAGCTACGCTCTATTTATGTAATCAGTTGGCAGAAGACAGGTGATTATGAAGTATGAGCTGCAATTGACAGAATGGTGTGATATGTGAGCATTCAGTTCAAGGCCCCAAGCTTTGGTGTCCTGATCAAGAAGGTTACAGGACAGATATTTTGACGGGGCTCTGGTCTCCTCTGGCCTGCTGTCTGTGCTCTTAATCTGATAGAAAGACAGCAGTGGCCCGGTACCAGAACATGACAGGTGTTTGGCAAGTTCAACACCCTGCAATTTCTCTCTGTCATCGTGCATTCATGACCTTCCTCCCTGTTTATTCTCAGGTACTATTCAAGATGGTGCTTGGCAGTGCCAAATTTGGGGAGGCCGCACTTTTTCTGAGCATGGTTGGAAGTGCCAACTTTGTTTTCCTCAGCTTCGTGCCGGTCATACTCTATTTCACACATGTGGAGTACATTGGCTCACTTGAAAACATCCCCTGGACCTACCTCTGTGGAGTTGCAGGCCTGCTTTTTGGTAGGGAGGAAAACATATAGAGCAACACTCTGCATACACTGATACCAGCATGATCACGCAACACACGCAAGTCTGAGGTCGGTAGTTTGATAATCTGTGGTTGCTCTGGTTGTTCTTCCCCTCGCAGCTTTCAACATCCTGGTTAACTTTGGCATTGCAATAACATACCCAACATCAATCTCCCTCGGCATTGTCCTAAGTGTTCCGGTAAATGCCAGTAAGTCTCTTTGCTTGACCTCCTTAAATCTGCCCATCCATGTTATCTGTATTTAATGAAGAAGAATTGACAGTTTTTTATTTATTTTTTATTTGTTATTATTTATTATTATGGAAATATTGTTTTAAGTTTGGTTATGCAATGGGCTATTTGTTTTGCATATTTAAACGTTATTCTATTACATGTTCTAAATAAAGACTTCATTCATTCAGTCATTAAAGAACAGAATTTAAATTTCAAATTGGTTTCCTTCTCTTTGTATAATTTAGGATTCATTTGAAAATTACAAAAGTGTTACTCATGATGATTTTGACATTATTTTGCATATTGATGCACATTCACACTAATCCTTATCCTTGTGTAATTACAATACTTAATATATAATCCATACTTCTGCTCTCACTGATGCAATCTTGTAATTTTGCAGTGGTGGACCGCTACACATGTGAGATTGATTTCAACACAGTGCGCCTCATCGCTGTGTTCATCATCTGCCTGGGTTTCGTCATGCTGCTGTTACCTGAGGACTGGGACCAGTGCTTCATCCAGCTTAGCACAAAGCTGCGCAAACGTGACGATCCAGCAGAGGGCAGCGGAGAGTCCGGCACTGCCACCGGGCTCAACTGGAGAGGGAGAGCCACGACCTCCATGTCAACGTTTGCGCATTAAAATTGATCAGTGATGGACGATTAAATTCTATTAGACATTAATGCCTGTAAGCTTTGTTGTCGGGACCTGCACTCTCTTTGGCGCAGCTTCCCAAGTGAACAAAGTGATTTAGATTTAGACATACCCAACATCTTATGGGGGGTTTTGGCCCACCAATATGCCAAACTCTCATCAGTTTGGAGATGCAGACCCATTCATTTTGGTGTCCATTCCACTAAGAAGTTATCTGAGTCGATGTATGGACTCAATTGTAATCCTTGTTTCGCCAAAAAATTATCAGGTATTACTAATTGAGTCATGTATTTATTTTTTCTGTCCTTCCTTCCATTCCATTCCCGACCCAGCAGGCACAGGAGGTCATTGTAAAAAATAAGAGACACTGGACTTCTAACATCTAACTTGAATTTTTGTGGACTATCAGTCATATCTGGGTGTTGGTTTGAATCCTATGGGTTCACACTGGACAGGTCACCAGTTCTACAGTACGGTTCACTCCGACAGGCAGTGCATCGGACACCAGAAGCCTACAACACTGTCTACAGATGGATTTAAACCCAGAACATCATTACCATAAGATAACAGTGCTAACCACTACACTAAACACCATGCTGGTTCATTTTATTATTGATAATAATTATCAACTCTTAAATTGAAATGTTACTGTACAAAGTCATTCTCCTGATTCTTACTCTGGTATTTTAAACACTTTGGACTGTATTATTTTAGTTCATTCAACATCATTTGAAGCACTTATGTCCGAACAAAATTCAACATTGATATTAAACCAAAAATGGCTTTTAGTCAACCCGGTTTTCATTTCCAACTACAATCTAACGTCTGTTACATGTTTCCCGTCTTTCTGAGGCTACACTGACGCCCTGTGCCAGCCTGGTACATACTTGCACCTGGAAACTTGCCAACTTGCCTGATAGTTTTCAGCTCTGAGAAACAAGAAAGGTGTTCAAGTGGACTTACTTTCTCTATAATGTACACTTCCACACACGGTTAAGATCCAAAGAAGAATGCCTAAAATGCTGAACACAAAAGGGAGGCATGCAGTGGCGGCGTCCCACGGGTGTTACCTAATTACAAGTGTTTGCCTTCATGCACTGTACATAGCTGAGTTTCACACCTTGGATGTCCTGGAGGCATTGGGCTCATCTGGTGTGAGGGGACCTGTCTGGACATCTGAGGATCAATCTGGGCTGGAGAAGCTATCACCTCGTCTTACTCTGTTCATCCTTAGAGCCAAACAGAACACACCGATTGCCCCCGTGATTATGTGCTCAACTCCCAGTCTAATCGACGCTGACACCCGCCGCTCAGGCTTACAGTTTAATCCTGAGAGTTCTAAAAGCAGCTATTCTGTTGCTGAAGTTCTCAATTCATGGTTAAAATATTGTGTCTTAAGAATTGCTTTCAGGCCATCCATAAATCATTAGCTTCACATTTTCTGTTGCTGTGACATGTTAGGGCAGACAGCACTATTAACTTTTGATTTCCAAGCAATATATATAATACATGTGTTATCATTCAAATGTTGAAATTGTAATATTCCCAACTGTACATTTGTAACCAACTTTCACTATTAATGCTTCAGGTATCCTAACATCTGGATGGGCTAAAAGCTCTAACAGCTTATAATGAGACCTGTTAAAACTTTGAACTACACTTTTAATAACTTGAAACATCAACTATAGCGAATACTGAGCCTCCTTTGATTTGATCTAAATCTCTATAACTTAGATCAAATCTAATCTGCAGTAAATCTTTTTTTTTGTTGTTTTTTTTGAGGAAAAGCACAGCTCAAGCTGACCTCTGATGCTTTTTAAAAAGTTTGTTTTACATGAATCATTTCTTAGGCAGGTCATCAACAGAGATGAACCTGTGAGGGAAGGAGGCCCACTCCTTGTGAAGCGACAAGTGGAAAGTCTGCCTTGTTGTGAATGTATGAACATCACTCGACCACACATTATCGCTACCTGTTTTCTACAGTGCCGCCACAGACTCTTCCACAGATCATTCACATTTAATACGATCCTTCTTCTACTCTTCTGAGCAAGTTACATTTTTTTTGGAACAAACTTCTGATGCATCCTACTGGTCTTTTTCTATCCTTTTTGCATTTGGTTACTTACTAACCTTTGTGGACAGTGATGGAAGTCTGCAGGAAGAGCATGCACTTACTGTATGATCAGATACCGCTGAATCCACTTCACTGCCTTTTCTTTGTTTTGCAATAGATACAACAGCACTGTTTCCCATTGTCATTCTCTATGACAATAAATAATAATAATGTATTCCTCTGGAATTATTGCTAGACATAAATGTAAACCTTTGTAAGGAATGATGATTTTTACACTGAGATGCAACATATGATTTTCACATTTGAGGAGGAAATATTTAGACATTGAATAGATGATGGATTTATTAGATCTAATGTTGAGTGTCTTCAAGTGTAATCACATTTACTATATAAAATACTTCTTTTCAATACATCGCTTTGTCCAGGATTGTTTTTTTACCCTCAGTATAATAGTTCTGATCTCAGCTAGAGGTAAAACTGTTATTTATCGAAAAATATTAAATTTATCTGGGGCTTATTTTGGCTGTTATGCGGTTTACTAATCATTGTAGTCAAAAAGGAAACTTTTGCTGGTTTGTGTTAATGAAAATATGAGGAATTTAAGCTTGTCTCATACAAAAGTAAACCAGAATCTTTTTTCAAATACTGATCAGATAAGATATCTTATCATGATTTTTCTGCTATTTTTTGAGTCAAAATGATTTATTTTAAACAAAATATATAATATAATATTACTAGTTTTTATGTTATTTTTAAGAATGCTAAAAATAATGCCAAAATTCACAGACTCCAGCTCTTGAAATACTGTATTTACTGATGTTCTACATAATCAAAGTAAATATACTTGGGTTGGACAAAGAAATGTCATAGATTTGCGAAAAGTTCTTTTTTTCTTTCAATTTTTATGAACAAGAACTTATTACAGTACTCAACTGTCAAAGTAATCCACAGATTAATGGACGAGGGAAGTAACTGTTAGCTGCGGGTCTAGTCTGGCATTCCCAGTTGAGACTTTTTCTGCTCAGCATCTGCACATTAACAAACATCATGCTCCACTCTCACTGTTATCTGTCCGTAGAAGAAAGTGGCCTGGCGCTCGTTGGTGAGAGCAGAGAAAGGAAGTCTCCTGCCCTCTTGTGGCCCGGATGGAACATGTAGGTAGTCCAGCTTCGTCTCCCCACCTGCATCCTGCCACATAGAGCAGGATGGGGATGTGTTATATAAATGCTTCTCAGAGTTTTGTTTAAAGTCAGTGCTAACCGTAAAAATGGTTGAGGAATACTTGGCATCGTCACAAGTCTCAGAATTGAAAGGTTGCCCAGGGGGGGCGGTGGTCAGTGTGCAGGGGCCTCTTGTACTCTGCTCGTCTCCCTCTGTCCTTACCACCCCTCCATTTCGTCCCACCATGCTCCCCAGGCGTGCTCTTATTTTGTGCCTCAGTCCCAGAAGGGCGCCCTGAAATCTCTGGCTGAGCAGAGCGTAGAGTAGCGGGTTGATGTCAGAGTTCAGCAGCAGCAGCCAGTATGAGAAGGTGACCGCGGACGGCGGCACGAGGCTGGGTTGGCCTGTTATTGCACTCTCTGTGGCCTGAATCACGGTCACACCTATGAAGGGTGTCCAGCAGAGGAAGAACGCAGAGATGACCAGGAAGAGACGCACCACTCCTTGGTGGTGCTGCTGGGAGTTCTGCATGGGTGACTGGGAGGCACTCTGAGACAGGAAGGAGAGTACACGTCTGGATTTAGTGTGATTCTGCTCAGTGGCAGAATCAGGCAGAGCAGAACTGATATGACTGACCTCTTCCCTCCTGACCTCAGACACAAACTGTCCACTAACATGGTAGATCAGTTCTGACGGGCCGTGGAGCGTCACACAGTTCTGGTGAGATGAATCACCTGAAGCAGAGCTAGAATCCCTGCTCCGCTGAAGAGAATCCTCCAGTGTGTGGATCCTCCTTGCGTGGCTCCGGGCCACCTTGACGATGTTCACATAGCAGAAGAGAATGACCACCGCCGGAAGGAGGTAGGAGAGGGCAGACATGAATGCTATGTAGCTGGGACCACTGGCCCAGTTGACAGCACAAATGTACATGGGGTCCATATAGTTGATAGAGCCCCAGCCTAGGAGGGGAGGGCAGCTGGTGGCCAGAGCCTGCAGCCAAATCCATAGGACCACAGCAAATGTTCTCCACAGGGTGCAGCGGGAGCTGTAGTGCAGGCAGTACATGATGGAGTGGTAGCGGTCCAGGGCAATAGCAGCTAATGTCAGCACAGAAGCTGTACAGTACACAGAGGAGGTGTAACCAACGTACAAACAGAGATTCTGTCAGACAGGAGAGAGACAGAATCTCATCACATGCAAACTCACTGGAACAGAGGAAAAAAGGTGTTACGACATAAGAGGTCAGCTTCAGGTCATGTCAGACACAAATGTCGTTGTTGTGATGTTACATTTTACAGGACTGGACAGAGGTGACATACTGTAACATCTACCCATCCGTGGTTCATGACGGACAAAGCGACAAAAGGCATGGCTCCAATTCCAACCAGGAGGTCACTGACCGCCAGGTTCATGATCAGCACGGACCTCACACTGTGGAAGGTCTTGGTTGCAGCCACAATGATAATGACAAGAATATTACCTGAACAGAAATACACACAGTGACACAGAGGTCAGACATATCAGATCCCTGATCGCACAACCGTAATATGTAAGCGGTCAGAATACCTTTTCTTAAATAAATCTAACAACAAGGTTAGTTCATCAATCAATCAATCAATCAATCTTTATTTATATAGCGCCAGTTCACAACAACAGTCAAGGTGCTTACCAGAAAGAGATGACAGATTTATCACAGATGAAATACATATAATTATGAATTTATTGAAGTATAAAATTTCTGCAACCACCAGAGCATAATTAATAATGATTTACTTAGTTAGTATCAAGTGGTTGGTGGTCAAAGCATATGAAAATAACATTGTTGTTATTGTCATTGTTACATTGGACGTTAATGTCCTGCTCTTACGTATTTCTCATTGAGCATAAAGATGCTATTGTTACTCTATATTTTATCATTGTGTGATTACATTTTTTTTTCATCATTGAAAGACAGATCAGTTAACATGAGTATTATGTAATGTAAATCTTTTATAAAACAGACTTATAGTTTGGCCTTATTATTGTAAAAGTTTACATTTGCAGTATTGTTTGTTCTTAAATCAGTATCTTATACATATGGCATTTATTTGTATGTGTTCAAAGGTGTGTGTCTGTGACTGTATGTAGCCTTGTAGCTCAATGGGAAGATGTTGCGCGTGTGTTTGTTTGTGTGTGCACTAGAAAGGCAGTTGATGAATACCGTCTTACAAGCAGATATAGAAAAACTATCTTGTCTGTAGTTTTACATATTATGTATTTCATGATAACAAAGCATAGGTGAAACATTTACTTAGGGTAAGTTTTCAAACCATTATTTACAGCTTTCACTCATAACTCATCACCTCTTAATTCCAGTGGGTCAGATGTTCATTATGCCAACTAAGGAGAAAAAATTGCCTTTCTTTGGAAGCCCCTGACTGACATTCTTTAATCAGATGGAGGTGAACATGTGAATGCATTTTTGCTTTGCATTACATTCAGGAGAAATCAAAATAATCCATCTAAACCCTCAGGGAAAACAAGCGGACGTCCACACCTCTGGTTTATTATGAGGAGCGATTTATAAGGGCCTGAAGGAACCTTGTTCACCCGTATGGACACAACTACACAAGTTCAAATCCCATAGGACCATGGGGAAACAGTTCCAAGACGTGGTCTGTGTCCTAGAGATACTTTCCTTGAAAAATGCGAATCATTTCCAGAGCCAATGATTTAAATTGAAATGGTGCTCAGCAAAAGAAGCCACTGCATAGTGTAAGGGCTGGATGGTTTGCAGCTGTACTTAGAAATAAAGATGAGAAATGAGCCCCGTCCATAAGCCAACTTGTTATGCCAAAATAATCAATGTATAAATAGAAATCCCTGATATTAATCTGATGTCAAATTTGTGATCGGGACTCAAAAAACAAGTGTGAGCAATGGGACCCACAAAGACCAGGAGAACAAGTCCAAAACCTCAATTTATTAAGTGTTAAACGGCTTAAAAGTTAGGCAATAAAATTGATTTCCTTCCGATCCACTGGATATTTGATGAAAGAAACGAGAGCTGAAATGTTACATATATATGTAATTGTATATTATGTATATTAACCTGTATACACCAAAATAAACAGATAATGATAGATGCATACTGCATGAATATTAATATTGGTGTCTATTTATATCAAGCCCATTAATTAATTAGTTTTCATGCAGGAACCCTTATATAATAAATTAAATAGAAATGTAGTTTGTCATGTCATACTGTCAGTTATTTGATATCCCTGAACTGATGGTATATAAACATACATACATGTTGTGTGGATATGGCCTTCTCATTAAAAAATTTGGTTCTTTATATTGATTCTCCAAAGATAAGAAAAATAAGTAATTGTGTACCTGTCACAGCGCCCAAACACATCAGCACCATGAGGACCTCCAGGACCAGCTGGACCCGCCTGGACAAACCTGGCGCTGCAGCCTGTGTCCAGCTCGCATTGACTGGGGCTTCCACCAGCAGAGACAACCAGGAGCCATCCAGGTCCATCTCAAGCAACCGCTATCCACACATGACTGCCGTGCACGACTTGACAGAGGAGAAACGAGTGAGAGCATGTGTTTCATCTGCTTCGCCTCTGGTCAGATTGTCTCCAGGTGAACCAGCTCCCTCCCTTACAGGAGGGAGGAGGATGGAAGAAAACCTGCTCTTATTTAACCCCTTCAGTGTTTCCATTGTTGATATATGGAAGAGAATGAGGGTCACGTGATTTGAATTGATTTTTTTTTAGAATTCTGACTTAAACAGCATAGATTAAAATCATCATGTTCATCAACCCTCAAGTCAGAATTCTGAAAAAACCTGAAACTGAAGAATGACATTTACAAAGTGGTGTAGCTAAGGAGGAAATTGATCATTTAATTGAGCTATTCACTGAAATAAGCTCTTTCTAAAACAATTCTAAATCACAGTGGATAAAAGAAAGTTCCAAATCTTTGGGCTTTTCAGTTCTACGTATGAGTGCTGCAGGATAAGTGGATGTTGAGGCAGCATGCAGGAACTGTGCAGGGGGGATCAAGCGTGGCAGGGGGGCATTGTTTTTGTCCCATCTCCACCTCCTCAGGGAGGCCTTTAATCAGCACGTCCCAAGTGAACTGGCATTCTCCAAGACCGGTTGAATGAAGGCGAGGTAAATTTGTATGAGTACACATGGGAGTCCGGCTCGATCGGTAACAGCAAGGTAATGGATCCTTGTCCTTGCAGTGGGAACAAAACCCAATTTTGACATAACCCAAAATTGTAACCATGGAAACAGAACAAATATAAACTCCATTCTGCATCATTTTTGTTGTATGCAGAATATTGTAGGGAGAAAAATGTTAAATGGTGTACGAGTTTTGCTGTTAACCAAATGATATATCCATAAAATACAAAAAAAAAAACATGTGCATATAAAACTGATAATGTGAAAAGTTTTATTTATGTACTCATTGGTATAAGAAAGGGTAAAAATTAAAATCATAAATGGCAATTAAAAACCCTGTGGATAATTTGCCCAGCATTTAAAGCATGTTATTTATAACAGTATCTTGGTATGAAAATTAAAGTTTGTCCTGGTGCTCTGAGGCGAAAACTAATTGCTCACATAAACAAGACTCTGCCTCTGCTGTGCCATCTTCTGAAATTGCCTCGATCAATATAATAACATGCCCAGTGGAGTATTACAATGTAATAACAGTGCTGATGACTGCTGACATGAAAACTAAGAGAATATATAAACAGCAAAATCCTTGAAGTCTCTGAAGTAAACTCTATGGACCATCCTCCTGTACGGTTTATGGAAATGTATGCAGATATCATGCCTGCTGGTGTCTCCTTCAGCTGCATTTTAAGTGGACCTCAGAGGAGCCAGAGGTCAGCTGTTGTCTAGTATATTCCCATATCAGCAGGGAAGCGCTCACATGCACGTTGAGTGAACGGATGATCCCTTGTTGGGGGATCTCCACGCAAACATCGAGCATTTGTAGCAGGTTGGCAGGAATACCCTCTCGTTCATTGCTATAAGAAGGGAAACAAAAAATGTCATGTTATTGGTCAGTATTTTTGTAATGCAACCACTGAGAGTTACTTAGTTTCCATATTTAACCTTTTTAAAGGAATAAGTGAATAATTTCCAAAAGTATGCTTAATCATTTTCGTGCAGAGAATTATATGAGAAGACTTGAGGATTTTTATTCTTATGAGGGAGGAGATCAACACGCCATACAGTTTATTTTTTAATATTAGAATTTGGAAAGATAACCATTGAAATTTACCTTACATGTCTAAAAAATAAACTCATCTACAGAATTTACACAAGTGCATGCATCATGTCAGTAATAACACAGCCCATAAACATCATAAACATCATCATTAAGATAAGATGACATAATATAAGACTTAATTATTGCCCACAGGGTATATACAAATGCTACGGCAGCTGATGAAAGAGAAAGTGATAGTTAAATATAATACAATATGGAGCTGAAATACTAATTAAAATAAAATTAGTAACAGTACAGCACTTTACTTTCTGTATATATTTGGCGTAATTATTCGCTCCAGGTTATCACATTTAAGACCCTCTTTATGAAATCTAATTCTTCACTTCCTGTAGTGTTTGTCATTTATAAAAAAGCAATTCAAACTGCATTCGTACAAATATCTACTAAGATCCGGTAATTTGGGAAGCAAACCTGAAGACATAATTTGTTCAATGAGTTCACAGAGGGTGCCACACTAAAAGGGAACGATTTCATGAACTTACACTTATCGTTTGTGCAAATGGGAGGGATAATGGTGACCTGCTGAGGGACTAGAGACAGGCCCTGCTGGGCTGGGGAGAGCACAGCTGTGAGAAACTCCACTCACACGGGGTTCTTTAATCCAACAATGCAGTTCACAATCTCTGAACGGGCAACTAGAGGAAATTCTGTCTTTAAAAAGGTACAGAATTACCATAATCAGCCATCACATAAAAACACCGGTCTAATAATGGGTAGTGACCCCGTTTACCGCCAAAGCAGATTTGACCCGTCCAGGCAAGAACTCCAAAAGACCTGTGAGGGTGTGCCGGGGTATATGGCACAAAGACGTTGGTAGAAGAAGTTTTATAAGTTAAGAGGTGGGGCCTCCATGGATAAGAATTGTGTTTCCAGCACATCCCAGAGACATTTGATTGGACTGAGATCTAGGGAATTTGTAGGCCAAGACAGAACCCTGAACTGGTTGCTGGGTTCCTCAACTATTCGCAAACCACTTTTTGCAGTGCAGTTAGTTCTGACTCCTTACTATCTGAACCTGCATTAGCCTTTTACAGCATTTTGCGCAACAGTAGCTCATCTGAGGTATCAGAAAACACAGGCTGACCATCGCTACAATGACCCTGTCTCTGGCTCACTGGTTGTCCTTCCTTAGACTAAATTTGGTAAGTACTACCCACTGCCAACCAGTAACATCCGACAAGAGCTTTGCTTTGGAGAAGCTTTGACCTGGTTGTCTAGCTATCAAAATGTAGCATTTATCAATTTAGCACAAATCCTCATGCTTGCCCCTTCTTGCTCCCTGTACGTCAACTTTGAGGAGAAAATATTCACATACTGCCTAATATGTTCCACCCAGTGACAATGTGTTATACAGTTATGGCTGATTGATGTATATAACAGTTATGAGCAGATCAAAATAGCTAAATAAACATATTCTGTATTCCATTGACCCAAATGTTGGCAGCCAGTCAGCAGCAGCATGATTCGCACAATAAATGCACCTTTTTCCTACCGCTGTCACCAGACTGCCTTAACTGGTTGGTGTAATTTATTTGCTGTGTGTTTTTTCACACAGGGAGAGTCAATTACGGGCCAACATGCCCCAACATGCACACCATGGAGAAGAGGAGCTGGCTCCACAGGGACACAGAATATACCAGTGTGATAACATTAAACAACCTTGTCAGTTCACATCCTTATCTACGTGAGAGTCACAAGGAGGCGAGAAGATTGCAACCATTTATGCACAATGGGCAGAGCGTAGACTCACACACTTGTGGAAAAACACCTGTTGTGAATTAAGAGAACTCAGATCATGTTATGCTGTCATACCCCAAAAGAAGCAGTGTCTTCTCAGGAAACTGGTAGTCCTGGAGGCTGTGACTGTTGGCAGTCTGCTCCACGCCTACAATGCAATATCCCTCACTCTTCTTTACCTGCAGGAAGTCAGCAAGCTCCACGGGCTTCACCTGATAGATAGATGTTACCTTAGACATGATGCAAACAAATATTTCAAACCAAACAAGTGATTGAAACAGTCAAAAGGAAGGACCTTTTCATGCAGTAATAGTACTGCAGATGTGAATCTGTGATACAGTCATCATTTTCATTTCTTATTGTGATGTTTTTAGCTGCTCTCCCTCCATGAGCCGTCGACCAGTTATAAAATGGCTTTAAATGTCTTCACCTTAGTGCCTCAGTGTGTTTTCGCTTCAAGCTGAATAATACTTAATTATTGTTATGAAGTTTATTTTTCGGATATATTGCAAATTAATTGATTCTTATATTCATTCTGTTTGGTTTGTGCTTTTTTCTGGCACTGGTGGTTCTTTGGGAGTTGGTAAAGTGGAGAGTTCAGCTTCCTTATGCTCAGGTTTCCTAGACACCAGGGAAACTTTGTCACATTGCTACATGAGCATAAAAAGATGCTTTAACGTCTTCTGATCCATATGGATTTGAAATCAGGGATTTGGCACATCAGGAACAGTTGAACTCAAGACCTCTTTAATTCTGTTGAATTTGAATATTTAGATACATTATTCAGTCTTGAGTTATACTTTATTCTCCAATTGAGTAATAATAAATAATAATACATTTAATTTATAATGCACTTTACATTTGGATCAAATCTCAAAGTGCTAATAATAATAATAACAGTAATTACATGCATTATTTAAAAAAAACTAGAAAGGCCTCCTTTCCTCTGTTTAATGACAGCTGGATAAAACATAAAGATTTCAGATTTTCATCATTATTTCCGTCTCTGTCTCTTCGTGTTTGATTGGCAGTTGCTCCCATCCTACTATGTGTGGAGAATTAAATTATCTTTAAGAGACTCTGACTGTATTTTTGTGATTAAACTTATATAATAAAAGTGGCAGAAGGAGACAATTAAATCGTGAATCACTATTATTTGTGTTATTAATGGTCAGCTATATTTTATGATTGTAACAACCCTAATGGTAAGGAGGCTAATCAAAACGCAACTAATTTTTGAAAATTAATTTAAAATTTTTGAAAATTAAAAAAAAAAAGGATTTGGGAATGTAAATAATCTTTTATAATATTGGCTCACATTTTTATTAGAAGAACAGAAGCCTTTAAAAGGGACTATTCTTATCAAAATGTTATTCTCGACTTGGTGTTCGATGATCTTGACTGGCATCATTTTAACTCACTATTACCCTGGGCTAGCTCTATTTAAGACAGAACAATCATGTCTGACCAATTGGATCAAATGGAGTTCATTTTCTTTTACTTCACCTCTAGGAGTGGGAGCCACAGCTCAGATGAGACGCTCAGGGACTGAAACTGCTTGTCGCTGACATGGCGGAGGCTGTCTAGAACCAAGGCACTGGCACCAAAGATCTCACAGGTCCTGCAAAGACCTAGAACAACAAACAAACTAGAACAAATCTCAAAAAGGCACCTATCTAAACACGTACAATCTTTGAGTTACCATCATATCAACCTGTGCTTGAAAAAATCCTCCATGACATCATGTGACAAAGAAGGATAGGGAGGGTCTTTTCTCCCATAACATGTGGATGTCCTGACTACACAAAAAATGACTACCGCTTTATCGGCATGGACAGAGACAGGTATATAAAGGCTACACCTGTGATGACAATTGAGAGGGTGATTTTCATTCACAACAGCTAATGTTCTTGCTTACATCATCTAGTTTAAATATTGGTTTTAGAAATGGATTTCATCTTCTCTAAACACTTTCTGACTGATTCATCCTCTTATCATCCAAGACAAAGGCACTGGAGTACGCTCGTGAAAACGTAAAATAGGAGTGTCAGTGGCGAAAGCTGGACTTTCCCTGCTGATAAGAGGGCTCAAGCAATTGGTTTCGGTGAGAGCTGTTTGACTTCTTGTCCCAGATAATCATCAGATTGCGCGGCCAAACAGAGGCCTTAAATATAATTTCAATAAATCGACGAGAACGTGAAGCAGTGTACTTTGTCATGTTACTACTGACCTCCCAAATTGGTGGGCTTGTCAATAAGTGAAGCAACAACCAGCAGGGCACCATGCAGTTTGCCCAGTCGAGCCGCCCTCTGCTGTGGAACCAGCTGAAGATCAGGCTCCTGTTCCTGAATCCCCAGCCTCCAGGGAGTGATCTTCTTTTGTACCTCAGTCCAGCGGTCCTCCTTGTTCTCTTCCCCTGGGAAATACAACACCATGACCACTCAACTGGAAATTAGGGAATTTTATGTTGTCATATAATCCATCTGCTCTACTCTACCTTTGTCTTGCTGGATCCAGTCTCCAGGTTGGATCTGGCTCAGGTCAGAAGAAGGATTCCTCAAAGGAAAAGATGGACTCTCAGAAAAAAATGACAGTTTCTCAAACTTCCACGGTGGAATCCACTCATCATCAGCCAGCTCTGACAAACTGGGAAAAGTATGAAATATAGTCTAGGAAAGAAGAAATGAATAATATAACAGTGTTGATGTATTTGAGCGGGCTTCATCAGTTCAGCAGAATTCTGTGTGCTTACCTCTACACTGTAATCTCTGATAGGATGAAAGGTACCAAAGAAAAAGTGCTCCTGAATCCTCATCCAGTTCTTGTTGGCATTTCTAAATAGTGACACAGCAAATGCAAACATAAGTAGATAGACTTAGATATATTACAACTAAGTTTTTGCCATTACTTTAATCATATTCCTCTTACCCAGAGCTCTGCATGGCCTCAGCCTGGGCCAGACATGACTTGACGACAGTGGACAGCCCTCCAAAATCCTCAGCCCTTTCAGCTGCTAAGCTCCAAACCCTTTTTAAAGCCAGTAAAGCATACAAGCGCACACTGAAGTTATGGTTGAAACACCACAGCAGGATGATGTCCAGCGCTTTACGTAGATGCAATGCCTTAAAAAACACAGGGAGACAAATATATTGCACACACAGAGGTGACATGGGAAGAAGGTGTTTGAGTGGAGGGAAAAAAACAGCAAAGGTTTCACCTCATCCTTTAGATTAGGAATGATGACACTGAAATGCACCAGAACTGACAGGAAGGTGCAACTGCTTGTCTTGGTCTTTTCGTGATCCTGCACCAAAAACACAGAAATTAGCCGATAATTGATCTTCACTGTGGTGGAAACACAGGTCAAAGACACTGATATAGTATAGTCTATGTACCTGGGACCACAACGATAAACTGGACTAGACCAACAACAGCTCCACAACTTTTATCTGTTGTGGACTTTCTATGACCCTATGATGGCATCATCTTCTATAAAGTAGTCGGCTGGAGCAGCAGCATCTCAAAAGCAGACAGGATGAGACTCAACAAGCTGATCAAGATGTCCAGCCCTGCCTCAGACTTACCTTATGGAGGTGGAATGTGACAGGGGACATTAGGGAGTACATGCCCACTCAATGTTGGGTTCTATGAGTGCATGAGAGAAGCTCTCCCTCAGTGACAAGCTTCTACATCCGTGGTGTATGAAAGGGAACCAGAGGGCCTTCCTTCCTGCTTCAGTTCCCAGTAGTCTAACTTTAATCAAACTCCATCTTTCAACAACACTGTGGCTCTGTGAAAGTAATTTTCTTCCAGGGTTCCAGGGTAAATTACAAACCTTTTACGGTTTGTAATTTACTGCAAATATAGCATCCGCAAATATTGCGATATGTTGGGCAAAAACTGTTTTCACCTTTTTGATCTAAATTATCTCATAACTTTTTCTTAAAAAAAAAAGAAGTATTAAGTTAGGGATAGGTATGTCTATTGTTGTTTTTATTATTTATTTGACAGCTATAGTAGAGAGCGACAGGAGGAGCTGTTAGGCAGCAACGAGTCCAAATTCGATCCAAACCCAGATCACTGTGGTAGGGAACAAATCAGAATCGGAAACATTCTATTGCCCCGTATTCCTAGAACCTTTAGTAGCGATGACTTCATGAGTTTCTTTAATGATAAAATTATAAGTATTAGGGACCAGATCCATAACCTCCGGCCTTCAATTGGCTCAAGTTTACACCCCAGGACTACGTGCTTCGAAACAACAGATAGACTTGGAGCAGATCTAGACCGCTTTATTCCCATTGATCTGAAACAATTAACTTCCCTTATCCAAAAACAACAACCTGTCTCCTAGATCCAATCCCAACTAGTCTACTTAAAGACAGTTTACCCTTAGTCAGCAACTGTCTATTAGAAATCATTAATCTGTCTTTAAATTCAGGCTACGTACCAAAGTCCTTTAAAATAGCCACAATAAAAACAACTGCTTAAAAAGCCGACTCTTGATCCTGAGGCTTTGGCAAATTACAAGCCGATATCTAACCTTCCCTTCCTCTCTACAATCTTAGAGACAGTGGTACGCGAACAATTGTGTGGTTTTCTGGAGTAGTTTATTTGAGGATTTCCAATCAGTTTTTAGAGCAGCTATGCTGCTATAGGTTTAGACTGCTAGGGGATCTCCAATGATGCACTAAGCTTTTCTCTTTTCCTCCCTCACTGTCCCTCTTCATACATCCCACTCACTTTAATGCATGTTACTGGATTAATTCATGTTAAATGGTTTAATGCATGTTAAATGGATTAATGCATTTTAATGGATTAAATGCATGTTACTAACTTGACTTCTTCCCTGGAGTCTTTGTGTTTTCTCACATAAGGTCACATTGTTGGTGATTGCATCTGCTGCTGTGGACCTGCTCGATGTCCAATGATCACTAGATGCTCATGATGATGATTATTATTGTTATCATTATTATTATTATTGTATAGTATTTCCCCATAAGCTATTGGTATATGTTACATTATTATTAATGTTATTATCAACCTGGGATCCCTGCTGCTGCCATGGTGCGGTTGGAGAAAGTGTATTATAGCTGATATCTTTGCTGCTTTTCCCCCCCGTCTGTATCTCTCCTCACCCGTGTCTCTCTCTTTCTCTCTCTCAATCTCTCTCTGTCTCTTTATTTTCAAACCCGACCGGTCATGGCAGTAGGCCGTCACCCCTGAGTATTGGATTTGCTTTAGGTTTCTGCCCGTTAAAGGGCAGTTGTTTCTCGCAATTGTCGCCAAGTGCTGCTCAAAGAGGAATTTGTTGGGTCTCTGTAGATAATTATATAAAGAGTTTGGTCTAGACATGCTCTTTCTGGAAATCACCGTGAGGCAACTGTTGTTTTGAATTGGCACTATATAAATAAAGATTGATTGATTGATTGATTGATTGATTTATTATTAAACCTACAATGAATTTGAGTTGGCATCCTGGTGCATGACCTTCACGTCAACGTAAATACATACATAAATATAAAATACAAATAAAGAGAAAAATATTTAGCAAAAATACTCTTTGGGATTTACAAAATTAGTGTCTTAAAAATAAAGAAGCTGTACAGCATGATATGAATATGCAAAAAATGTGACTACGAAAAAAGCAAAATTTTTGCTTTCCATTCAGCTGCACTGCCTCTTTGTATATCCATGTAAATATGTATGTATATATTTATATGACATAATTTGCACATCCAAAACAGCCTACTGCTACATAGCCTCTTCTCATTGTGCATCTCCTATTTTTTAGATTATGCTAGATTTTAAAAAAAGAAAAAAAGTTTGGGAACAGGGATGGAGGGGTAGGCATCAATCTTTCTTTCCTACTTCAGTGTTCTGAAGGTATATCACATCCTGGAGGAATGGCATATTGCAGCCAATCATCTCAACTGAGCCGATGACACCTACACTCTGTCTTATGGTTAGTCCACCAGAATATTATCAAAACTACATGTTACCAAAATAAACCTGTTTTTTCCTGACAGACAAGAGTATACAGTGGGAACTCACCATGTTGAAACAGGCCCAAAAGCTGTCTATGTGTTGAGGATAACGGACGAGGATCAGAATAATCATCCACTCGATCAGGTACTTGATAGATGCCTGGTTAGCGCAGAACCCAGCTTCAAACACATGGCTCAATAGAGTGGAGACAAATTCCTGCATCCATGAAAAACACACACACACACATTTGCATTCTGAGTGGTTCTTTACTGTGGGATTGTTAAGTATAATCGTCTTACCTCTCTGAGTTTTGGTATTAACAGCAGCAGGGTTTGCCATATTCTGTTTTTGACTCGATGTTGCAGGGAGTTGCTATAGTAACGTACTTTTGACTTGGATATGTCATTATCCTAGAGAGATAGATGGGCAGAGGAGGAACATGACGGTCAATGATGTTAAATATTGGATGTTGAACTTATGTCCTGTATGCTAAGTGCAATTCAAATAGCACTTTTAAGCAAGTGATCCAAATATTAGAGAAGGAAGGAGTTTTTTTGGGTTTGAATATGAAATATAATTATTTAAAAATGAATGAATCATGAATCATTCGCAGACAAAATTTAAAAATTAAGTGGACTCGAGACAAACACTTTTAAAAATGATAACATTACAATGTATGCTTATTATTGTGCAAAAGAATGATCTACAGGAAAAAATAATAATACATGATTAATAATAGAATAACTATTTATAGTTTTGCTTTGTTTGAAGAGTTGTGTGTGAAGCAGAACTTAAACTATTTCTTATATAATTAAAAGTATAACACAATATTTAAATGCTGGAAACAAACAGGCCCATTGACATAGACCCATATTGTGACTTTCACTTTAACTCTGATCTACAGCCCACCTTTTTCAACAAATCCATGACGAGTTCCTCCATCAGGCTTTGATGCTGCAGATTTGAGGAATCCAGGCGGCTGAGGAAAGCCAGTGCACAAGTGCGGGGTAGCTGATCGTTCCTGTTATCACTGGTAAAATAAAGCAGTTCATCTGTTGGAAAGATCTGAGTACAACAGAGACCTCTACTGGTAATATTTTATATCAAAGCCTTAGACAGTGTGTCTGCAGATTTCACCTGTTTCAATTTAAGATATCCTGAAACGATTTTAAATTAAATTGACGTAGAAGCGTTTTATATTTGTACTGGCAAAGAAGTCTGTAATATATGAAGGGATAACGGATCCCAATTACTAGATTACTAATTATCTAAGCTCAGCACCATGGGTGATCGGGCCTTCTGTTCTGCTGCCCCTCGTCTGTGGAATGCCCTCCCTGACCATCTCAGGGCTCCACAGATGACTGACACATTTAAAAAAGGACTTAAAACTTTCCTTTTTAGCAGAACCTATAACTGTAATTAACATTAATGCTTTTGGTCATGTTTTTATATAGTTATTATTTTATTTTTTTATTGATGCTTTTATCTGCTTTTGCTTTGTAGCACTTTGAGATTTGATCCAAATGTAAAGTGCATTATAAATTAAATGTATTATTATTTATTATTATTACTTGTAAAATAAATAAATGTATTGTTTGTAAACAACTTTACTTTTAAAAAAAAGAAAAAAAGATTAGGATGCCTTCTTGCATGAAGCAGAGCATTCCTTCAACAAACAGAAAGCTCACCTTGCAACAGGAGAGTTGGTGGAACACTCTTCATCAAGTTGTTCCACATACATTTGGACATCTTGGATGAGTCTTGAAAGAACAAGAGAGATCAGTTCAATTGCCCGAAAACACCATTAAATCAGAGAGATGCTGTTCAAAGTTACCGCTGATCTCTCCTGAACACTGGCCCATAGAAACAAGCTGCAGTCAGAATGTTGACATGGTTGAAAACACTCAAAAACATGTCCCCCCTGTCTCTGTCTGTAAGCAGCCACGTCTGACAGCAGTGTTGAAGTAGCACAGCAAACACTCCACTCTTTGACTGAGACAGCTCCATCAGCTCAAAGGAAATCTAAGATCAACACACCGTGTGTCTGTATTATAGAAACTACATTGTTTACGTTTAAATAACTACAGCCCTTTCAGTCTACATCACCCAAAAAGAGCTTACGCACCTGATTCAAGGCGGTGACAAGCGTTGGAGCCTGAGGTTCGGTCAGCTCAAGCAGTTTATGGTGGAAAGCCATGGAGATGAATGCTTTCAGAGCCAGCCAGAAGTCATGGGCATTAGTGCCAAGAGCCTGCACCAGCTCCCAGCTCAGAGTAACAGCCTCCGCACAGAGGGCCTCCTCCTCGAGCAGTAACTGGGATCAGAATATTATCAAACCAGACACTTTACTATACATTCTGTGCATAGAAAATACGCTTTTTGATGAAACAATTCATTTTTACAGAATTATTTTATGCTATGCCATCCTCTCTATTCTTTAATCCTCTTATTTTCTTACTTTCAGTTGTGGTATAGATGCCATCTTTTATCGTTTTATTATGTTATGTCATCTTTGGCGCAACTATAAAAGATACCGAAACCCCAAGTTGCTCCCACTGGCATTTCCATTGGTGTGTGAATTAGCATGTGGCGCCTTGTATGGCGGCCTCTATCATCGCTGTATGAATGAATGAATTTGTGTGAATTGGTGAATGCTGACTCAGACTAGAAAAGCGCACACTGGAAAAGCGCTATATAAGTACAGTCCATTTATCTTTATCTTTCATTTTTGTTTATTTCATTTTATCATTTCTATCTCCTTTTGCTTTATTTGATCTGTTTTTTGGGATGTGATTTAATTTTCTTACTTTTTATTGTTTTATCATATTCTTTCTATGGAGTCCTTGAATTCCCATGAGGAGTTTTTTATTTTATTTTGTGTGCGCGGATTAATTCAGCTTTTTTAAAGGCAGACCTGTTCTTTGGAGACCTGTTGACCTTCAAAATACGCAGCAAATGATTCCCGCTGATGGTAGTCCTATATCTACGTGCAAGAGCAGTTAGAATTTGATTGTGAGATATTCCAAGGTGAAATTAAAACTAAGCCTGGTTATTTCTATTATACGGTGGCTTTGTTCATCAAGACATGCTTTAAAAGTGAATCATCTTGTTCGATCATCTTATAATGTTGGATAATTATTTTGTTCCTCAAAGATAATGACTTGTGCACACATGATAAAGAAAATCTCTTTATGAATCTTAAGGGGCTCCATAAAGTTCCCTTTTCACATTTTTGACTATTAGTTTCACCTTCTAACATCTCCATCTTCTTGTCTTGTACCATCAGATCCAAATTAAGTCGTTCATTAATTCTATATATTTTCTTAACTCTGTCTGGCATTTGTTTGGCCTTATGGCTTTGCGCTTTCTGCTGTTGAATTATGTTCAGAGTCAAAGCAACAAAAACTTTTGTTTTTAAATACTCTATATAAAAAAAGTTAATCATGATTATCATACACTAATGAACCACAACATTATAACCTTTCAAAGGTGTAACTAGAATAACTGATTATTTCTTTACAGTGGTAACTATCAGTAGGTGGGATATTTCAGTGGGTGGGATATTTCGGGTGAACATTTTGTCCTCAAAGTTGATGTCATAGAGCCAGGAATAATGGTTTAGTACAAGGATCTTAGCAACTTTGAGGCTAAATTGTAATGGCTTGACAACTGGGTCAAATCATCTCCGCACTGCATGCCGTGTTGAGTCTTCCTCGTCTGAAGGCGGTTAGTACCAAAAAAAGGGGTCTAAGGAAGGACAACTGGTGAAGTGACAACAGTATCATGGGTGTACGACGCTCAAAGATGAGTGTTCAGAGCAAAGACTAGCCGGTGTTGTCCACTCCCACAGAGGAGCTAATATAGCAGAAATAGCTGAAAAGATAATGCTAGATCTGATAGAAAGGTGTCAAAGCACAGAACACAGCGCTTTACCCAATATGAGGCACGTGGTTTTAATATTAGAAGTATATTAGATCAGTGAGAATTGTTTAAAATGAAAAAACTAATTGCAATTGACTCACTTGTGGCAGCACTGTCTCCATGAAGCTGAACACGGGCAGCACCAGGTCACCTGGCAGCAGAGCCAGGGCTTCCACACAGCAGTTCAGAGCAGCCTTCAGGGTCTCAGACACTCTGGATGTCTCATCAGACACAGGGACCCCGACAGCTTTAATCAGAAAGCTCACACAAATCCACTGGTCCCGCATGAAATTCGCAGCAATGTGCCCCCAGTCTTGTAATAAAGGAGCCTGCAGAACTCCTTCATCACTAAAGAAACAAACATTTGATCAGCCCTGGCCTTTATTCAAATATTTCTTTTAATAAATCAGTGCATTTAAACATTCTTAAAGCTCAAAGAGTAAAGAGACTTTCACTGACGTTGAATCATATCCGGTTTGTGGTCTCTGCAGGCGTTTATTGAAGTTTGCAAGAGTGGATGGACTTTGGGATGAGGCTGAAACATGACTGTAGAAGTAGTCATTCAGGGATTTCAAAGCAGAAATGGTCTCTGGTTGCATGTCCTTCCGTTCCTGACCACATATCATAGCCAGAGATGCCATAGCAACTGCTCTAGCCACCTGGTTTGCCACAGAATGGATCTGGAGGGGTAAAAAAAGAGTCAGTGTTGAATAATCAGGAAACACTAACTTTTTCTGCCTGCCGAATGGCTTTTTGATATTACAATTTGTACCTGCTCATTTGGTTCTTGCAGGACCTTGAGGCTGCTCTTGATGAGTTTAGGGAAATAGATCTGCTGGATGTCTTTGTGGTGCTGTGGTACAGAACTGTAAATGACCACCAACTGACTCAGCACACAAAGATACAGCTCTGCCCGCTTCACATCAAACAGCTGTACAAAACAATAACAAAAAATGCATATGCATCAGAGCCAGAGACTGGGATCATATCTTAATAGGAGGGATTGTGACTGGGTTGACTTTGTGTTTACCTCCTGTAGCTCCCCAAACAGTTGCCTGTGGATAAACCCCTGGATTGAATCAACAACTTTAAAATGTTGCTTCTTCATGGCTACCATCACCTTGTCCACTGTGAAAAGAGTGAGAAAAGTAGAATTACACAAACTACTGAGCCAAGTTACCAGTTTAGGGAGTAATACTTAAAGCAAACTACATTCGTAACACAGATTAAATTATGTCCTTCATAAAATTGATGACCAAAATTTGAAATAGTAAGCTGCATCTCAACTCAAACCTGAACCAAATGATGCCATTACAGTATTTCGGCTTTGTACTGCGAACAACCAATTATTTATCTGATATTGAGTAAGAGATTTCACTGCTCGAGTAACTTTATCAATGGATCAAATGATTGACATTAGAGGACTTTGCATGAGCACATCTCAGACTAAGATGCAATAAATAAAGTGATTATGATTTGTAACTATTTGCTCATTACAATCACTGAATGCTCACAAACAACGACCATAACAGCTAAATGTGAAATAATAAATGTTATCCTCACAAACCTTGCTCCTCTCCGGGACAGTGACAATTTGATGTTCTCCCAAGCTGGAACAGTGCAAGAACGAGTTGCAGACTCTTGTCACTCTTACGCACTGGCAAGTAAATATTGGGACCAATCCTGCTCAGGGAGTCCACCAATGGAGCCATTAAAGTCTCCAGTGTGTCATCGATCTCTGCACCAAGCTGATGCCTCTCAATGTCCACATACAGCAGAATAGCCCTTGCCAACTTATTAGCCTCTCTAGGGTCAGGTAACCTCTCAGTATGACCTGAAGAGCAAGGAAATAGACTTAAATAAAACTTAACTGTATGTAATCTAAATAATGGTGTCTGCATAAATATCTTGGACCCTCTAATTTGAGACCTACCTGTGCTAGCTGGAACTCTGAGATAGGAATGTATTTCATTTTGAATATAGCTTCTTATAGTTTCTTTATTTGTTGCAGCACCAGTAAAATCTTCATCTATAGTCTTGGGCTTGAAACTACCGTCATTGTCTGATAGCCAGGCACACAACTACAGGAAAGTAAGAAATGGCAAGGTAGCAGATAGTGGGTCAAACAATTTCACTTAGATGTTGGTTAAACATTTTATTTGGAGTGTTTCTCCTAATGTCTCAAATTCAATGTACCCGATTCCAGATTTGTGTTCCTCGACACAGCGCCTCATCTGCATGGAAATCCATCAGGAAACTAAAAACATCATCTAAGGTGACGGCACTCTGCAATGAGAAAGTTCGGTTATACAGTTCAATGACTAGACTGGTCAAAATAAAATTACAGAAACACCTAAAGGAGAATTACTTCAACAATTCAACGATTATCAAACATTTTCTTAATAAAGAATTGTGTACTAAACTAACATGTTTTGCCTTTATTTTTAGGTCATTCGTGAAAACAGACATGAATGAAGGCATTTCCTAGGTCATACCTTGCACAAAGAAACTTAAATATTTGCTTAAAACAATTACAAACCAGATAGTTTGATCTGTCATCATAATGGTGTAATTTTAGCATTATGTTCATCATTTGTGTCTTACCACATCTATGTGACAGAGGGCGGTTTTGAGCAAGAAGCACTGAGCAGCACCTCTCAGCATGACTTGATGATTGATCATTGTGCAACGCAAAACCTCCCTGTGAAGCACCACATAGGAAAGGATAATCCATATTATGTATGACCAGCTACGACATAGTCCAACTAATATGCATAAAAAGGCCATAACACAGGTCTAAATGTGTGCTAAAAAGATGCTACAACATCAGTCCGACAGTTCGCATATTGTAGTACCTGAGAGCAGTGAG
The DNA here is from genome assembly GCA_037951165.1 of Lophius americanus. Classification (NCBI taxonomy): domain Eukaryota; kingdom Metazoa; phylum Chordata; class Actinopteri; order Lophiiformes; family Lophiidae; genus Lophius; species Lophius americanus. The sequence continues at coordinate 20,231,617 of JBBDHG010000019.1, read as the reverse complement.
CCCTTCAATTCCCAGCAACGGACTTGGGGAGAGTTTGCAGAGAGACTGAGCGAGAAAGAGGAGGGGTACAGCACACCAGTGCTTCGAGTGCAGCTTTTTGATCATCTGAAGCAAGATAAGACCTAGCGGAAAATAAAAATAGTCAGAGATGGACAGACTTAAGAGCCATGAGAAGTGAACTTGAGCTTTGCTAAATCTGCAGTTCTACCTTTATGCTTTGACGGTAGATTGCTGAAGAAGTTTGCCATGAAGACTTGAAGTTTAGCCCCGAGTTCAGGACAATCTCCGAAGCGCTGCTTAAGTGATCTCCAAACAGATATAAAGTGGGGTAATAAGGACGGGTCCAAAAAAATCTTCATAATTTATTAATTCTTGAAGTATATTATGTACTTTTTTGGGGTTCTGGTTTCAGATCATTACCTGTGAAATAGCGACGCTTCAGAAAGAACATCCATAAAAGGGCCAACAATAAACTGAGGAGCAATAGAATATAACAAAAAACTTTAAGTCACAGGTATGTCAATCTCACATTCAGTCAAATGTGTTTCAGCCGGTACCTGAGAAAATGCTAAAGCAAAGTCTGGCTGATGCAGGACTTGAAGATCAAGAAGATGACAAACTCCCTCTCTCATTAGGGATTTATTCTCACTGTGGAACATGCGCTGGTACACACACAGCAGCCAAGACGGGTGGAAGAGTCCTTGACCTGATGCTGCAACACAGACAGAGAACCAACTAAGAGAACAGGCACAAACTGGATATAACAGGTCCCATTTTGCAAGTCCCCTTCATTTTCAATTGAATAAAGTGTACAATTGATTAACAGCCATTGTGGTGACTTCTTAGTATTTTTTAAATTTAACTGAAAACTATCTGTACAATTGGTTGAAATGATAATGTGTTGATGAACTAATGAATATTTGATTGATATAAGAAAAAAAGGGGAATCAAAGCACTAAAGCAGCAATTAAACAAAATTTGGAATTACTCAAAACATCCAAGAAATAACGAGGATCCCCTGCCACAGGTGCATTTCATAGAAGAAGCAGATGAGATCCCCCTCCTCACTTTGTTTGTCTGAGAATTTCCAAATATTAATAACAAATAAACAACACTTATGCTTAACTTGCCAGCTATGTATTACCTTGACAATCGCTCACTGTAGTTTGGATCAACGTGTCTATTCTGATAAGAACAGGCCGGACGACATGAACCTGCAGGGAGAGAGAGCAGCATTACAGAGCTGTATCACATGATTCTCACCTCTGAGGGGACAAACCCAATAGTCATGTGCAGAAGCAACCCCAGACTATGGGAGGCACCAGGCAAATAAGACCATCATCAACCCTTCATCTACCACCTGATTCCTGCAGGCCACCATTCTACGTACAAATACACTGTCAATTCATTAAGCAACATGTTCAGTCGAATATGCTTGATTAAAAACCATCGGTAATTGAAACAATAACAAACACATGGCTTAAAATTTACCGGAATGAAATGCATTGGTTTTGTATCTATAAAATAAATAAATCTGACTGGTATTTTCACAATATTAATAGTGTCATAACTGTTTATTTCATGGATAGATTGTACTTTAAAAACAATCTACACTGAGTCTTTATTAGGTGTTTTTCTTTCATTATAATATTTATTATTAATAGAGTTGTTGTTCATGTATTTAGAACATAGGTGGTCTTTAGCACTGCACTGGACTGTCCCTTCATGGGTGGTTTGAGATGTTTTGCAGTTGTCATTGCGAACCGGCCAAAATGAGTGATGAACATTTGACTCTCCCAACAGTGTGCCCCGCCTTTGTCTGGTGGGATAACCTACCTGATTTTCCTCCAGGGTCTCCATCACCAGGGCATAGTCCTCCCAGAACTCTCTGATCAATATTCTCCTTTCAGGGATCCATCTGAACAATTTCATCTCATCTGCAGCAATTTCAAGAACAGAGAGGAAACAGGCCATACAATACCAGTGAATACCAGAGTGTATAGTTTGCTCAAATTTGAGAGTATTTACCCTCCACCGATGGAGAGAGGGGACAGTCCACCCCCTCCTCCTCTGACAGGGCCACACATCTCTTCAGCAGGTACAATGCCCTCTTCCGTGACACGCTGTCTCTGTGGATCAGTCCATCCTGAAGCATCCTCCAGAACTGAAGACACAGACGAGGATCACAGAAAGAGGACGAGTGCGGCTTCAGCAGGTGGTCTGACAAGGCGGTCAAACACATCAGTGACCGCTCTGTAGCTACAAGTGTATGATCAGTGGAGTGCCAGCTGCATAGATCATCCAGAATCAACCTAAGGATTTTCTGTAAACCCACACCGCTGCTGCAGGTCAGGAGAGTCAGCAGCAGCCTTGCGGTGACTTTGGCGACTAGTGCGTTAGAAAGTGTCCTGATGCAGGAGAGGGCTAATGTAAGGGTGGTGAGCATGAGCCGCTCATCCGCTGACAGAGGGGGTAAGAGAGCTGACATGGCTTCGACAGCAACCTCCACACTAAGTTGTTTGGGACCGTGGACCTCATCGTCCGACAGCTGGAGAGAGGGCAGTACAGACAGAGCAACACGCTGCGGCACGCCTTCATCGCACAGCGGGACACAGAAGCTCAGGAGACGGCATGTAGCAGCGGTACTTTCCCTGCACCTTGTGTCTTCGCCGGCTTCTAATGATATTCTGGAGAGAAGAGGTAGACACTGATTCCAAACCACCGATTCTATTTTATCTTTAATAGATGCCCTGTTTGAAGCTGAAAGCCGGTCCGGGTCTGCTAGAAGCTTTCCGAGCCCCTCAACGAATGTGGACAGCGCCTCCACTCGCTCTATCTCAGGCCATGAGTCTCCTGGCCAGGATAGAGACTCAAACAGAAGACCGTAGTCAGGAGCGCAGGACAACACTGCATTAATTAAGACGGAATACATTTTGGTCGGCGACACGCGAGTTAATGCTACTCACGGCACGTTTTTCCAAACAGTGTAAACTTCCGCAAGCGTCACCTTGCAATCTCTCGCGAGAGTTGGACAGTTAGTCTCACGTGTATACGAAGACGATACATCCAGCGGTGGAACAAGTGCTCAGATGTTTTTCTTCAGCAGAAGTACTAGTACCGCACTGTAAAATTTTCCACTACAAAGAATATTCCTGCTTTCACTTTCAACCTTACTTCATTAAAACAATGAAAGTATTATCAGCATAAATACTTAAAGTATCAAAGTTAAAATTACACTTAGCAGTTAGGAGGTATCTCATTGTTTTTTATGTGGGACTTTTTGCAATTTAATGCTTATCTTAAACGATAATGGCGTTTAAATAGACATGAGTGTATGAAAAATGTAATCTATAAAATATCTGGTAAGTACAGCTGTTAAAGTGAAAAGTACAAGTGCCTCAAGCTTGTACTCAAGTACAGTAGTTTTGTAAAATGTGCTCAGTTACTGTCCACCACTACATCCCCAATTCTTTAGGCTAGAATGAATTATATTGCTTTGCATATATGGAGTGAGGAACATTCAGATTCACCGCAAGAAGCAAGATTTGTATAAGAATATAAAAATATTAAAAAGCACCTCTCTTTATCATGGTTGATTTTACTGTAAATGTTAGTAAGGCTAAGATGTATTGTATATTTTGCAAGATATGACAAACTGACCATCCTTCAGTGACACTTTTAACATTTGCAGTTGCATGTGTTGTCATAGAGTAGACAAACAAAAAGAAACATATAAATTATCATGATTCAAATGAAAATGATTTAGTACTTCAAATAAAAAAGGAACACCTAAAAAACTTTAATGTCAACCTTGCATTCAATGCTGAGAATGAATATCTGCTAAGCCGCTGAGAAAGTTATTTTAGATTATATCAGAAGTATACTTTGTGCTAAATTTTCATTCAGCTTAATTTGTTAGCTTTCATAAACCGCCTCCTGGACTAAGCTCAGCATCATGTGGGATCGGACCTTCTGTACTGCTGCCCCTCGTCTGTGGAAGCCCTCCCTGGCCATCTGAGGGCTCCACAGACTACTGAGACTTTTAAAAAAGGACTTAAAACTTTCCTTTTTAGCAGAACCTATGACTTTTAATTTACATTGCTGCTTTTTGCTAATATTTTTATATTATTATATTTTGATAATAAAGCTTTTTCTGTTTTCACATGTAACATGCGTTATAAATAAAATGTATAATTATTATCATATTATAGAGATGTTAGACTTGTGAACAATCCTTTCCTTTTGAAGGACCTTTATAGCGGAACAAGTTATATTACTTGTCAAGATAGGAAAAACAGATCTTGCTTTTTTTGGTCCATTAGTTGTTGTGACTGAGAGCCATAGTCTAAGTAACAGTCTCAGGGGATTTTTAAACAGAAACTTAAAGGGATCACACATTTCTCCCAAAATTCTACAACAAATGCATCTGTATACACAACATATCTTCCATTCTGTTGGTGAGCCTAAAGTAGCGTATCGTTTTGGATATAAGCAACCATCAGCCCACTTAAAACTCATCTTTCCATTGTAAACTAACTTTAAAAAAAATGTGCAAAATTTAAATTTAAATGATCCAGAAGCAGGGGGCGCAGTGGTTAGCACTGCTGCCTCATAGCAAGAAGGTACCGGGTTCAAATCCACTTCTTCCGGCCTTTCTGTGTGGTTTCTCCCACAGTCCAAAACCATGTGATATAGATGAATTGGTGACACAAAAAATGCCTGTAAGTGTGTGTGTGTCTCTGTGTGTCTGCCCTGCGATGAACTGGCGACTTGTCCAGGATGTACCCTGCCTCTGGCCCGATGTTAGCTGGGATAGGCTCCAGCCCACCTGTTGCCCTGAACTGGATAAGCGGTAGATAAGATAAACCTTTATTAGGCCCACAATGGGGAAATATGTGAGTGATCCAGAAGCACTACTTCCCATGGTTTGTGTAAACTTTTGTGAACCAATCAGCCTTCATTATGACCAATTGTAGAAAAGGTTTAAATATCTAAAGCCACAAGTACATATCTTAGTTTATATGTAACGTCTGGTGAAACAGTAGTGTAGAGTTATAGATATACGTATATGTTTATTTAGAGCATATGCCTATACCTATAAACGTATAGACAATAGTTATACGACTACATCACTGCCTTTGTTTTTTGTTTTTTTTAGCAACAGATAAATACTCACAACAAACAGAAATGATCCATTTGAGCAACAAAACACACGTTAAACACTTGTTTTTCCTTAAATAACATTGGGAATTTATTTTTCAGTATCTTAAAAAACATTGTTTTTCCTAAAAAAATAATTGTTCAATATTGTGAAGTAACAGAGAAAGTTGTTTATACATTATTGGTGTAGGGTAAAAAAAATTCTATTTAATGACTGCCAGTCATTCCAAGTCAGTTTATACCGTCTTAAAATACCAGTTCTTATTGCAAACCATTTAGAAAAAAAAAAAGACAATGAAAAAAATGTCTGCGAAAAAACACAGACAGAAAGGTTCTTTGTTTGGTGGTTAAATAATACAAAAATACTGCAGATTCATAAACCTACTGGTCACAGAAATAGTACTTACTTATAATACTATTCCATTATAATTACAACAGCAGGCGAAGAGCCAAAAAAGAGGACGCTTTGGATGAATACATAAGAAGCTTTAAAGACGTTCCACTGCAGACAAAAGCGGGATAATGAAAACTATAAAAAATAAAGTGTACATAAAATATGATTTAAAAAGAACAGCCACAAATATTTGCACCGGGGATACCGGAAATGCAAGTGTTTTCATTAGCAAATAGAAAAATGATAAGGATGGCTGTGCGTCAACCTCTGATTGTTCAATACAGCCCATGACTACAAGGCCTCAACGCGTCAAAATCTGTTAGTGTCAAATTTGATCGTTATTCAGATATTTAAACGAACTTTATAAAAGACTATAAAAATGATTAGAAATGTTTATGTTCAGGGAAGCTGAAATGTACCAAAATAGTGCAAGTAGTATGTACAAAATATACAACATTAATAAATATGCTCTGTTTACCGATTGAAATATTTTACAATTGGATCCCTTTCAACTTAACCACAGTTTTTCTGATAAGAATGAGGAATCTTGTCACTTTCAGTAACCCACTTCCATCTCAAGTGCACACATCCCATGTTGTAATCATCACCCCCATAGAAAACATTAATATTTGGGCAGCCATAGAGCTACATTATAAATGAAGGATGATAACAGCAGGGTTTGTGGACATCAGCTCATAACATGCTCAAAGTATGAATTCCAAGAACTGCTCATCACCTAACATGTCCAGTGAGAGGCAGTTGGTAGACCTGCGGCCATAGAAGCAAGGTTTGGATTGGCAGTGTAGAAGGGAGTAGTGACTGACATCACCAGGCGTCGTCGTTGTTGTTGAGGCATCTGGAAAGCCAAACGTGTAGCTGTGAGAGGAATCGGTTGGCAGAGTTGTTCCCAGAGGTGCTGGAGGTGGGAACACACGTACATCATCTAGACTCTGGCTGTGGCGATCCACACAAATCTGTGCCCTGGATTTCAGCACCTGGAACAGAGATAAGGTAAGAAACAACAACATGATCGCCCAAAGGAGGCAAGATGCCAATGTAGAAATAAAGACAAACCTGTTTTAACATATCCTTGTTACATAATTTCCCAAGATCTTCATTACTTTGTGGGGAACACACTGTGTCTTCTGTGGGGCCAAAAACAGTTTTGACTGCATTGCTTTAGCTGGTTGGATATGACAAAATAATTCATATGATATACTCTTTGATCTAGATCAAATGATTAATACCTGTTGAGCGAGTGTCTGATGAGAGCTGTGAACAATCTACTGACACTCCTTGAAGGAGATCAGCCAGCTGGAACATCTCGTCTGGATAATCCACAGTAACCTCCTGTGGACTTTCAACATTGGTCCTCATCGCTGGATAAAAAATTTTTTTTTACTATTCAAAATCTGAGAAAAATCTCTTTAATCAGCCTATAAACCTTTAAAAACAAAATTAACAAAGGCAAAATTAACTACTTACAGATTTGAAAAAGATCAGGCTTAAATAATAGTGTTTTATATTGCTGTCATAATCTAAAATTATTTTTTGCATAGTGAGTAGCCTGACAAAGCACTGAATGTAATAAACTACTTATCACACCTGTTTCACATTGAATATTTCAAACTTAAACCTAGAATCCGTGTGCACACAGCTCTTTTCATTCAATTACTCAAGTTTATACGAGTATATATAAAATGTCCAAACTTACTCAGTTTTAAAACCAGTTAAATTATTTCTCACCTTCCTCTTGCCAACCTTCATCTTCAATTCGATCCTTGCCGTCAGCATCAGACGTTGAGGTACATGAGCTGCCATGGCTGGTTGTTGAGCTGAAACACATTTGGGCTCGCTGCTGACTTTCCTCCTCTATGGAGGTCCTTGTTGTGGAGATACTGTGTTGTTGGGCATCGGCTTCAATTCCAGAGCTGCTGGTGGAGTGTCGGGAGAGACCAGGGCTACTCTCACTGCATGTGGGGTCCAAGTCCAGGTCATCACTGATGTAGGACTCCCTGTAACGTTTTTTCCCTGAAATTAAGGAAAACAACATGTACCATGGGTTTGTAAATTGGTAAAAGAAGAGCCTACCTGGAAACTGAAGACACTAATGGTCCAGAGAAACTGAAATAAACTGATGCTGATGTATCTTTCTCAAGTGTATCCCATAGAGATCTATTTAAACCTTTTTCCTCCATCTGTGTTTTGAGCAAGGACCCTTTTAATTTTTAAACAAACAAAAGTTACAAAAGTGCATACATTTTCAGTTATATTGCCACAGACAAAAATTGTACCCTTGAATTCCCTTACCTTCACTCTCCTCCAGATGGCGAAGGTGTTTGAGGGCAGGCTGAAGGCTGCGGTGGATGCGATGACTGTTGCTCAGGTGCAGGAGGAGGTGACGAGAGCGAAACGACGATCCAGTGTAGTAAACAAGCTTCCTGGCTGACGGCAAGCCATCTGGCTGGATCTCGAATTTCTTACCCTGAATACAACAGCATATGAGGCGTACTTTAGCTAGCCACACCTCTTAGAAATTAAAATTTCACTTCATTCTAATTTAGAATTTAAACGAGTCCTGTGCATACCAGGAAAGTCAGGCGCCCCACATTCGACCAGGGGAAGTCATACACCAGCTGTCGCATGTTGTTCACCTCCTATGAATACAAAACACACACCTATAATTAAAAAGAATTGCTGAAGTTTGTGAGCATTTGTGTATTCTAGATGTGAAATCCACTTGGATATCTTTAAAAAAATAGCAATCAATAATCAATAGTCTTTTTGTCTGCAGTAGCCATCTGGTCTTGTTGAGGAGGCCAAAGGCTTCTCTAGGTATCTCACGGTCTGTTGGCTCTTTAATCAGCCAGGCCTGGAGCCCTAATCCCCCAGATGGCCCCTGATGAACAGATCAAACAACTGACAGGCATGGCAGACAGCCCTATCTCCTGATGCAGTGCTGCTGGTGCCAATCTCATACATCTAATAAGAGGTTTAAAGCACTTCACATATAGAGGCTGAATCTTTGAGCAAACGCAGATTCCCTGTGTGTGCGTATGTGCTGACGTTTATTCTATGCTGTAATAACATGCACGCACCTGATAAACTTGCATTCCACGCAGGGTCAGTCCAAGCAATGCTGTTCCCCTCTCTTCTTTTTTGTCCTGGACAAATGAATGATGAGATGTCAGAGAGGCATCTGAGTGCCTCAGATAAGATAGCTATTCCACAGTTTAGACCCTCTCATACTATAGTGTGAAACACAGTGTGCTACTGACAAATAACACATTATGCAATAGATGGGCCAGCCCTAAAACGTCACTCAGTATATAGGAATGATTTTGAAATGAGGGGGACAATAATGTAGGACAGGTAAATGGGTTCCATTGTCATTTGTCCAGCAAATGAAATCCAAGTAACTACAGAATAACAGCAGTTTTAAGCAGTTTGCAGAAGGGAGTCAACAGATTAAAACTTATCCCAAAACAAATTACCTACAAGCCTATATAAAAATTTCTATGAATGATACTTATCAATCATGCATAGAAATTATCCTTGCAGTATGGTGTGTGCACAAAATCCAAATTCAAGCAGCCTATTCAATTCTAAATGTTGAATTAATCAATTTATTTTGTGACCTTTTGCAGTCGGTAAAATGTAACTGGTACATCCTCCAGTCGGCTTGATTCCCTTAGGAAAAGCAGGACTGCATCACGAGCAGAAACTCCCCAAAGCTCCTGGTGCACCTTAGGTCCATGGCACAGGAGATAGTCCACTCCACGTTTAGCTAGGATCTACAGATGGTAGAGGGTACAACCTCAAAATATAAACAATTTCATAAACATAATGTAAACATATTCTCATCAGTTGTTTTAAACTTCGAAATAGAGCATCAAGTTAGATTCTACGCATCTTTAAACACTGCTCCCACATGTTACACCTACCCAAGGGGGAAAGTACTGCTTGGGTTCAAAGTAAGGATTTTTCTCCATATCGTCCCCTAGCAGCGGGTGATCTCCGAGGTCAGCCTGCATGGCGTAACCCGCAAGCTGGAAGTACACCTCCTCCTGCTGACGACACTCAGACCGAAGCACCCGCTCCCGTAGGTCAGAGTAGTACAGTTGCCGAGCCGTTCGTTCACTATTATCACAGCAAATAAAAAAATTAAAATAAGGGAGTCAAAAAGAAAGACAAAGAGGGTTCCAAGCATAGCACATAGTCTAGAATATAGAAGAGAGACATACCAAATGAGTCTCCCATTTTCAATGTAGTACTGCACCTTAAGGCAGAGCAGTAAAGGCAATGATCTCTTTTGTAATCCCTGCAAGCATAGAGGGGAAAAGTTTAGAAAAAAAGGCATCATTTTTTGCCGTTCTAAAATGCTTTGGCATGTAGGACACCTCACTGTGCTTCCCAATTAACTAAAACTTACAATAGTGGAAGCGAAATGCTTCCACTTTCCTTCAACAAAATGTATAACAGTCAGCAACTGGCCACCTTACCTTTCCTGATTCAGTCTTCCACTCCTTTGGAAAGTACTTCATCAGTTTCTCCTCAAGGTCTATAAACGTGTGTTCATTATCTGGGATGGAGGAAGACAGTCGGGAATTAAGCAGACAGTTAGCTAGCAAACAAAATAATAAAGCAACCAAGCGTAAAATTTGTCCCACAATGGTATCCATTAGGGGAGAAAGAAAAAAGCCCTTGTTCTTCCATTTTTGAATGAGGCTACTGACAACAATGGTCTTCTAATTACACTATTAGCACAGCACCCTGTTGCCGATAGCTTTGCTGGTATAACATTCTGTAAATGTGTGAACAGCATTATACATAACGTAGCTTCTATCAGGATGGCCATTTATCATTCATACAGTCCCATACATATTTGAAGTCTATTTCACAATAGGGGTTGGAATTGTTTGGAACCTGTGCTAAGAAAGAGGACTTTGTATCACCCTCAATCTGATCTTATGAGTCAAGACACAGGCATTTCCTATTTGATTGTCCTTATCTCTTTTGTTCAAATTTGAGTGGCCAAATGGTGCTTGCCAGCTTGTTTCACAACTCTTTCCTTAAACTATCCATCCATCTCTTTTCAGTCTGGCTCATTCCAGCTTTGAGTCACTCCAACTCCCTCACCTCTCATCCCTCACCGAGGCCAATGAGTAAGAGTTGTGCAAGGCACGTGTCATCATCACAAGTCCCCCTACCTCTTTTTCCTTCCACTCCCTCCTTCCTCTTCCCATCATGAATATATCCCTCCCCTCGGTGAAGAGGAGGAATGCAAGAGTGCATTCCAGGCTTAATGAAGTTAATATAGCAGGAATGCAGGCCTAACCGATCGCTGAACCAACGCCACAAAAACAAAGGTTGCTTGTTCAAGTGGTGAGTCACACAAGATTACTGAGGCATTTCAACGTACTTGAACAAAGACAGCGAACAGGTACACACAATGAAACAGAAAGTTCAGAACTTGGCTAAAGTGGATTACACCATTCAGTTATGCAGACTGGGTGGGCAGACTGATATTCATACTCCAATCAAAATGCTCTTGTTCACAAATTATGTTCGGCATAAATTATGTATGTGATCAACAGAAAAATCATACCGATGGCTATGTGATGAGGAAACATACCTTTTACCACTGTGAGACCAAAGAAGTGCAACTCTTTGATTCCAAGAAGTTGTGCCACCCGATCAAAAACGTCCTGTCCTGTGGACTTTGGCTGGAACAGAGGCAAAGATAAATAAGTCCGTATTCATTATGCATTTACAAAGTGTCTAAATCTAAAAGAACTTTGACCATCTTGGTGGATGACAAAAACACATTTAGAAACATGTAATTCTTGTGACCTACCCCAACAGTAATGTCCAGCTGGTCCTTGTTGGGCAGGAGAACACAAATGGTTCTCTCCTGCTTTATTGAGGTGGACATGATGTCTGTGAAAAGTAAACTATTTCGCTACTTCAGTCCTCTCCTCCTTCACTTTTTATCTGTTCGACGGCAGTTCATCCATGTTGCATCTGAAAAGATGACGTAACTGAGATAAGCAACATAATTTAACCTGATCCAACAAAAGTTAAATGTCCGCAATGCCGACAGCAGAATGGAATTTAAAAACAAATGATAAAGTTGTGAGTTCATAATTAAGTCTGACAACCAACAGAAAGAAATTCAAAAGATTAAAGACCACCTTAACTAACAGTCCAAGTTCTGCTTTGTAATCTGTAACTGTTTACATTGGTATTAGCATTCTGTCCTCAGTCAACCCAAAAACGATCCTGTGCTCCCACACAATGCAGGGATGACCCGCATTATGCCACAATTAAAATGATCTCAACATGAAGGAAAATGTTTTATGCTCAGAGAGGAATAGCCTAAAAAACGTAATCAAATACATGGCTAAAATAAATGAAATAAGTGTGTTAACACCTGAATACATCTTCAGTAAAATCCTCAACAAAATACTAAAGCAAATCCAGTATTGTATAGGTGAAGAACAGTGAAGAAGTAAGACAAAGTCAGTGAGCTTATCATTCCCCAACCATAATAATAGTCATTAAAAGAAAACAATGAAAGAGCTCCTTCTTCATATCTTTTTATTGTCCATTTAAAACTTACAGAAAATAAAGTTATGCAGGGGGTCTGGTATTGTTGCAAATTGTGCTTATAATACCAAAAATAATGGGCATGTTGGTCGGGATGGGTCAACATGTAAGCCTAACATTATGTTTTCTACCCCTCTGCTGACCCTGAGCCCCGACTGGTACGAGATTCATCTGATTAACATCTCAGAATCAATTAATTAGGATAATTACTACACTGCACTGACTCTGATCCCCTTATATCGTGCTGTTGACTCTAAACAGTTAAACAAGGCCATAAAAAAATACAGGGGAACCAAAACAAATGATCCCGGTCTTGATCAGCTAGCTCTTACATCCTCTTATCTCTTCCAAGAATGAGGTAGAAAATATTTTACCTTGAACTGAAAGGCTAAACCAATAGTATTTGAAATTTTTCGGGTAAATAAATTGCTATTTTGGTTGAGTTTCATCTTCAGGAATTCAGCAATTCTATTTAGGGAAAATATTAACAAGCACAAGATGCAACGTTCTCTGCGGAGATATAAACTTGAGTTTTACACAAAAGAGCACAAACCTTCATCAACGCCCAACAATCTTACACATGGCAGTTAAACGTACCTGGCCGTTGCCCCACCCCTTCCCAAAGTTTGGTGGATATAAGAAATGTTAATAAGATGTGATAAAAAAATTCCTGGAACCACACCAATATGTTTGGTTTCCTGGATCATACTCCATTCTTCTACCAAGTTCAGAGTAAATCTGTCCAGTGGTTTTTTACAGAGTACTACTTACAATCAAACCGGCCAACCAACTATAATTTCAAACTCCTTGGCAGAAGTGATAAAACATAACAGAGGTATTGCCAGCATATCAAACCGGTTTTGGAAAATCCGGAAGTACATGCACTCAGCTCAGAGGGTGAAACATTTTGTTTTACAAAATATGATTTAAGGACATGTTGAAACACATCCTCACTCACAACAGTGTCTCACCGCAAAAAAACCTGAAATTCCAGTGGCTGACCATTTAGCTTGTTTATTGCAAAGTTGAACTATACTGCATTTGTACACTGACAATAGCAAAGTACAAAAACTCTTCTCACTTTTCATTGATAACATAAGAATTCTTAGATTTTTCTTCCTACTCATAATATAATGTTTATATCTTGTAGGTACAATATGCATGTCTCACAGTGAAAATGCTGTATGTCTATGCACTGACTAGTAATCAATAGTGAGTGCAACATAGACCTGCATATACAGTATGCAACCCAATAAATTAATCAATGACATGGTGCATTTTTTCAATTCAAGATTCAGATTACTACATTAGAGTAATGCAATTTTAATTTGAGGGAATTTGAGGGAAAAATTCAGATGTGGGCAGTTCTGAGGATTGTTTTATTTTTAATTTTTCCATTTGCCCGACTATGGAAATGAAACATACAATGTATAAACATAAGTATATGCCTCCTTAGACATCTGATCTGTGTTCGCGATGCAGGGCCTACACAATGCACTTTTACCATTTGAGTAATTTATGGCTGATACATTAATAACGCAGAGCAAACATTCATTTCAGAGATAAGTAGCAGTAAGGAATTCCATTGTATTCATGACAATACACCACAAATATCACACCAACAACTACTGAAGGTCTGACTATGTAATGAATTAAGTGAAACCACGCCAAACTTAACCACATCGTGTACAAACAGGCGTGTGAGCTACACTAGTCTTCAGTGTATCGTGTGTTCAACATGAGTCCAACCAACCATGTTGGCTGGTTTGTCTCTAGACATAACCCTTGTTAGTGACTAGAATAAACCCCGCATCACATGAGAGCAACCATCTGTAAATCTTAATTCCCCTTCAAGACAGTCATAATCCCTACATCTGAGGACAGTGCTGGTTGATAGAAAAACAATACTACGTCTCAGTGCACCACACACTAAAACCACAACACAGTAAGAGCTTGTGTGTGAATAAATAGGAAACCACAATTAACCGTACACGCGTTTGAGGGGAAGCAGTGTAGTTTTAGGTAAATAAAGAAAGTTTGGAGTACGAGGAAGAATAATAAAAAGAAAAATTAAACAAGCCGTAAAGATAATACGGATGCTTTTAAAGGAAAGGTTGACTATACTTTCATTCTCAGTGATCAAACCTGAATGCATCAAAAACAATTTATGTCAACCCAACGTTAAAACTTTAAATTATCAGCCGAATGTCTTTGACATATATTGGATAATATATATTAAAATGAGAAATAAAACAGCACCTGCTAAAATCGGTACACAATGTTAATGTCTCTCCCTCTTTTATTTTACACAAGAAACGTGATAACATTCTCGATGAGAGAGAAGAGTGTTGTTTGACACGTTCACTGACATCGCAACAAGTGCATAACTCTGGCTACGCATTGTTTCTCGTTATAAAAGGTACTTACCCTCACATTATACGAAGTGGAAGACTTCAGATCTCACTAATGGATATTCTCGTGTTTTCTTCAAAAAAACTATTTTCTCTGAGTCCAAATGATTCCAATAAGAGTCAGACTCAACGGCAGCCTCGGCTTTTTTTTTTCTACATTGCGTGTTGCAACTTCTTTAACCACAACGACGCTCCAATGATTGGGCCATACCATTCTAAGTGATTGTGGGGAGGGTTGTATATTGAAATCGCATTTATTTTGGGAAAGATCGTACAGTTTTCATGTTATACTCAATAATCATTAGATATTTTTTCATATTTCTATCGCTTTCATGATACATATATCTTTATATACGTGTGGAAGTCAGCAAATTTGAACACATTTCTAAACAGTTACATCCCCCAGTTCTGTGTGATAGTATAGCCACCTCGTGTTAATTAGAGGTCTTGCCTGACAGACAGTTGAAACCATAGCTGACACTTTTGAGTATGTGGGGTTGCAATCCAAGTCAGTCATCATGGTGGAATTGAAAATCAGAAATGGATCATTTTGATACCTTAACTTGCTTGCTATTTAATTAAAGTATAGAGTAGAAGATTTAGAGTGATCTGGAAATCAATCAGTGTATACAATATTCAAATGTGTTTTATCATCATTACCTTTCAACTCTCAAACGGTCTAAAATTTAAAAAATCTTATCTTTCCAAAATGCATTTACAGAAAAATAGCATGGTTTTCAACTTTCACTCATGGGAGATGCATGAAAACAACACTTATACATCCGTAAGAATTAGGATGTCAACAAGAAACTGCAATGAATCAAACTTTTATCACTTTGCCAGGCACCAAGAAAACCACTGACAGCAATTCTTGTATAGAGCAGACCTTACTGAGATGACACTGCCATCTAAAGGCCCATTTGATGCGTTTCGAATAGTCCTGAATTAAACATTTAATTTATTGTAAGATGGAATACAAATTTATAGTTAATTAAAATGAGTTCTTGTATTAAAGTTCACAAACCCATCTTTGTTTGTTAGTCAATAAACATGGTATGAGCAGGTAAGATTAAATCACTTTTCTCACATTTCTCCATGAACCAGGAAATGAAACAAATAACCAGGTTTATATTATGCATATTTAATGGTAGAATATGATATATAAAGATTTCCAAGAATAATTTTTTGAAATTCCAGCCAACAATACTTTCCAGTTTGAACACATAAATAATAAAGTGATGCCAACCGAATACTTTCATTGAATAAAGTTTCTGTAACCAACATGTGCTTTGACTGAATGACGATTGTTGCTTAGAACCGCTGTAATAAAAGGCTGTCATGTTGTATGCAAAGCTTTATTTTCCCCAACACCAGTTTGGGTAATGTTGTGCAGAATGCGCCAATGGAACAGCGCAAAAGTATTAAGACCAAAACAAAAGCTGCAAATTCTGAGCAACAATCCTATTTCAAATGCAATCTTTGCCTTTACAAATGATGGAAAATTGTTGATAAAAAACTAACTTGTACAAATGACAATTTTCAGTACAAAAGCTTGTAAAATGTAGTTGTGGTGCAAATCAATGCAATGCTGCTTAGAATTGGTGGACAACCATTAGCAATGGTGAGGACAGACAGTATGTGCAGAATTGACTTGGGCCAGCTCACAAAACAGCCATTTCATTATTGCAGCAGCTACATTTCCAGTTTAGGATCTAAAATTAATTAATAATTAATTGGAGTAATGTAATAGTATAGTAAAATCATGACACATAAATAACACTGGAAATATAGCAAATAATGAGGAAAATCTTTTTCTCAAACACAAAAAAAGCAAAATTATTTTTAAAATATGGCAGTAGAAAAATAAATGGTGAACTCTGTCTACTGTGACTCAACAATGAACAGGAAATGAAAGAGTTTGTTCCTATGTCTTTCAAAAGAGAAAAAATTAAAATATTTAAAAACAGAGAGATAATACATCTACCATAACAAGAGTAATGCAGTGAGGTATTAGCTCCGCATTCCTCTCATACAGTCGTGTTTGATTCTGACAAAGCACTACAGAAAGAACTTGAGGCCTGCAACGAGGAAAAACTTCTCCAGGAAGATCTCGGAGTCAAGAACAGCGATGTGAGCAGCCCGGCCAATTAGGGAGTTTGCTGTATTGGGCAGAGCATGAATGACATCATATCTCACTAGATTACAGTCTTTGTTCTGAAGTATTGGCAGCAGCAGATTTTCAATCATCTCAGCATACACAGGACCTGTAACAGAAGCGTGAAACATTTTGAACATGGCATGGATTTGGTACATTTAATATTCTTTTGTCAATTTAGGGAGCATTCGCACTTGCAGTTTGGCTCTCTTGGTCTCGGCCTAAGTAGACATTTCTTAGATATTTTTCAGAAAACACAATTTTAATCCTGGTTCACTTCGCATTCACGCTGTAATTTTAAAAACTGAACAAAGAAACTAAATCTGTGAATTGATATGTCATTGCCACTGTGCCCACTCAGGCTCTCGCTCAACTCACCAGTTTGTTTGTCCTTTAATGCAGTTTTGCACATTTCTATACGTGCAGAATGATAGGGGACATAGCGATCCTGCAGTGACCCCACGAGCACCACATTCTTGAAAAACTGCAGACCTTCAAAAGCAGATCAAAAGAAAAATTGATTTATAAAATCTCAAATTCTGCATTTAGACTCCGAAATAAGTTAGGTTAAAAAAACACAGCTAACCCGATTTCTTGCTGAGCTTGTAGAGGAAAGTTTGGCGAGGATCGGAATGATCACGGCAAGTCAGTTGCAGTAGGGACCCTGACTTTTTCCACTTCTGCATGAACCAAAGACCTGAGTACAAACAAAACTGTTATTCCCTAGGATTTACCATGAAGAGACAGAGAATACAATCATAGCAACTAACTGACTGAAGATATTATTAAATACTGAAATATCTGACGATGACTGATGAGTAATCATCCACCATCATTTTAAAGTTTTGATACATACCTGTGTTGACCAGAGCAGAGCTGTTGTACAATGTGCCCAAATGAGGTCCAGATAGCGAGAGGAAGGTGTGCAGCCTGCTCAGGTAACACTTAAACCTTGGCCGAGTTAGCACTGAGCGAACTATGAGGTTCCCCAAAGAATGACCTACAAAACTGCAAAGTATGATCAAAGCAAGTACAAATTAGAGACACCAAACATAAATTCTTTGTACGATGATGTTGTCTTTACAACACTGAGAAATGGAACATGTTGTATGATTTTCCTCTATTTAACATGTTTTATTGTATATTCATATATAGAATATGTATATACATCTATTAGGACCCATGATAACATATAACATAAAATATACACTAATCAGCAATTATATTATAACCACTGATAAGTGAAACTAACTTTGATCATCTTCTGACAATGGCATCTGTCAGTGAGTAGGATATTTAAGGCAGATGTGAACATTTTGTCCACAAAGTTGATGTTATGGAAGCAGGAAAAATTAGCAAGCTGAGGGACTTTGACAAAACCAAATTGTGATGTCATCTCAAGAACTGAAAGTCTCATTGGGAGCTTCCAGTCTGCAAAGTGATCATAGGAATGAAAATTGGTCAACTAGCGACTAGGTCATTGGTTCCCAAAGTTCACTGATGCACATAGGAAGCAGAGGCTAGCCCCTGCTGTCCAATTCCACAGAACAGCTATTTCAGCACAAACTGCTAAAAAGTTTCAAGTTAATACCCTTTTTGATAAAAAAACAATTTACCTTATCTTTGACACTGTGAGGTTGTACAGCTGGATGTACTGGACTATTTCATCCAGAAGTCGGTCTGTCATTGACTCAAAGTCAGCAAAAGTGTCATTCTGTGAATGAAAACAGTATAGAACAGGATATGGGGATATATATAGATTTGGGTGTGTGTTATTCACTAAGACTTGATAGAAATTATCAGTGCTGATATCAGATAACATTACCGTCTGTGGGGTTATCTACTCACCTGGTTCCTCTCGGACATTAAAAAGTCTATACGAGCACCGGGCAGTCCAAGCTCTAAATAAGTCTTTACAAGTCTCAAGTCAGCGCTGTTACCTGCAGCATTTACGTGAGAACGAAAAGATTTCAATGCGTGCTTTTAATAAAAAAATATTCCAAAGAAAGTAAGTGATTTTGGAGGATGAGGTTCCCTACCATCCAGGCCGTGGACACAGACTATGAGATGGATTCCTTCTTCACAGCTTTCCCCTTCCTCCAAACTGAAGTAGGGCACAGTGGATGCAAGCTCAGGTAACTCGCTGTACAAAAAGCCAGGCAACTTCAGCTGTTTTATTTCTTCTTTGGCCTTGATGAACCTGCATTATTACAGGTTGATGAATATAAAAAGTTGATGAATATTTATTTCATGGGATGCAGGATAAATATCTGCATAATGTAGAACATAAATTGCGATATGAGATTAAGAGGACTCACACTTTCATCTGTGGTGTAGGTACACATTCATACCAGCACAGGCTTGAGGTGAGTGATATGGAAGGACAGGGAGGTCTTCCCATGCTATGTCCAACACCGCTAGAGGCTGCATTGGAGCAGATGGGAGCTTTTGACAAATCCTTTGTTTCATGGAAGTAGCTGATTCCAAACTGCTCAAACAGAAGACTTGTTTCTTGAGCAGCTGCCTCCCCTAACCCACTTGGCTCTTCATCAGCGACTCCATTTAGGAAAGCATAGCCATCCCCTTCCTCATAGTAACCATTCTCAATCATTTCATGTTCAGTGTCCTCCTCGTCCTCTTCAACTTGGGGTTCTGCCTGGATTCCCGGTGTGACAGCAGATGAGTCTCCAGGGCTGATCTCTGACACATCTGTGCTGGAGCGCGAGCCAAAGTAGTTCTCTACCATCCCACGTTTTACCAGATCAGTGCTACTGGTGGCCGAGTTACTGGAGGGGCAGGCTGTATTGGGTTCACTCTGGGGTTCTTTAACAGCCCCAGGACCACCTGCTACCTCTACTCCAAGTTCAGTTATACCAATTACTTTGGGCAATGCCTCCAAGTCAAAGGCAGGTTTTATAAGTTGGGAATCATGTGCAAGCATGTCAGGGGTGTAGGTCACATCGATGGGAGGTCTGTTACTTAGTCCCCCAGAAAAAACAACACTCTGCTCCTGCACCACAACACTGGACTTTCTGCCTCGGACCTCGGCTGAGCTGGTGACCCTGGAGTAACCCTCCCCATCATCATCTGAAGGCAAGGAGTTGATGGAAGTGAGAGAGGACTGGACTCCACTTATAGCACTGGTGTTTTCTGGGTAAAGGGCATCTGCTGCCCCACTGGGCTTTTGCACTGCACTTTGCAGAACAGGTTGTGGTGCAGGACTCAGGAGGGTCTTGTCACACAGTGGGGAACTTGAATCAGCAAGGCCTGGCCCTGCACAAGACTGCAGGCCAGGAAAGATCTGAGTGGTGAAAGAGCTGGGTTCACTCTCAATGCCAGAGTCTGAGAGGCGGGACGAGGCACTAGGGGCTCCTCCACCTGGCGGCCTGATAGAGTCACTCTTTACTTGTACAGAAAGTGGCGAGGCCTTCCCTTGCTGCAACATCTCTGCACCTGCCCTTTCAAACACAGTGTCCACCACGGGATCTTCGCAGTAACACTGGTCTTTCTGAGAGATCCCAGTATTATTCGAGCTAAGAGATCCATCTGTCAGACATGGAAGAAGAACTGTTACTTTATTCCCTTGATATGGGTCCCTGTTGCCTGGTTTCACCTCAATTTGCTTCAGCCCCACACAGGACTGTAGTAGCTTTTTGCCATCATCATCAACTTTTTCAATTCTATGAAGTGGTTGCTTGCAAATAGGAATATCCACAGTACCTGCCTGAGGAGTATTCTGTGTCTCTAAGTTAGCAGAAACTTTGAAAAATCCTTTTTGAGAAGCAGCAGTTGTTATATTGTCATCTGAAATCATTTCATAATGTGTTGATGTGGCAGCAGAGTCAAAAACAGAGTAGGTATTAGTCCTTAAACAGCTATGTGAGTCCCCTTGTAAGGTATCTCGTTCCCCTTCTGGGTTTCTCGCAGCTTCTCCTTCCTTAGACTTTGTGCTGGTGTCACAATAAGGAGCTTTGAGGTTCTTATAGCCAACCAGAACAACAGAGTCCTTGGAGCCCTGTCTAATCAGTTTCTTTGAGTTCTCAGTCTTTGAATTTTTCTTCTGTTTCACTGACTTGCCTTTGGACTTAGGTGGTGGATCACAGCTGTCTAGCCAGCTGTTTTCCACAAGAGCATATTGTAACTGTGGTGTGGGGCTAGCTGTTGCACTGCAGTCCTTGGAAGAGGGGTCCATTTTGCTGGACACTGAGCCAGCCCTTGTATTGGGTATTCCCACCCAGGGTCCATCACGATCTTTAGAATTAAAAGTGCACATTAAAAGAAGAAACAAAGAAATACATCATAGTCTATTGGCTCTATGGTGTTAAGTGTGACTGACCTTCAGTAATGGACTCAAGGTATCTATCCTCAAAGATAATTGGCAGGGAACTAACGTCACCATCCATGTCTACACATTCCACTGGAAGTGGAGGCAAAGACAGGAAGTAACTGGAGCTTTTGATAGCATTAGTCATCTGCTGGTGACTGTGAGCACTAATTGGTGGGTGGGAAGTAAGAGGGAAAAAAATAGTTAAGGTTTTCCATACTTGGCGTGTAGCGTTTCAGAGAAGAAAATACCAGTACAGACTTGATAAGAGCGACACTATAATTTACAAGTATGAAAAACATGTTACTGCAACTTACTGAAGTTCCTGATAGGCTAGTGCAGATTGTCTTGGATGTTCGAGGCAAAAGAAAGCCTCAGCAAACCGACGTACCTTGACAACACCACATAAATGAAAACTCAATGTAAATATTATACAGAGCTTTGGAAAGAGTTTTTTAAAAGTTATCAGAACTAAAAAGTATTATTTATCTTGCAGTATAAGACAGTCAAATACATAAATTTGCAGATGATTGAAAATTTTAGGACTCACTCTTAGTGTATGGTGTTCCATAGCTAGAGGGGCAGCAACATGCTCCTGCAAAGAAACTACCTCTATGAACTGTCCCCAGAGCGCCATTAGCAGAGAGCAGAGCTGAGCAAGGTTCATGTTTACCAATTCGGCCAACTCGTCCGGGGACTCTGCTTTATGCTGAAAGTAAAAAGAAATGGGTCACCCACCACAGAGCACAAGTGAGAACCATAACTAAAAAAAATTGTCGGAAGTTCTTTTTGGATGAATCAATTTTGTTGAACAAGGAGTAAAATTCCTTTTTTTTTTTTTTTAAACTTTGAATCATGTGAATGCTTGCCACTCTGTGCACACATTCAGTGGATTTGCTGATATAATAAGAACTACGATAAGATGCACATTTTATTTGCTGCTATTATCACAGATGTCAGAGCTAAATCAGCCCGATTATACTCTTATTCGTAGCGGAAGACCCGGTCTGCATGTATGGGACAATTTCAGCTCAGATTTACCTCCAAGAATAAATTGTCCAAAATCAAAAACGCAAAGATAATTGATATTCCGATAAACACCCTAAGCAATCTTTCTAATACTTCTCTAACTTTAAAATTGACCAAGATTGCACACCTATATATGGCCCTGTGCCACATTTCCACTCAACTCCTCCTGCTCCATTATTTAATAACCGGCCTGACAATGTGCTAGGCTTCCTGCTTCCTAGAAAAAGTTCTGCATCTTTATCTACTGAAGGACAATTAGGAGACAGAAAACAGCAACAATCAACTTACCTTCACTTGTTCACATAACTCAGCCAGACGGGCCTCTAAGTCAAGTTGTTCTGAGGAGGCAGAGTACAAGTAAGATTCCCTTCATAATTTATCTATTTAATAATACATGATGTTTTGAGAAGACCCTGCTTAAGACGCTGAATAATGTTGTGGTGTTAGTAAGTACTTTTTATATGGAATAACCAAAGCCTCTAAATCCTACAGAACCACTGAATTACAAGACCCTTTGACCAAAGTTGAGTTAGAAAGATGGAAAAGAAGCGTAAGTGTACTAAAAGTGGTAAATAAGATGAAAGTAAAAGGTATTTTGCTTCTGGTAAGGGACATGGTGAATAGAGAGGATGTGGTGTTTCCTAAAAGATGGAAGCGGGAGTGAAAAGTAAAAGGGAGAAAAAGCTGGCTGATTTGAGGTACCGTAAAGGTCGGGACATACCTATGTAGACGTGCCTCTGACTTCGGGGATAGGGTCTTCTGAGTACTCTCTCATATAGGACTTGCATGCTGGGCTTTGCTAGTAAAATTGCACATATAGGCATATTTAACCTTCTTATTATTTACTTCTCAGGAATGGGTTAAAATGTGTCTACCTGTTTGAATTAAGTTTGGTGAGCTATATTTACAATTATTTGTCATCGAAAGATGTTAAAATTTGGCTTTGATCCATCTGTTAATGTTATCATTTATTGAATGGAAATATGACCTCAATGAAAGCCACAATGAAATGCCTAAATTATATAAGTGGGTTGCTTTCTGTTTGTTGTGTAAAAATGGTAGAATATATCAAAATGTAGGGATCAGATGAAATTAAATGTGAATAAAAAAACTTGAAATTTGCAACAAAAGGCTAATGCTGTAGACAAAACAATAAAAATGTACCCAAACCAAAAGAAAACTAACTGTTTCACTTAAAGAATGCTTGATTCTTCTACATTTCTCTCCGAGATGAATTGATGTGAAGATGGAGGCATTTACCTAGTTCCAACCGATAGGAGGGGGGCAGGTCTTTAGTAATAGTAGTGAAGTAGTCAAAGAGACCCCGGTAGGCTCGAAGGAGATTGGAGCAAAGGCTGTAGTGCAGACTGAAGGCATGCTGCAGACAGTGATCAGATACCACAAATGTCCTGCCCTGAGGATGAAGAAGAACACAGACAAGACATAATTCATTTGTTCAACATTTCTGCTGGTGTGAACATTCCAGTAAGTTTTAAACGTGGTTGGTAAACGCTTGGTAAAATGTAATGTTTTTGCCAATTTGAGATCAGATTTTTGTAAACAAAGTGTTTTGCATTAAATCTACTGTCAGCGGTCAAAAGTCGAATTTTGAATGACGTCATAAATAAAAGACTGTAAAAAGAAAATGGTTAAATGATGTATGTTGCTGCCCATTGCTATATATGAAACCAAATCAGTCCTTAATTTAATGCACAATGGTTACAAGGTGATGCTTCATAGAGGCTGCTGCACAGACTGCATTGTCGAAATATCAGGCGGTTTGGGCGGTTTATTATACACAAATTCCCATTAGGGATTACTTCTGTTCTGACTGGATGACTGAGGTACAGCCAACAACCATGTCCGTGTAATGCTGAATGCCTGCGTTACTGGCACACAGCCTTTTTTGAGCAGTATATAATGGGGTATTTTGTTCCCTTCAGCATAGTATCTCCCTAATAGGAACAAAATTCCATATATAAATTAATTATTTTAAATTTCATTGAGTAACTCAAGTATTAAGTCACAATTGTAAAATGGGGATTTCTAAGTGCATTCTGCTTGCTTTAAAAGGGTGAACTTACATCTGGAGATACTTGCTTGACATAAGTGTTGCCAAAAACCACATTCTCTAGGGTTGGGATGATGGAGTCTTTGCTCTGGGCTGGAGCGTTGCGGTTGAGCCATGTGGTTTTTACTGGTCGAGGCAAACTGGGTAAACACAAGGAATTAAATTTTAATGAAAACTCATCTAATTACCACAAGAGCTTAGTGGGATTCTTTTAATTATATTTCCTTGTATATAACTGTTGTAATATGTCAAGTTAAAATTCAAAAGTAAACTTTTGGAAAAAAGTTTTAAAAGTTCTGACTACATTCAGTGCAAGAAATAACCCCCTTTTGTGCTTATCCACATTTTCTTCCTTTATCTGACCTGATCAGGGGCTGATGCAGGGCCACTAAGGAGGCATGGATGGCTACAGATATGACAGAAAGATGGAAGTAGTCGAACATGACATTGACGTGTTGATGAATGCCTCTTTGGAGGCTAAAGTGCAAACGAAGTGTGCGACCACTGATATTCTGCAAAGAGCTTGGATCATCTGGCCTGTGGGAAGAAAGTATGGGAGACAATGAGGACTAAATTAATGCATAGTTTTAGTAAGAGAGGAAAATTCACTAACACTGACATAAGTACAGGCAGATAAAATGTTATAACACCTACGTGTAATCTCCATCTGTGAAATATAAGTCCAAGAAGAGCTGGAAATCCATGTCATTGAGGGACTCTTCCACCTGATGATATTGGAAAACAATGGAGACAGTAAAATTTAAAAGCTGGGATTTAAAGTGAATGATGTCAAGGTCAATCCAATAAATTGCGTTGTATTTTCTATCTGATCAGATCTAACAAGCTTGAGATTTTCTGAAGCCTTTGCGTGTTGTAATCCATTGCCCTTAAGAAACCTCTGCTGTCAAAAACAACAAGGCTTCTCAAAACGAGTTTATACAAACAAATAAAATAATCATTATGACAGCTTGGCCGATTTGGATTAATTTAAACTACTTTTTCTCCATTTCAATACATCTGCATCATACTCTTAATGCCCTTGGTATCTGCATCTGAACTTGAAAGAAACAAATTTAATAAGATGAAAGATTGTCTAAATATTCCTGCTACAAATGTTTCTAATCAACTTTTATGTTGATTTCAGGCAATACAATAGAAAATCAATGCAGAAAAAAACTGATGCAGATTTTAGCTTTAAACCCTTTACATGGGATTTCCTCCCAATGTAGATTTGCTTTAGGACAATTGGACAGAGAGACATGTCTTTATAGAAAAATAAGATATGGAAACTCTATGTGGACAAATAGAGAATTAATGTTTAAAACTGGACCTGAAAAAGTTTCTCACCTTTTTCTCATCCAACAGCATCATCACTTTGAAGAGGAGGACATCATTGATCACAATCTCTTCATTCTTGTACAGGATTTGAAAAGTTTTACTGCAAGTGACATCATGTTGGACTGAAGCAGGAAATGCCAGATCAGAGCCTGGAAACAAAAAAACATTATAAGAAACATACTGTGTATTAATGAGAAATAATAGTTAAGTGATTGTAGTCAAACCTGTACACATGGAATGTAAGAAACATATGTGCTGCTTCTGAACAGGGATATTTTCTTTTTCATTCTCATTCATTTTCATTTTCAGCTACTGAAATTGTAAATAGAGTTAAACAGATGGATTTTCCAGAACCAAACACTAATTACTAATACCACTAATTACCTGACACGGAACAGTACGTTTTAAGTGAATGGGAAGGTGTGACGTAACTTTTGAAGCGCTGTGACGTGTGATGTAACCTTTGGCTGGTACTAGGGCTCAATCAGTCATAACATTATCCAAGGGGAAGTCAGAAAAACATTGATAAACTTATTGCGGTGTAATCTGTCAGTGGGTGGGATACATTAGGCAGCAAGTTCACATTGTGTCATCAGTGTTGATGATTTGGAAATAGAAAAAAATTAAATAGTCTGGATCTGAGTGACTTTGAGGAGGGCCAAAATTGTGATTGCTTAAAATTTGGATCAAAACATCTCCAGAACGGCAGATCTTGTTGCGTGTATAGTTAGTATCTAGCACAAGTGGACTATGAATTGACAACTGATTATCCAAAAACAGAGTCATGGGCGTCCCACCCATTAATGCTTATGGGTGGCTAAGGCTAACCCATGTTGTCCTATCCCACATACAGTAGAAGCAACTGTTGTGCAAATTGCTAAAAAAGTTCACGCTGGTTCTAATAGAAAGAAATCAGAAAATCTGTTAATCCCACAGCTGTTGGCAAAATGAGACCAACACAATATAAAGCATCTGGTTTTGACGCTATGGCTAGTCAGTGTATAATAGGATGTAATTGGTAGTGATAATGAAAGTGTAGCAATTTCCCATTTACTATCTTGTCAAACTTCCACAAGTTTATAAAAATGGTAAATGAATCATTCAGATCTTATAAAACTGCTGTGGAACAAAGAAAGTGGTGCTTTGTGTGAATTGAGCTCTGCAGGTTTCTTAGGTAGTGAGGCAAAGGCACAAAGCATGAAAGATCTGTTGAGAAATACTAAGAAACAAGGAGTGGTGCTTGCCTGCCAGCCAGAACAGCAATATGCAATCCAACTATGCAATATCAGCTACTAGTTTCAAGGTTTAAATCAAACCAAATGAACCCACAGAGGTAACCTGAATAATTTCAAAGTGCAGAAAAGTGAATTGTTATTGTTAAAGTAGTGTACAGTTCATATCTTATACATCTTTCCAAAAAAATGCATTTTACCTCCCGGATAAAGGAGACTGGTTTCAACTTTATGTGGGACTCGTGGTGGAACCTTCAGACTGGCACGAATCTGGTAGAACCTGAAAATATGGAACATTTTTAATGGCTAGTTATGTGAAGAACTAGCACCATTAGAGGCTCAGTGAAAAGGGAACAACCACACAGGTTAGCTACCAGTGCCTCTACTTGTAAAATGATACTTCACCTGTCATTAATAAATAATGAGCACTTTCCTTTGTAGTCACTCATGTAGTAAAACTAAGTTCTTAAAGGACTGATGAGCTGGAATTAATGAGCAGGGTTTTATCTCAAGGTCAAGTACTCATTACATTGCTCCTGTAAAAAAAGTATGATATTTAAAACATGTCATAGACCATATGTATGACATGTTAGACATGTTAAATAACACAATTCTTAAACTAAAGTTTAAACAATGCAAAGTCATTTTTATTCTGAGAGTCATAACATTTTTGCTCGTTTGTTGTTGTTTTCTTGTTTGAAAAAACTCCAAATCTAAAATTTCATGAGTCATATTATTCCTAATTTTCAGCGTGACAGGGAAACATAGGATGCTATAAAACATAGAACCACAACTAGCACCAGTATCAGGGAGGAGGAAGCCTGAGTTGCTGTTTGTTTTCAAAAACAAATAAAAATTGCTAAGTTACAGCTACTTGGTTTATTTAGTGTTATATGAGCTTGGTGAAATAAAACAACAGTCAGAAATCATTATTGGAATCTTTGTAGGGTATCAGTTGACACCAACATAGTTTACCTAAAGCATGTTATTCTAATGAAACTACTAGAGTTTTGTTGTGCAGTAATAATTGCTGGTCTTTTGAATGCGAGAGGATCTGAATGTCGAATCTAATATTATTCTGTATTGTATTTGCATTATCTCACATTGAAACATATGGAAATAGTGATTCAATATAATGTTCTGTAGTTATATTGGTATTTCGGTATTTTCTTGTCTCAAATAGACATGAATAGTCATAGCATTTCATGACCACTGCAACATCATAACAATCAAGATAAAAATCTAAATTAGATTTGTCTCCAAGGACACAGATGGCCCCTCTACCGAAAAAAACTGTGCCATGTGTGGATATTGATAGAGCATAATCCTCATCATAGGTGAATATGTGCAAGGTAAGAATAAAATCAAACGTAGTTACCGTAAAATAAGTCAATTTAAGAAACCGATTATGAAATGCAGACCTTCAGGGCCCCTACAAAGCTTGTATGGAATATCACTAAACTATGTCCAGGGGCTTTTGAGGCCGAGATGTGGATAGTCTAATCCCTGCTACGTATAGGACGTAAGGACTACAGATGCACCGTTGGCATTTTCTTGGCCGATCTCCGATTTTTAGGAAGTCTGATCGGCCAGTACTTATTATTATTATTTGTTATTATATATTTTTTCTTTAAAGTTTAAAAATAATGAGTAATGTATTTTAAGTGGTCCTATTTTGAAGGATTATAGTGGAAGTGACAAGGCTTGCCAGCTTTGTGAACTGTGTATGTATTCTAACCTGTTGAAATGAATGTACCCTCCGTCCTTAAACCAATTGTGTGACATTTTGAAGTGAAAATAAACTTTGTAAGCCTCGTTCAGTCAGTCAGGTGTGTGATTAAGTTTGTTCCGCCGGAGCTACTTTTGTAAGAACTAGCAAACAGCGGACTCGTGGTTGGCTCTGAGCACCCGTTAGCTCTAGTCGCTCTGTAAATGTTATTTTCTTAATAACATTTACTATGCTATGATCCTTGCCTTGATAAATTTGAAGTGCTTAAAATTTTGTTGTGCCGAACATTTTCAGGGCTGAAGAGATGCCTTATTTTGTCCTTGCTGGTGTTACAAATTGCGAGCTTTGTCTTTTCTTGTTTACTTGTGAGATGAGCCGTGGCAGTTCATGGTTGGTGTGCATGTACAGCAATGCAACTACAAGCTACAAAACAAAGTCTGTTCAAGTCCATCCAAATCATACAATCTAAGCTCACAAGTTGTTTTTAATCAAGGGAAATGTGTTATGTACAGTATGTCTATGAAAGAAATGCATTTGGTAGAGATGAAAGAATTGCCACCAGCAAAAAATACAACAAGAGCCAAAAAAAAGGAACAGAATGATAGGGGGCAAAAACTTACCCCCTTTGGAACAAGTCCACATTGTAGAACTTATGGAGTTCCACAGAGAACTCAACTGTGGCTTGGACTTCAGTCATCTTTATCTCTATAGGCAGAGATGCCTTAGATCATCTGGAATACACTTGCTTGCCTACAGGTGAAAATTATAAAATTGGTCAGCTCCAGAAATACATGAATAAAGAAAGATGTCTAAATTTGCCATGTCCTGCTCTCTGGGTTATATTATAATAATATCAAGCCTAAAATGTATCATCAAATGGTAGGATAAGAAATAGACACGGATGTTCTTGCCACTAAGTGCAAATATCATTAAAATCTAAATGCATTGACAACTAATTAAATATAGGGCCATGTAGTTGTTTATGTTTTATAGCAGAAGAATAACACTGGCAAAACAATCATTGAGACACTCTCTCAATTAGTCATGAATGAAATTAATAAATCATCCCGGGGAAGATAACATGTCATTGTATTCTAGTGAAAACCGTTAACGTTAATTGGACAGTATTTACACAGAGTCGTGATGCAGATCATTCAGAAACTGGTTTTGTTCATATCAAAGTGCATCACTTTCCTTCCTGGAAGAAGGGGATCTTTGAAAGCTGTAAGTTAAATTCTAAGTGGAGCAGAAAGTCACAGAGGACATTCAAGGACATCAGTAAATAGAAAATAAATGACATTACTGTCCCAGACGGATCTCTGTTTTTAACTTATGCCTTTCATCCCAATAACCAGACCATGAACTTAGCACTTTATCTTTGTTTTGCAACAAAATTGAAAAAGCTATTAATTTGACAGCCTGTATAGTAATCGTCAGAATATAACAAATATAGAAGGCAGATTATTTAGCAGTTTCAATTATCACAAAGAACTCTGCCAAGAATGATCTAAAGGTTTGCATTAACAATTAGCATATTCATTTTCGAATACAATAACTTGGAAAAAAAGCACAAACAGCAGCCCCTTTTTTGAAGGAACTCAAACTGCCACTTCAGCCAATTAGTCAACAACCGATGACTATGATATAAGTAAAAGTATAACACAAAGCAATAATCTGATTAAATATGTAACGTTAGCAAGTGAAACAAGCCCTTACTAGACATCAGTTGATGGTTTGTTTTTTACTTAAGGGAATATAATTAATTCCGATCATTAAAAACACAGTACCGGTGAACACCCGATTGATAATAATATGTAAAGGTCCTATTTTGTTGCACACCATAAGCGATGGTATGCTTTGGGTTACAGGTGGTAATCGTCTAAAAACAAAATGTTTCTACAGGCCCACAAATGGTTGGGGAGGATAGGAGCCATAATATTTTTGGACAGCCCAAAGAGGAAACTCACATGAAAATATTTTAGCATGTTAACGGCAGCAGCTAGCGTATTGTTAGCCACCCAGCGTCCAGATGTCACCGGCTCTAACATTAGCCGCTCACGTAGCTCAACGCTACTCACCATCGCCCTGGCGAGCTAACGTCAGCTAGCTAACAAACGTTAGCCCCAATTTCAGTCCTTTCGCTGTCCTTTCGCTGTGAGCTTATGACATAAAACACCCTCTTCCTGACTATAGAACCTCCTTGTCAGTCTAGAGTTATCTGAGAAGCACCACTAAAACGGAGTAGAGTGCCTATGTATCTCCTACCACAGCGTAGTTCGTAATCCATCGGACTAACTGTTCTTTCTGAGGAGCTGACAGCAGGCGTTGGTCCAGCTACGCGCTCACGAACGTTCAACTGCGCGTTACTGCACATACCAATGGCGCAGTTACTGCACATACCAATGGCGCAGTTGACGCCATATTTAACACTGCTACTAGTAAAAGAGAGAAAGTATTCTTCTTCTTCTTCTTCTTTTTCTTCTTCTTCGTATTATTATTATTAGAATTATTATTATTATATTATAATTTATTGGGTAGATTGGCTGTATGATAGGTAGAATTCTTATCAGTGTCTTGCACTCTCCGACTGAGCAGTAATAGAGTAAATAAGCTTGCATATATGTTAACCTAATTGGATGACTACCTGTAGGCCTAAGTCTTATGTGTAGGACTTTCTCAAAATCAATAAAAGAATATAACAAATGCAAAAAAAAAAAAACGAACAAAAAAATAGAAAAGTTTATTAAATAATTTAACAGAAAAACACCCCATGAGATTCAAGCATTGTTCATATGTTTCGGATTCAGCCATCCCAGCCACTAGACTATCTTGGAAGACATGGGCAATTCATTTGACAGTTTAGCAAGCCGGCTTAAGAAGCTATTGAATTTACATGGCTATTTTGAAATGTAGGAAATCCGTAATATTTACCGGAGGGAAGTATGCTGTCATCTAAAGGGACCTTTAGTGCTCTACCGCAATATGCTAATGAGTTCTGGAGCAGACAATTTATACACAAAGGGAGTTACTCAAAGGAAATATCAGGGAGTGACATTAGTGTAGTATCAGCAGTTTAATTTCACATTTCTTTCACCAACATTTCAAGAACCTCAAAGTAAATTCCCTCTAAAATCCAAATAAATCTTATTTCAGAAATAAAATAACAGAAAATGAGTTTTCTGCACTTTGGTTGGACCGAGATAACATTGCTTGATTTGCTTCTTAGTCAGCATTTCTTGATAGTTGGTTTGGACTGAGCTTGAGACAATTGTGTCTAAATACTGCACAACTATAGAGCACACAGAGAATGAGGAACCCAAGAGTACTGGGCAAAAACATCCAAGGTATTTTTTTTCTTTTTACTGTATTACTTGGGGTACACAATTGTTAAAATTGCTGTGTAATACTGTGAAGGTGTGCTTCACAACACGAATGGATTTTGCAGGAGAACTCCGGTGGAATGTGAAGTTGACAATCTGGATGTTGACTCACTTTCAAAGGAAATGACAACAGACAAGCCTATAAGAGACCCCTAACTGTGACCTGAACTTTTTCGCTCCCGCTAAGGAAGCAGCTGTCTAAGGTCTTGAATCTAGTCTGCAGAAACATTCTGCATCAGGTGCTTTTTTAATCTCCAGATCAAGCTATGAAATGGATGGAGTCAAAAGGTAAATCTTATACTTCATAGAGACTTTTTAAGCGTTATATTATTGATGCCAATACTACTCGATGGGTTTGATTGTAAACTAACAGCCTTAAAGCAAACAGATACATCCATCACTCATGATGCATGCTATGTAATTTTTGATTACTTTGCAGGACTATCCTTCTGTATTCATTGTATTGCTGCTATGTGATCCAACAATATCTTTGCACAGGACTTCATTCGCAAAGTAAGTAGTTGCTGCTCTGCAAGGTCGGCTGGTATACAAAACAATTAGAAAGCACAGTGGAAAAATGAAGGTACAATATTATAAGGGCTGTGTGATTGCAAGTGGGATGACAATTACCAGCAATGGTATCAGCAATGGTTAGTGTCATCCCACTGCTCTAACATCATTTCGTTAAAGTGTCCAGATTTGTGCCTCTTTACAGGTAAATCTGAGGACTAAATATCAATATTGGTAGAAAATGCAAAGAAAAATAAAATAAAGACAAAACATCCAAAAAATTACTGTATCAACCCTGGGTCAACCATTTGAATTGTGTCAGATGTTTAATGGATTGGATGGAAAATGGAAAAAATAAAGGTATTGTTATATATATAACTATCTTTACTTATATACAGACCTTTAACTTTATGTCCAGATGCGTGAAAATAGGAAAATCTAGAGCTCAAGTGTTAAAGAGGAAACCTTAAACAGTCAGAGGTAGCCTAATATTTATTCAAGGCTGTGCCACAGCTTTCCAAACACTGAGCTTTTATTTCCTCCCTACAACCGTATCTCTCCATGTCTCTCTCTCGCTCTCTCGCTCTCTCTTTCTCTCTGACTAACAGTACTCTCTATCTCCATCTTGCAGCTGTGAAGTTTTCATCCCAAGTTGGTATTCATATGGAAAAACAGTCGATGTGCCCTGAGATGAATATTGGGGACGATAATTTCCCAGGTATTTTCAAAAAATATAAGTACGGTTTGATTTTTGAAGTTTGTTTGACAGTCACCATAGCCACAAGCAAAAAGGAACCACAGGAGCACTGTGTAAAGCATGTTTCAAGAAGAATTACAAATATATTTCAAAACTGTAAAAGACTGTGTGGTGATATCACATAAATAAAGGAAAATAAATAATTGTTTAACAATTGAAAGCCACCACTTTGTTTCCAAATAATCCCTATAGTAATATTTCTGTTCCTGTAGGCTTTTGCATTATGTCCCAGTTCCATATTTCTGAGCTGGCAAGAAGGGGGACTGTTAAAAAGGTCCCTGGATCATCTCCTCAGCATGTTGCCTATCAAATAGGCCCAGCATTCAACTTCAGAATTAATACCCGGTAAGATGTAGGGCAGCCATAACTAGATTAAAAATGTTCACAGTCCAATTTGAAATCCCATCCCATTTTTAATGCAAAACCTGATCAACACAAAAGACTAAGATGAAGCTCTTCTAGTTCTGGTCCAAAGCCTGAAAAATGAGTAGGGTTGTGTCAGGAAGGATATCTGACGTAAACCCTATGCCAAATATGCAGAACACAACCGGGTTAGTGCCCGGTTTTACAACGACTGCCACTGGCATTGTTAACTAGCAGGGTACGGTGGAAACTATGTATCTGTTGCTAGAAGAAGAAGATAGAGAGTGGGGTGAAATTTTTGGAGACAGTAGGAGATGACGAAAGGAAGGAGTGTGGGGTTGAGAGTACAAACTTTAAAGGTTAGCTAGATGACAGGTAAAGAAAGGTTGATATATTGTGTGTCCGTGAGACCAGGTGGAGAGGCAGCAAGGCTATCGGCATCGGAGGAGAGTACAAACAGTTTTATCCTAGTGTGGTTGGAAGGAGAAATGGGGTAGCGGTGATCCTGAGTATGTGTTCTGGAGGTGAAGAGAGTGTTGGACAGAGTGATGAGTATGAAGATAGAAATTAGAGGTGTGATGATGAACATTGTCAGCGCTTATGCCCCACTAGTTGATTGTGGGTTGAAAGAGAAAGAGAATTTCTGAAGTTAGTTGGATGAAGTGATGAAGAGGGGTGAGAGACTGGTGGTTGGATTGGGCTTCAATGGGCATATTGGTGAGGAGAAGAGAGAAGTTGAAGACGCGATGAGCAGGTATTGTGTTACGGACTGGGAGGTGGAAGGACAAGATGGTGGTAGATTTTGCGAAAAAAGATGGAAATGGCTGCGGTGAATAAGTATTTCAAGAGGAGGGAGGAGCACAGGGTGACATATAAGAATGGAGGTAGGAGCACACAGGTGGACTACATCTTGTGCACAAGATATAATTTGACAGAGATTGATAACTGCAAAGTGGTAAAAGGAGATAATGTATCCAAACAGCATAGAATGGCAGTATGTAGGATGACGTTGGTGTTACAAAAGAGGAAAAGATCAGAAGTAGAGAAGAGTTCTGTTATGTTTTTTTTGGATTTATTTTTTTTATTGTTTTTGCCTTTTTTTGTTTTTGCATATTTACATATATTTGTGCGGATAAGAAGTGATCTCTGAAGAAAGACAAATGGTAAAGCTAAAATGTATCTCTCTTAATACAAATGGACTGAATAACCCAATAAAATGGAATCAGATTCTCCAAAACCTTAAGAAAGAAGGAGGTGAAATAATTTTTCTTCAAGAAACACATTTGTAAAGTGGAGCATGAGAAACAAATGCAACTTGCTTCAGCCCAAGTATTCTCCTCTTCCCATACATCAGATAAAAGAGGAGTGGCAGTCATCATTAAAAACAATCTTGTGTTTAATAAAAATTGTTTTATCAATTATCAGTGATAAAGAAGTAAGGTATATTTTTATTTTTATTTTAACATGGAAGATAGAAGAACTACCCATAACTCTCATTAATATATATAACCCCTCTGGAATTGGTGCCGACTTTCTGGGGAAAATACTTTCATTGTTAATGACAGAAGCGAAGGGAATAATTATAATGGAGGGAGATTTTAATATGGTGATGAATCAGAAATTAGATACCCAAAGTAAAATAAAACATAAATTATAACCAACATCAAAGTTAATGAGAAAAGCTCAAAGTTAGGACTGGTAGATTTCTGGTGTTGCCTACATCCCTAAGAGGAGGCTTTCACCTTTATTCTAATTCTCATAAGGTTTACCAAAGATTAGATTATTTTTTCATGATGAGAAATGACATTTCAAATGTCATAAAATGTGAAATATTACCCATAACAATAACAGTTCATCCATAGTGATATTGGAATTACATTTAAAAAAAAGATCAAGGGAAAACATTATGGAGGTTAAACAATTCACTAATTGGAGACCTCACATTTATGGTGGAGTAAAGGGTAGTATGAAATCTTATTTTGAAATAAATGATAATGGGCAATTGACATCCATAATACTGTGGCAAGCTTTTAATAAATAATAGCTTATACATCTTGGAAGAAAACACAAAGAGAAAGAGAAAAGATAGTACTGGAAAATAAAATGAATAAATTACAAAAGGAACATGAAAAAAGCAGGAACAATGATATATTGATACAACTGAGTGCCCTCAAAGAAGCTGTCGAAATAAAAGAAATACAAGACATCGAAAAGAACCTTATGCTATGTAGATAAACTTATTAGGATAATGGTCAAAAGGCATTGACAACATTAGCAATTAAATTAAAGAAAAAGAACTAAAAATATCTATAACCAATATAATCGATAAGAATGACCCACACAAGTGGCGGAAATCAGAAGTAGCATCGTGCTTTAGAAAGTACTATCAAACTCTGTATACTGCAGAAATAGTAGATGTAAATGCACATAAGATTAAAGAATACTTGGAGCCTCTTAACCTTCCCACAGTGACAGACAAACAAAATAATGATTTTGTAAAACCAATAGTGGAGATAGAAATCATAAAGGCTATTGAGAAAGGTAAAACTGGAAAGAGTCCTGGAAGTGATGGATTTAGTTACGAATTTTATAAAGAGTTTAAAAATGTTCTGTCCCCAATTCTTAATTTAATAGAGTCTGCAATGAGATATTACAAACAGGGAAGAGGCCAGACACATGGAACTCGGCTTTAATCTCTGTTTTACCCAAAGAAGGGGAAAGATCTAACAAAGTGTTCATCTTATAGACCAATCTCTCTTTTAAATGCTGTTACAAAAGAAATTATTTACATCGATTACACAAATAGACTTAAACATATTCTCCCAAATCTAATAAATTTAGACCAAACAGGGTTTGTTAAAGATCGTTTATTAGCTGACAATATACGATGTACTCTCACTATTATTGATCATACCACAAATTCTAAGCTTTTACGCTGTTATTGACACTAGACGCTGAGAAAGCCTTTGATCTGGTGTCATGGCCATTTATATTTGAGGTGTGTGAAAAGTTTGGCTTTCACCAAACTTTTATTAAATTAATTAAAGAAATGTATAGTATGTAGAGTGAATGGGACACTTTCTGAAACTTTCATATCAAATAGGGGGACGAGACAAGGGGATCCGCTATCACCCCAAATTTTCGCCCTATGTTAAGAGCCATTCTCAGAAAGAATAAGGAAGAACAGGGGAATAAATGGAGTTATAATAGAAGGAGATGAACACAAAATTAGCAATATATGCTGATGATATTATAATATACCTCACAGACATATATAACTCACTACCTGTATTACTAGCAGAAATGAGGTATGTTGAACCTAAAAAAACCTGAAGCAATGGAAGTGGGGTGTAGATTGGAAAAGGACTTTAAAGAACATTTTGAGTTGCACTTAAAAGAGTTCAACTTAAAATTTTACAACAAAAAAAAGATGAAGATGGACTAGCATCAGCAAATTAAAAAAAAAAGATTATGCAGCACAGGTTAAACCACTTGTGATTTGGATAAAAAAGAATATGTGGCCTGAATGGAAAGTCATGGAGTTCAACTTGGTGGGCGCCCTAAGCACATTGTTTTTTTCAGATATAAAAAAAACAAACAGATTAAAACATATAGCTATTTTATTTATAGAACATTTGAAATATGGAAAAGATTATTGAAAATGGCCAAAATCAAAGAACAACAACTGATCTGTTTAAGGGAAATTATAAAGGATCCATCTATTCCAAATACCACTGATAATGAATTTAAGGTGTGGGAAGCTAAGGGTCTAACAAGATTTTTTCAGCTGTAGAAGGAGTGAACTCGTTTGAAAATATAATAAATAGATATGATCTTTCTAAAAAGCTTTTTTTTATATTTGCAAGTGTGACAGTACCTTAATGAAAGAGCTCACATTAGAAATCTAGGGGAACCCCCCCCCCCTGTTAAGGGGGTGACCTTTCTGCCAAGAAAGTGCACTACAGATGCAATGTGTCCTCTGAGTCTGCGAAAGAGGAAGTAAAGAGAAGGCAGAAGGAGTTGCATTGTGTCTTTTCGATTTAGAGGAAGCGTATGACAGAGTGCTGATGGAGGAATTGCAGAATTGCATGAGGAGGTCCGGTGTTGCAGAGACGTATGCTAGAGTTGTACAGGATATGTATGAGAGCAATGTAACAGCGGTGAGGTGTGCAGTAGGCGTGATGGATGAATTCAAGGTGGTGGCGGGGTTGCACCAAGGATCGGCTCTGAGCTTCTTCTTGTTTGCTACGTTGCTGAACAGGTTAACAGATGAGGTCAGGCAGGGGTCTCCGTGGACAATGAAGTTCACAGATGAAATTGTGATGTTGTGTCAGGAAGCAGGGATTAGGTGGAGGAAAACCTGGAGAGGTGGATGTATTCCCACAAGAGAAAAGGAATGAAGGTCAGATACTGCA
Source organism: Lophius americanus (assembly GCA_037951165.1). Lineage (NCBI taxonomy): Eukaryota > Metazoa > Chordata > Actinopteri > Lophiiformes > Lophiidae > Lophius > Lophius americanus. The sequence goes on along the minus strand of JBBDHG010000019.1, from coordinate 20,193,740 downwards.
AGACAGAAAAACATTTGTGTGAATGAAAAGGAGGCAGGTGGAATAGTGAGGATGCAAGTAGTACACGTGGAGAATGTGCAGGAGTTTAGGTACTTGGAGTCAACTCTTAAGAGCAATGGGGGGGTGGAAAAGAGGTAAGGAAGCAAGTTCAGGCAGGGTGGAGTTGGTGGAAAAGAGTGTCAGGAGTTATCCGTGACAGAAGAGTAGCCGTAGAAGTGAAGGCAAAAGTTTACAAGATGATAGTGAAGGGATCTCTGCTCTATGGTTTAGAGACAGCGACACTGACCACAAGGCAGGAGGCAGTGTTCAAGATGTTCAGATGTTATTCGGGAGTGACGAGGATGGACAGGATTAGAAAGAAGCACAGCAGAGGAACAACCCAATTTAGAAATCTTGGAGACAAAGTAAGAAAGACCAGGTTCAACAAAAAAGGAGGTCTCATGATGTAGTGAGAGAGCACATGCAGTTTGTAGGTGTAACAGATGAAGGTTTAGATAAAAACAGATAATACGCTGTGTTGACCACTAACAGGAACAGCCCAAAGAAAAAGAAGCTCAAGATTAACAAAGACATGTATTCCGATTCCTTTATTACAATTCCTCCCAACTACACTCAGTTATTGCAATATTATTAAGAATAGCAAGATCAAATAGCTCTTTACTGAAATAGAGATTCCTGAAAACTATGACCTGGAAGAAAGCTTTGAATCTAAGGGTTCAAAATAGGTAAAATGTATCAAGAATAACTTAAATGCTAGGGTGTTGTTTTATTAGTTGTGATTATACAGTTTAAATATAAAATATTTAGACAGAAGTATTATATGGTAATTTAAACAATTTCTGAGGGCCCACCAGCGGTATTTTCATAGCCCAATAGGAGACAGTCACCCAATTTAGAATCCCTCCTGTAAGACGCTGTGTAGGTGAACACTGACATCTAGTGGCTATAAAATTATAACACTATTTACTCTGTCCATGGTGCTGAACCTCCTAGCCCGACATTACTTGTTATTACATTTTTTCTACAAGTCAACTTATTAGACATCATCATCGTTCTACCTACAACATATGAGTTGATTTAGAATACATTGTATGGTGTATATATATTTAAAAAAAATTATACATACAGGAATATACAGGACACGTTTGTCTAAAATCATCATAAGAATAGTGAGTTTACCTAGAAGACATTTACCGGTGGTTCAATATTATTGCATCTTTTTCAGATCAGCGTATCCTGTGGGACTACCTCAGGAGTTTGCTTTTCTGGCCGTGTTTCGCATGAATGGCAATTCCATCAATAAAAACTGGAATATCTGGCAAATGCAGGATGTAATTGGAGGCGAGCAGTTGGCCGTCAGACTCAACGGGGAGTCAAAGTCTCTGGAGTTCACCTTCACAGCTCTGGACACAAGGAGGCAGACGGTTCTTTTCAGCACCCCGGATTTTTTTTTTAACGAGCAGTGGCATGAAGTTCGGCTTGACGTAAACAGGCGCTCCGTTACTCTGACAATCGACTGTGTCACGATCGGGTCCCAGAATATACCACTCCGAAAAAAAATTAGCCTGGATGGCTTCACATCAATAGGAAAGCTCAAGGATAACCCAGTAATGGCCATACCGGTACGTTTTATGGTCATCAGTTGGTAAAGCATGAATATAACATACTGTATATGTATGGGCAGTTTTACAACAAAACATTTACTCACCCACACCAAAGACCTCGCGAATTTATTATTATTATCATTATTATTATTAGATATTTTACCGATTTTGCTAAGCGCTACTATTTATAATAATAAAAAATTATATTTGATTTCCACGAGTAAACTGTTTACACATTTCCATCGACTTTTTTCGACTTTGCTAGATAGAGCTCTCATCGTATTTCTGCGGATTATCAATACTGTAGTTCCATAAGGATTTTTTATTTTCTGTGCACGATCATTGTCTCGCGTGAACAAGATAACAAATTGTGTGTGTATTATATGTCTTCTTTATTATGATTATTGATATTGTACTTTTATATTCATGTTAAGATTATCAAAAGTGTATGCAAATGTTTTTTTATTTTTATATTTTTGTTTGGATTTGGAATAAAGGTGTTTCTTCTTTTTATATTTACCAGACAGTGCAATAGAGTAGTTGAACAGGGACACCAATTAACGAAACACACTTTGGATGCACAAGTAGCATCGGCCAAAAAACTGTGCAGCCCTGACGTTGGGAGCAGATCCTGTCATTGACTGCCCCTTTAGTAGGCTACTGATTCGAATAGGTGTCAGTGGGTGAAACTAATTTATTTTACAAACTGCTCTCTACTTTGAATCCTACTCTCAAAAAGTTATGTATTAATTTACTTAATCTAGATTTGTCCACATTTTCCAGCAAATCAGTTGTGTTTTATATTATTTAATAAACTCACTAGATGAAACATTACAGCTAGGCTTTACTTACCAGAGAGTATCTTTTTCTACAAGAACTAATGTTAGTCACATTTAAAACGGTTTCTATTGGGCGGTTCACTCAAACAAGTAAAAATATGCTAATTCAGTCAGTTTTGTTGGTCGATCAGGCTTCAATTTTAATGTATACCTTCTAAAGTGAGTTAAGTTATATATATAACTTAACTCACTTTAGAAGATATATATAACTTAAGTGGACTGTTGACATATAACACATACATACATATATATATATAATTAATTTATGCGTGTACCTTATATATTTATATAAGGTACACGCATACATTAATTACATTGGGTATTAGTAAATGTTTTGAGAAAAAAAATCACTTTGGGTCTTTTCCGTTCAATGAAACAGCATCATTGTAGATATCTTTTAAACTAATCTATTATTTCTCTTTCCTTATTTATTCATTAATATATCAAGTTTGAACTCCAGTCAATGGTGATTCATTGCGATGTGACACGAGCCCGGACCGACGCTTGTTATGAACTCACAGCAAGGACATCGGTAAGAACAATTACAACAGCATCACGATCTAAGTGTTTTCTTTTCCTTTTGAAAAGCCAAATCATCAGGAAAGAGCTGTTCATCATTTAAACTGTCTGCATAAAAGGAGAATGGACCCCAAAAACATGATTACATTTGCTGACCCTGCCTTATCAGTGGCGCATGCTACGAGGCCCCTCCCCGCTCTGACCCCCCTGTAAACCCTCCAATCCCTTCCTGTAAGTGAGCCTGGTATGAATATACATGAGGCACTGATAGCTCTGAAAGCTCGGATCGTCTAGATAGCTGGTGCGGATTCAGTTGGGTTGTTTCGTCGGGGGTCCCTCTACCAAAAAAATCCCGGAGAAAGGAATTATAACTCTTCTCTTTCCTGCCCAAACGGAGAGAGATCATGGTTCTGGCCCCCATGGTTAGAGGGCCTCTTCTGGTTCTGCTTCTGCAACTTCTCCTCATCAGCTCCGCTCAAGTAAGACTAACAATGTTTCTCTGCCTCTTGTGCCTCTATTGATATCTGCAGCTTGATGTGACTGATGTGCAGGTGAGTGCTCAAGCTAAATAACAATATCTGTTGTACCCATTGTGGCTAAATGCTGAGATTGTTTCACCCGTTTTCACATCTATTGGATGGATGTTGTGAAAAAAGTAATTTTTCTGGACTCACTCTTACAGCTTTAATTTTTGTAGTGTCATCTAATAATAATGGATTATATATATATATATATATATATATATATATATATATATATTATACATTTCAATGCAATTGCGCACCTGCTCTCAGTTGTTTCTATTGCCTTTGACGTGTTAAGGTGTACTTCCGTATAAACAATGTCAAATACTGCAAGGAGGCTTTATGAAATTTGACATACTATCTGTGTTAATCAGAGGAGCCAAGGACCTGCTGGACCTCCTGGACCTGCTGGTGTCCCAGGAATTGATGGCATTGCTGTAAGTGATTTAGTTCCTGTGACATTGATCATATAACCTATCAAATACATTTAAGAATTGCTCATGATTTGTTCACCTTAAGTAATTTAATCTGTCTTGTTTCCCCAGGGGGAGAGGGGAGCAGATGGCCAGGATGGTCTTCCTGTAACTATAACATTTAATAAAAACTTAAAATGATGCATTGTATTAATTTGGGGCTTTTTCATTATAATAGATGAGTATGTTGAATGTTTGTCACTAGGGTCCTGATGGAGATGCAGGTAAACTCGGCTCTTCAGGACTACCTGGAATCCCTGGAAATGATGTGAGTGCTCAATGTTTTATTTTTATATATTTCGTGTTTGTTGCATTAGTTAGACATGCATGTGAACCATAAGCTTGCCAGGAGGTCGAACTGACACATGTGATCCTCCCAACATATCAGTTATGTTCACACTTATTAGTTCTGCAGAGTGACCAAATCTTTGGGGATCTGTGGGCAAAAATGTGAAGAATTTATTAAACAGGATGCACAAATTCAAATTTGTGTTGTTATGGGGCCAACCAGGACCTGGGTGTAATTGACTTTTCACCTTTGAGAGTTAGGAAAACATTCAAACAAAATAATGATAGAGTAACAAAGATGGAGAGTCAGTTATCTTATTTCATATTAAGATTTATTTCAACATTCATTTCAATGTTTTGTCATGCAGAGTTATAAAAGTGATTAGATTTCACGAACCATTATGTGCCTGTGTTGTACCCATGTACATCTACCAGGGTCCTGAGAACAATAGTACCCTTGTTGGCTGACTATTATTGGTATGTCCTTTTGAGAATCCTCAAAACAGTGTGGAATGATATTTCAGTGAGCCTGTTTGAAATGAGCCAGAGGAATGTTGCTCTCTGCTTGGTTTGGAGCCTGATACTTTTGCCCTCTGCCCTGCTGCTGACTTTTCTGTGTGTTTGCTAGGTTGAACATTCTCTTGTGGATGTTATAACGTTTTCAGCAACTGAGCCGCAAGCTCAATGCAACTGTAGCTGCAGTGCCGTTCACAGCAAAATGCTTTAGATGAGAAGGGTCAAAGTCGTGTTGATCCCATTTTTGGATAGATTAGGCTCCTCCCACTGATGCATGATCGTGTTATGATGATGCAACATATGAAGATCTGATGATGGATAAATGCATATTAGCTGAGGAGATCATTAGTATTTACTCAGATTAGTATATAGATTTTATTTGCATGTTCCAAAGTTTTTTATGATGTGTTACTTAAGCATGATGTCTCTTCTGTGCAGGGTTTGACCGGCCCTATTGGAGATCATGGGTCTGACGGTCCCCCTGGACAGAAAGTAAGTGACTAATGAGCCGTTGCTTTTCCATCCTCAGAGACTGTCGTTGAAATTGTGCCAAGCTGCTGTCCAGACTTTTGGCACGGCAGTGAGAGCTACAGTGCATAAACAAATTCTTCATGACAAATGGGACTTAATCCTCCAAGTCTTCTGTGTAATCTCCATGGAGAATGAAGCCCAGACATCGGTCCTCATTAGGCTAAACATTGCTGGGTCAAGTGTGCCGGTTGCAGTCATGTGATGAGCTGGAGGAATGTTAACATGGAGCCTCGCACTGCTTACATGTACCTGGAAACAGTTTTTCAGTATTTTTATCTTATACAGTGATTTTTGTCCTTTAGGGTGAACCTGGCCAAGCTGGACCTCGTGGAGCAGCTGTGAGTAGCTCTAACTCAGACTAAGGGTTGACCGTGACTGTTTGATATGTGTTAAGTTGTGATAAGTTATGTGATAAGTTCTAAGCATCACACTGACATACATGTCTTTAATCAGGGTGTTGGGACAGATGGACCCCCCGTAAGTAATATTACACAATAAATATTATTGCATAAATGTATCACATTTTGATAAAATGTCTAATACCTATTGATGAAATCTGACTTTACAGGGACCACCTGGGCCTGGAGGACTTCTGGGTGAAGGGGGAAAAGTTGGACCGCCTGTAAGTAGAGAAAGAGCAAATAATTGTTTGTTCTTGTCATTATTTTAATTATGACATGACAATTTTAAGTACTTCAAGCATGAGCAATGAGGTGGTGGCATGCTACCTCTTCTACTATAACAGTCTTTCTTATAGTAGAAGAGATTTAATTGTCTTAATTAAATAAATGAAAAAAAAACTTCCAAATCAATGACTATATGGCAAAAAAATCTTTGTGCACACACAAACGTGCACAATCATACATCCTTTGCGCCCAATATATTGTTTTACCTTAATAGTGACTCAGATTATTATATGATAATACAGAATTTATATTCTTATTATTGTTAAGGTTAATGATGAGTTGTTTTCATTAAATTTGTGTTCATAGGCTATATTTATTAGTATCTTCTTACATTATGCATTCAAAGGAGACAATTTGGATAATTTGCTAGGGATCAACATGGTTGACATGTGAACTGGGAACTGCATACAGTCTGTGGTTGTGGCACATTTGTTAAAAAGAAACTTGCAAGGAATTTTTCACCAAATACTGAATGCTTTCTACGACTGTGAATCAGACCCACAACAATATTTGATGTTGAAAAATACCAATCACTAATGAATTGTCAATGCACCACAATTCTAATGCAGTGCTAACTCCAGTCCAATGCTACTATAAAGCCTTTGACAATCCTGAAGTGAAGAATTCACATTATACCTAGAGACACATGTCAATGCCAGGACTCCCACTGTTATTTTTTCTGCTGAAGTGGGTTTAAAAAAAACAGGATTTACTGTGAACCTGGTTAATTTATTCTCCTTCTGTAGTTTTTTGACACATTTGATATATTTTCACAGGGGGCCATGGGTGTGAGAGGGCCACAGGGACCTCGTGGTCCAACAGGACCTAGAGTAAGTCCCACTGCTCACTTGATTTGTGAAGAACAACCTAAATAAAGGAAACATAATTCAGACATGAAATAACTTTGGACTTATTAGTGATGCTGCTACTTCACACAGCTGTCCTTCCTCTAGTGAATAACTAGCTCCTCAGAGTCAGTGTGATGTTGATCAATGACAGTATTAAAGAGTTAAATTATGTCATCTCTAAATTTCAGGGTGCTGCTGGAATGCTAGGCAGCGCTGACCTGGTAAAAATCTCTCTTCTGGAGTCAATGAATTAGATTTCTGTAAATATGAAGTGTTGTAAGTATTTTCTGACTTTTATATTTCGTTGTTTAGTGTCCAAACTCATGTCCACCAGGGACCTCTGGTCATCCTGGCCTTCCTGGTATGAAGGTGAGTATCAGCGGGAAGATGTTACATCCCCATACGGTTTACAGGATGGGGGGAGTAACATATATTAGTATTAACAGTATTTTCCGAAAAGAGAAATGAAAGCATATTTTTAGTACAAAAATATAATTTTTTTTTTCAAACTGAACCCAAACTGAACTAACAACAGATGAAGGTGGGGGGCTTACCTGGAAGGGCAGAGAGAGCATATGTATTTTACAAATGGCCACTAGGGCTTTAACAGAATGTGTTTGGTATAACAGTAAAATGATGTACGTACCATGTTATGGTGTGTATAACAGCTTGTCTTCTGTATATTTCAAGGGCCATAAAGGTGTCAAAGGTGAAGCAGGAGAACCTGGGAAACAAGGACACAAGGTAAAATATACACATGGTTTTTAAAATTGCCCTTTTAAAATTGCCCTTTTTAACAGAAGGATATGCGCAGCCTCAGTCTTGACACTCAAGACTGAGTGTCAAGACTGAGGCTCAACAGTTTAATGGATATGAAAAACTGAGGTTCCCCAGAGTAAGCATATATGTAAAATATTTTATAATTTGCAAAGGAGGGCAATGGCTATTCAATTGTCTTCTCCTGCCCCTTGTAATCTATTAAATATTGCATGGTAAAGTTATTGTAGAATGGCTGCTTCAGTTTGTATTCAACAGCTGATTGGAGAAGAATCATCTGTTTAGACTCATAAAATCCATTTAAATCGGTTTTTCTTCTGATTTCTGTTTCTACTCTTTTTCTTTCATCCCTTCAGGGTGAAGAGGGAGATCAGGGAAGCCCAGGGGAAGTTGGATCCCAAGGACCAACGGTTAGACACTGTGGTCATTTGACCGAATTGATTTAATTGAAGTTACAGGTTGCTCTTTATTTCATCAGGTGCTTTTACTTTTTCCTGATGCTACTGTTGGATCTATCTCATTTTAGGGTACTCAGGGAATTCGTGGAGCCACAGGAATGATGGGCCCCAAGGGAGAGATGGTAATTACTATGATGATTTTTTAAGTCCATGCCACCTTTATATTCATACTTAATTATTTGCACAGTGAAGATGAAATAAATATTCCAACATTCAATTCTAAGGTGAAAATATTAGAATATTCTAACGTCTAATGTTTAATGTTTTTTCCTTAAATAGATTACAATAACAAAAGTAATATTATTCTCTAACAGGGAGCTCGGGGTCTTGATGGAGGTCCAGGTCCCCAGGGTGTTGGGGGGGCAGCTGTAAGTTTGTCCTATAGAAGAAATTCTTCAATTTTTGCAGCAAATGTTTTACTTTATATATCAATTGTTTTTTCTAATCAATGCATAATGTTAGGGGGATCAAGGCCAGAGAGGTGTAATGGGAGAGCCTGGGCCCAAAGGTGAAAAGGTGAGTAGCACATCAACAACACAGACATTTTCAGGTGCAGGAATAGATGTTCACTGTAATTTGTCTGAACCATTTCAACAAGCGGACTAAATGTAGTGTTCTATTGTTGCACAGGGTTTTCATGGGCCGAGAGGAATCACAGGTCTTCCAGGTCCTAAGGGAGAGGGGGTGAGTGTCAGATCAATGGTGAAAAGTATAATTATAATGCTCACATATATGTTTAGCCTCTAAAACAACTCATGAATTTTTTATCAACAGGGCTTACCAGGTGTTGACGGTCGCGAGGGTATTCCTGGGATGCCGGGTGCAAAGGTGGAGCATTGTATCCACTACCTTGTTTTCTAAAGCAAACATGATTCAGTGTTACAGCTGTTGCCATTTTGCAGTTTGCAGCAGTATTAGCTTCTGTCTCTCTTTTGTCATACAGGGAAGTCTTGGGAAGGCAGGTGTCCCAGGAGAAATCGGACTTCAGGGGCTGCCTGTGAGTATGACCTTTAACCCTAACTGTAAAGACCGACCCTGATGGGATGCACCTGAACACTTTGAAGAACTGTAGATCGTCGAGCTTCAGTATTTCCATGTCTCTATTGGAATTAGCAGCTCCTGCTTTGTAATTTATAATCAAGTACCATTTTTCCGGTAAATTCTCATTCCATCTTTCTCTGACCACTGTTTTCCCCTGGCACAGTGTGATATGAACGTTTTTACAGGTCTCTAATCTGATATTAGTCGGATGAAAAGCAGCTAGTAAACATGAGCAGCCTGTGGCAACATTAATGGAATAAAATGCATCATGATTTAAATATCCACCACCCTTCTAATAATAGTCGTTGTTGTTCTCTCAAATCATGTTCTCTCTTTTTTTTAGGGCTTGCCAGGTTCCCCTGGACCAAAAGGTTTAAGCGGCCCTAAGGTTGTTTTCTTGATCAATTATTGAAGTATCATGAGTCATTTCTTGTTTTGTTGTTGTTGTTATATCAGGGTGTACCCCGCCTCTTGCTCATAGTTAGCTGGGATAGGCTTCAGCTTCTTGCACGCAAGCCTTAACAGGATAAGTAGTTACAGATAATGAATGGATGAATGAATGAATGACAGCAAATTTGGTTGTTTCTGCACAGGGAGACTCTGGACAACCAGGCTTTCCTGGAACATTGGGATCTGCTGGCAAAACAGTGAGTATGAACAACATGCTCAAACACTGTTATTCTTTGTGTGATCTTTGTAGCAAGTGGGTAATTTTACTGTCACACCATAGGGTGAGCGCGGAGAGCAGGGAGAAGTGGGATCTCTTGGACCTTTTGGTGAATCCGTGAGTACTTTGGCGGCAACAGTTTTTGTTTTCGTTATATTGTTTATTTGTTGAACCATTTCAACTTTCTTATAATTTTCTCCCCTTGCTCTATACAGGGAGACATAGGCCAGCAAGGCCCTTCTGGTCCAGCCGGCAAGCCAGGTGCCAGGGTAAGTTAGAAACATGGGTTATATAGTAGTTGTGAAATGTATTTATATTTTAATTTAATTATTTTGGTCATAGTTATAATTACTAAGTTTATCCATCCTTTTATCAATAACATTAAGGCCTTATAAAACGTAATAGTTGTGCATATCAAAGAACAATTAAAATTGATATAAGAACAAGAATGCATGCACACAAAAACAGAGGCAGAACCACCAAACAATGTGTCACTCTCGCATCTTGATTAAAGAAGCTGCAAATGAGGGGAGGCTCTGAATGTATCTTCTTAGAGGTTGTTTCAATGGAATATCTGAAGAGAATGGACTGAGACTGGATGTCACATGGGCTCTATTTTCACAGTAAGGGGAGACCTGTAAGCAGTAGGCTGAATGAGCTCTCTGTTCTCTGGCATTCCTCAGACAGTTGTGGTCTGTGATCAAAGGGGGAGCGGCACACACACACAAAAATACCCGACATAATATGCTGCATCTTTAAGCTGTGCTAAAAGTTCATTATGAGCACAGTGTTTGCAGAATATTCAAAACATATAGGTATGAAGTATTGACAATAATTACTGACAATTCAGCAACCTTTCAGCCACTTTAAAATTAAATAGATTAAAGATAGAGAGCAATGGGCCTTTTATTTTTTTTTCTTGTGATTCTTTGGATCTATATACCCCTGCCTCCCAACCACCAATGTGCATGTTTAATTTGTCATAGGGACCCAAAGGTGACCCTGGCCTTCCTGGTGTCCCTGGTCCTCCTGGCTTGCCAGGGGTGAAAGGAGACAGAGTAAGAAAACACCACAGTTCCATTTACACACTTTTCAGGTTCATAATGGCTTTCTTAAACAATATCGGAGAAATTAGTGCTCCACAACAAACAGCTCATCAGCTCCCTCTGGTGGTGACATAAATAATGTTCTGAATATTCATTCAATCACCCAGGGCACATTTACTCATTTGCTTTGTTTATTATAGGGAGAACGTGGAGAAGCAGGACCCAAAGGAGAAGAGGTTCGAAATCCTGATACTGAATCATAAGTGAACCCTTAATATAGATACATCATTTACAACTATTTTCACAGGGAGTACAAGGTGATGAGGGAAACCCTGGAGACAAAGGGGATTTTGTAAGTTGTCTCACCATAACATAAACATAACATAAACAAAATTAATATAATTATTCAAAATGTCTACTCACAATCTAATCCTGTTTTTTATGTATACTTGTGTTATAGGGTGAGTCAGGAGAATCTGGACCTAAAGGGGAGGTGAGTTCAAACACATTGCTTTAACCTGATAATCTGATGGATCACTCAAGAATATTCCTGTCTTTATATTTTCTATAAATTATATTGTTCGATATTTCTAATGTAGTATTCTGTTATTCTGTTGGGGTTCTTCGTTTTATTTGTAAGATTGGTAATCCAGGCGTGCCTGGAAAACGTGGTCCTGAGGGAAGTCGTGGTCAGCCTGGCATTGAGGGGCCACCTGGCACACATGGACCAAGGGGCATGCAGGGGGACAGGGGTCCACCTGGAGTCAGAGGGTCTCAGGGTCCTGCGGTAAGTCCAAGAAGAACCACTGTGTTGCTGAGTTGTGGCCTTTCTACCTGAACTTCTTGCATGTGGTTGAAAGGAAATCTCATTCACTTCTACAGAAATGATCTGTTCCATTATCGCATTACTTGAGACATCACTTACATTATTTTAATACATAAAAATACATAACTAATACTCAGTGTATTATTAGTATTATCCTCAGTAATTTCCAGTTGGTGTTGGTGTCAAAAACAAAATTAAAAACAAACTTAAAAAAAACATTAATATTATTATTATTACTTTATTTGTATATCAGATTAAAAAACAAGAGTTTCAAAGTGCTTTGACAACAAAGAAAAGGCTAGGTTATATCTCATAAAAAAGATATCACATCCTGTTTTACCTTAATGCAAATTCTCAGCTCCACAAATAATGATAGTATAAAATGTAATACTTATAAAATGTATATTCCTGGAAGCCTACAGGACTTATTAAAAACCCTTAGTTGAGGCAATTATTTTGTCAATGCACACTTTTATCACTCTTGTATATTTATTCTTTTTCATTCCGTTGTGCTTGTGATTTCAGTTTGTGCAAATAAACAATAATAACCCCACTGTTCCGTAACAACCCCAATATTACGGAGCAGTAGGGCATCATTTGAAAGATGCTGTGAAAATGTTATTTTGTTGTGAATTTAATTTGTTTGCGGTCAACCAATTGCTCTGACATTCTTTTAGAGGGAGAAATCATAGAAGCAAGCAGAATACTTTCAGATAAGGACAAAAAATCTCAGCCTTTCTGAATTCAGGATTCTGAGATATGTATCTGAGATATGTATCTCAGAATCCTGACATATCTTTTTCAAGACAAACTAATATTCTGCTCTGTTTTTCTGAACAGATGTGACATCTGTATATTTGACAGTCGCCTGATTGTGTCTTGAGTCACCAAGATATATAGGCTATAGTTAGCCTGAAAGCATTACAGAGGTATCATCTTTAACCCACTAAACATGTCACGTCAGTTTCAGTGATCCTGTAGAAATCCAGCAGATCCAAATGGGCTATCCGTCTGTCCTTAGATGCCAGCGCAAAGTCCACAAACTAATAACAATACCATATGTGTTACTGACACACGAGTATCCAGCAATGTCTCAAGCCCAGACCGAAATAAAACTGGATTAAACCAAAAACCTCTAACTTAAAAGGGACCTTCCCTCGGAATTTTGAATTATCACATAAATTCACAGAGAACAGAGCATATTTTGCTTTATTTTGATTATAACTCTGAGATAATTATACTTACTCCAAATGGTCAACTTTTCAGGAGGGAGAAAGACTTGGTTTTATATTCATTATATAACTCTTTTTTTTTTAATTATAAAAAGGATTCATGAGCCTGCGAATAATGGAATATTCTTCACATAAAAAGTACAAAATGATCTTTGTACTGTTGAGAAATAAAAAAAATCCAAAAGATCAATTTGACGTGTATGATTTTGACAGATTCCCGTGAAATGTATTGAGTCAACCTTTTCTTTCCAGGGTAAAGAGCCGAGCGATCAGCACATCAAACAAGTTTGCATGCGAGTCATGCAAGGTAAGAGCTAATAGGCCTATGATCCCATTTATCATTCCCTTGTGCCTCATTCTGCGGCTTTAATCTTTCCCAGAATGCCTCAATACCTAACCACATACAGACTCAACTCTGTTTTGTGTCATTTATCTGGGTGGTTGCTGAATACTCTCATAGCCCGAACATGAAATAAGCTTCAGCCTTTGTTTATTTGATGGATGAAAGATTCCTTCTCGGAGACTTTTCGGGGAGAAATAGTCTCGCTGTAGTCACAACCTCTGTTCTCTTCATTCTATGGCTTTTACGTCTTCACAACTAATCTCCTGCACTCATGACTTTTTTATACCGAATGTGCTGAAAAATTGATTTCACCTCAAGCAGACCTGCACTCCTGTGCTCCAAGCAAAGAGTCTGCCTGGAAAAGAAATCTTAAAAAAGAGTATTCAAGCAGCAGCTGGATGAATTTTCCTCAGGGGATGGAAAACAAGACTCTTAAGTGCAAAATACCATGCAGCTAGCAGCCACAGGAGATTAGCATTAGATCCTTTACAGCAGAAACATGACATTCCCATTGCTGATTGCTTGAAAAAAACCTCATTATCTTCTTTCTGCTAAACTTAGTTAGATTCTGTGCAGAACAGTAAAACAGCAAGAGAGGCTTGAGTTACCTCCTAGCCACAGTTTCAACGCATTCGCTTCCCCTCTTAACTCTAGCTCAAGTTCTTACATTACAGCATAATGATTACAAAGCCTTTTGTCTTAAAATCAGTTGGTTAACCTTCAACAACTGTTTTACATTCAGTTTCTTGATACGAGCAGTTCTTGGATTAACCATTATCTTTCTTACTCTAACAGAACAGCTGGCCCAACTAGCTGCTAGTTTAAGGAGACCAGAGTCTGGTGTAGCTGGATTGCCTGGAAAACCTGGACCTCCGGGGCCTCCTGGGATACCAGGAGACAGTGGCCTCACTGGGCATGCTGGAGCAAGAGGCCTTCCAGGACTCAAAGGGCCACTAGGACCTATTGGAGTGAAAGGACCTAAAGGTAGAGAATGTGTTGGCAAATGTTATTGATTAGGGTGATGTTAGAGAAATATGCAACAAATAAAACATAAATTGATATTTTAACAACTCATATTACAGGTGAAATGGGAGACAGAGGCTCCAGAGGTCCTACCGTACGGGGACCTAAAGGTCAGCCCGGAGCTCCAGGGCTTCCTGGTAAGTCGGTTTTCACTCTGAAATGCGGTCCTCTATCTTAAAGGGTTGCTAAACCGTTTGTTCTCTCTTGAAAGACCTCGTGGACACAAATACACTTAATGTATTATTATTATTATTATTAAATAATGAATATACTCACTAAAATTCCTTTAAATCCAGTGCTGTGAAAAACTCCTCCTGGTTGCTTCTGTTTTTGTATACATCTCGTACTAAACTGTGTCAGATAACTTGAATGAATAAAAAATAAACGCTTATATTATATTTTTCATTGAGCTGAAATATTATCCAATATTTAAATTACCAGTGTGAAAAGAGTATTCACCTCTCTGAAGCTAATGGCTAGTTATGCCAAATTTAGCAGCAACAATTGCGCAAAATACTTTTGATAACTGGAGCTCGACATCACTGATGGATTTTGGCCAAAGCCCTTTTGCAGAACTGGTGTAGTGCAGCCAAATTGGGGGGTTTGTGAGCAGTGTGCTCTTTACAAGTCCTGGAATAGCATCTTAATAGGGTTCAGCTCTGGATTCACTCAGAAACTTAAATTTGAATGATTTTGAGCCATTCAGAGGTGGACTTACTAGCAGAAAATTCTCTTTATGCATGACACATTTTTGCTTGAGCTTCAGTTCAGAGACTGATGGCCTGGAATTCTCCCTTAGAATTTTATGGTTGAGAGCAGATTTCATGTTTCCCTCATTTATACCATGTCCTCTTGGCTTTGAAGCAGCAAAGAACCCCCAAGACATTTCACTGCCACTTCCAATGCGTGACTCAATGTTAAGTATAATTCTCTTGGTTTACACCATATCTAACGAGAGTCCTTCCTTCCAAACAGTCAATCCTTCCTCTAATCAGGAGGAACGATTAACTGTTCCTCCTTTAATCAGTCCATACAATATTTTCCCAATAAGTTTGAGGATCATCGGTTATGTTTTTATTAAGTTATTAAGATACTTGATCCAAATTCAGATACGCCTTAATGTTCTTCTTTGTTAGTAATAGCTTTAGACTCACCAGCCTCCATTGTATGCCAGTTTTGGCCAGTGTCTTTTGAATAGTGGAGGGAGAGAGATCTACCATCCCTCGGATTCCTTTTTTTTTTTTTTTTACTTTTGTGACATCCAGATTAGCCTTCACCATGCTCATGGAGGAAGGTCCAGAAGGCACTTCTGTGAAGGTTAACTATTGCTCCAAGTCTTCTCCATGTGTAGATAACATGTCTCACTCTGGATTGTGGGGTCCCAAAGCCTTAGAAATAACTGTGTGACCCTTACCAGACAAGTATCATTCAGGTACAGTTGGTCCAACATAATGTATTTTTAGAAACACAAAAAGATAGACAGAATGAGGGGGGGGGGTCAAATACTTTTTATCAACACTGCTTGTAACAACATGTGACTAGCCTTGAAAAAAAAAATTGATCTTATCCTTTACATACAGCATTTAGCATCCTAAAATGATTTTTTTTTTCATCACAGGTGAAGCAGGTAAACCTGGCTATGGACGGGATGGTAGGGATGGGCAGAGGGGACCTCCCGGTGTTCCTGGTCAGAGTGGTGTACCTGGGCCTCCTGGTTCTGCCGGTCCTAATGGTTACTGCGATCCGTCAGCCTGCAACCTCCAGGCAGGGGCCGCCCACCAGTCTCTAGATGTGAAAGGACCTACAGGGAACTAGTAGCCACTCTAGCAGTGACATAAAGACTGTCGAGTTAGCTTCCCTGAACACAAAACATTTTTCACACCGTCTTCCAAGCGGCTGTGGTTGATGGGATGCCTTCGACACATTCACTTTTCTTCTGGTGAACGTGTTTGTGCCAGATACATCTCCATTGCCGTCTCAATCAGAAGCAAGTTGGAAAGAAATTTTTTATTTGCTGCATAAATGTAGCTCACACTGCAATGTTTTTCTACCCAAGATTTTTAATATTCTTTTAATATCTTTTTAATATAATAATAGGTATCGTGACATTTTTGAAGTTAGCTGAAGTGACGGAAGTTTTTTTTTAACTCGCTCTCCTTGTCCATCTGCCTGTATGGTCATCTACGCCCCCTTATTTTACACTGTGTTTTGAAACAAAATCTCCACCACCCACCATTCTCACTGCAAATTTAAAAGTATCGTCCAAAAATAAACCAGCATCAGGACTGGTTTGATTAAAGTGCCCTCTTGATATGCTTAGTTTTGTCTGTGCTAATGTACCAAAGACATACCTGCCGACACTGTGCTTTTATTATATATTCAAATGTTGTTTCAACCCCATGAGATCAAAATAAAAAGGAGAGAAGATAAAAAAAATATGGTCACTCGCACTGACTTCATTTTATGTTGTAAATCTGTAAAAATGTGTGAATTGTGGTTAATTGTTTTTCATACAAAACAACCTAATGTGAGATTTTGCCTCATTGTATAGAATGACAAGTGTTGAGACGTGCATTTATGGAAATGATGATGGAAAACCTCAATGTTACAAGTAAATAAAAACAACACATGCAGTGTTTTTTGTAACTATTCTTTTTATTTAACTATACACACAATTCCAGATGTATTTGTGATATACCTAACATAATCTTCACCCTCTTGTCACAGATATGCAGATGCTCAAAATTCTTTTCACAACACTTTAATGATTTCCTCTTTATATTTTAGTCTTTTTTAGCAAACAGGCCATGAGGTAAATGTCTTGTCAAAAGCTAGATTTCAAAGTTCAAAAACCAACTTGTACTCAGAGTCTCTCTGCTGTTTAACCCAAGGTTAAGTGACACGAGCGTAACTAACCATTTAAACGATATGGAAGTTCCTCATACATGCTCCATTTTTTGACTGGAGAAGCCCCAGAAAAATGTACTTTTTATTCGCAAATTATTTCTGTGAATGTGACTCAATCGTGAGGGAACAGTGGGCAGCCCCTCTAAAACACAAAGGGAGCTGATTGAGGCTCGGGGTCTTCCTCAAGGACTCTACAACAAAATGTGGATTGCAAGGCAAAGAACGGACTGCTGACCTTTTATTTGGGGGAGATCACTCTACCCGTCATTGGCGTAGAATCACTGTCAGTGAAAAACCATGTCAAACGTCATCATCTTTATCAATCCATAATTTTTCAGCTATTTTTCCGGATAATTTAAGGCAGTATTTGAACATTTTTTTAAAATCTTAATAAGTAGGAGAAATTTCAGAAGCCAAAAAATTATTTTAATTTTCACAAGCATTCAAAATAAATACAGTTGGAGATGCTAGGTTTTCACTGGACAGGAATGTTTTATTCTGAGAAGCAACCAATAAAAACAGCAATCTGAAAAATGTTATTGAGTATAAAGAACAATATTTCCCACAGAGATGTAAGGCAGCCGAAGTATAAAGTATCATCATATGGAAAGAAAACTAGAAGTATCTGAGATTTGCACTTCAATTGGACCCTAACCCTGCACTTCAGTAAATGCACTTTGGTACTTCCAACCACTTGATATACTTTCTTGTACCTGCTATTAAACATATAAATAGTTAGGCTGTGTAAGCCTTTAAAAAAATGAAACGCATGAACACAAACTTAAAGCACTGAATAACATTTATTGCACACGTGAAAGGCATGTACCATTAAAGTCAGTGAAAGGGATGTAAAGAAAAGTGTAAAATATTACCTCTTATATCTGGTAATCACAAACAAAATGGATAATCCCCCACAACAGGAACATCATAATCCCCAGTCTTTGTCAGAGGAGACACAGTTGACTTCAATGCACATGTTTTAGACATATATGTTTTGACATATGCAGCTTTTTATAGTACTTTTCAGTGAAAGTGAAAAGAAACTTTTAGCTGATAGCTAAATAGCTGATCATGTAGACGGAATAAACCAAGACTGAGGTAGATAGAAAGAAAGAAAGATTTTCAAAAACAATTTGAAGTTCCTCGGTACAATGTAAGCTGATAAAGGAGTTACAATGAAAGCAGTAGGAAGACATTTTTTAATCCCTGGGGCACCATGCTGAGAGGCTGATCCAAATCCCTCTCATTACAAGCTTATTTACAAGATTAGATTACATGTGGCAAGAGGATCAAGTTACATCACGGTGTAAACTAATCACAAATGTGGATGTATATAAAGGGTGTTATTGTTTTAAGCAAATTTTAAGATAAATGCTTCAACCTACATAACCCCCCATCGCTGACATCCCTTCTAATAATAATTGGATTTTAACTGCGAGCCATGTAAATCGGCTGATACCAAATTGGAAGTGAAGTGAGCCGTCTCCTCAATAGCCATTTCGCATCCTCTATTTTTCGTATTGTTTGGTTAAATTGAAGTCACAAGCCAGTGGATGTTAATATCAATTCCAGATTAATTCAATCTAAGCCGAGATATTTGCTCTCACTATTATGCCAAAAACTTCAGATCACCTTAATTTGCTGATGCTGTCTCATTTGAATTTGTCAAGGTTGGAGACATTATCTCTGAGGGGATGCCATTAAACTGAATATGAATATTAGTGCGATTAAAGGACAGAAGTCAAAGAGGGGAAGGGATTTTATGTTGCCTATCAGCCAAAGAAAAATGGTTTTCATTCACATTACAAACAATTAGAAATAAATACATCCAGCAGGGGGCTCTTTCAGCTCACAAATGAAGGTAGTTGGATTCAAACCCATCTAAAATTAGACCCCCTCACAAGATTTAGGAGAGCTAAAATCCCAGCCTGGCTGCTGAGAAAAATATATTTAAAAAATGCTGTGCACTTTCAAAGATGTGAGATATGATTCACATGTGAAAGTGAGGCATGGTGATGTGATACAGGAAGTTAAAGGGTAAACATGTCAAACATATGTTGAAGCATGAAACTACAGATTGAACTGATGTCACATCATTCAGATACTCCCATAGCGTGTCTCAAATATTACTCAAAGGAGGACATTTGAGGTTAAAGTAAAGCCTTTGAGTCAAACATTCATTAAACCACACTCTAAATGGGAGCTTGAGGAAAGTTATAAAAAATACAGCCCAATTAGCTTATTCTAAGACAAAATGTTCCCTACTTTATGTACTAATACAGTTTAGGCTAGTTTTTTGGATGATAAAATATGGATTTCTTTAAAAAATATTCATCCAGGACATTAATTGAAATGTTTTTAATTTAGAAGCTTTAGTCTGCTAATCTGAATGATTGTTTTTTTAACCTTAAAATTATGTGCTTCATTACTTGGCATGTTAAGGCATGCTTGACTCAAAACCTTCTGCAATCAAACATTTAAATGACTGTAAAACTTGTCATGAAAAATAAATAAATCCAAACATCAGTCTTAAGACACCAAAAATTGTGACAGTAAAAGTACAATGGTGACAATGAGGCTGTTTTGAAAGAAAAAAACCAAAATATTTCAAGTACAGTTCTAAGCTCCAACACGATAAAAAGTTTAGTCGCCCGATTTCCTTTGGAAGCCAAAAAACTAAAATATACAAATAAAACCAGAGAAATCATCATTCACAACACAATGTAAACAACGTATACCTTAATCATCATCATCATCATAGACACTCACACATCTTCAGCATTTGTAGTAAAGAATGATTGATTAAAAAAACGTGAGAAGCTAAATGTGTCGTTACAGCTCCACAATATGCAATCATATTATCAGGCCCCATCACAAGCCCCATTATACAGAAGAGGGAAAAAAGCAATTACTCAGCTTATTAGAGATTACAGTAAAAAATAAACATCTTAGGTACATTCTTCTCATCTTGAAAAATCTGATATAAATGTCAAACAGTCGGAGCTGTAGACATTTATTTTATAAAAGATATGGCAAGCATCAGTGATGAGCGTTTAGTACCAACTAATAACCTACAGGAAATGGGAAGACATCTCCACCGATGATTGAAGAATGATTATCATGCACAATGTAAAAGTCTCATGATTGATGTGTTTCATAAAACCAAATTCTCAGAAATCAGTAAATGTATTAATCTACCCATAGTGTTATAACATTATTGGTTAAACGTGCTACATTTACTAGAATTATCATTTAAATAGATTCTTTAAGAACACACTTAAAAATAAATAATTTCCATTTCAGACACATTTGATGCACTTGTGGTTGCATAAAGAGTTTCAGAAATCCTTTTCACATCAACACACATAAAGCGACTGTATTTATTCAGCTAATTTCTTTCCAACTCTCTCGCACGCACACACACATGCACGCACACATACACACACATGAATGCAGACTGATAAACATGAGATGTTTTTTCTGCCAGCATGTCGGCTTATCTGAATGAGAACAGAGGAGTGAAAAGGCAAGCCCATTAAGGAGGTAAACAAATAATTAAGATCTTGTTATCAGACGGTACTAAAACTGATGGAACAAAGTCATTTCATGGTCATGAGAACCGTAATGAGAGATGACAAGGAATGCATTACAACACGGTAGGGGGCGTGGAAACACGAAGTAACCCAAAGAACAGGATTGCAAAAGAAACAAAACAAAAAGCAAGTCAAACAACAAAACCCAGCCAGAAGAATCCTGATTACAAATGTTATGGTAAAACGAACAAAAGAGGTTAGTTGTCAGTTTGACGGAGCGAGGGAATTCCTCCTCCTGCTCTGAGGCTGCAGCAATCAACCTGGAGCTGGACTTCAGGCCTCGAACCGGCCTGAACCGCTCTGCTGGGTTCATAAAGTGGGAATGAGACAGTCACTAGGGTTGCATGTCCCTGGAGATCCACGGGGCCCAGGAGAGCCGGGAGGGCCTCGAGAAGTGATCCCAGGGGGGCCTTGAAAAAGAATTAGATATAATTAATTCCTGTATCGGTTTCACGTTATCATCGTTGAGCTTTCCATTAGTGATAAAATGTTCCCACACACAAACACGCACTGCACTGTCCACACAGACGGACGGCTCATATTTAATTAATAACGGACGGGTTTGAAGAGCTGCACGAAACACTAACTACCTGGGTTAATGTAGTAACATTAAATATACAGTATGTTATAATATTGTATCTAGAGTAATTTATGTTTTAATAAAAAAGGCTATAGTATACACTCAGATACAATATATCACGCTACCAGGCGATTCCAGTTAAGAATCAATAAGTGATTCAAAGAGTGTAAGTGATGCCATGTACTCTCCAGAGTTCATGTGGTTTTATATTTTGAGACCATAATTATGCAGTTGCGAACTGAAACACTTAAATTTTGTTCAAGTTCATTTCTAAAAATGGATGTATCAATAATAAAGTCAATATCAAATTCCAACTCTTTGAGATTTCCAGCTTATCAAATGCAAAGATTTCTCTTTAGTCGTTGTCTTTTCTGTTTTTGCTAAGAACAGAAAATAAATTCCTTTGAGTTTTAAAAAGTTGTGTGCTCATATGACAATGTTGTGAAAAGGATCCTCAAGCAATCTACATAATGTTGTTTTGGAATGGCTGGCATTGATCACCTTCATGGCTGGTTTGGTAGAATTCCCTCCCACCAGCATGCCAATAGGAAGATTCCGGTCATGTTGCCAAAGCTGTGGCATTACTGCAGATTTCATTTGATCCTCTTTCTGTGAACCTCTTATCGGGTTGCAATTTTTAACACGGGGTTGGCCATGTTTGTTAAGTTGCATGAAGACATTGTGGCTATTTCTCTAAATGTTATATTCACGCTTTTTACTTGTCACAAAAGTCCGTGAATTGAGTCTTAATTCCCCCTTATGTTGAGAATTATCTAATAACCTGCCCCACATGCAGATGGGCATCCAGTTGTAGAGTTGAGCAACAACTCTAGAACTTGCTTTTTTAAGTGGATATCCCATTTGCAACCAAAAAACAACTCTTTAATTCATATTCTAATGAGGATGAAGGGCAGAGAAAGTACATTTTCTTGCATCTCATGTTTCTTAGCAATGGTTCTTCAACATTGCTTCCTTGCCTCATACTGTCCATACAACCAACAAGCAACCATAAATTAGTGATAAAATTTTGTGTCCTTAATACAATAATGAAAAAACACTGCTACTTTCGGTCCAGTCGGGAGTGGATTCAGACCAGTCACGGCTTAAGCGAGACCTTCCATCACAGCATGACATCCTAAAGGAATGACAGTTACTGCCTTGTCCTTTTCCTCCTTCTGAAAACAAAATTTGCCCTTTTCATCACTGCCACATCCATCTCGTGCTTAACTGCTCACACAAAAACCTTCCACAGCACCGTGGCGCTCCGAGCTGTCAATACCAGAGCAAAGGTGCCCGAATGCCCAAAAGGGGGGCACCAGCAGCACCAGGAGTAATTACTATCAAAGTCTGTCAGCAAAGAGATGAGGACAAAGACAAACGGACAATGCTGTCACTCTTGAAAAAAATAGTATTTTTCATTCACTGAGATCTCCCGTTTTTCATCTCTGAGGCTGTCCTCATAAGAACAAACAGCAGTGAATTTAGAGTCTTCCAGAAGAACATGTGATATTCTCTTGTCAAATATGCCAGTCTTCATGAACCTGTAGGTACACGTAGGTCCAGCGCAATGCTGAATACAGTGGACATGAGATGTCCTTCATAATGTTGGTTGAGTTACAAAGGCCATTATAAGCCATAACATTTAACCTCTTGAGCTAAAGATCACGTCAGCGTCATTCATAACCCGAATACTACATCTGGGTTCATAATTTTAACACAGGGGTCTACAGTGAATCATTAATTATGAGATCATATCAGAGATGATGTTGATGTATGAGATCATCAGAGATGATGTTGTCCTGAGAAAACGATTACAAACACTGGCCTCTTGAACGTTTTTTAATGTAGTAATGATTAGAATTAGAGTTAGGTTCATACCAACATTACCTTAACTCCAAAGGGTTATTATCCTTACAGATTAATTTGAAAGTGGGCAGCTAGAAGTACAAGTGCAAATATGATGAAGATGCATTAAGGGGGCATTTGAGGGTCCAGTGAGTCAGACCAGGCTTTATATAAGTTCCATTTGGTTTATAATAATGCAAATTTCATCTTTGGCTTGTCTTATTTGCAGAGGTAAGCAGCAGATAATAAAACACATCTATTTAAAATCACTTCAGAATTTGAACCTGTAACCTCAATATTCCAGAAACCTTTCAGAAATCCACCATTTTTCAGAGCTGCTGAGTCAGAGAATCTGAATAAAATTTGTAAAAAGGCTTGTATAAGTGTGTTTTGTTTGTCCTTTTATCACTGTACCAGCCTGCTGCCAACATGACAGTTCATTGATCACACTGTATCATATGATTCAAACCAAATCTATAAAAATAAGGCATCATTCCATGATGACTAATTGTAAAAGTATTTTTGGAAATTTGGCATATAATACACCATTTAAAACTTTATGTAAAATAAAACTGTCCATTTGTCCCAGTGATGTATACAGTTATTGGCAAATAGAGCAGCAAGTTTGGATCTGATCACAAGGGGCTATTGGGACATACAGTATGTGGAGATGCATTGTAATGCCAGTTGAGAACTGACCAACTCAGAGATGTCCATTTGTGATCAGATAATAGATGTCTATTTGTGATCAGATAACGCAGGATTAGATGTCATGTGCAAATGGAGTGCAGTTTTCCCACACTCTCGGAACTCTTTCCAAGGCATGAATTCAGCTGTAGTGTAACTCCACCTTCTGTTCCCCGGGTGGCTCCTGACATCCTAGAGATGATGTATTGCAGTTACCATGATTTGTCTGCTCCAAAAGAGCTACAGCCGAGTGTCCTTTGCCCATCACATACATATAGATAGGATGAGTGACTTTAGGTTCAGTCAGCAGAGTACAAGCAGACATCTCATCTTGTGAGCATGTCAACTTTTATTAGGACAAAACTACACTGGGGTTCTATTTTACTTTACAGATAAGATACCATTACCCCCATCATTGCAGCATTTTTGTCTTTTATTTTGCTCCATTATCTTAGAGCCGTGTTTATCGATCAACAATGCTTTGATATCAAATGAAGCCTGAAATAGAATTTACGGTTTGGTATTTACAGTCGTCTAATACATGCTACACATACATGCTACACTTCCCTCCACTTGGAGGGGACTTAGGAAGACCTGATAATTGGTTGTAAATGTGTAAGAGGCAGAAAACGCCAATGCAGAACCTCGTCATTTTGTGAGAACTTTGGTGGAATAGAAGCAGTGACCCGAAGGCCAGAAATGCTCTTAGCCAGAGGCACAAAAACTTGCTTGTGTTTGTGGTCTACGATTGATGGCCGTGGTGGGGTTAAATGGTTCCAAAATAATCTTACAAATAAATCCTTTTTCGTGCAAAATTAAAGGTTAAGCACATTAAGATATTTAATAAGAATTGAGACAAAATTTGTGACTGCACGTGATTAGGGGTTGCCTGTGCTTCCAGCACAAACAAGACTATTTATTCACTAGACTTGGCTTGAGGTGTTATCTACTGATGAGTTGTTTTTGACTCTGAATTATCGTTTGATACTCAGGTGACCAAAGTCAACTGCAACAGCTAAAGAGAATAAGGTTGTTCTTCTATTCTGCATGTTTGTTATAAGTTTAACTGCTTTAATTTCTTCCAGACTGGACTTGCACTTTAGACACGACATCCACAGTCTGCAGCATTCAAAACTCAATTGCAGAAGCGAATTCATCACTCCGATTAAGCCTGTGAGTCTTAGAACTGACTTTAAGATTTTACTGTTTATTTTTAATGCCTTGAATGGACTGGCTTTTGCTTAAATCTGCAATCACAATAGTTTCCCACCTGTCGCAGAGTTTTTGCTGAATCATACTGTGCAAGTAGCATATGATGGGTTTCTCACAACTTCTACGCTACAAATCGTTTACTACTGTATCTGGAGTGGTTGTTGATTAAAAAGTGGCGAGAGTGAGCAAGAACAATGATGCTGCTGCTTATAAATAAAAACAATGAGCCTATAGGGGGTCTCTATATTGAATAGAACTGCAGTCACTGTGGATGCAGCTGTTGTTCAATAATTTATAGGGAATAAAGAGCAATCCCATTGTCCCATTTGGATTCCGATGTCTTTTCGGTTGTTATGTCTTAGAAAAGATCAGCCTGTCTGAGGGGCAAGATAAACTGACGCTGTCAAAGATTATAACAAGTGTGAAGGACCTAATTTGCTTTAAATGTGTGAGTATATCTGATTGGGACAATTTTGGAACTTGCATGAGAGCGCACCAAGATTTTCTCTGTTGTAATGGACCTGTATATAATTAATGTAATTTATTTGAGTCAGTTCAACTGAGGCTCAGCGAGCTACTATATTCTTCTCATTAAACTATTGATCCTCCACACCAAGAGAAAACAACATTTTTCTTCATCAATAAGAATGCCTTAGTTAGTTTAGTTAGTTTCTCACCTGGTGGCCCCATATGTCCTGGATCTCCTGGTAACCCCAGACCAAGCTGGCCTCGTTCTCCTTTCTGACCCCTATATCCTAAAGGCAGACAAACAATCCTGGCTGAGTAGAAATACGACAAAGATGAAGCACTATGGGGTGGTATGTGTGTTATACAGTTAGTAAGATTAGTACCAGTGCCAAAGCATGAAAAAACACGTTTGCAGTCTTTATATCCTACCAGGAACCCATATCAAATCACAAATTAATAAAATACGCATCATTGAAAGAACAGGTCTGAACCTAATTTGAGAAAAGCCGCTTTAATGTAAACTTGTGTACCGACATCCTGAAAGATAAAAAGAAATCATCATACAAGCAATTTGTGTACGAAAAAGGAGCAATGTAGTCTTACACACAATTCTGTAAAAAAAATGTCCATGATTTCCATGTGAATTTCAAAAACAAACAACTACAACAGGTGTACAAAACGATCACGTACTGTAATGATAACTAGACTCAGCAGTGTTATTTCTAAAAATAGATCATAAAATGAGTTCAAATCAACATTCAGCACAAAAGTAAAAATGCATTCTCTCAAATTCAGTCCAATCTTTTCTAGGATGGGGATTGAGTGCAGCATGACTACCTCTAAGATGAGAAAGCAAGCAGTGATGAATAGAAGGACTTGCTTTATTCTGTCAGAATAAAATCTGATGTAAGAAAAAAAAAGGCATTAATCTGAGAATCAGGCCAACAAGTCTGTTGCTTGTACCAATATGCACACGGGGCTTTCTCACTCCATGCAGTCACTAGGTATTCACAGTTTGAAACAGTAGCATACCAAGTAAGCATCTCAGGCTATGTGAAAATATCTCCAGATCAGGCACAAAAGAGTAGTGGAGTTTCAGGACCAGCGATTGCATGGGGTGTATCAAAAACATTGACAGGAGTATCAAGCATTGTGCTGCCTGGATCAAAGGGGAAATGCTTTAACGCTTACATATCAGAGAAAATCTCAGGAAAAAGGCTTGTGAATGCTTCAAGACTGAGTCTCAGAAAGAGAGGGACTAGCCACACATTGCTGCAATAATGAGACTTTTTTCAACACTCACGGAGCCTTTGGCATTCATTCAGGGAGGAGACGTTCCGTGGAGAAAAAGAACACTGTCCCTACAGCAAAAAAACACTGAATAGTACACAGAGCAATACGCTTTGCTGGCACACTGGATTGGTGCACTTTGATAAATGGAAAATACCTTAGTGCGTCTGTACTTGGTTGAAAACAAATTGTGTCTAGGGGCACTAATGGACAAAATAACATTGCCACAGAATGGTTTTTCATGCTTGATTGATAGGATTGCAGCTTTGCACCTGTTGTGCAGTGTTGTAAACACTATTCACAGCTACATCTTGTCATTCGTGCTTTGCCTTAGAAAAGGAAAAAAAAACACATTACTTAGAACGGGCCATCCATCAAAGACCAATTACTGTAAGATGTTAACTGATATATCCATGGTGAACGGCACAAAGCAGAGCAGCTCTGAAACACAGTGCTTACAGGCTGACACACTTTGCTTATGTCAGTACTAATACACACACAGTATGCAGTGAAATACAAAACTAAGAATGAATGTTAAGACCACAGCATGTGGAATTTTGGAACTATGCACATCACATTATACATCAGTGAGTATGTTCAGGATGATCTAGAAAGTAAAAATGGAACATATGGATTACAATAAAAAACAAACAAAAAAACAAAAACAACAACAAAAGAAATGGTGCACCTCGGGATGCATCTCTAACAGCTTGAGACTTTCACTCATATGAAATTTATTGTGTATTTAACAGTGGGGCCATTTTTCTATGAACAATTTATAAGGCATATTGGTGAGGGAAACAGACTGGATATTCCATATCAGCACCCTCTCTGGCAGAAGGTGACAGGAAGTAATAAGGAGATATCCCCCCAAACTCTCTCCCCAGCTGAGTGGAGCCATGAGACAACAAAGAAAGAAAATTAAGAAGTGGTTGCAGTCCTGATTTATCAAGGGAAATATTTATTTTAAATAGATATTTATTGTATAGCGGCATTGAGAATAATCTATAAATCATTTATGAAGCGCAGAAAACAACCGCACAAACTCTGAGAAGTGTGTTATGCATGTAGCATTAACTCAGCAGTATTTATAGGCAGGTAGTGCCTACTGTGACTGCATAATTCATGAATGGAGGAAGCGTTTTGTATTATAGCAGTGGGTTAAATGGTCTTAATGTGAGGTAGATACAAAGCTCAAAGAGAAAGCCCAATGCAGAAATGTTTTGACCTGGACCCTCAGGTAACACACCCCTCCTCCTCAAAAGTTAATATTCAACAGTTCTGCTGCAAACACAGTACAAAAATCCTGACCAGCACAACTAGTGTTTTATGAGCAGTCAGGAGGTCGCATCAGTTTGACAAAGAACATCCACTCTCTTTCCTGACTAGGCTCCTTTTGTTCTTTCTTTTTCCTTGAGTGGGGTATCAATACTGGCGCTCTTTCCTGTCCACATTGATAATAATTTATTTTATTCACTGCCAATTCTTCAGTTTGTCTTCATATTTCCCAGAGAGTCGCTGTGCACCAGACTCCCGGCCTTTCCTCTGCTTCCTGCCCCTCAGTCTGCATTGATATATGGGTCTAAGCAAGAGAAAAATACCCATGAATCTTTACAAAACACAAACTACATTGTAGCCCACAACCCAGTCCTGTCAATCTCTGATCTCATCATCTTTAATGTGAGAAAAACATCTTTAACTGAAGGCTGCTGGGCTTGACCAAGCTCCCTCTTTGTAATATAGATATGTGGTGCTGCATAAGGAAGGGGTTAATAAAGAGGTGCAGGAAGGGGTTAATAAAGTTTCATCAATAGATTGCAGCTATTAAGGGTTATGAGTATTATTTCTGCTTCATATTTAATTAAAAAGACAATGTATATTTTGTTAATGTCAGGGACCACAGTCTGGAAACCTTTTTCCTACCTTGAGAACCAGGAGGTCCGGGCTCTCCTGGTGGGCCTGGTAATCCGTCCTTGCCAGGAGAGCCTTGAAATTGTGAAGCTAAGATGCCTGCAGGGGTCTTCTGCAGTTTGACTGGGCTCAATATTTTCTCTACAGGGTCGGGAAAAAATAATATTCACATTCAGAAATCTTGAAAAACAAGAACAGATCATGTGGAGGGAACATGTAAAATAAATTTGGAATGATGTGTACCTTCAAAAACCCTCAGAACTTCATTTCTGATGAACATTTTGAGTTCCTGCATGAAGCCGGGATCAGCCTGTGTGTTCAGTGGACAGGAACATAAAAAACATTAAAGTATTTTTTGCAAATGGAGACAACAGTCAGACATATTTCATTCATAGGGAACTGGCAGTATTTACCACGGCATTGAAATCAAAAGGATGCCTGACACATGTCTCAACACGCACAGTTTGTTAAAATCATCTGTATTAAAATAAAATCAAATTAGGGAAGATAAGTGTTACAATATACACCAACAAGCCATAATATTATAACCAACTGCCTACTATTGTGAAGGCCCCCTTTTTGCTGCAAAAACCCCTCTGGCCCGTCGAGGCGTTCACGCCACGCCAGGATATTAGTAGCAGATTTGTTACTATACTGTAGGTTTTGAGGTTGGAACTACATGCATCAAAGTTGTTTGTACAGCACGACCCACAGATACTTGACTGGATTGGGATCTGGGGAATTTTGAGGCCAATTCAACAAGTTAAAGTAGTTGTTGTGATCTTCAAACCATTCATGAACCACTTTTCGGATAGAGGCCATTAGGAAATTCCATTAAAAAGAAGGGGTGTACATAGTCCAAAACAATGTTTGAGTACGTGCTACGTATCAAAGGCCCATTTTCATGCTGGTCATTTCACTTTTTTCCTACTAACAACACATCGACTTTGACAAGATCTTCACAACGTTCCCTAATGTTTCCCCCCCTGCTGACAGGTTACGTTGTAAATTGCTTAAGGCATTATGGCTGATGTACTAGAGTGTAACACAAATGTTTAAATCATAATAATTAAGTTAAAAAGTGCTCAGTGGAGGAATATTTGATTCAATATTAGAACTCTCGATGTTCCTTTTTGTCGTATTATGTAGTATGATTAAACGCACAGCAGCTCTGTATATTTCAAAATGTAAATATCAAGCAAATAGTTAACAATGTATCCCCTGTCAAAGAAATGATTCAGAAGCGGAAAATAGAATTGTTGGAATTGTTCGCAAACAGTGTTTCTTACAGAGACTGATTCCTGTAACAACGGCACAGAGGAGTTGGCTTGGACCTTGAAACATTGCAACCAAAACAGTTTTTCATCTCTGCTATGAATGTTATATAACGTGTGACTGCGTATAGTGTGTGTGACACATGGAGGTGTTTTCACTGCTCTGCAGAGCTTTAGGCACGCCCCCACATCTCTGTCTTTTTCTCCCCCGTCTCCATCCCTCTCCCTGTCTGACCTTCCGCAACGAGGAGTGGGAAAGGTTGAGCAAAAAGGAAACAGCGACTTCCTGTGCACCGTTTCATGCTTCATGCAAAATCTGAAGATGCAACACTTTCAATAAAGGGAATGACAACGGAACTAGATACTCATGCTCAGGAAAAAATAGGAAGGAGTCAAGGTTTTAAATTTCTGGGAGTATATTTTTTGTTTGCTCAGAGTATATAGCTTACCAAGAGGTTTTCACTTCCTAACTGTCCCGGAGCACCAGTATTCCCTTTTTGCCCAATAGGTCCTCCCGGTCCAATAAGGCCAGGATCTCCGATGCGACCCCTCTCGCCTTGAACACCTCTCCCCCCAGGAATCCCTGGATCACCCTGCAAGAAAGAAGCCCAGACATGGGTCTGTATGAGGAGCAACCGGATCAGTTTGAATCTGAGATCGCAAGTATAACAATAAGAGCTTTATTTTCTGGCTACAGGAAGTTGGACGAGAGCCATTCTTTTCAGTGACTCATACCCAAATGTATCTCCTGTGCAATGATCTAATTCCATTCAGTCACCTCTCATGAGGATCTGTTGCCAGCTATACAGCTAAAAGCCTCTATTTGCAATACATTACAGTGGGAGTGTGACAGAGCTCTTTAATTCCCCCTACCAAATACAATATGAAACTGCAGTGAGCATTAAATGCCTTTATCTAGGGCTTATGCGCTTGTGGGAATTAGTCATATTTGTGAAGACTTTCATTACTATTCATCAAAACATTTCTTTTGCATTAAAGGCTGAGTCATAAAAACCGGTTCTTGTTAGGGAAGCAGAGATGAGGCTGCTTACACGCTCTCCTTTGGATCCTCTGTCACCTACTTTACCTGTGGCACCCTGAGAAAAAAGAGAAGAAAATCAATTTTGCTAAAATAACCTAACTACCTTAGTTGGAAATGAAATTATGACGACTCTGAAGTTCTTTAGCCGCAATATAAATTTGAAACAGCATAACCACAAATGAATATTGGCCAATATTTCCTGTTAGATGCCATAAGGTTTTCCTCCAATATCTGCTGGTATTTGATGGAGTCAACAACGGTACCATGTATTTGAACACGATGTCCAGGGCCTTCAGGAGAAAAGCAGACCTAGAATATAATAGATCCACCACAATACTTCATAGTGGTTATGAGGGGCTCTTCTCTATGGCTTTCTTTCTTATTAATCCAAACCCATTTTAGATGTTTGCTACCAAAAAGCTTTACTTTTGTCTCATCTGACCATAGGAGCTTGTGCCATTGGAAGTCCCAGCGTTATCTAGCAAACTGTAGGAGCTTTATATTGTGTGTAGAAGAAAGCAGAAGCTTTTTCCTAGCTACCCTCCCAAACAGCTTGTGTTGGCGTAGGTGCAGGTGGTTATTGAAACTATCTGAGATAGTTGGGGATTAAAGGAGCCATGACATAGCAAGATTCAACTTGCCTCTGCAAATTCTCGAGCTGCCATCCTAGTTTTTTGCCAGTCAAACCATTCTCCCTGGAAAGGACTGGAAATATGCTTTCTCTTGTTTTCTTTAACAAGAGATTGTTTGCCCTTTTTGGAATTAGCATAATAAAATCACTTGCTTTAATTGACTGGATGGGGATATTGAGTTTTTTTCTGGTGAGGTTTGCAATGGTTACCTGTGAGTGTGCAGGATGATGTTAATATATGAAAGACGGAGGCATCAGAAAAACTAAGCGCTGGTCCAGACGTTTAGATTAAATTTGTGGACCTGTCGTGGATGTTTTAGTAAGGAGGGGATGAAGGACATGGATATGATATTAGAGAGGAGTCTCTTATGTAGGTAAAATAATGCAAAAAAGAAGGATCCCCTCATTCACCTTCACCCACAGGTAGTATTAGTCTATGACAACAAAGCTCACGTTAAAATTAGCACGACTGTAAAACCAAATGACTTTGGACGGCTTAATAAACCAACCTCTTCATTCAGACTTATGATCTAACAATGAAATAATAAACATGGGCTTTTATTATACACTCAAGACCCTCGAACGAGTGTGAAGCCAGTACTATTTCTTTTTTGCAGACACAGCCATACCGAAGCACTATGTAAAGTTACAGTACAGTGGAACCTTCTAGTACAAGTTGCAATCGTTCACAGCACAATAGTATAGTGCTCCATACAAGTTAGCATTGATGTAATTTTGATTAAGATCGAAGACAAATAATTTAGTTATAGCATAGCAACATTTACATCATGACAAGAGTTCCAATAAAGATGAATGGTCATGAAAAGACTGTGAACTTTATCTTTCTGGACCTTATGTCAACAAAGTTTTTGTGTAAGGACATAATTTTCTGTTGTAGAAAGGTAATAAATCACAACATATTGCAATACAGGACCAATCCTAAAATGTTTAAAATCCATATAATATCGTGACTCAATATTATGATAACATAAAATAACACATCGTCTGGTGATTCCCATCCCTTCTGAGAGGGACTGTGTTGATATCAGATTTTCAGTAGTAAAATGTTGTCGATAACAAATTATTTCAATAAATAAATAAAATTACACCTGTGCAAATTAAACCTAATTAAGAGGGAAGTAGGTGAACTGTGCTGCATTATATTATGAAGTGTATCAACTGTTTCAAGGGGAGATCAATATTTTATTTCTAGATATCAGAGTTGTCAACATTACTGGTATTCTACAACAAAACTGATATGAAGCTGAGACTTCAAGATTTTCTGCTATTTAAAAGGTATTGTGTTGCGAGATGAAGAAAAAAATCCCTGATGAAGTTTTTGCTGAAAAACATGACTTTAAGAAATGCACACTCACACCATGTACGATTGCTTTTCTCTGAGCTCGGGCTTATTGCTTGTGTATCAACTCCCCGTGTAGTTTCACCTTCTGTAATGTCACAGCTTCTCTGCATCACCCCTGTTTGCATTTGAGATACTTTCTCTCCAGCTGTCTCTACTGTATGGAGGAGCTGGGAGGGAGCATACCTGTCTCTGACTTCATGTCACAACATCTTGTGTCTTCCAATCTCTCCCTGTCGCTCCTCATTACCTCGCTTTACCGTGCTCACAGCAATACCTCTGGGAGCATCTTTGTATCAATTTACTGCTGGATTAAAGGAGCCATGCAAAAGACACTCTGGCATGATGTGGTTTTAAAACGGGCATCTCTTTGTGATTCCGTTCTCCCCTGCCTACTTTTATCTGCAGTACTCTGTATTCCCCAATGCCTGATGGGAGGTTTAAATCTATCATCATGCCCACTGAAATGTGCTTCCATGGGTATTACATTAAACCTCAAAGCGGTGTGCAAGCAGTCTGGGTAGCAGAGTAAACCCACCTGCTAGATGGCACTGTTGCCCCACTGAAAAGTCAAGCACCATTGGTGGAAAAACATGAGAGTAAAATGGAAAATGGAAATAACTGTATGCAATGCTGAGATTTTGGTGAAAGAAAATCAACTAATAAAGATTAAAAAATAACCCAACAACAAACAGTTTGGTCTTTAACGTGTTGGTGGACAACAATCATGTAAATACTACATCATAACAGTACTTCTCAAAGTCAAACTAATTTAGTATTTGACTGTAATATTTGTTTGGAATGGGTATTCATTTCCTGTTCTGCATGATGTGAGCCCATTTTTTGTGATTACTAAATAAAGAAATATTTGATTAGTCATCTAAAAGAAGGCTTTGCTGCAGTATTTCGTTCAATTACAGCCAGTTCATCAGGCAGGAAAATTAATATTTAATCTTACTGTCTATTGCCCTCTATTTAAAACATTTTATCCTTGCCTGAGAGCATTAACTGTATAATTTGGGAAAAAAGACTAAAAGTCAACAAAGCCTTAAATCTGTTGGATTTTATTTGGTTTTTATCAGTAAAATCTCAAATATGCAAATAGGTTTAATGGACTTAGGACACTGTAGCATGAGGATGGGGGATAAAAATCTGCTGTGCCATCTTTCTGTAGCTGGGCTGATATAAAGCACTTTTTTATAAGGGGATTTAAAGCGTGTTCGTGCAGCTCACCTTGATTCCAGGGGTTCCGTCTTTTCCAGGTCTCCCCTGCTCAAGTAATGCAACATAAACAAAGACATTTTGTATTAGCTCCCACCTTCGATTGGATCAGCACTGTTGCTCCTAGTAATCTCCACAGTTAATGAGATATCTCAACCGAAGGACGATGATTCTCATTGTGCTGCGAACACTGCTTCATTGTGCGCTTACAGCGAAAATTATAGAAGCCATCTCTGATCGTAATAACATAGTGGAATGTAATCATCTACATGATAAGTGATTGCTAACATACATATTCCGTCCATATTGTCCTTGAATCATGTTTTTTTTATATTACAGCAAAGCAACCATGAAAAAGGCTGGCTAATGCAGCATTTACACATTGGACATCATTGAAAGGTTCTTTGGTAACATTGTTCTGATGATTACAAAAGGGGGAGCAAGAGATTTCATGTAGCATCCTTACGGCAACACCTTGGTGTCCCTCAGGCCCTGGGAAACCTGTCTCTCCAAGAGGCCCTCTCTCACCCTGTCAGAGAACAGAGACAGCCAATGTGTCAGTCAGCAGTGACAAAGGAGTGACACGTGGAGTGACAGCTCAAAGAGAGTTAGAGGCTTCAACTCACGGACTCTCCTGGGATCCCTGGCTCTCCACGAGCGCCGGGCTTCCCCTGTCAATCACAAACATAGGTGGAGAACAGGCCGTGTTTGACAGGCCCCTCAATGGTGTCATTTCTACAGCACCTATGCAGCATCTCATTTATATTATAGCAATGAGCCCACTGCAGCTGTACAGGAAATCCAGTGGGCAGGTACATATCCCAGTACTTAATGAGAAGAGCATTGTGTTATGGGACTTGAGGTTTTGATTTTAGCTATTCTGTCTGCTCTTTAAAACATCATTGACTCGTTGCCAGCAGCAGACTAAAACAACACAGATGATTGATCAAGGAGGAATACAAATCGGTGTAAGTTGATCGAAAAAAAAAAAAGACAGAAAGATCTCACTTACTGGAGGACCAAGTATTCCAGGAGGACCAGTCAAACCAATATCACCCTGAAGGAAACATTGCAGATAGATGTCAGACAGATGACATGCACAATACAGAAAGAATACAAATATATCAATATCATGTCAAGCACACACGTTGATACCATCCAGAAACCGTTAAAATAGGAGCTAAATGAAAGCTTCTTGGCTCCTCATTGTTTTAAAAAAAAAGTAAAACTAAATAAAGCCCTGTACAGTTTTGCTTTTAACTGGAAACTTTGTGATTTAGGTGCATAACAGGGTAATGAAAATGACTAAATTTGGGCTGATGCGGAACAGAACCTTTGTCATGGATGAAACCTAAAAAGTATGTGCAAAATTGTATTGAGTTCTGTCCAGTGGTTTTTGAGGAGACATGCAGGAGATAGATATTCAGAGATTTCTTCTGAATCTGAGAAAAATTAAATGAAATTGCTATAGTTCAAATATTCACATAATCGTAAAAATAATCTCATTGAAGAAGCCAATTATGAGATGGATATTATAGGGGTCCCTAATAATAATAATAATCGAGATGTGGATCAAATAAACAAGGGAGACCATATATTCCCCCTAAGGATAGGGGATAAAAATCATAAATAGAGAGTTGTGACGAACAACTTCTTTATGAGCTTGTCCTCTTCATTTTTCAACAGCAAAGACATCTTTTTTATTCCCCAAAAGATAAATTAATTTGGGATTCAGACAAGGCCACAAAAACCCAGCACCAGTCAGTTGTGACATTTACCTATAGAATTAGATGGAAGTTGTGAAAAATTGTATGCATGGCTATTATTGTGGTTTTGTTACAACCAAGAAAATGTGTTTAGTGATAAAAGCTCATAGTGGCCATGATTAGAAGAATACTGGTTCCTATGGTGTTACTGTAACCCATGTTTTAATCAAAGATTTCAAGTTAGCTTAATAACAACAAGAACAAATAAAGTACTTTGATTTCCCACTGCTAAGCAATTTAAGTAGTTTAAGTTGGATATTGCGTTTCAGATATAAACTCTTCCAATGTTTTATAATGAGGTTGAATTGGAGAACTGACGAACTTTCCCCTAAATTTGTAATCAGGTTTGGTCATTGCAGTTAAGAGGTAAGTTTCACTGTTGCTCACCTTGGCACCAGGCATGCCCTCAAGCCCGGGTAATCCCATCGCCCCCGGTTCACCCTGTGAGAGAAAAACACATCATCTGCTGGGTCAAGATAAAACAAGTCACCCATGATGTAATAAAAAAATTTCTTATTATATCTAACTTGTTTTTAATTCTCAGTTTCATAATTTCCTTCCTTTTCAAAGTTTTCATGGTTTTGTGTTTTCAATATAAAACTTTATTTGTTATCTGTTTTTTTTCTTGATGCTAATATAAGGTTAGATATTGTGAAATTTTTATTTATAAGTGTTTTATTATCCAGCGAGGGTTCTGGCTTCAGACTTAATGTAATGTCTTATTTGTCGTTAGAAATTGAATATTAAATAATTTATTACACAGCCTTTCTGTAGACTTGTGTGCTGATCAAAATTGTGATTAAAGTTTTGGGTGGGCTATAGAAAATTAAGCAGTCTTAATTTTGGGAGCAGCTTCTTAAGATATAAGGTTATTACTTGGACTTTGTTGCAACAACCAAATGTAAACATTTTTTCCCAGATTTCTCAGTAGGAGAGGAGAAAGAGATTCTGATGATGAGCTACCAGACGGTAAAAGGTGTAATTATAGAGCAGTCAGAAAACATCAACTATATACAAGCAAAAATAGATCAATACTACATGGAGGCAAGTAAATGAAATACTGCAGCAGCCAAGATTCATAGGCTTTGTCTTTGTGGTCAGGTATTAGCAAACCCTTTTTGTCAACATGTAGCTAATCCTAATAGGACAATACAAAATACGAGTGTATTAGATTATATGATCTGTGATACTTGCTGTCACACGTTGCAGGCTTCAGATGGGAGAGAATAAGAACCGACTTTGACAATCACAAATAGACTTGCTGTCTGCACTAAAAATAGACCCCTATTCCCTGTGTTAGCAAGTGATGGCCTCTATCTACCTCATCTTGCCCGAGCACCATGGAGAAATGTCATTACCTGGAATGGAGGGCCAAGCGCTGCTGACATAGACAGATTGTGCAGGTAATTGTCACACATGTAGATTGTCATGAATAAGCAAGCTCGGCTAAGGGGAGAGAGGGCCAGCAAGAGGATCAGCTGTGAGACGGATTGGGGCAATTCCACCACAGCACTAGAGCCGTTCAGACAATTTATTAAAATGTCAAATTAACATCTTGGTGAAAAATCACTGTGCAACGAAACAATAAAAAATGCAATTGGCCCCGTGAGAATAAAGAATTCAAGGTGATGGAAGAAACATTGAATTGTTTCCATGTCTGTGTGGATTGTATGCAGGTGTCGTTGAGGGCGGGGGAGGGCATTTGAAGTGCAGAGAAAGTTCATGTACCCACAGGCAAGAAAATGTGGTACAGGAGGGAACTATGGTAAAACACTTTGCTGCAGACATGAATTTTCATGCTCTGTGTTCCTACGTTCGACTGAGAGAAGGGCTTAAGAACCCAGGCTTGAAGGTGTATTGGCTCATGTTCCAGAGACAAAAACACAAGCAAGTGGAAAGTCTGACTAGAGAAAATACAGAAATATTTCATTAAAATATGTTCCAGAATGAAAAGTTTCTACTCACTGAGACTCCTTCATCTCCTTTGGGACCCTTAAAGAGAGAGAACAATAGACAAATTACTCCTGTGAATGCATCAGAGGCCGTCTTACAAATCATACAGCATACCTTGAAATGACATGGTTACCGCATTTTATTGAGTTTAGAATTAATAGTATTCATTATTGCTTCTCTTTTCTTGCGGTGACTGTCTGTAAATCACTCTCATATGTTTTTATATGCTTTCAAGTAAAGTTTAAAGTAATCATATCATCCATTCTGGTTATCACACAAAGAGACTGGACAGACATCTGTAAATTTTCTCTGATGTATTTCAGCAGTTTTCAGAAAAACAAAACAGAAACCCCAGGCAATAATAGATTAACTGTACCCAATGTTCCTCTAAATGCTGAAGATAGTGGTGTCTCATTGGTTGCTCCTGAAGAGCTGATGGGCTCTGATGGTTGCTGTTCAAGGAGGAGGGTTCTAAAGATTTAGCTGTTGATCATGTGCTTTGGGCGCTGGGGATATTGGACTATCATTTTAATGTCACCGCCTTTAGTGTTTGTGATGGTGGATGGATCCCAATGAGGCCTGTGAGTGATTGTTTCCCAGGACTGGACCCGTTTAAAAACTGTCTACTAAAGAGGAGAAGGGTTAGCTGATAAGATAATCGGGTCACTTTTGCTTGGCACCGTGCAAAGGAACTGAACCTTCAAGTCTGTTTTGGATTTCAGCAATATCAGGGTGGGTCCGAGTGACCTGTGTGAGAGGTAGGTAGTTTCGCTGTCTTGACCACCACCTCAATGAATATGACTGACCTTGTGGATTGTCCGAAGCAGAGATAACACTTGAGGGATGTTTACATTGTTATTCAAACTGCAAAAGATGTGTCTCAGGTATAAAACTGATTATGCTTACCGGTGCACCAGGAGCTCCAGGGGGTCCTAACATAGCTCCACCACTCTAAAAAGATTTTTTTTCTATTAAGACCATATTATAAAGAAAAAACAAGCATACATTCTATCCTCCTCATATGATTGAGGACATGGTAACATTCATCAATGTATCATGGTGACATTATCAGTGAGTCAGAGTATATACCTGCAGCTTGTAGAGGCTGCTCATCCCATTGCCTTCCATGTAGGGTTCACCCTAAAACACAATCACAAGTAAATCAGTCTTCTGTGAGTTTTGGGCACCAAGAGTCGTTGCAGATAATTATACAGTAAGTTTGGAGCAGTAACACACTGTTAGGCCTTTAAAAGTTACATGGGAGCGATCAATAGCTCATTTGGTGATAACACAAAGAGACGGGAGGAGGGCCAGCAGAGAAAACACAGAAAAGTGAAGATAATAATCCTTGAGACAGCGGTAATTAAAATATATGAGAGGGTCTCAGAAAAATAAATAACGTAGTGTTAGAAGAGATTCTTCTATGAGAGGGTCTCAGAAATATAAATAACGTAATGTTAATAGAGATTATTCTATGAGAACAAGGTAATCTAGACTTCTTGGGTACTATTAGAACATTAAATTATGTTTTTCCCATGATGGATTAGTTGGGGCCAGCTTTTGTAAAAGTAGAAGAAGTCAAGGTTCTCATTTGGAAGCAAGTGGATACCTGTGCCCTTTTCAGGCCACTGAGCCATCCCCTGTCCTCAGACTAGAGTTTATGAGACCAGGGTAGAACTGGGGCGCATGGCAGGTTCAAGGACATGGCCGATGAATTATAGATTTGCCTTTGGAAGTGCTTATTCACTGGCCTTTAAACAGGAGGGAACATGATTCAATGCCACTGAGCAGGTCGTGACAACTTTATCATATAATTATTTGTTTGTCACTAGTGCTTTTCTTATTAGACTAAACTGTCAGGCTGAGCAAAATATACATACAATCATCGTGATTTGTGGTGGAGGAGATCAAACCAGATCCAGTATTGTATGCAGGACCAATAGAATCAATTCTGTCTATTCAGGCGAACCCAGCATTAGGTCTGACAATTGCTTTGATGATTTCATCCTGGTACCTAAGAGCAGTACTGTACCGTATCGGGTACCATTGGCCATGACATGGAGGTCTGTCAGACCCTCTGAGGATGTTACTCCTCAGTGATTAGTCCATCACTAATCCAACCCCAAACCGTACCTGCTGGATGTGAATGGCAGCATACTATTCACCAAAGCAACTGCAGACTACATCACATCTGTCACATGAGCTCCGTTTGAACCTGCTCTGGTCTGTAAGGACAACAGGGCACCATGGAGAACCTGCCAATTCTGGGGTTCTGTGGCAAATACTAATTGAGCTACACAGTACTGGGTTGTGAGCTCAGGTCCCACTAGAGGACATTGGGCCCTTATGCCACCCTCATGGAGTCTGTTACTAAGAGTTATATAAGAAACATCACACCAGTAGCCCACTGGAAGCCATTTTGTAGGGCTTTAGTAGTGTTCCTGTTCTTCCACTACAGAGGAGCAGTTACTGGTCCTACTGCTGGGTTGTTGTCCTTCTATGGCTCTGTCAAGCTCTCGTGGTGTAACGCTCCGTCTCCTGGTAGACTTGACACTGTGCTGTGAGATACAGGAAATCCTCTTGCGACTGTACGTATGGATGTTTCATCCTGGAGGAGCTGGACTACCTGTGCAACCTGAATGAGCTACAGGTACAATGTCGCGCTACCAGTAGAAACAAGTACAGTAGCAGAACCAAACCAGAGTTGTTGTTGCTATGCTGTGTTGATTAAGTCTTCACTCAATTTTTTTAAACTGTGTACTTAAGATTTTCCAAAAATGCAACAGAAAAAAATATACTAAAAAGATTGAATTAAACAAAATAATAGCAAAAAAATTCTAGAACTCTAGAACATCTTTAATTTAAATAACATAAACACAAATATGGACCCTGTTCTCCTGCATGGAAGTCATGCATGGTTATAACTTGTTGTACTGGCTATAGACTACAATAAGCCTCTTTGAGATTTTCTAATATAGGTGTTTCATGAACTTTGACATACTGAAAATCTTCCAGACTTAGGGGTGTTGTGTTAGAGTACTATGTATAAACCAATAGGTATTATAATAATAATGCTGTATAGAGCAACATTTCCAACTGAAATATCATTACCAAATATACAGTAAATAAAAACATTATTTCAGAGTAGGGTTTTCAGTAGGAATGCATGATAATATTGATAATAATAATAATAATAATAATAATAATAATAATATATTTAATTTATAACGCACTTTACATTTGGATCAAATCTCAAAGTGCTACAAAGTAAAAGCAGATAAAAGCATCAACAAAAAATATAATAATAACTATATAAAAACATGACCAAAAAGCAGCAATGTAAATTAAAAGTTATAGGTTCTGCTAAAAAGGAAAGTTTTAATCTCTTTTTTAAATGTGTCAGTCGTCGAGGGGCAGCAGAACAGAAGGTCCGATCACCCATGGTGGTGAGCTTAGTCCGGGGAAGGAGGAGGCGTTATGAGTGGGTAGAACGGAGGGATCCTGTTGAGGTCAGTGGGGTGAGTAGTTCTTTCAGGTAGGGGTTGCACTGGATGCACTGGTGAGTGAGGGGAGAGATCTTATAATCAATCCTGGTGAGGATGGGAAGCCAATGAAGGGAATGAAGAACGGGGGTTATGTTTTTGTGTTTACGCACTCTCATCAGGATCCTTGCAGCACTGTTTTGAACATACTGAAGTCTTTGAAGACTTTTATCAGGGATCCCGATGAGAAGTGCGTTACAGTAATCCAGTCTGGAGGAGACAAATGCGTGAACCAGCTTTTCAGCATCACTCAAGGTGATTATTATTATCAAGGTGATATTGAAACATCATCAATGTTGGCTGAAAAAGTCTTTAAATTAATTATTTAATATTAATTAATTATTAATATGTTTATTGATCTGAAATGAACATTTCTGGCAATATGATAAGATGGGATTTTAATTGTGCACAATTCACTTTCAATTGATTTTTTCTAATTTTGCAAGGGAAGAATTACATACATGCATCTGGTTATATGGCGTCACGATAACTGTCTTTATCTAATATGTTTATTTCACAACAGGAAAGAGTGATGTTTGCCAAAGGATCACTAAAAGATAGATATGAATCAATTTAAATTTTCTTGGCGGATCTGAGTTTTATAAAGTCTGACCGGCCTTTCTTTAAAGTTTAAAAATCAAAATGAGTAATGTATTTTAAGTACTATTATTTTCAAGGATTGCAGTGGAAGTCTCAAGGCTGGTTGACATTGTGTTATGTGTGCGTTTTCTGACCTGTTGAAATTAATATACCCTCGGTTCTACCTAAGCGCGATTAAAACAATTGTATAAGATTTCGAAGTGAAAATAAAACTTTGTAAGTGTCGTTCAATCCATTATATGATATATGTTGGCTTTGTTCAGGGACTTCGGGCCTTGTGGCTGGCTCTGAGGGCCCGCTAGCTTCAGCCACCACCTGCAACACCATTCCTTAATAGGGGTTGTCTCTCCTTTCCACCTGTTGTCTGTTCCATTTGCACAGCAGCAGGTGAAATTGGTTCACAATCATTATTGCTTCCTGACTGAACAGGTTGATGTCCCGGAGGTGTGACTGACTTTGAGTTACACTGTGATGATTATGTGTTCCCTTTATTTTTTTGAGAAGTGTAAAATGAAGAAAACCCTAAAATTTTTTAGCTGAGCATATACCTCTGCCAAATCCCAAAAGTCCATTTCAATTCAATCAAACCCTATCCAATATTAAACCTAGAGTACTGTAATGTAATTTCCAGGATAAAATTCCTAAATCTGATAGATACAGATTTGAATTTGCATCTGCACAAAACTACACCACTACTAGATGCCAACCCCTGAAATATGACTGATATTCTTTTCATCAAGAACCATTATTACCCCAAAATGTTGAAAAACACAGTATGTCACATTTATAAAGACATTGAAAAAAGGAAGCCTGAATCCATCACTTGATTTGCCAGGAATTAATTTAATGGGATCTGTTCTGGTTCCAGACCCACCCTCCCAAAAAGTTTCATGGAAATCTGTTTTTGTATTTTTGAGTAATCCTGCTGACTGAGATGATATAACTCTGGTGTTATGGAGGTAATAAATATCGTAACAGCTTTTTCAATCCAGTTGGCATCTGTCCCACATTTAAAATGCTGATTTAAAAGATTATTAATCTTATTATTAATCTCTGATTCATTCTGGGAGTTGTCCAACCGTATCCCTTCAATTTGAATTTCTACTACTAATACAATAAATCTATACAATAATGAGCTATTTAACATGAAATAAATTACTTTTGATTATCGAGGTCTGTCCATACATAGCAAATGCTCAACCAGTGCCGCTCCTCTGCTGGGACTGGCTTTAACTTAAACTTCGTAATAAGAAGAGAAGATCTTTGAATAATGCT
Source organism: Lophius americanus (assembly GCA_037951165.1). Lineage (NCBI taxonomy): Eukaryota > Metazoa > Chordata > Actinopteri > Lophiiformes > Lophiidae > Lophius > Lophius americanus. The sequence goes on along the minus strand of JBBDHG010000019.1, from coordinate 20,150,342 downwards.
GATAAAATTGATAAAATAATGTAATGAATAAATTATTTCAGAGATTTTTTTTTTTATATAATCAAGAATATCAATTTATGCCAGAAAATGACAAGATTTGAAACAAACATAAGATTAAACATATTATACCATATTGTGTTACACAATGAGATGTTTATCAACATCTGGCTCTGAGTCAGGGGGAACTCACCGGGGGTCCTGGAAGTCCTGGTTTTCCTCCTGGTCCTTCATTTCCCTGCCGAAAACACACCAGATTAATTCTTAAACATGGCCTTGAAAACAGATATATTTATTGCACTTGTAATATAATATGTTTTTAATGGTACATAACCTCTCTTGCATAAGAAAAAAAAAAAACTCCTTCAAAGGATCTGGTTTCCTGCACTTTGGGAGACTTTTTTATCGCAGGAACTAATTAGCTATTTATGTTTCGTAGCAATTTATATTAAAAATGCATTCTAATATTTCAATAAGAGGTAAAAGTGGAAAACGTTATTTAAATACCACTCCAAATGATTTTTTTTATTTTATATTCTGAGTCACAATATTCAACGAAACATAACTGACTATGATAAAAACACAGAGTTTTAAGTCATGTTTTGCGCCAATTTGTCTAATGTATATGGTAAATTAAATGCAGGAGATGGTGAACACCTGCAATATATAAAAAAACTTCCTTAAGTGGTCAAACAACCTACTTTATCTCCTTTTCCTCCTGATTGGCCTATTGGCCCCGGTCTTCCCATCACTCCCTGCAAATTGGACAGCCATTTTTTTAAGCAAAAAACCCGGAACAAAGCTTTGCACATATCAAAAAGAGTAACCAGTTAACATAAAATGGTACTTTTTGTCTCATCATATGCTTCTTACCTGGGCCCCTGTACGACCTGTCAAACCAGGAAGTCCAGCTACTCCTGCAGACCCCTGGAGGAAAGTAAATGGATCCTCATAAATTTAAAAACATTCATTTTAGTCAGCCCAATTTGTAGTTATTCGTTCTATGGCAGCGATGGAAATAAGTTATGTGGGTATCGTATAAAAAAGCTTTATTTAAAAATTTGTTGACTGATGTATATCTCTGGTTTAGTCTGTTTGAAGATAGGAGTAAATCATTGATATATATATACATACACACACAGTTATACCACACACAAACAAATGTACACATATAAATATATATATATAATTTGCATTAGAAAATGTGTCTATCCTCTACAATGACTAATGGAAAAATACAGATTTCCAGACACAGCATCCTTATAAAAGTGTGTAGTGATTCAGTCATCAAATGTTTTTCTTTTAATAATTTCCTTTTGTCAGTGAAAAGAAAAGAAAAATGATAGGACTATATAACGTTTCTTAATTGAGCATATCAAACTTAAAAACAAGTTTTCCTCTAAGTGAAAATCTCATACCACAACAGTTCATTGCTGAAAGTTGACTTTTGCAACGCTCCCCTAAAGAGCGGCTCAATTTTGATTATTTAGAAAAAACATGCAGGTCAGGCTACATTCTTTATAAAGTACCATTCTTAGGGTGCAAATGATGGAGCACAGTGCACACACAGCGCTGCGTACAGCTTTGGATAACTGCTTTTTGAAAACATCTCTTAGAGCAGATATGGCAGAAATTTACGGAGCATTGATTAGAAAGGAGGCTATGGGGACATTAACTGCGACGTTCTGCCACGTTTAGCAAAGAATGACGTGTCTGTGACATTTTAAAATAAAACATTCATATGCTCTAAAAAGATAAGATGTAAGATGTAAGTAAGATGTTGAACTTAAATTCATTCGTCCATTATTAACAGCTTATCCTGGTCAGGGTTGCGGCAGGCTGGAGCCTATCCCAGCTGACATCGGACGAGAGGCGGGGTTCACCCAGGACAAGTCTCTAGTGTATCGCAGGGCCGACACATATAGAAATACATCCACCCACACTTACACTCACTCCTATGGGCAATTTTAGTGTCACCAATTCACCTATATTAGATGTTTTTGGTATGTGGGAGGAAGCCGGAGTTCCCGGAGAAAACCTATGCAGACACGGGGAGAACAAGCAGACTCCACACAGAAAGGCCGGCAGAGGTGGATTCAAACGTGGTACCTTCTTGCTGTGAGGCAGCAGTGCTAACCAGTGCGCCCCCGGGCCGTCCTTGAACTTAAATGTTTAATCAAAATATGAAATCTTAAATGTTAATGTATAACCTAAAACCAAATATTTAGCTAATATGAAAAGTCACACCGCCGGTCAGTTGAAGCTTCAGAATAGAGACTCGATGAAGGACAATCATATTGAGTTCAAATCCTGTCAATAGTCCTCACACAAACGCAACACTATTTGCGAGCAAAGAGCATGTGATCCGCAAGAAGAGTGTGAATTGCAGGCAAAAACAATGTGATTTGCAAAGGAAAAACATGATTGACAAACAAATATTTTCTAACGTGTTACGGACAACTGCAGCATGTCTTACAAGTTACAAGTACAAATGTGCATTTACAAGTATAAGAAAATCTATCCTACAACCAAACAAAACAAAAAACCACACCTGATTTTTGGCACAAACACATGACTTTGGCACAAATTTACCGCATGAGAGACGATCAACTTGTATACGAGCGTCTTCAACTTTGTATACACACAGGTCCTTTATAGTTCACCCGTTACAACAACAGGTCTGGCTGTGACTCAGTTCAAAAGTTTACCACACTGGACCTGACTGTGGACTACCTGACAACTGGAGGCATCATGAGTTGGACCATATATTTGAGCCATACAATAAAAAATCCAGACTTTTAACCATCTACGATGTTAAATGGAGAAATGTACTAGAAAATTATTAATTTATAAATGACAAATATTCAAAAGTCAAACTATGCAATCATTTGAACAACTTTCACAGTAATTAAGTTTACACACACACAAAACTGAAGACACTCATGTACATTTAGCACGTCTCTCATGCGGTACGTTTGTGCCAAAAGTCACGTGTTTGTGCCAAACTCACGTGTGGTTTTTCATTTTTTTCAGTTGTAGTATAGCTTTTCTTATACTTGTACATGCACATTTGTACTGGTAAGTTTTACAACATGCTGCAGTTGTCTGTAGCACGTTTCGTGTTTGCAAAACAGAAAACATTTGTTTTTCAATAATCTTTTTACTTTGCAAGTCACATTGTGTTTGCTCGAAAATCACACTCTGCTCGCGGATAAAATTGTTCGTGGATCGGAAGATCTTAGCTCGGGAATCGTGTTGTTTTTGTGTGCGGGCTTTTGGCAGGAATTTAACTCCATACAATCACTCCATACGTTGCGCCCACGCAATAAAATCCCTGTTTTCTCGCTATTTTTAACAACAATCCACTGATTTATTCACATTTATTCACAGGTATATGCATATTGCCAAATGAAATAGTCACAGTTACACATCTCCCACTTTCTATGGGTGGAAGTTTTAATCTTAAGCTGCTAAACTGTGCCGGGTGGTTGTGTGTGGTCATTGATCTGCCCTCAGATTGAAAAAATACATTTGTGATGTTCAATGAGTAATTTCATTAATTTTGAAAGTTCTGAAATCAGTATAAAACACCTTATCAACATCTTTTGGAACAACTTCATGGTCTGTCATTTGCAGTATATGCATCAACACTGAGGAGGTAGTGGGCATTATTTGGCCTGTAACTGCCCCTTGTTAACTATCCTACTGCATTTGGGTGATTTTTTTGAAAATCAGAAAATTTCATTACCAGCATTTCCAGCTAACGTAGACGCGAAAAACATGTTGATCAGCTGAGGATTTTACTTTAGTGCTTCCATCAACCAGCAATGTGAATTTGAGTATTGGCGAAATATTTATATCCCCGAAGAGTCCGATATAATGGAATTGTCAGCGGTGCCTCATCCACCGCAGCAAATCCTTTGTGTTAACGTGATAACTCAAATACGATATATATTTCTGACACTAGGGGGAGCTCTAGTAAGTCTAGCTCTAGGAAGTGACTCTTTTGGAGTTGGTCCGATTTAGTACAAATTTGGGGCATATGAATCAACCTAGCAGTTCTATCTCAGTAACATTGTGTTTTACTTTAACAGGTCATATTTTACTCACTAACGGGAGCTTTTTAGAAAAAAAAAGTTTTAAAGCATAAATTCCAAACCATTGGTCAGATTAATTCCAAATTCAGTGCATATGATATGACCCAAAGGGATCGATCTTGTAAATATCATATTACACTATTATAAAGTTAATATTTTACTAAATAGGCGAGCTTTTTCTTTTTCCTTTTTTTTTTCTTTAAAGAAGAGTGTTCTCCAGACATAACTCAAAATGATTTCATTGAACATTTTGAAATGTTATACCTTATTAGGCCTTATTACGAGTAGGAACTGGGTTTATTTTTGGGAACTGTTGGTTGTACAGTTTTAACACTAGGGGGAGCTTTATCTCTGAACATTTTCGGCCAAAATGTTTTAATAGCTGGTCCCATCTATTCGATATTTTGTGCATATGAATAAAGTCCAGGAGATCTATCTTGTATAAATTGAGTTTTACTCATAGTTCATATTTTACTCACTTGGTGGAACTTTTAAAAAAACACTGTTTTTTGAGCAATACTTCCCAACCGTTGGTTCAGTTCAGTCCAGATGTAGTACATAAGATGGAATTAAATACATCTGTCTTGTAAATGTTGTGTTGGTCGGATTTTGGTGAACATGAAGTGACTCAAGGAGATCTATTATCTATTGTACATTGTGTTTTACTGTAAAAGTACATATTTTACCAAGTAGGGGGAGCTTTTGACAAAAACATACTGCAGACATTTACATTTAATTTGGAATATTCTGTCCGGGGGATTGCTTGTACAATGCAATGGATTTGCCGCTTTTCAGGGATGTACATTTGTATAGGTATAGTTATATTTAAAATTACATATCACTTAATGTTTTTTTTTTTTACAGGAAAAGTAAACAAGACAGATATTGCTGTGAATATGTTTAAAAATAACTAAATTATTCACATACTTTGTATACATTGTTTGAAGCTTATTAATTAAGAGTATTGCTGTTTATGTCAGCATGTTTATCTTTACTTAGACATTACAACATATTTACTAAAATACCTGCTTCAGAGTTGGAAAACTACTAGTCTTTCTTATTATTAATTCAATGTCATTCACTCACCTCATCACCTTTACCTCCAATGGGGCCCGGGAACCCTCTCTCTCCTTTCACTCCCTGCAGAAAGGCTCAGTCAATAAATTAGGGAAACTATGCTTCTTTTTTTAACCAATCATGTAGCTGCAGTAAAATAAATCCTTCCCCACTTAAAGCACACAGCTTGAGATCCCCTAACCCTTTTCACAATGGTACAACACTGTATCCATAGCAACAGTATCCATTGAGAGCACAAACACCGAGCACGCACGGAACAGCTGGTCAAGCTTCCAGAGAATATCAAATTGTGTGGGTCATATATACCTCTGTACAGTAAATTAAACATACATTTCAATAAAATAAATATCATTATATTGGATGGATATATTAATTTTATTAGTTCCTTTGTAATTCTGAGGAGCTGAATAATTAAATTCATTCTATAAAAAAATATAATTCTTATCCAAAGCAGATTTAAATGTGGTACATCCTTGCCTACCTTTGGGCCTTCTTTCCCCGGGTTACCCATTGGACCTCTGACACCTGGATCTCCCTGTTTAGAATGTGGGTGTAAAAACAGGAGTGTTAAATCAGGAACAGACAGAGACATTTAACAAGTTCTATCTAAGAATCATTGGTCACATAAGCAGGTTTACAGTAGCCCCATTTACCCAGCGTACTCAGTGTTCAATGCCTTCATTCTAATTGCATAGCTGTACAATAGAATTATAGGTTTCCAGTGGTTCATACAGTATAAGGAAACTACACATACCCAATAAAAACTACAAACTTATGTTCAGAAAAGTATAAAGAAATATCAAAACAAAGGGATATTAAAGCAGAGTACATTATACCCAGATAGTATTGTGCATATTCACAATAATATTGCACATATACAGGAGTTGTCATTCTAATTACCTATTGCATGGACATTTTACAGTTTAATTGAGTTTTTGTGAAAAAACAGGAAACTTAAAATACACGTTTAAGCGCTATTGTGCGGAACTGGGTGGAACAGTGATGACCTGGGTGAGATAAGTCCCTGTTCCGAAACAGACATCGGGTACTGTATAACCAACACAATGGAAGCATAATGGATGTTCTGGGTTGATCAGTCTGAGATAGCAGTAGCTGTAGTAACAGAGCTAAATCCAAAATCACCTGTTTATAAACTGGAGGTGGAGAGGGTGGAAGGGCGTGCAATGGTTTGCAACCTATAATGTGTGATCAGAGCACTTAGAAAGCAACTACTAGCAGTTAGCAGGTAACTCAACCGGGAAGAAAGTTAGCCGAAAATGTTTTTATATTGGACCAACAGCACAAAACCAAGGAGCCCTTTCTGAGCAGAGGATCTACTGTTTAGAAATCAGCTCTCAATGCGTATGGAAGATACAATGCATATACTATAGGATACAACCTCACGCCTCATTTGCCAGTGGAACCCGAGTTCCCTAAATGAAGAAAAGAGCTGTTGATCTCCTATTATTTTGTCCAAGGTGAACGAAAAGGAATTGTATTGTGCAATCTCTGTAAAAAGGTTTAGTCTCAGTTCCAAAATACTATCCATGCTGATGAGATACGTGTACCTTTTCTCCGAATAAGCCTTGTGTTCCTTGCACTCCGAAAGACCCCTTCTCTCCCTTCTGTCCTGGAAGCCCGGGAACTCTGGTCTGGCACAGGCTGCAGGCATTCTGCCAGCACAGGAGAGGCAGGAAGTGAAAGTGGTAGCACAGATAAGATTTCATCAAGCTGCAATTTTGCTCTTTATTATGTTGCACCCAGTGGATGAAGACCTCAACTGACAACATGTGCTCTATAAATGTCTGCAGCAAAGAAATAATGTCGACCCCCCAAGACTGTCTCCCATTTGGATGAGTGGTAAACTTTGACAAACTCATAGACTGTGACATTTAGGTGATAATATTAAATATCATTATCCTGGGTTGAGTCTAGACTTAGAAACTGCATATCATTAAATAAGTAACACTCAGTTGGAAGTGGAGAGCAGGAACAGGAAGTAATGCACTACCAAGATGTAGCATTTAATCAGATATACCAAGAGTCTTGCTCTGTCATCCAGAGCAAGACTCAGTAAATGGTTTAATTACATCCCTGAACATTTGTGGACCCACCGCAGATCCTTTACTTAATCTTCTTCAAATGTTTTACCCACATAGACCTTATTGAGAGCTAGAACTGGATTGATTTTTTGAATTGTCCAAAATAGCATTTTTTGCTAGCTACTCCCAGTCTCGATTGAAGTACATGAAGAATCTCAAAATTATATCAGGCATGTAATAACAGCCTTTAAAAGGAATAAATATTTATCATTTATGAAGACTAACCTAGAAAACCCTCTGTGTGTTATGGTTGTGTAAAGCTTTAATTATCATTTATTGAGATGATCTTAATTAATTAATTAATTTTAATTTCATTACCTTAAGTAAAGCACCCATTTCTCCAACAATGGGCAGGGCCGTCTGTCAAAAGAGAGGATAGAAAATCAGTGAAGCACTGGCAGTTTGACAAATCCTTTTGTCTTAAGAAACTTTCTGCTGTTGTTTATTTGGTGCAACTGCATTTTGTGAATTACAACAATTCAAGTCACTGATGTAGCTTGCCATCATGTATACCTTTAACGAATGTGATTCACCTAAAACATTTCTTTCTTTTTTTATCAAATCAATTTTCTTCATCTGCAACACTTGAGGAAATGGTTTGATGCCTTTTTTGTTGGAAGAAACAATCCTTACATCTTCAAAATATTGTTATTCTCTGATGTCTAGAATAACATTTTGAATTGCTGTCCATGTGTTTCTTAAAAAGCATAAAATGTGAAATAAATGGCATTCCAGGGTCTCTACAGCGCATGCATATAAATAGGTTAAAATGCTACATTTGCATGGCTTTGAAGCAGCAACAGTATTTGGCACACTCCCACTCCACGCAGCTATAGTGTATGCTTCTTGCTTGCGAAGCCAAGAAAGACATCAAACCATGTTCCAACAACAAGGTGCTGCTAATTTGTCACAAACTGCAACATTTTCCTGAAAGTAAAGCTAGATAATTATCCCAAATCTGGAGCTGTCTGCAGTAACTCTGAATTTAAGGTGAGTTCATTACAGATAAATTATGCTGAGCTGCCGAAATCAGAAATGAAATTTTCTTACTTACTGGTTCACCTGGGGGCCCAGCAGGGCCTGGGGGGCCAGCTTTACCTGGGGGTCCCTTAAATTAAGACAAAGAAAGGAGTTAAAAATCCTCCTGGCTGTGACATCAAGCAGACACACAAGGCTCTTTTATTCGTCATCCATCTCAGTGGGTTGGGATTGTGCCTGGGAGGCGTGATATATCATACTTGTTCATCAACAGTGGGTAGCTGACATTCTTTTATGCTTCCAGCCATCTTTTATCTGCCGATGTATTAGGCAGAAAATAAACAGACTGACTGCACTCACCTCTCTTCCTGCAGATCCAGGAGGGCCAGATAAACCTGAGGGTCCGCGCGGGCCCTGAGAAACAACCAAACACTATAGTTATTTTTACAGTCTTGCCTCTTATAATCAGCTAGCAACTGGAAAAAAACACCATAGAATGTTGTTTGAATAGTACAATTATTGCATGTCACCTGACCACAGCATTACCACATGGTTCACATGAACATGTGTGTTGCGAATTCACAGAATTTTTCACAAACCTCAATTCCTGACTTCCCGGCGGGTCCCATGGGGCCCTAAGCACACATCACACATCTTGTTAGCACCATCTGCCCTCTAGCACCCAGGATCCAATAAAGGATTTGTGTTAGACACCTTTTGAACTATTGATTCTCTGTCTCCAACAATCCTGTATTTCGAATATGAAAGCACACTGACTCACAAACAAAACCGTGAGGTTCACAATAACGGTGCAGCAGTTATATGATGAGGAGAGAGTGCATAATGCCACATTCTCACTATAAACACCATCTTAGATTATATTTAATGAACACTGATCTTCATACTCAAAGGAGATTAAAATCTTCCAACACTTGAAAACAAGAATCTAAGGATAGTCGGATCTAAATAATGCATGTTGGAGACACAGACCAATCAACAAGACATCATACTCACTGGCGAGCCTCTCACACTCTCCCCAGGTTCACCTTTTTCGCCATTGTCTCCAGGCAATCCTGGGACACCTCTCTCCCCCTGACAAGAAGACAAGGTGGAAGTGGTTGGTGTTTCAATGAAAGCAAATCCAGGTGTCATGCAGAGATGCTGCTTTTTGTTTCATCAAGGATCCAGAACAAAGTTTCTGTCAAAATAACGGGGTATTGCTACTTTTATTTACACCTTTTTAGGATTAACAGTGAAATGAAGATTAGAATAAGATCAATAGACATCTGAACATATTTTCACTGAGCAAATATTGATGCAGATGATGTACACAAATACTAAGTCTCTGGACGTCCAAGGTTCAGCCGGATGGAAAGTTTCTCGTAGGTCTTTTTTGGACGTTGTATAGATACCATTTTAGACTCATTATCCCAACAGAACGTCTAATATGAATATAATTTTTATTCTAATTCTTCTCTTAAATGAATGTCCCCCATCTGAAGGTCTGTTCTGAACTAATAGTGGTCACCCATGGGTGTCCAGATTGTGGCCTCGCCAGAGCAATGTGATATAAGCCTGTTCTGTACATCCTTAGACGTCACCCGCTCAGTGAGATGGGAGGTGTTGACAAAGTCATTGCACAAATTCAGCTGAGGGGGCTGAATTGATTGGAAACCACTACCTATTATGAGCCTAAGCATGAATTATTTTTTTAACAGTACTTCAGGTCTGTTAAAAAAGACAGACCTGAATGAAGGCCTGATTTTGGTGCTAGATTCTTGACAATGAGAAAACATATTAAAAGGGTTGTGGTTGAATAAATGCCACCAATCCCACCCTACATGTGATGTAGAAAGCCAGTAAAACACGAACAGCATCCTTGGACAGATCTTAATGTTGTCAATATATCTAAGGTCTTCTCAAATATCAGTCAGCAAACATTCCTTCCATTTAGTAATTAGTTTGCACCCTAAAGATGCTGTATGCATTCAATAAGGGAAAATAAATAAATATAAATAGAACAAGAATAGAACATAGGCTATTCAATCACACATCGCAAGAGTCGGTGTTTGAAGGGTATAAATCCATGCGTTGTATGAGTAGTTATGTGATGGTCCCCTACTCCAGGAGTTAAGGTGACCTGTTCAGTATCACAGAAACGTAATGAGTCAATGCCATGGGGAGCATCACTGAATATACACAGCTATGGAATAATCCCAATCGTTCCTTCGTGTTGTGCGTTTGTGCCCGCTCATTCTCTATTTAAGTTTCCTGGTGAATTTTTCCTACATATATGAGCCCACAAGGAAAGTGTTTCATGTAGAACAAAGGTTCCCAAAGACTGGGTTGTGACCCACAGTCTGGTCACAGGAGGTTTTATGTCGGTCGGCAAACAACTGCCTACCACAGCTGGACATTTAGGTGCGTTGCTCAGAACTCAGGATATATTTGTTGGCTTTGATCAGAGACTTCAGGGCTCATAGCTGGCTGTTTGCTGATGATAGCTTTAACTGCTCTGATAATGTTAGCTTCTTTAAAATTGCTATGTTCTCTCGGTGATTAAGTTTGTTGTGCCAAACATTTTCAGTGTTGTTCCTCCACAGTTTACTGGTGTTACAAATTGTGAGTTAAGTGTTTTCTGTTTTGGAGCCACGATAGTTCATACCTGGTGTGAGTATACGGCACATGCGTGTAACCTGTACGGAGTGAGGCTGCCGGCGGTACATATTTTAGGAAGAGGGTGAGAACTAGTCTGTCTTACTTGACTGGCTTACTGCTTATGGTTGAAACTAGTGGAAATTCCTTTTTGTGTGTTTTGATACTTTTCCCTTCCTTATTCAACTGAAGTGTAGACAGTGACAGAAAGTATTCGTTAGCTAATAGTACTTCAGGTAAAATGGTTGCTAAAAGGTCACCCTGAGTATCACTGATTCATCAGCTGAAGTTAACATAAGGGGCTGTTTGTGTTCGTGATGCTCCGCCACCACATTGGTTTCCTACCTTAGGCCCACGAGACCCTCTAGTCAGAGATACACCATCGCCCTACAACACAAAAGGTAGAGATTAAAAGTCCAAAAAGATGATTTCATCATAATTAAACATCTGTAGGGTTTATAAAAGTTTTTATGTGTAGAAGTGGAATTACCCTGATTGGGACTAAGGGGACCCAAAGAAGTATTTACTGTACACTTTAGATGACACATTGATTTCTGTAGTCAGCATGTATGAGTGTTACAGGTCCTACATTGCACAATGTAGATGAGCTGTGCACTAACACAGCAATTCTGCAGTTGTTTAGGAGAAGTGTACCAGTTCAAATCAATTCAAACATGGAAAAGAGAAAATGTTGGGAAGAACAAACGTATCTGAGATCAATAAAAGGAACCTTTGATGCATTTTCTTAAGAGGGAAAATTAAACATTTTGCACCGAACCCGTGCTGAAAGAAACCCTTTAGAAAAGGGCTATGGAGAAGAAGGACACTGCAAATCTATGGAAATAATAAAAGTCAGAAAAGTCAATGCCTCATTATAAAGTTAAATGCAAAATCAATAAAATGACATTAACTGCTTTAGCCGTCTGACTAATTAATGAAGCCCAGATCACCTGCTTTCTTTATTGCTTTTCTTGCATAGAACGTTGTGGTTACATATTTGCAGTGCCTTCAGCCGACATGACCTTCTTAAAAGACTGGAAAACTGCTGAAGCAAAAGAACATTGGCTGCAATAAGCAGTCTCTTTTATGAAGCTTTTCAACTATGTCATTGGCCTGCTGTAAACATCTCCCCCTGAAACCCACGCAAACACCAATCCACCCACCCACCGACCCACCCACCCACACAAACACACCCACACCTATTCTTTCTCCAGTTTTCACAGTGGTGGAGTACATTAAAGAGGTTTAAATATGTGTGCCTGAGTGCAATCTTTCTCTTATTTCTCTGCTCAGCTGAACTTGGTAGCCCTTGCTTGATGAGAAGGCCTGCTGTCGGGCTTAATTTTCAGTTCAGTACTCCCACACACAAACAAACGTGATTGTTTTAAAGCCATAGAGCAGTGACTGGTGATTGAGGAGTGCAAGTCCTATAAACCAGAACGGAGGCCTGAGCAGCACATGAAATGCCTTTTTGGTGAAGCTGTGATGAACATTTCTATATGCAAAGCCGGGGCCATAAAAGAGAGTGCTTCAGCAGCTATAAGCTCTAAAATGGGAGGATAGGTGATTACCCAGTGCTGGGGTTATCGAATGGTGGATTACTTAATGGCTTTGCATCTCCATAATGTCGTGCCAGCCACACAGCTGGAGGAGCTAGTTACCCTTAACTAGTCTGCTGCTGCACCAGCTGGATGTCAATTATCCGCTTGGTGAACATGAATTTTCTTGAATTGCTTTCTGGTTTACACTAAAAGGCTTTACTTTTGTATTCTCAAAGCCTGAAGCCAACATGGTAAGATGAAAGTGACTGTCTGAACTCAATATGGTGCTTACCCTATATCCACCTCCGGGCTCACCCTTAGGACCTGGGGGTCCCTGTGGCCCGGTAACACCACCAGGGTCACCCTACAGACAGAAACAGAGTATTCACACGCTGAATGAAAGATGAAAAATTATAAACTGGCTCCGTCATTTCCAATGGCATTAAAGGGATTTTCTGCTCAATATTTGTAACTTAGAGTTGTCAAAATAATGTGATACCTTTGATTAATTATAAAAAAAAGTAACGCGACACCATCACAGCACCATCATTCACGGTCAAAATGACCGTGAATGATGGTGCTGTGTTATCTCATAAGTCAGTGAACACAGTTGCTTTTTACCGATAGGTAAGAAAACAATGACTTAATCATAGCGAGATATGTTGTGTGTGTGTGTATATTGATAATAGCAAACAAGGTAACGCATTTTTTCAGAACAGAATAGGTTTGTAGGTTTGTCAGAAGTGTTTAATTTAATCAGGAATATTCTCTCTTCAAAATAGAATTTATTTTCTTCAAGAAAACATTTGTCTGTGCACAAATGGTTGTACTGTCAGCACAGAAATGGAACACAAAAATAATTATCTTATTACCGAATATTTTTATTTTTTAATGGCCAGAATTACAAATGAGCAGTGTAATACATTTTCTGAATTTTTATCAACTAAAATATGCTGACCTTTAAGGTTTGTAGTGTTTGATTTACTCAAACATAAATTTGAATTTTGTTTCTGCAAATTTTTGTATTAATAAATCACAAAGAATTAGTCGATTGATTTTTTTAATCGTTTGGCAATCTCAGTGTAAACATTACAATTGTTTGCTAGAGAAGACTGATTTTTGTAACAACGTGCTGGAAAATAATCAAATATGTCTTTGTTATATTTCCTGCAGTTTTTGTAAGCACCAATTCCAAAAAGTTTAAATTATATGGAAAGCAATCAAGGAAAAACAACTGTTTGGGAAGAGTGGACTTATTGTAGAGGTTTTGATAGTGTAATTCTGTCCCATTGTTTTTTATGTAAGACTTCAGTTCCTCAAGAGTTTGTTTTAGTTGTCATCATGAACCCCACATTCTCAAAGGGGGACAAATCTGGTCTCCATGTAGACCAGTCCAGAGGAACGATGTTATTGGAATAGTGGAAAAGGTTTTGGCCCATAACCCTAGTCTAATTCAAGATAAAAGTGTCCTGGGTTCATTTTCATGTTTAGCGCAAAGTTGTATATTTACCACTAGATTGTTCAACAACCACTGAAACTTGCATTGTATCACAAACATAAAAAAGGAGAATAATAAAAATGAATGAAAGTAGGCAGCAAAAGCATCAAAGGTTTGTTTTTCTGCCCTGTGGTCAAATAGTGACTATGGTGGGTTGTGAGCCTCCAAAAATCCAACCCCATCCAATAGTGATGTCAAGTTTACCATTTTCTACTTTCAGGACAGTATTTTGGGACAAATGCTAGTGAAAGAAAAATAATATACTCATAAGCTAGTAGTCAGAGGAATAAGACATGAGAACACAAAGTTACAGGATGATTGAAGAAGCAGGGCGAGCAATCTGAACTTTAATCTGTGTTGATTAGCATGCTCAGAAATCACATATTTTGTTTGAATCAAGTACTGGATTTGAAGTTTATGTACCTGTTCTCCTTTCAGACCATCTCTTCCAGGCACCCCTCCCTGCCCTGGTGAGCCCTGTAAATAGTGGTGAATAGGGACACATCTATCATCAGGCCTTCATATCCTCACACACATTTATCTCCCCCTCCTCACTGCTTCAGTGGGCTGCTGCGTCCCAACATAGTTTCCTTTAGCCGGGATTTATGAAATGTCTCTTGTCCCTCCCTGCTTTTGAGTAAAGACAGATGCTCATTTCCGAAGCAGGTGTGGGGAACAGATTGGGCCTCTGCCTCTGTTGCTGGCATAAAGCGCTTAGATTTGCTTCTTTCCACTAATTGATTTTTAAATTTGATTACTGATCGTCTGGGTAAAAACTGTAGACCATTCTTCCATCTTCTTTTCAGCCTCTGCCTTTTGACATTTATCTCTTTTGCTTTTGGCAGACTGAATTAGGAGGAAGAGGGAAAGGAAAGGTAACAGAGGTAACACAATGGGAGAAAAGAAAGGTTGACACAAAGACCTGGTCTCCAGTGCAATATACTCACTGGCTCGCCCGAGACACCTGGGAGTCCAGGTAGGCCCTGCTTCCCCTGGCAAAACACAAAGCAAAACCAATAGTTGAAGTTATATTCTCCCTTTGAGGGTGACAGAAATTTTTCATATTTTATATCCAAGTCAGCCACACTATAGACACGGACTTTCAAGAGTATTTATGTTTTTTAAGTGCGGGCACTTCTGCCTTTCTAATAAGCCACGCTTTGCTTCAAAACAATTACTACAGGTTAGCATGCATATGTAATTTGAAATGAAATCTTATATCTGTTGTTAGATGAGCTGTTTGTATGCATAGCCCCTTTTGACTCATTATGGTGTTTGTAAATATGAATGAACTGAACAATATTACTATGCAATCTTAGCTTATACTAAATGATACCAACAGAGAAAAGAACTACACAGAATTCAGTGTCTTTATATATGCATAAAGCACATTTCAGCATCAGGGCAATTCAAAGTGCTTTACACAAGCAATCTAGAGGTTTGCGACAACGTGCAAAAGAACATTAAGACATGGTTAAAAACATTTAGACAAACAACATTAAGAAGGATAGAAAAATAAATACAAATCTTTTTTTTTTTAAAGCAGGATACAAATGTTTGATAAATAAATAAAAGCTAGATTAATATAAAATCCACCGTCTAAGCTATTTCAATAGCAGAAATAATTCAGTGTTCTCCTAAACAGTATTGTATAAGAGAGACAGAAACGAAAATAGTTTAAAAATATTATAAAAAGGCAAATTAGAAAATTTTTAAGCTTTGATTTAAAAGCACTGAGAATTTCAGCGGTCCTGCAGTTTTCTGGGAGCTTGTTCCAAATGTTTGGTACATAAAAACTGAACGCTGCTTCTCCATCATTGGTTTTGACTCTAGGGACAATGACCAGACCAGACCTGATCCGGATGACCTAAGAGGTCTGGATGGTTCATAACACAGCAGAAGATTGGAGATCTATTTTGGTCCTAAACCGTTTAGTGCTTTGTAAATCAGCAGCAGGATTTTCAAATCAATTCTCTGAGAGTCAGGTAACCAGTGTAGATACCTCAGAAACGGACTAATATGATCCACTTTCTTGGTCTTAGTGTAGACTCTGGCAGCAGTGTTCTGAACCAGCTGCTGCTGTCTGATCGATTTCTTACGAACACCAGTTAGGACGTCGATACAGTAGTCAAGTCGGCTGAAGATAAAAGCCCGGACTAGTTTTATCAAATCCTGCTGAGTCATCAGCCCTCTAATTCTTGGTATATTCCTCAGGTGATAGTACGCGCTCTTTGTAATGGTCTTTGTAAGGCTGTCGACAGGAGCAAACAAGGGACTTGCATTAGTTATGTATGGTGAAGATGTCAAGGAAAAGGGCCGCCTTGTATTTCTCATTCCTGAATCATAAATGTAAGATGTTTCTTTATGGTTGTCATGATGAACTTGTAGATTCGTATTCTTCCACTGGCGTTCAGCTTTTTTTTCAGTTCTTACTAAGATGGCATTTCTCCATGGAGATTTTTTGTCTACCCCAGAGGCCATATTCACTATGATGGGTGCAGTTGTATCATTAACATTTATAATTTTACAATTGTAATGATCTACTCATTGACCCAGGTCCAGGGAAGGGTGGGTTTGGAAGAGAGAGCCTGAATGAATTGTTTACCGGTGTTCAGTGATATATCTTTTTGTAAGGCCTTCCGCATGCCTTCTCTTGTCTAACAGACAGCAGACATCTTCATCTTGTATTGTATACTGTTTATTATTATTTACCTTTATATGTATATATATATAGATATATCTATAAATATCCATATATATTTAAAATGAATTGAAAATTCAGCAAATTGGTTCGAAGAATTTCGCTCGGCTACAATTCCTGAAGTTAGCATAAAAAAACTTGCCACTGAAATACCTTTAAACGAAACTAAAATACCAAAATTTTGTGTTTATTACAAGCAATAAAAACTTAACACGAGCTTTTTTGTCTCTTGACTGAGCGGATTTGACCAATCCTATCCTTAATACATGGGTTTCTTGTTATAAGTCAAATCTAACTCAAGATTAACTTGATCATGTTATCAGGACAAAGTCAGCTATATTTTCTTGAAATTATATTACTTTCCTTTACTTTAGATTACTATGACTTTCCTTATTCAAAACATGCATGAAAGCCTTTTCTTTTTAGGCACAAATGGAAAAAAGTGAGTCATTTTCCCAGAAGCAAAATTTTAAATTTTGTACTTGTTTATATGCAGTGCATTTTCTATTACTGTAAAAGTTCTCTGATTATGTCTCAAACATACTTCAAAGTAAAGTAAGACCCCCAAGTTTCTTCTTCAGTGCTAATTTGAGCTTAATTCAGTTCAGTCAGTGTGTGTACAATGAATACACTCCTAAAATATGAAAATTAAGCCCTAGCTTAAAGGGCAATATTATTTGGTTGCATTCATGCCTTGTTCCACTAATATTTTACTCCTATTTTACAATGTGATATTTTACAATGTGATATTTCAAGAATGAAAGAAAATAGCCTTTTTTATTTTATTTCTTTTTGGGGGGGGAGTCTTTTTCAAAACAATTTGAATAATCTTGTCAAGTATGTTTTGTATTAGAAGGTTCAGTATGTGTGTGTATGTGCTATTAAGATATGGTATTAAGATATTCCTCCTGACAATGGTTTGCATAGTATTGGATCAGAAAAATATTGTTTTCCTTTGTTTAAAAGTAAGACAACTCGCACAATTCCCAGTATAAGAATCTCAGACAGGAAGACACCACTTGAATTTGTTAATGTGTCTGTATTTATTGTCATTGTCACTGCAAATTTTTGCTATTACTAAAAACAATCAAAGTCTGGTTTTCACTACAAAACAGCAGTACTCACACAACTTGTGTAAATTGTGATATTTTTGTATAGTTTTAAAGCCTATTACAGTCTATACGCTAGATAGTTTAAAGAATTCTAGCCAAGCAAAACTGTCTTACACCGACAGATTTCCTCAATCAAAGAAAATTTGCTTGTATTCAGTATATGAATATTTGGCTTCTTTCTAGTATGGCTGTTAGCAGTGCCCAACATTTAATACGACCCATGTCCTAAAAGATTCAGACTTCAGGGATTTATTTGAGTGAAAACTGGAGTGGCGCTTGTCTAATGGGTGAATATATTCAGCAGGTCTTTAGACATCGCCAATGATTTTGTGTAAGAGGCACAGCCGGTGTTGCATAAATAAAATAAAGGACTTACCTCTGGCCCGTGTTCTCCCTTTACACCAGCCAGGCCTAAGTTACCCTGTTACATGAACAAACAGGGTGAGAAGAGGTGAAAGTGAGGGAGAGGGGATAAAATTTGGAACCGACACAAAATGCAATTTTTGAATTATATTGAATGTAATGTGGCATAAAAAAAAAAATCCAATACCTAAATCAACACTATTAAAAATTCCCCTGGCATAATAGCAAGTAAAGAAATTTTGCATTCTCTAGCAGCAACAACTTTTTGGGCCATAAATTGTCAAACATTGGTCTGATTTTTGATAATTGGTTGCAATGGAATTGACTCGAGGATAACTAATTCATATATTTCATATTTCACTCACTAAGGGGAGTGTTTCCATGAAAAATCTTGTTTTCTGAACCTAACATACAACTTAAAAAATATTTCATGGATCATTTTGAAGTGTTGAAATGGCTCCCAAGGAAGAACTGGATTGATTTTTAGGAAATGTTATTTTTATATTGCAAATAATATAGGGAGCTTTATCTACACAAGTTATCCCAACATAATTTCTCAACTGCTGGTCCGATCTATCGTATACATTTAATATCTTACCATTATTTGAATCTAATAGTTTCTATTTTACTCAATTTAGGGAGCTTTTTTTCTTGTATTAAAATACTGTGGAAATAAGTTCATATTATTTCAATCAGGGTGATTCCTTCTACAATTTAGGGGATTGGGGACTTCAGGGGGAGATACCCTGGCTGTTGGGGACGACATTGTTGTTCTAGTTCTAGACTCTACAAGTCTGCAGGAAGTTATACCTTGAAGCCTTGCAGTCCTTGAAATCCTCTCTCCCCCTGCAGAAAGGAAAGATGACACACAATCAATTTAAAGATGTGCATAAAACATAGTAACAGGTAAAGCCACAAGTAAGCCGTTCCTCCCGCCAACTCGGGGAAGCTTATAAACATTTCCTCAAGGACCTTCATGAAGTTGGCTTTCATTTTGTGTGAAGGTTAAAAACACAGTGTTCCCTTTGCCAAGTTTGCGTCTTTGTTCTGCGGAAATGATCATCAAATTATCAAAGCAGAAACTTTTTCCAAAAAATGTTACCTCTGAGATACAATACCAAACATTGATTGCATACAAACCACATTTGATGCAGTCGAAGCAAACCATCCTACATTGGCAGATTCTTAAACATGTAGATGAAATTAATTTACTTGTATTTTTTGTTCGTTTGACAGTTCTGACATTTGATCAATAGTCGTGTCACTGGCCTTTCTAACCTACTTGCCTCTAGTGGATCAATTTGTTGCTTTGAGTTCCACACCATGATTTTGTGCAAGTGGACTCTACTCTAACTCCGCAGGGTAAAAGACAACAACCGACTCCGAGCAGCCATTGATGTTTAGTCTGATCAAATGTCAAGGCTGATTTTGTTGACGTTACATAAATAGAAACATCCTTCATGCTGAGGTACCAAATTTTCGATATTAATGCTATTTTCCCTGGGTTCAATTTACTATACTGTGAAATAATATGTAAAGGAATCGGTACCTTTTCTCCCTTCTCTCCCTTTTGGGTCATCTCCTTTACTTCATCCTAAAACACAAGGGAAAACATAAAATGTTAAAAATCGAACCTTTTGCACATTTGGAGGAGGACCCACAAAAAAATGAGATACCATACATAAATACGTTTCAAGTTTAATGCTCTTAACAATTCCTTACAGTTCCAGAGATCAGTCTTAGTCCATGAGCTGTCATCACCTAAAAAAAATGAAAAATACACTATTTAGTTCAGTATACTTTTGCACAAATTAAAATACACAGAGGACAAAGCGTATTAAGGATTTCTAAGGTGACAGTCTAGTCTCTAACCAAGTCTCATCAACAATAATTCCCAGAAATCTTGTCATAGACACTTGAGGAATCTCAGTATAGTCAACTTTAGATAAAAGCCTAGGGTTTGTATTTTTTACAACTGAAAATAATAAAGCTTGATTCAGAGTGTAAAGAGCCTGAACTAATCTCACAATCACTGTGAGTTGATATCAGAAATTACAAAACCTGAACACATACTTGTGTAACATATGTATTACAGAACATATTTAAATATGTAAATCTCTTGTCGCAAATTTGAGTCTGAAACAAATCGATCACTTTTCAATATATTATTAAGTTCTTCAGTATAGCTCAAATATAGGGAGGTAGGGACGCTGGACAGAGCCATTCAAAAATAAAGGCAAAGGTTTGAGACCAACCAGGTAGGATGGATTGCAACTAGTATGATGATGAACATTTGATAAATACATAAAAGGAAATCAAATTGCTAAAGATTTAATCCATTAGTAGAGTGATACATTCAGCTCATATCATTCTTTGCAAAGGAAACACATCAAATATATTACTGACACATAGAATGTACATCCCAGAGGATCAGAAGGCATTCTGAAAGCACAATAATTAGATAAAACTGAGACGTAAACAGACAGAAATAAAAAAAGGATTAGTAATTATTTAATGGACAAACTGCAACTATGCACCAAATTAAATCATTTTAATCCACAAACCCACACTATAAGCCTTTTCCATCAGTTTGAAAATAAAGGCGCTGATGAATGGAGTTTTAAGAATGACCATAGTTGTATTTAAAAACAGTCAAACAACAGATAGAGTCTCTGATGACATGAGCGATTATTTCGTCCGTCACATTTTGGTGCAGGAGAATTATTGTGTGTCTATAGCAGGGGGAACACTCACATGCAAATATGTAAAGATGAAATGCAGGGTAAAATGTTGGTGTAAATTTCCCTTACTCAGGCCTAATCTATTAAAAATGGAGTACAGCGATCCTGAAGGGAACATGTAATGATCTATTTATAATCATCAGGTCTTATAATTTCTGAATAGCATCAGGCCTTTTGTAAGCCAAACATTCACCCTTGTACGCAAGTAAAACCAGTTAGGTCTTGGGTAGTTGGGGTGTAATTATACAGGAAGCAAGAGAATAGAAGTTTTCAGAAAGCCATGTGTTGGGAGGGATAATGTTGGCACCTACGTCACTTAAATACCCGTTTCTAACCTTTATTCCCATTTAAAGATTTATTTTCCTGGCTATGCCTTATGTGCATGTGAGGCCTTATATGGTGTTACTATCATGCAGGGTTATACAGTAAAAGGAGGCATGTACACAGCTTATTGAAGGCATAATGCTCCACGTCATACTGGATAAACCCTATGGAGGTTTAATGGAGGGTTTTGTTTTTTTGCTTGTGGGGCAGCAAAAGAGGTGCTTCCAACATTTGTATGAATCCAAAACGGAAAGACAGGACAGGACATTTTGACACTGTATTATGTGTAGAACCCCAAACTGAAAGACTTCAAAGCAGCTGGAAGTAGTTATCAGCTAACTCAAATTAGGGAGATAACATGATTGCATTACCCTCCAAGCAGAGGACAGGATCAACGCCAACGCGGCAGTGTTATGCTTCATACATATCCATCCTGTTATTTACAATCAGACACCAGACCAGCATTGGTTCCTCTGTTGTTTTGTTCTGTATAAACAAACAAAGCCAGTACAGAGAAGGGTCATCGCTGCAGCGCTGTTGTAGAATCTCTGTGCACAAAGGTCTAATGACTTTCTCAGAGAAGCACAATCAGTTTGTGTGAAGTCACTCACCAAAGCTAGCAACAGAAAGTTCCAGAAATTTCTAAAAAATCTTCTTAATAATCGTGTAATACTGCAATTACTTATTTCGTCTTTACCATAAGTTCAGTTTATTCTCCATGTTCAGAGTGTTGGGCTAAGTGATGGCAGTGCAGCCCACTGCTCCTCCCCGTCACTAATAAACAGAGGCACGAGAAGGTTTATGAAGGGAGGGTAATGATCTGAGCCCTTGCTTCTGCTGTGTAAGGAAAATCCATGCTTAACTGCCAAAATTATCTGCCATGGGAATGCAGGGAGCACAGACAGAGACTGGCACTAAAATTCAAACAGCCTCATTTATCAAATGACTGATGTTTCCCCCTCTGCTGTGCGTTATAGTAGACACCTCTTATATCCTGTGACCCATACCTCACTACACAACAATGAACATAAATTACTAATTCAGTTTTGATAAAAAAGGCTTCTCTATCTTCTTCTCCCACTTGAAATGAAATTTAGTGAGAAGAGGCAGTCATTCAAAAAGTAATGCAAAGTAAATATCAATGTTTTGCGCAGCTACTAAAACCGCCGTCCTTGATATGGATCCATAAGAAGGGAGGAAACTTCAAGAAAGGAAGCAGTAAAATCATCTGAGAGTGACTTATGTTTGTTCACTATATTATCAACTTGCCTAATTTACATGTGAGAAACTTTGCTGATGTCTGACGCCCCCAAAGGCCTAACAGACAGCAGAAATTTTAAACAAGACCCATTAGGATAGAATCGTCTAAATGTCCAACCCACTCTGTGTCACCCTCAGTTTATCAGAAAACCAAGCACGATGTCAGGTTTCACTTTTATCTGCTTCTCCACTGAAAGCAGCGCCAGCATCTTTCACAATGTATAATTATAAACATTATGAACAGGTCATGTGCTGCTTGCCCCCATTAATCCACACTATGAACATTTTCCTGTCTGGGGTGAGAGACTGTGACATCAGTGGGCGGCTGTTGAAAATGTTTTAATTTGATACTAGGTACATGAGAATTTCCCAACTTTAAATGAATATTTTCTACACATTTCTGTGCTGAATAGAATTACTCCCCCTTTGTAGTATGCCTCTGCCAAACATTGAAGGCTATAGTTTCTATCAATGTCTGTCTACACTTAAATAATATATGGTTGTCGAGTAAAGGTATTGAAAGAAGGTTAAGTGTGTCTGCAGACCCATATTCAACCAGCCTCATCCCTGAGAGTAGTGGCGATCCTCAGCTGCATTTAAATCTGGTCAAATGTGCTTCATCCAATGTCATCATTTTGTAACCTTTTTGGCCTGAAGCCAAACCCTGAACCTTTATAAAGCTCATTAAATCATTTTAAAAAATGCCAGTGTTTGGTGCCTTTTGCTCTTCAGCTCTATGGCCTTACAATTAACATGCTTATGTTAATTGTAAGGGGGGGGGGCATACCAGCTGTCATTAGACGAGAGGCAGGGTACACCTTGGACAAGATGCCAGTTCATCACAGCCAGCACAAAGAAACATTCGGTTCACACCTACGGGCACTTTAGAGTCACCAATTCACCCATACTGCAAGTTTTTGTTTGTGTGAGGAAGCCGGAGTACCTGGAGAGAACTCACGCAAACAAAGAGACAACATGAAACTCCACCTGTTTTGGCATGGCATTGTATAGTGCCTACGGGGGAAGTCTATGGCTTGTAGGTTTATATAAGAGGACCCCCATTTATTTGCCTCCATGGATACTGTGCATCTGCATCCAAGTAATTTCATAAAATGCAGTAAAAGAAAACTTTTATAGGAAGAACTTTACGATGCAAATGGTAAGAAGACTGTGGCCTGAGAGACAGTTTGACATCTGACCACCAGCCAGACCAGCAGGGGCACCAAGCAGATAGTCAGAGTTAACCAGCCATCAGAAGCTGCTGTCAGTCTCTCCAAGCCTGCACCGTAAACAAAGAGGGTCTGCTGAAGCTTTGACATCGGAAGCACATTCATGGCCCTACGTAAAAGCGTCTATGCATGCTGTGCAGTGGCTGCGCTAGCGGGTAAGAGAGACAGAGATGTTTCCATGTGAGGCATATCAGAATTTGGTTATATCCCTACTGTTTTAAAGGGGATCTTCATGAAGAGGAAGAAAACAGTCCTGTTGTGCTTCTACAAATGCCAGAACACAAGTTTGAACCAAACTGTAAAATTCTTATTGAAGGTTAACAAAAACAATGTGATCTCCTGCAAAACCGAATGAGAAGAGTATTGCAGATCCACTCAAGTACTGAGGCTGATGATAGTGGGCCTGTATGCATGAGTTTTAGTTTAAAACTAAAACCCATGTATAAATACCTCTTTGAGACAAAGTTTACTGCAAAGCCTGAATAGCAACAGAGGGAGGGCTAAATCCATTTTTTCTGAATAGTGATCACACAATCTCTGACATTTAAGGTGAATGAAGTGATAAATAAGCTGTCTTCATTTAGAGACTTTTTGAACAAAGTGCAAAGTATCAAGACCTTCATGACATGGGTCAAAGAAAATCACGTGAAGTCACCAAGACCAAGCTTGAGCTTGTGGTGGACCACTGTTTAATGAAAAATACTGTTTAATGCCTGTTAGAATGTAAGTTCATTCAGACAAAACAAACAGTCGCAGTTCCTGCTTATGTTCATATGTTTGGTGAATAAAGTTTATTCTGATGGAACGAGAAAATAGAAATCCTAAAACATTGATACGTCACAACTGCTTTCAAGCAGCAATAAAGACTGATTGAATCCCTAAATTTACAAGGTGTGCCTGCAGGATTGGTGTCAAGGATTCAGAATCTGATCCAATATGATATATAGTCAAATTGCCCATTCAGTATACAATTCTTATATATGAGTTATAATAAGTTCACTTTTGAGTCCAAGTGGATATTTGTGTTCATTTCAAGAGTTGCTGAGATGAGGACAGACAGAAGAATGAAGGACAAGTACAAATCTTGAGAAAATAAAGCCTCTGGTCATGGCTGTTATCCTTGTGGAGTCGTACAATATATCGCTCACTGGGAGCTCGCTGCATTTATTGCCTGAAATGGGAATTTTCTTTTCCTGAGAAAGTGAACACAACCATTCAACCTAAGCCATGTTTTAACAATCCCCCACTGTTTTAAGTATGTTTTTTTATGTGAAAGATGGAGGGCAATTAGTGAGATAGAAAAACATATAAAATAATCGCTGATAACAAAGCACTGACATTGCATAATTCACTTTTTGTTTCTTACCCATCCAAAGCAAGGTTAATAAAATTTGTATTGTAAATGAAAACAATTCTATAATCATAGGTTTCACTACTGTATTGTACTTACAGAACTAGGAGGACCAGGGGGACCCACATCACCCTGAAAACAGATAGAGAATATCAATCGACACAGGCTGAGAGAGAGAGAGAGAGAGAGAGAGAGAGAGAGAGAGAGAGAGAGAGAGAGAGAGAGAAAGAGAGAGAGAGAGAAAGAGAGAGTGGTGTGGGAGACACAGGATACAAGAAATTGACTGTGAAACTACTCCCAGAAGCATGTTGCCGCAGATTACCTCAAAGAACTACATCAATATGGTTTGGAGCAACAATACTAGACCTGACCTCAGAGAAAATATTGTGTAACACAAGAGATGTGAGGAAAGCCGTGAGATGAGTGGAAAGAAATTTAAGAGCATGCAGAAGCCTTCTAAATGTTTATTATATATACGTCTACCATGTATGACCCTAATGATACACTGGGCGCTCTGGGAAACCATACCAGCTCCTTAATTGTGATACATTGTGATTGGTAAGCACCATTGTTCCATTCATAATTAACAAGCTCTATAATTTGTGCTTTTAATGAAACAAAAACACACATCACACCATCTGTGTATATATAAATTAAAAAAAAATACACAAGAGAACTTAGCAAATGTATACTAAGTAATTTCAAACCCACAAAATCCACAAGATTTTACTAACAGAAAAGGTTAATAAACCTACACATGGCAGAAAATCATGCTTTATTTCACCAAAATCCATCTCCAATATATTCAACTTTGATATACTGCTATTTATCTGAACTGTTTTGACTTCTTCACCATCCTCACTTTAAGGTGTTTAGCCATGCCAGCAGCCTCACTCTTGAGTCGGCGATGTCAGCCAGTCCATCACTGTGGTCCAGGCGGAAATATCACAGTTTGATGAATAGCCGTGGCATTTTATAAAGGCAATCTTGGTTCCCAGAGGATGAATCCCACTGATGTTGGCCTCACTTTTTATCTAGAAGGTCACTTAACGTGCGATATATCTCAAGACCTACTAGAGAGATCATAGTATGCTTGTATACATGTGTAGCGTCCAACAACGTATCTTAATGGCTTTTATGATTCCACTTCCTGTTGAATAACGAGGATGAGATGTACGCTCCTGTCGCATTAAATATGACCCAAACATTCATGTATGAACTATAATCATTTTAATAATGCAGTGGCTCTTGTAAATGATCACATGGAGACTTTAAACAAGAGTCCATCAATCATTGACACATGAGCTTGGCTAAAAAAAAATTTGATATGGCGAAAACAGACAACATGAGGTGATTAAATAAAAGAGATGAAGGCATAGAGTGGCTGGAGACCCCAGTCTTTTTTTTTATGCCTCCTGCAGGGGTTTTCAAAGGAAGCTGGAAGATAATGAACAGAAAAACTGGTATATCCTCTGAAATCTGGTGCGTTATATAACGCCAATTATATCGCTTGAACTATCTAACCCCCACCACCACTCTCGCTGCTTTATGTTCACAAAAGAGGATTCTCAGGGAGCCGAAACAGAGGGAATTATCGTGTATGACACTTGACATTGATGTGACTTACTTTTTGTCCTTTCATTCCACCGGTTCCCTCAGCACCTGGCTGACCCTGCGGGAGGAGGCCTTGGTTAATGAGTCTGTAACACCGTGGCATTGTAAATGTCACAGCATGAAAATACGTACAGGTTCTCCCCCCTCTCCTTTCTCCCCCTTTCCCAGCGGGGCTCCAGACTCACCCTGTATATGAAAAGAGCAGATCATCCAAAGAACCGGTGACTGACAGCAACGGCGGGGTAAAAAGACAGAAAGCTCAGGAAATGAAGTTTAAGGAAGGAAAGATGGTACAGAGGAGTTATCAGAAAAATAACAAATTTGTAACGATGGTAGAGACTACTGTTAGACTTGTGGTTTGATGTGGTTTGATTTGAAACAAAAAAAAAAACCCTGTTGCACTGCAGCACTTTCTACACTTCAATGTGAAAGTCATCCCTCTGTCTACCAATAGATGGCACTTTATGACTGCGTCTGAAGTGCCCTCCTAATATCATTCTTGGAGGATTTCTTTCAACCAGTTATGTGCAGAATACTTTGACTAAATATAACTGTGAAACAAATGTACTGTTGATCTGGTCAGGACAAACAGTGAATGAATAATTAGGAACATTTGGAATTAAACTCCTGGACTGCTTGTGCCCAAAAGCGAGGCAAATAACTGATTCATGTCTCCAGACCCTCTGAATGAAGCTCAGCTTGGACATATTTTCATATAACACACACACACACACTGAGTGAAGATAAGATAGCACCATTTCAGACACTCAGGAGCATCTGTTTAGCAATCTGAGAATACAAAGAGATGTCCGATAGAGGTTGCAGCATATTTGCAGACTCCGAGGTGGCGTTAGGACGTGAGCAATCCTTCAGTTTCAGCCCCTCCTCCTGTTCATTAGACTCACTGATGACAGCTGCTGTAATTCATTTAATGAGTTATATTCACTGTTTCCTTTTCCAAATTATGAGCTGTTATTAAGTCAGAAGACATCTGCCACGTATGAACCGATGGATCGTATTATTATCATTATTTTATACCGGGATGACAGACTGGTGATAAAAACTGATATTGGCTGCTAAGTAAATTCTGTTCAGGTTTTTTAACCACATGAGATCTAATGATTTTCCCATCATAACCTGACCAATAATTATCATTAAGCTATAAATCAGCAGTTTACAATAAGTCAAAATGTAACTACATATTATACTTATTCCCATTGTTGAGGAATTGTTCCGAGTTATGAGTAGAATATTGTTTAAGCATGGTCTTGTGGGGAAATAGTTTTGTTGTTATCTTTGTTAGATCTTAGCGGAAGCCCAATGTAAAAAAAAAAAAATCCCTGTTTTTCAGCAAAAAAAAGAGAGTAATCTCATTTATTTCTAGAAAAAAAACAACCTGTATAGATATCTGTATTTTCTCTCTCTTGAGTGACCATTTAGTAATCCTTAAAACATTTTAGCTGCATCATCTTGTAAGAGGGTCATATTGATTCAGCAGACGCTGGTAGAATACTTGGATGTCCAGCAGGTCTGAATGGGCAATACAGTCTCAACCTCCTACCTTAAGACTTGGGTGTCTTTAATGTAAACTTTTATATATAATATAAATTTATGCACAGTATAACACGTTGAAATTATTTCTCTACAATAGACTCTTCCCTGAGGAGCAGCTGCTGGAGACTACGACATGTACACCATAGGGGCAGCACTAGGATTGAAGCGATTACCTTCCGATCAGTGAACGACCCTCTCCCTCCTTCCCTCCTATGAGCCTAGGAGTATGTAATTCAAATACTGAAATAAATCTGGAATAAACTAAAATTGCTCTGTTTGTAGCAATATCTGTCCTCACAATCTCTTTATTCATGAAAACAGGGAGAATATTTTTTTCTCAATTGATTGTATCATGCTTCCGTATATCTTTGTGGAAGACCATTCAAAGTCAATTTATTTGAAAGAAGGATATGAAGGAAGTTCATAAACCTTTCAAAAGAGATTAACTGCAGCTTGGCCACTATTTATCCGGCTTATACCAGTATTTACACAAATGAAAGCCCAGCGTGTGTTGGACAGCAAACTGGTCCACCTGTGGAAATCTGTGGGTGATGTTGACTTTGATGCGAGTCATCAAACCGCAATTAAGCCTGTCTACATCCCTCTCCATCAGTATCTGCAGTGTTCTGTCAGCACCCATTTCAGACTGTCAGTGGGAGATACAGTTATGGAGATGTGATTTATGACAATACCGTCTTCATGGCTCATCATTCACCACGCAGAACCTTTTTCAACATTCACACTCTGCTGTGTGAGCGAGAGAGGTTCAGTTAACACAGATGTCACGCACGATGCAGTTTAGCCTAACTGGCAACTACTTTGTCCAAACCGAAAAATGCACAAGGAGGACCACTGAGACGTCAGAAGCATCCCTGAAGCCGCTCAATTATTTCTCGAATTTCATGGAAACTATTATTTTGCATTTCTCCGTGAGGTGTGACGGATTAGCTTATCCCAATTATCACGTTCGATTGTGTAAATTCCTTCAAATGGATTGCGATAATTGTTTCACATTAGCAAGTGCAAATGAGAAGACATTCTCGGCAACAAGTGAGTGTTCTCCTCATCCACTGCAAGCATGAAGTTATAATGACTAGGAAAAAGGTGTGTCTTATGGAAGGGCGTGACTGATCCGTGGGTAAAGCAAGGTCTTCATGCACATTTTGCATAAAAGCACTGAAACCATTTTTCCTCCATCACAACATCTCCAAGAAACACCTATGAGAGTCATTGGTGTAAACACAAACGCTTTAGTCATACTGTACCTTCATGATAAGACAGTCAATCTTATCATGACTGTTTAGTTTTGATCTCCTGGAGGTGCTACTCTGACTTTCATCATTCTGAACTGAGTTCAGAACAGTGTGTAACTTATAGGTCTGCAGGTTTACTGTTTCAACAACTTTTAGAAAAACATTGCAATAAAATAATTATAATGTCACATGTAGAATGGAAGGGATTTCAATAGATTTATAAAATAATAATAAAAGCTGGTGACTCGCTTTGACATGAATAGACAAACAAGGCCATTGGGGAGAAATTGGCTTTTTGATAATGTTTCCTCAACAAGCTTTTATTTTCCTTAAGCAGGTCAGTAGCCAGTTAAAAAAGAAACAAGAGCTGACAGTTGTTTCGAAAATGTAATTTTTGTTGTCCAGTGTTTGTACTGTTTCTGACTATGTGATAAATTAAGTATATAAGTATGGTTTTAGATTATATTAAGGCAGAGAAGAAAACAGACAAGAATTTAATGAAGAGCCACAGACACAGACTGGCCCGTTACTGGGAAAAACTCTGTTTCTGCTGATCTAGAAGAACCATAATCTCGGTCATGGGTAACTGCAAGCAAAATTAAATTTCTTTTTTTTTAAATGTTCAAACATCTCTAAGAATCATGATCTGTCTCTCTTTCTCAAATTCAGGTTGTAATTTTAGAAAATTGAGACCGGGGGGGCTGCCAAGTTCAACACAGAATCAAAATTCCTTATAGCTGCTGTAAAATAACACATGTGAAAGTGGCTTAATTGCAAATGCAACAAGAAAATTTGGTCCTAAGACACAGATTCTACCCTCCTTGGAAAAACTAAAGCATGTAAAGTCTAATTAAATTCTGTCTTTTGATTTTTGAGGAGATGTGGAACGACATAACAGGAGTTGCGTATAAACAACAGTAACTGTATAAACATCCAAATGATGCTTAACCTACATTCACAGCTTTGCTTTCTGCCAAGTGAAGTTTGGATTTTATCAACTGGTGATGTCATTAAGGTGTAACTTAAATGATCTGATGATGTATAACTCATTACAGAAAGTACATTTAAGTTCCAGGAGAGTTTTTTATCAAGGAATGCGGATACTATGTAATGTCCCATTCAAATTAAAGTAAACAATGTACCTATACATCAAATGAACAGCTGCGGTCAAGAGGTTGCCCAACCCAATACCTTCCACTCCCAGCCACTGGAGGCTCGGTGGGTGGGCAGATTGGGTTGAGACTGGGTTTGTGATGGAGGCAGGTGGCAACAGAGAAAGTGAGGGGCTTGGTCGTGGTCCATGCTATGGAGATTTTTTTAAATTTTTTATATTAAACTGCATATCTCATGTGCTTCTAGTGAGAAACAGCACCCCTGGGCTTCATGAAAATGATTGCTGAGCTTTTTCCTTTTCTTTTTGCAAAAGCACTGTACGTAATGGCCATCTGTCTGTTTGGAGTGTGAGCAGTGAGTCACGCTGTGCTGCGCCGCGGGAGATGCCGGCTCGGCACACCTATTTAACTTGCACAGCAGTGGCTACAATCGACTGAGAGGTGTCATTCCCGACAAGCTCACACAAAATGTCAGTCAAGGACAGGAAGTCTGGTCACATACGTGTCTGGTAGGTTCTTTGGGACAACCGGTTACACCTTTATAAGGACAATACAGTGCAGTTGATTAAATTCATCGCCTATCTGGAGGACTGCTAAGGCGAACACTGCTCAGTCATCTTGACAATTCAACCTTGCTGGAAGTGGAGTTAAGGGCCAGTTCATCAAATGGGGCGACAGCTCAGATCTGCTCTAAATGCTACATGCTAGTAGTTTGCTTTGTGATGAATAATATTTTGAATGATACCTTGACTCCTGTTCCTTCAAGGGCTCCCGAGGGTCCCTGCAATTACAAGCCATGAAATAGTATTTTCAAACAGGGAGAGGATAAATGTATTTCATGTCATTAAAAGACAAAATAAATACCAGTGAACAGTATGTTGTTGATTTATTATTCATCACCACTCTCACCCTCCTGAGCCTTTCAAGACTTATACTGGTAAGTTTACTCAAAAACAGTCTTGTTTTCTATTGTGTAACCTTTGCACCGGCTCTTATAAAGACATGGGTGGCCCTCAGGAGCCTATAGATTATGGTTGATTGTTTCTTTGTTCTGTTCCTGTCACACATTTTGTTGTTGTTGTGCAAAGCTAATTTAGACTTAAAAAAAACAACAAAAAAAAACCTACCCCCCCAATTGTTTACACTGTCCTGCTGCCAATGGACAAGAGAAAGTGCTGCCCTGGTGTGTGTTCTGAATAGATGATTTTTCCCCTGAGATCTACCTCAGCAAAGCAGGTGACTCATAAATGCCAATACCAGGGGATGGAGGTAAAGTTGGCACATGCTGAGGATCTCATCAGGACATTACCATTTTCAAATCTAACACCTTCTTCATTTTGTCTTTATTTTGTCCTAAGACTCTGAGTACGACAACAATATGAATCATTAAGGAGGCAAGGGATTCTTTGAGTCATGACAGAGGAAAGGTAAAACAGCAAGCAGCTTGATCAAACTACAGATAATCAAACCTATTGTGTCGCCAAAATCTTTCCGGATTTCGGTATGAAATGAATAAAATACATAATCAGGGTGGTAGGGAATGAAGAAAATTGAAGTATTGCCACTTGTTAGGCCTAAACTGTTTGATTAGTTTTGACATCAGAGCAGTAAAGAGCCTGATAAACTTTCTCCTTTAACGCATCATGGACCATGTGCCCTTCAATGTGTGGGTCACCACACAAACACAAATAGTGTCAAGGAATTGGCATAAAGTTCTGAGGAAGAGACCGGAATTGAAAGAGTCAATAAACCTTAAAGGCAGACTTGTCCTGCTCATCAATACAAGCATGCACAAGTGTTAACTTAATATACCCTCTGCGGTTTTGTTGCTAATAATATAGGCTGCTTGTTGCGGCGTGGAGGAAGGGGAGAAGATTTTAAAGAGATCAATGTGATCTTTTTTGCATATTGTCTTTAAGTTGGATTGTATGCCTGCCGTGATACTTTGCTTTAATATGCTTCACAACCTTCTTAACGCGCCCAAAATAAAGCAATTGAAAGAGTTCTTCAATGATTTCAAGTTAAATTGAAATTGATTCTGAATGGTTGAAAAGCTAGAAAATAAGGCACTGCCGTCTAGTACTCCCTGAGCTCTTTAGAGTTCATCTCTTTACCTTAAATCAATAGGTAAATTATCTTTACAAAGTGTGTATATGTGTGTGTGTGTTTTGTTACTGTGCATCATTTACAGGTGGGCCTCTGGGTCCCAGCTCCCCAGTCTTTCCTCTCCGTCCCTAAGGAAGACGCATAAAAAAAAACAGATTAAGATGAGTGAATGAAGATGCAACAACAGGTGAAGCTAGGCATACATTCTGCTGGCAATTAAGGCAAGACAGCAACTCTTGTCACAGTCTCTAATTTGCTTTTAATTAACAACAAGAAAACAGCTTAATTGCTGCACCCCGTGTGGCCCACAAGTCTTTGTTCCCTCTTCTGGTTTACTGCCGCCTGTCCAGCTGTGTGAGTCCCTCGGTGCATTAATCAACCCATAGAGCAAATACACCAGCGGACAGCCAGTCAGTGCTGTCCAGAATTGCAAAACCAGGTCAGACAGAAGTTAGTATTTTGAGGGTTTTCTTTTCTTTTTTGTACATTTTGTGCTTGAAAGTCAACGCATTTTGAAAAGCTGACATCTTAATGAGATGTAATACTATCTGAACCAAGCCAAAATTGGTATGACTTTCATCAAGAGGGTTTATTTCCCCGCTAGAAAAGAGGATAAAGCTCTGAGGATATCCTCACAGCTATCCTATAAATGGGCAGAGCTTCACTGTCCGCATGTTATAAGGAGCGCATGGAATTATCTGGTGTTCACGCATATAAGAAGGATGTAAAATCAACTCAATTAAGAGATTCTAATGCTCTGGCCAATATCAATTCACTGTACAGAGGGGTAATCAACTGCAGGAGCACCATACAATGGAGATATCTGTATTACAGCTAAATATGATTACCTCTTTCTAATAGGAGTTTTATCAGCCAACACAGAATCCATATTGAAACATTTTTCTCCTACTGTATGTGTCAGTGAGGGAGACACACAATTATTCCTTCTCTCCAGTGAGTTAGTGGTGGTGCAGATCTAAGAAGAGGGAAGGATCAGTGGCTGCCAAAAGAAAAGTCGAGAATCACAAAGAAACGCCCCCGATTCTTCTCTCTGACACTCCATGTATGCAGACTTTGATTAACTGGGTCGAATTTGATATTTGCAACAGAGACAAAGATGTACCTCACTGAGAGATATAGCCTATAAGATAATGCTGTCTGTGTTTGTCTGTTTGTAGTCCATAAGATGCAGGATCATAAAGACAGGACAGGGTGTGGTGTGGTACTGTAAATATTAACGTTATTAAAGACACTATGGAACCAGTGTGTGCCCACTCATGGGAACTGTGCACTGCTGTTTGATGCACAAACACAGCCTCGGCCAGAATCTTTTGATCATCTGTGGCTCTGAGGCTGCATATGCCCTATGCCGGGATGATTGAGTAATATGCAGAGCAGAGCTGGAAGATGTTGGAATGTGTTGATGTGCAGGAGCAGCACCTTTAAACCTTAAAATCTTTTGCTTTAAATGGCTGTCATCATGATACATGTGGGAAGAACTTCCCTGAAATGTTGTGCAGGTTGGATACATTTGTGGAATGAAAACTGCATCCAGAGCAGCAGCCAAAATATTCAGTTCCCGTGTGCCAGGGTGCTAGGTATAATTTAGAAACACATCACTTTTGTGTGCATAAATAGTCTTTTACTCACAAAGATAATTTTTTCATGGGGGTGGTTTTTCCTTTTTCAATGATAATGAATAGGTTGACTCTGAATCACAGCGTTTGCAAAAAGATCAGACTGTTTTTCTAGCCTCAGCCCTTGCTGCTGTCCTTTATCCCCTGAACTAATAACACACAACAAAAGCAGATTAGATAAGTGATTTAGCGATTGAATATTTAATTCGCTATTATTCCAAGCAGCTCATGAATTATTCAGTTATAAAAATAATTTCTCCTCATTTCCCTTAAATATTGTTTATGCCCCAATTGCATGTGAGTTTTATACCCCTGTATTTGCATATTAAATAATGTTTCTCTAGATCTCAGCTTTAAACAAATTAAGTCAGAACAGCTAAATGGCGACCCACCCAGTTAGCTCCATATTAATAAACATAAGCCTGGAGCTTATTTGCACAATTAAATACAAGTTAGAACATGATTCTTAATAAGGTGGTAAGAGTTAGTATCCCTACTGTTTCAGTAGGCAGTGTGACAGAAATGTATAATTCTGTAACACAATCTCCTCTCTAAAAAGAAATACGAGAAAACATATTGTTATCTTAGATTTCTGTCTTTATTTCTGGATTTACACTCACGTACAAGTTTATTATGCACATTTATCTAAAAATAAATGCATCAACTCTAACCCTGGTATAAATTCTACAATCATGAAGACATTAACGGTCACTTCTGGTCACATCTATGTATACAGTTGATTTATATTTACTATATATATTATATATATTAGTGCATTTAATCAAATTAACTCTCAGTGGCATGACCTTGAGGATACCTCACCAACACTGATAAGCAATAATGGTCAAATCACATCAAGGGGGCAATAGCCTAAAATGCACATCAAGCGGAAGCCACGTAGCTAGCAGCAAGTTCATCTTTATCTGCCTCACAATGGCCGCATTAGGCCTGCTCTTAATGTGCCAGAGGATAATACTAGCACTCTCACTAACCTCAAGAACGGCCCAGCACAAGTGTGTTTCTTCTCACCACAGACTGCTGCTTAGCAAACCCATTAGCAGAGTTTATGTGTGTGTTTTCAAACTTAAGACTGACGTGAATAAATATTTCAAAATGCTCTGCGGTAAAATGTATTGTTCACAGTTGACATCCTTATTACTGACATATTAATCCAATAGCAGTTAACACAGTCATTTTCACAATAAAATCCATCAAACAGACACACATATGACCATGATTGTTAGACTGACACTTACGTCGCCATCCCCAACAAATCTGTTCAGAGTGACAAGAAATAATGAGTCAAGAACACAGCTGTCATCCCCATTTGCACTCAGTTGACTCTCCAAAGTGACACAATTTTTGGGGAAACAGCAAGATTACTGCTTCAGAAGTGATATACTGGCTCTAGAATACTGAGGTAAAGTTACTAGCAAACACACTTGTGCCTATGAACAACAGAGTAACACAACGACACTCAACTCCAGTGTGGGAAGTATGTTTTGGTAACCTGTGGTTGAATTGTGTGTTAATAGCATTTCTATGATTCAGATCATTCTAAACCTCATTATTGGTATACAATGAAGTGAATAGAGCTAAATTTATTATCACTATATCAGTCATGTGACTGATTTATTTTCCTTTATTCACTTAAGAACATTTCCGGCACAGACAACAAGCCAGTACAACGACAACAAGTCAAAAATACTTCTTTTCTTACCTACACTAGACCTTGGATATTAAATTTCAGTATGTTAACAGTGAAAATATCCATATGGTGACTGTGTTCTAGGTGAAATATGATTGTCAATACTGTAAAATCCATGACTTCTGGCACGAACAGTTCTATTGCATTTTTGTCATTTAAGAGTTTTTCTAAAAGAAGGTAGACACAACACCAGAAGACGGATTAGTGCCAGAGGTGGCGTGCAGTCTCTAGGCAACGAGGATGAACAGGAAACTAAAGATTTCAACATGAACAAAAAAAAAAAGAGTTTGATCAGAAAAACATCATGAAGTACGATTTTAACGAGAGCCAAAGAACAATGGGCAATTACATAAATATATATTTTGTATGTATTCAGGTCACTGAAACCTATAACAGCCTGTGACAAAAGTAATAGAATGACAGGCTTTGTTAAAAATGTGATCAGTGTTTATGAATCTTTTCTTTCAGTTAAACCAGTCTAAACTTTCTCGTTTCCTTTTATGCTTTCCCATCTCTCATTTTCTCATTTAAACACCCGAGAACTCTCACATCTTTCCTCTCTGCAGTCTCCTGTTTCTCTTGTCATCTCTCCTTCCTTCTCCTTTTTCCTGTCACGCCCGCTTTCTCCCTCACCCAACTTCGAGCTTCTGTTGGATCACCCCAGCTATCTCTGTTGCTATGCAACCCTCTGTGTCCTATAAATTTGACAACATCCTAGTGCTTGATTATTATTTGAGCGCTGCAGTATGGATCCCTCCTTCAGGTCATTGCACTAGATTTTGAAGCGGGGGTGAAGGAGAAAGATGAAGGGATTTCGGAAGAGAGAGTGGGAGTAAAAGATCTACAATCTTCTCCGGTAAATGAGAGATGGGGCAGCAAGACCACACAAACATGCAGCAGTGCTAATAATCTGTATCACTATGTAAAGCAGCAAAGCATGTACCAGAAGTGTAAAAAACACTTTGTATTAATTCAATAATGGTGTTATTAAAGCTACAGTTGGGCTGAGGAGTCTGACAGCATATTTTGAACTTCTAATTTAATCCAAATAGATCCAGCCTTGACTGGTGTCAACTCACAGAGGTAAAGCAGGGATGAGTCCTACAACACAAGCCCTATCTGAGAGGAGAGTCAACAGTGACAAGTGACACACAGCAGAGGCACTCATTTATGATGACTCCATAATCCTTAGCCTAAATGTCAACATGTTCCTTGAGACATACCCTGTCCAAATCCCAACACAGGGACAATACAGCAGTATAAAATGTGGGAATTTTTTAGCAATAAAGTAGATATACGATCAGAAAGCCAAATAATCCATCTGAAAAATGTCCCTGTCAAGAAGGGAAAGATGACAAACATTTTTTTTTATGTATTATAATACCTGTTTACATTCATTCCTTACGTACACTGTGGCCCTTTTAATGACAAATATGTGAATAGCAAACACTTATTCATATTATACCGGTTGATGTCTGAGAGCAGTTCGTCATGAGAAATCTTTGACTCGTGGATTTATAGGTTTTCCATGTCTCACATGTGATAATGAAGTTTAATATCCTGAAGGGGGGAACTATCTGACATTACCGCGCCAAGTTGGTCGGCACCAATGTTATGTGTCTTGTGGTTGGATGACCTTTTCCTGATGAAAAACACACATGCCACTCCCACTCTTTCTGGCTGAGATGAGCCCCGTCTCCCACTGGGGACATGCATTCAGGCCACCTGAGTCTTTTGTCTAACTGCTGCATCCGGATATGATGATGTGGATTGTGAGCAGCAGCTGTATTTGAGGTGTGACAATGACAAATGTATCATATGTCATGATACTACACATTATTTTACAATTCACTCGGCAAAGATAAGGTGGTAGTGCATTTCCTGTTATTGTTGTTTGTGCCCATTTTGTACTCTGGCAGCACAGGGAAGGAGAAATGTTTTGGCAATTGCTGTCCAAAAATACACATGCATACCCATACGTATGAGCTCACAAACACAGCCAGAAAAATTAGTATATGATGAGAGATGTTTTATTTATAAATGAAAATGAATGTCTGCTTCTTGTCCTCAGTCCCTCGGTCAAACTTGGATCCGCTTGGGGACATTTATTGGGTCCATATTACAGACAATTATCCACACACACTAGCAAAAGCTCATTTATTCTGTAATTAAATCTGAAATGTCATCCTTTCCCCCATGCAAGTATTTCCTGATTTCTCATTTAAAAAGTTGCACTGTGACCCAGACACCGGAATCAGCAAGACTAGAAAAACAGAATTAAGTATGCATAAAGGATCTCTAGCAGGATTTTGGCACCAACCTCTTAGTATAGAGAGCAGAAAGGTGGAATTGAAATCTGCAGTGCAGTTGTTCACTGTGGTTTTCAAAGAAATAAACCATCCAATATGCATAAATTCACAGTCACAGCCAGCTGTGACTGGGCGTCAGCTTCAAAATATCAACTGAGAATTAGAAGGAGAAAGAGAGAAATATTAGTGGAATTATGCCACAGCCCAATATACTGCTGTTAAATAAATTCTAACTAAATCCGTTTTCAGTGTGTCCCTTCAGCTATCAACACGTCTAAGGTAAATATTGATTATGCTACCTGCTCAGAAAGTCACACAACACACTGCAGAGAGAACAGCCCCACTTGCTCCTGATTAAGGATCCAATTAAAGAGAGTGCAAAATCCCTACTTCTGACTGTCCTTGCTGGATGCCATCTTAGGACACTGCACAAGCTCAAAAACTGCCTGGGCACCAGAGCTTGCAGAGATCCCTTGCACTTGGTAAAATCCTCAATAAAATAGGATTTGTTCCAGTTGTTTACTGAGGGTTAAGAGGAGCGGCCGGGGCAGGAAGAGAGCGGCAAAGCCGACAGCTGCCTGGCAGGGGCTCAAATGCAGCTTAGCATTTTCCCCATTCTGACTGGCACACAATGCTTTCTTTAACTCCTAGCCATCTAAATATTCAGGGACGTATAAAGAGATGGCTGACACTGCAGTCGACTTAAGACAAAGCTCAGCTGGCCAAGATTGCACCCCATAGTCTTTTGGCTAAAGCTTTCTATGAAGGCTTTGCTCATAGGGACTCAATAATAGATCCCATGTGACTAAAGGGTGATTTGGACATATGCCACTAGATGGCAAACTAGCTTCATCACAATTTTTGTACATGGGGGGATGGGAGTGGGGGGGCAACACCAATGAGGCAACTGTAAGCTTTCTATGAGAGTAGATGGATGTTCTCGTTGCATGAATATATGATGTGTTGGGGAGCATTCCTAATTAGGCAGTCTGGCAATTAGGCTATGAATACCGTAATGGAGATTTTTCTGTAGAGGGCTTACAACGATGAGGGTAGAAGGAAATTGATGAGAGCATGAAGCTGTATGAGAGTGAGAAGAGTGACATTATTTTTCATACCACATTATGCCTCTTTTCAACCGCCAAACAAAACAGGCGCCAAAAAAAGGGAGCACAGGATGCAACATAACGGTACCCAGAGTACATTGAATCACCGCGTAAAATAACCATTATTGAGTTGTTTCAGTAAACATCATATCCTGCATCCACACAGTGTTGAGATTCTGGAAGCAATGGGAAACATAGTGAATTCATAGAGTGGATGTCTATAGAAACTAAGTCAAGGCAGTCCCAAGGGTGCCTCTTTACGACAGCCACATCTTCAACGATCAGTTTTAAGAGCTCATTGAGTTTAACAACTCATAAGGAGAGGAAAGAGGGCTTGTGAAATGATCAGAATTTACATTTTTATGTGGTGAAGAGGATAAATCTATATAAAACCATAAACCTGGTCCCCCCCATCAGGTGCATGTCTCTGTAGTGTTTCAATGTAAGCCGGTTGCCCGTCCTCATCGGCTCCTCACTAGGCCTCTCACATGTTCTCATCTCCTAATGGATGCTGTTATTAGTTTTGGCTCTAAGAAATTTCGGACTCATCTGGCCCTATTATTCACCCAGAGCTGCTTGCTCCTGCCATGTGCTATGTTTCATTAATTCATTATCCAACAAGTGAAAATCTAATTTCAATAAAACCTGGTTCATTTTACAATCCAAATATTTGAGGTCAGAGAGAATACACTGTGGAAAGATCCACAGGGCTCTCACTCTGGGTAGCGAAGCCTTCGGCAAGTCTGCCGAATGCTTCATATCACTCACCATGCATAGCAGATTACACCAAGGTCCCACACGATGCCATACGTATAATATCAGACCACTGTAAATCTGCTGCTCACTGGCATTCCATTAAAGTGGACACAAATGCATTCATCCAAATTTGTCGCAGGCAGTGTGAGAGTATGAAGACTCATTATATGGATGGCTAGCTTTAACATTTAAAAGGAGAAGTTAACCCCAAAATGAAAAATTCAAATCATAATCCAATCATGCCAACATCAGAGCAGAACATTATGTGAAGTTTCTTAATCCACAAAAAATGTATGGAACATCCAAGCAAAAGAGTCATAAGAGATAGATAACTGCTGACGCTGATCCCGTCTTGTAGAACATGTGCGAACATTTTAGCCTTTGCAGCCTTATCAGTCGGACTGCATGCTAATGTTTTTATCCAACTGTTTATAGTGAAGAATCGATCTTCAAAAAGGTTGGAAATAATGTCTTCTCAAATCAGGCTGATAGTACAGAACTACATGGAGTTATTATTTTTATTTATTTTATGTTTTATGTTGATGAAAAAGTTTTCCATATTTGTCAGTTGTTTGGGAAAAATCTTCTATGCTGTTTAGCTATAAAGCTCCAGAAAACTTTCACTTTCTCGGGTAAACTATTCCTTTAAGTCAGTGGTTCTCAAACTTGGTTCAATCATGTGCCCATTCATTATTTTTTCAGTCAAGAAGCTTAGAATCCATCACTAAAATCATTAATTTGAAACACAAACTTGTGTTATCCAATATCCAAACTTCACATCACAGTGGATGGGATTGTGTATGATTTTTTTGCAATTTATGGCAGTTAACACTTTCATTTCACCCTCTGGAGTCTAAGTTCATGCCAGTGGGATCTCTACCCTAACTCTACAACTTTTTGTGTTCAGTATGTTAATGATAAACATGGTAAAGTGAAGAAGTAGTTGTTGGGTCATAAAGTTGAGACTGTTCCGAAAGAAACATTGGTAAGGAGAACATTATTCAAGGTGGTACATAAAGGCTTAGATTTAGGGTTCTTGCTAATGTGACCTCAAATTCCAGAGGGTTGAAATAGGAATAATGAATAAAATAATTTGTTTTATTGGACTTATAATTGCATTTTTAATTTAAATTACAGCAATGCAGTTACTAATGTCTTTCTTAGAATTATTTTAGGATCTATAGGATACAAGATCTACTCAAGTACCGCCTGCAGTACCCGGGCATACCCATAGCGGTACGCCTACCCATATTTGAGGAACATTGCTTTAAACGTTGCAGACAGCTTTAAGTTCTCATCAGCGAACATTTTGGTACCTTCCACCACCAGCCTCCTTCCATCCTCTACTCTCATGTCTCCTTGGTCAAGGAAAAGGGAGAGATACTGAGGACGCACTCCACAATCCATGCATCTTGAAAAAAAAAGGGGGATGTCAGGTCCTCTGATCTTTCACCCTGGAGCATCATGGACATGTATGATGTTTGTGGTGTACGTATTGTAGCTCCTTCTCCTGGGAAGGCTGTACATGTGTGAATGAGGGCCCAGCTTTGGCCAACTACATGGAGCCTAATGCTCAGAGGATGTGTTGACCTACATTACCCCGTGTTGAACATTAGCTTTTTACACGTTTACACACACAGGCCAAATTAAAGACACTCACACAGTGACCATAAAAGCCAGTGAACAATGTGCAATCAAAACGGCCCTCTCAAAGTCTTGCCCCCTGCATTCATCGCTGTAATTAATTAGCTAGTTAATATGTATTTGTTCTGGACAGTCTTTCATGTGACCATACAGGGCGCTCTCTGGATGAGTCAAGCATCCGACAGATAAATCAAAGCCATCTGAATCTGTCCTTGGATGTGCCAAACACTTCCTTCTATAACGCTCCTCGTTCCCAGCTGGGCTCAAATGTGAGACCTTTTCATAGCCAATCAGGCCAAATCTTTGTTTCATCCTCTCTCCCAATGCACTTGACATTGTCAAGATTAATTGCTTTGTGCACTGGGCAAACGTGTTCCTCTTGGTGTAATGGAGGCGTGGCCCTCTGGATTACCTCAATATGAATTTGGACAGATTGAGAGAGAATGAGCGAGAGGGGGTGGGGTATCCTATTCCACTTCTGTCCAACAAAGGGTTAACGAATCATCTCCCTGCTTGTAAAATGGCAAATGGTGTAAATCTTACCATAAAACCTCAGCTGTTGAGCCCTTCTGACCTATAAATTATTTTTTCTGTGTCACTTTGCCATTGAGCTTCGTCTGGTCGGGCCTTAAATGTAACTACATATCTAATCATGCTACCGTGTTTAAACACTGCTTTTAAGACATGCACCATTAATGTGATCCACGACTGAGAGCCAGAAGTTGAAAATATGCTCTAGGCATGCATATGCAGTCGTATAAATTTTGTCTACATTTATATGATTTCCTGTATTTCATAAAATTATTCAATATATGCCAAATGTGTCAAGGTGACACACTCCTGCACCTGCATTACAGAACATTTATATTCACAGTACATGATTTTCTTTATCTTCAATATATTAAACGGATGAGCAGTCAATCGGATGAAAGTGTGTAAGCCTCACTTTAAACAGCAATAGGGAAGAAATTGAGTTATATAACTGTGTTCTGATAAGGACAACAAAAGGCTCTAATCAGAAAGCTGCTATATTTTATGCTTTTACTGCATCACCCAAATCAGTGGCAGCTTCCTGTGGAGACCTTCTGGCAGGAAGGCTGGTTTTCTCAAAAGGGACCCGTTACTTAATAATCTCACCCTGCAGGTGTTCCGGTAGAGGTCAACAGTTTGTTACACTTGCTGTTCATGTCTTCCTCCACCTATGGCGCAAGATACCGGTGCCAAATGTTCCCATCGCTACCAGCTCAATCATAACTTCTTTCCCCATCACTGTCACTCCCACTTTACGTCTCCGCTGATACATGGACCGTTCCAAATGAACCTGAGCCAAGTCCCTCAAATATAATAGGAACACTCTATATACTGCGGTGGCCCAATTATCTTAAAACTACATTTACTCAGGCCCGTGGAGCAGAAGCATCTACATTCCAGTTACGCATGCATTTGCCTTTCAGAGAACGGCATACTTTTTCAAAACAAATTAAGTTTACTGTGCTATGAGTATACATAGATTCAGTTTTTTGAAGAAGATTAATGTTTTACATTTAATCTGACACTAATACTTTGGCCTCAGTGCAACAACATTTTAGTAAGTAGAGGACCAGTAAAATAAGCGTCCAACGTTAAAAGCCTTCCTCGCTCTATATATTACACATATTTATACACATACTACACAGATATACTACTACATATTTAACATGTTCCAGTCAAGCACACATAGCAAACAATTTGTGAAAGGATGAAAATCATATAAGTGCAAAATTATATAGTTGTTACCAACTGCTTGCAGCATTAATACATGTGTAAGAAGTGTAAGAATATGGCGCAACTATATGCATACGCTGCTGTTGGTCTTGACGTATGGACAGCTGTCCTTGTCATTCCACACATGGCTCTAACAGGAGTATGTAAACATTATTATCACGCAAAAACACGGCAATTACATCCTTCTTCTTTAGAAATGTGAACGAGTCCCGTTACCAAGCAAACGTGAGACACAGGATCTTTACGATTGTTTTGCCACTTTACGTCTGCATCACTTTCAATTTCACAATGTGCTGTTGAATACGTAAG
Organism: Lophius americanus; assembly: GCA_037951165.1. Classification (NCBI taxonomy): domain Eukaryota; kingdom Metazoa; phylum Chordata; class Actinopteri; order Lophiiformes; family Lophiidae; genus Lophius; species Lophius americanus. The sequence continues at coordinate 20,106,444 of JBBDHG010000019.1, read as the reverse complement.
TCACATTGTTTCACATTTTTTGACATAAAGTAAAAGACCTCAAAGTTCGTCTGCACTGAAATTTTTGACGTGAATTAATCTGGGCCTGTTCTGTCACATGATCTGACAAGATGACAGCTGAGGGTTGTGACGTAGCCGTCCCATATGACAGGGGCAAAATCTTTCTACTGAGACACTTTCTTCCTCAAACACACTCGATAAGGAAAGTCCCTCGTCTCAGGTTCACTTTATTGAAGATAGTCAGAAGCTCATTACTGAGCTATGTTCCCATGTGCCTGGGAAAGTAGATAATGACTTAGAGGTTTACTAGCATTTAGCAATAATGTCATCGGTCAAATATTATCTGAAAAAAAATAATTGTATGAAATAATGTACTGTAATACCCTGGAATTCTAGCAGTCTGCATTTTGGAGGGTCTTTAGCAGGACCCTGAACCCCAATCTGCACCCATGGCACCTCACTGGGGATTACTACTGCTCCTCAGGGATGGATCAGAGAACAGAGAACTAATTTCAATGTTCAATGTTGCCCTGTGTAATGCATGGCCTAGAAGAGAGCATGCATTATAAAGTATGATTTCCATATCATAGAAAACAATATTAAAGTTTGAATACTCAGTAATCTGGAATCAAAAAGCTGTGGGTGTTAATTACAATTCTTGTTAGCTGCATTTCAGAAAAACAAATATTCAATTAAAAGACTAGATAATTTGTGTCACTGGATACAGATTTCTTCTTTAAAGTTAAAATTAATTTAGTGCTGATGTCACCACAGTCTCCATCATAGATGAAAGTGGGAAAAATATCATGAAAATTAGTTCAGCCCAGCTAACTTCAATTACAGTTAAAATTATGAAAATATAGTCCCAAAATATCAAAACGGTAACCCTGCAGCAGAGCATTTTTTGAGGCATTCCCTGGAAACCAGATCCCTGTAAACAAGTTCTAAAGTAACATTATTAGGCTCTGGAAAGAAAAACATAACATTTTTTAAACTAATTACCACCATGAACTTGGTGTGGCGGCCCTAGAGTTGGTCCATGGTTTCATTTGACCTCTGGTGTAAGGATCATATGTTAAAGGAATCTGAAATATACTTGTGGAAAAACATTATTTTCATTAATCTAAGCTTTTGTGCTTTCTGTTGCTCTCAGAGCCACGCAAGGAACCTTAAGGTCCCCCTTCAATCAAAATCTGTGAAGAAAATGATCAATAGGAATACATTTACAGTCTTACACCGAGGGATTATATATATATATATATATATATATATATATATATATATATATATATATATATATATATATATATATATATATATATATATATATATATATATATAAAAAGACAATGACTTGAAAATAAGTAAATAAGTAATAAATGATTTGTCCGACAATATAATTAACACCCGCTGAGGAGATGCGGAGAGGGAAAGCTGAGTCATCGGGATAACATCAAAGTTTTGCGATATTTTAGAGCACAACTGTCTAATGTTTCATCAATAGTTACAAATAGACAGAGAGTTTTTTGTATCTGTCGCATAATATTTAATGAGAAAATGATTCCGTCCAATGTCTCTCTTACGCTTTTCTCCCTCCACAAGATCATCCAGTATGGCCTCACACAGCAGCGGTCTCCAGGCCTGTACTATTTTCCACTTGTCTGCTTGACATATGAGGCAGGTATCTCATGTGGCAGAATGTCATCCTCCCAGATCTCCAGCTGAAGCAGGCCCACAGATTTTTCTCAGAGAAACCGAAGTCAATTTCCAGGAAAGAGGCATTTGCGTTGCGTGTATCCTGTTTACATGCTGCCCGAAAGCGTCAAAGAACATGGTGTATTGTTTATCATAGGAATAAAAATCTCTATATACACTTAAAATATTTATACAATGGTCCTCAATCAATCAATTAAGACAAATTCCAGACCATTATATATGGAGCCGACTCTTTGCAATGTTTTATTTTTCTTTAAAGGTAATTTTATACAGCTATTAATGCTCAAGATGGTAGATTTCAAATCCCGAACCCACCATGTAATAGGGGACTTTTCTACGGTGATTATTTATTAATCCACCAGAACCTATAGATAGGACAAATCCATGTCACCACCTACCTCACTCACAGCTCTGTGCCAACTAGTGACGCAGAGTATACTAGGAGGACTTGGCAAGACATGAATAAACCAGGCTTGCCGTGTATATTTTGGCTTTAAGGAGGCAGTTGTGCAGCTGCAGCCACATCCCAAATGAGTGTTGTATGCACTCTAGACTCTGATAATACAGCCCCTCTTGTTTGTAGTTGGTTGTTAGGCAGGCTCTTCTTTACACTGCGTTCTATGAGTAATGCTTGACTTACAGGAGATCACACCTGCAAATTAATTCCCTTCGGCACACCTGTTTTTTGGCCTCCTACACTGTGTTGCACAGTGCCAGGCTACAATGACAACACTGCTTAGCAGATTATTGTAGCTCTTAATGGAAATTTAGCACACCACTGCTATTGAGGGGGATATATCCTTTTTACGGGTGCTCCCCCATCTTCTTCTTTGAACTGCTGTAATGTCCCAAAGTCCTACTCCTTTCCTGCCATTCTGTGTCAATGCCATCCAATATAGATAAAACCAAGCCATTCACCTCACTATTAATGGCAATGTGTAATGTGGGGGCAATACATTCCCATAAATTCTTACACATGGTTGGACTGGCCCTTACCTCCACCTTGACAAACTGAACTAGTCATCCGTCAAGGTAATGAGATAAAAATCAAAATTCTGTGAATGTTAGACACAGGGTCACAGAAGAGGGTTGGCTGGCTGCCCTTGATATCTTCTGTTATATATGTTGTTCGGAGCTTAGGTGCAAATGGCATCATTCATTTTCTACAATGCCCTCCACATCTCCTTGAAGTAAATCTAAATAGCTTAGAGTATTGTACTTTCCTCAAGAGTAAATTGAAGTAGACAGCGTGGAAGATGGTCTGGCTTGAATCTAAAGTCTTGTGAAAGCTTTACTCTCCTGGCTATTATATGAAGGTTGCAGTGTGGTCATTCTATGTCAGGATATTGAGGATAATTCCTAGTGTACAGCAGCCCTGACTCTTACTGAACCCATTAAGTTGCACACATCACCACAAGTTGCTAATTGGGTATAAGTGTACTGCTGTATCAGCTGGTCACTAGCCAACCTGCTGATAATGATTTATGTCCAACTTCTTAAAATAGGTTGTCAAACTGCAGAAGCACAGGTTGGTCAACAGCTTAGAAAACGCATGTGACTCCTTGCATATAACCATATAATAAGCATATAAAAATATAACCAGTCATCATGAAGACAAGATCATATACATCAGAACTGTGTCTTCCGAAACGACACTGCATTATCAACCATAATACTAGAACCAATGATAGCTGAAGTTAATAACACTGATTATCTGTGAGTTAGAAGTGAAAAAATTAGCCATCCGAAGGATCTGAGTGACATCATCAAGGGCCAAATTAGGACAGCTAGACAACTGGGTTGGTCCTTAGGCCACCAAAAGAGGCCACTCAGCTTGAAACCTGTGATACATCTGATGCTCCACCCCTACTTATGTCAGGTTTGGGTACAAAGTAACACCAAACTAATGAGGTAGAGTGACAAAAGCATCAAGAAAAGAATAAAATACACACAAGGGTGAATATTTTCCCTGTAAATAGTTGTTTTATTTCATTGTGGAAAATGAGCCACTGAGATCTAATGGAGTTTCAAATTTCTGACAAAAAAATGTCGATAGGTCATAAATTGAACAAGTTTTGAGTTTGAATGTACAGATAGACGTGTTGAATTCTTGAGTTGCTTCTGTCCAGATTGTTGATTATTGTGCATCATCATGGCTCTTGCTTTATCTAACAAGAACATTTGCCTGACCTACTTAGTTGTGTTCCGCTGCTAAATATGCTATATATTTCACAACCTGCTGCAGTGGACTGGAGCAGTTTCACAATGACTCTCTTTAAGATAAACTGCAATACTCAGGTGTCGGAAGAAATCTCTGATCTCTCTCTCACAGGGAAAAGAAATCCCAGCAAAACAATTAATAGAAACAGAGAAGAATGCTTTCTCCACTTGTCCTTGAGAGTGCTGGCTTTCAGCTGTGATGTCCAGCAACAATAACATTACTTCTGTTCTTCAGCCTACCATAATGTCTTTCTGAATGCCATTCACAACATGAATTAAATGTACTTTGATAAAATCCATTACAATTTTGCCTAAATGGGTTTTCAATAAACTCTTTGAGTAGAACAATTTTTAAAATAATTTAATATGTTATAACAGTCAAAGGTGATGAATCAATTGTCAATACTGTTTCAGTCACGGTGACCCCCAAGGAAACTTAAAACCATCCACCAAAATACCTCAAGTGTGATGCCAGTCATGCTGTGAGCGTGCGTGACCCCCTTGCCCTTAAAAGCTATTCATTAATTGTCATCCAACAAGACCATGCGTCCCCATGTCTCTTTTGCAGGCCCGCAGATCATCTGTAAACCCCTTCCCAAAACAACTGCAGCCACTCAGCTGCTATTTGGACTTTCCCCCGTCCAAGTCCTCAGTGCCCAATACAACAACGAACACAACTGCTGAACGGTTTCTGTTTACTCACCCTTTTGCCCTCTTTGCCTGGCTCCCCTGTCCCCCCAGTCAATCCCTGTGGAAAGGACATGTATCATCATATATTGGGTGCTACATCCATGTGCATTTGGAAAAGCAGGGGAGAGATATGGCTTACTTCTTGTAAAAATAAATAAATAAGTGGTGCAGACAGACGCTTGTGCCACATGTTCTTAGCAGACCATTGGATAACTAGTGGGCTTATTTGTAGTGATGGGAAACACAGCATCAGCTTAGTTAAAATTACATGAGGGAAGACTGTACAGCTGTAGTTTCCATCCTTCCTCCTGAGGAGTTTCTAGACGACTCCCCCATGATCTGTTTAATAGGTAAATGCAGCAGACTGACCAGTTCTTCATTCCATTAATCTATACAGTTTTTTAAGTCAATCAAGGTTTACGCTGACTAGTTGCTTTGTTATGCGTTTTTTGGAATGAAATGTTTATGGAGTTTCGATAAATGCCTGTTTAACCCAAAAGTTCATCTCTTTGAACAGGTTGCATAAGGTTTATTACCTTTTCTCCTTTGTCACCTCGAGGGCCCTGTACATGGGAAATAAAGAGTTACGCTTGTAAATAATACGGATGGTTAAGATGTTTTAATTGAAAGAAAATGAACATACCTGATCTCCTTTGAGACATTCTTTTTCAATCTAGGAATGACAAATCAAAACAAATATTAGGAGAAAAGGGTCGATATGCATTGGTATTCAACATAAGAACACAGTAATAATTTCTAAAGTGTTATTTATCCATGGCTGCCATGACCTCCAGGGAAGTTAGGGCTATGCTATTACAACTCTAAAGACACCCTGCTTGTTACTATCAGGAGAGGGCAGACGGAGACGTCTGTCCTCAAGGGCAGATATTGGACACGAGGCCACATTAAACATCTCAGCTAACAAATGTGTGCCGAATAATTGGAGTCCTCTTTCAGTTGGCATCCAAAAGTCAAATTCTGTTTACTTTTCTTGGAAACAGCTGCATAAATGGACATTCAAAACAAATGTTTTACCCTGGAAACCTCATGTAAGGAACAAGCAAACAACAATAATAATATTATTAATAATAATAAAAATGAGACTGACAAAACAAAGGTATTTGCAGATCTGCCTATGATATAATGTTAGGTCTGACCTGTGACACCGCAAAAAATATCACCCTGCTAATAAATCATTATTATTTATATATTCATGTACACCTATTGTTGGCTTGTGAGCACAATGTTTTGGCTTCAGGGAACACAAAATCTGGCTGGCTGATCCCGTCATGATGAGTGCAAAATAACATGACCACTAGCAGCATCCCTTTAATCTCCATTAGCTGTCGACTCATCAAGAGCATGTGTGTTTCCATCTCTGCCCACACATTGACCGTAAGTGTTGATTTGTGACTATGCAAGAGCATATTTGAGTAAATATATCTAAAGTCTGCTCATATGTATGTATCTACCTTCCACTTGGGTGCACACTGGAATGGGTATTTGTGGTCTCTGTCGTCTGGCTTCCTCAGGACCACAGACACAACACTAGTAAAGCCAGTCCAATTTTAAGATCAAAATTCTACCGACCAACCCAATGAGTCAATATTTCACTCATGCAGGATACAGCCGATGACTGCCTGTCAACGCAAAGCTTTTGACTCCCAGGGTTCTCTGTCCGGCTGCTCATCACTGCCGTTCCTTACCCGAGTGATGAGGCCCACTGAGCTCTGTCTATCTGCTCCGTGTTTGACCCTTTATCAGGTGATGTGACACAGAGACTGACTCACTTTCCATCTACAGGGGCCAGAAGCTTTAACACTGTGTTTGAGCCTGTGAGTTTTAAAATCTTAGTCCAGCCATTTCAGGTGACGAGTACATTGTGGACTTACAGGAAGCACTGGAGCTCCAGGCGGACCCGCATCCCCCTGTGATGGATAGATAATTGGTGAAAAAAATCCCAAAACTTCACTCAATAATTTCTTAGTAGAAGCTACTGTATATATATATAAACTATATTAACCATGTCTTAAAGGTAAATGTGATATAAACTAAAGTTTAGCTAATTTAAGATTTACTATCCAGAGCGTTATTACTTCATCATATATACCATGTGCTATGGAAGACTTTAACTGGTATTTACAATATGATTGTCACACAACTGGCAGGTGGGTTGTTACTATTTAAAGTGACAGGCCTTAAAATAAACATCACCATACTATATCATGTAGAGGCCTTGCAGCATTAACAATGTACAGGTATGATAACAGTGGTAGGTGACTTTGACACACAGGCAATCAATGGAAGTCATATAAGGAAACAAGAACTTGTCCTTTGACACCAGCATAGCAAAATGTATGGATTGATCTCAGAAGCCGTCCAAGTCTCTTTGTTTCGCCTGTTTAGATAACATTCATGTATCGCTCTTTCATATTTTTTTTTACATTTTTTGTCCCTTTATTATCTACGAACCCAACATTGGTTCATAAAGCAAGGGGTGGGGAATCAGTAGACCTCACACTGATGGCGATAGACTTCTATCAGATGTGGATGACAGAAATAATTCATACCAAGATTGTTGTTTAAATGAATGTTACAGCTAAAATATGCCTGCTGTGGGATTTTCAGAGGACTTATTACTATGTGCTTCCAAATCTGCCTCCCTCTGTCAGTTTCAATACCAACAAAGATACTCCCCAACCCCGCTCCCATCTGGAAAATAGGATAAAATACGCTGTGATTCACTGTTGTCTTCACAGAAACACACAGACCTCATTATAACTTCAAGGCTGGCAGAGTGAGCGTTGCTCTTACAATTACGCGGTGAGTTCCTCCAAAAGACAACAACAACAAAAAAGGCCCCAATATGAGAGGAAAATAAGAGCGAGAGATATGGCAACTAATTACAGGAAAAAACGTTTCATCTCACACAAGGAAAATAATCCCTATGTGGGATAAAAAAATAGCATAACTTTAACAAGACCAATATTTTTTGTATGGCATCTAATAATCTAATTCACGTCAGCGATGTAAATGAACAGATTGTAAAGGTGCTGCAGATAAGAACGAAGATTTCCATGAGACTCTGCAGCACTTTCAGCTTGTCTCAACTCTTATGCAACCAGCCAAATGCTGCGTTACAATACACACTACATGACTGGATCCCTACTGTTTTATTTTTAAAAACCCAAAACAATTTGTAATCCACTGTAAAAAAAAATCCTAAAAACTAATACAAGGTGTTTTTAACTTTAAAAAACGAATAAAAATCCCCTCGGTTAAATTTCTGGAAATAAGACAAGATATATTTCGATAATGGATGTCTTGAAATTAGCTGGGACATTTCATTTTGAAGGAAAAATAGTGTCTCAAAATAAGCCAATAATGCTCGATTACTTCCGCCTCAAAAGTAACCTTTCGCTTTTTGTTAGACGTACTTGCCAACCTCTTTGTTTGCAAACCATGCAAATGAATTTCACTTATTCTATGTTGAATTATAGTGGCAGTGTTCTAAATTTTAGACATTATGACTTATGACTATTTGAGTAACTGATATTGTACTGTCTCAAAACAAGTAGCCTAACCCCACTGAAGACTTACTTGGTAAGTGAATGTGTCTAATACTAAGACACAATCACTTAACTGAGTTATCTTGACGAGAAAGATTTGGAGTTTTTGCAATGTAATAAGCAAACCACGTTTTTCTGTGGGGTTTAGTCCTACAAACAAGGATTAGAGAGTGCATGCTAAAGGGTTCTGTATATTAGTTATACTATCCCTGTGAAATACACATTCCTTAAGAGGAATAAAAGAGCATAACAACTACCCTATGAACATCTATAAAGTCGTGCCAAGATAACATAACAATGAAATTATTCTTTAGCTGGATTTGATTGGAAAAGCAATCATTGCACCACTTCAGAAAAATGAGCAACCTTGTTTCGCGACTGAGATTACAGCTCGTGGAAGTCAAGTAGCCTCTTTAAAGCATCAGTTTCATTAAAAAAAGAAAAATGAAAACAATTATATTGTCATTTTTTCAAGGCCAGTATATAAGCCAGTCTCACTCACTTTGATTCCTTTAGGACCAACTGGACCAACTTGCCCTAGGTCACCTTTCAGACCCTGGAAACAAGAATATACAACATTTTGAAGTATCTTTCTTTTCACAAGAGAACTACGGATTCAGATATTTTCTTAGAAAACAATGGAGCATGTGTTACTGTAAGCCATTCTGCTGACAGAGGACACGTATCTCGTGCAGGTGTGAGATTATCATTCCTGTCACAGCCAATATATGGGATAAAAGAAAATCATTTCAATCATTGTGAACGGCGTGTAACAAATGTCTGCTGAGAGAGATTTACAATCAGCTGGTCACACGGTGTTTACCCCTCATACTTCTCTTTTTTCCACTCACAGCAGGAGATTCAGCAAGGACTGGGGTTGTCATTGCTTTTACACCTTGAAGCAGGGGACCTGGGGGTGGAAACTGAACTATGCAAGCTCAGGGCAAAGTCAAGCCTGCCGGCGGTGAAATGCGAAAGAAGGACTGCTGAGATAAAGAGTGATGGCTGATGAATGAGTCCTGACACAAATTGACAGGCAAAATTTGCAGCAAGCCTTGTTAGGTGTGACATATTTGGGCCAGTAGCAGCAATTCATTGAAATAGGTTATGGGGAGGACAAGAGAGATGGGGAAGTGTGAGCAGTCAATCAAGTGACGCCAAAATGCAGTAATTTGCCATGGTTAAATCTAAAGTTAGAGAGGCTATTAATAGACAATTATAAATCTGCAGATGATTACTTACCTTCATCACATTAAGTCTGACTACACCGGAGATGTGACTAATTAATCACCTCTTCTCCCTGCAAACCTCGTCTTAAACACCACCATTCAGAAAACAGAAGTCATGGTAATGGAGTAGAACCATTGTCCCTATGGTAACACGGGCTAATACAGCCTGCCTATCACTTCCATTCATAGTGACTTGATACCAACAAAATTACCAAATTATATTACCTTGTGTGGACCCTCAGCCCACGTACAGTCCATCATCATTAATAGGGCACATATCCCATAGCTGTACAAGAGAGCCCAATTCTTAATCTAAATCAACAGCTGATCCTTTTTACTGCGTCAATCTGACACAAGGGGGCCCAGAAGCACTTACTGACAGAGCTGTGGCAAAAACTAAAAAGCATCAAAGGTAAATGCTCATTGAATTGCAAATATTTAATCAACTTAAGCGTCAGTTGTTTGCAAAGGCGTATAGTCATTGAGATTTATTGCAAATGTTTTGATAATGCGGAAGTTTTCTCTCATTCCTGATGTGAAATCATTTTCTTTTATACTATTTTGTCTAATTCCTAAGGAGGTTTTTACCAAAAATGAACAAAAATTAAAAAAACAAAAAAATTGACAGTGCTGTTGCAGAATGATCCCACATTTGTTCAGAGTTTCTGCATTCCCTTTTTCTTTTGCCTTTACCTGAATTAACTGAACTGAAATAATTCCTGAATAACAGAGCAACAGCAACTGCCTGACCGTCACCATGAGTCACCATGAAGCCAGCTTGAATGCATTACAGATCCTCAAATGTCCATGCATAGCATAAGACATCAGTTCAACTGATCCTGGAGTAATACTCATGTGCACAGCAGATCTGAAACAGGCTTTATGTCAGAACAACGTCAAAGAGCTTGGATACCCGTACAAAGTCGTCAAACTGTTTGCAATACCTCCTGCAGTACTGTAAGACTTGAGTGTCAATATTAAATTTGAATACGAAAATGAAACTGAATACAACAAACTTCTATTATCTATCTATAAAAAAATACTCTCTGAGATAAAAGAAAAGTTCCTTATTCATTCTGTGGATTTATTCACCTGGTCATTAAGGTTTACAAAACAGAAATCAAAACTTAAATTTAGCAGTCCTACATTTTATAGACAGATCTAAATACCGCACTCAGCTTAGGACTATCATACTTTATTTAAATGACTACATTAAGAAATTAATATTCAAAGAAATGTTTCGTGTCACTGTTTCAAAGGGAACATCGCCTCACCATTATCCCTTCATGCTGACTCCAGGAGACAACATATTTAGGGAGGAGTTGACAGGAAGCTGGCATGATTCAAACTGAATAATGCAACTGGAACTGAGCAACGTGGTGAGTTAATTTTTCCTGCCACTTGTTCTTATCAGGAACCAAATTTAGATCAGCCAGAAACTTGGTCAATGAAAAAAATTACTTTATCAACTTATAAAGAACTGGACATCGTTTTTACAATGACATCTGCAACAGGTGTATCTACTCTGTGCTGCAAAAAAGGAATTCTGCTGATAGAAATTTCAATTACAACAGTCATACTAGCAATCTAAAATAAATGGTTCAGAATTTAGCTTGACAATTGATAACTGCATCTCTCTCACCTTAAGCTCAGGGATGCTGATTCTCCTGTGGGTCCTTGTTAATATAGTATTGCACAAGATGCTTTGAGAAAAAGGCATCTTTTGATTAAAAACTTGGCTTGACTGTGGATTTGTTCAGATTAATCTGTGACTACAGTCTCTGTAACAGCAGTGTGTAACTGAACAACATCTGTTGTGTACAAAAAAGCTAGTAGTGCAATTAAAAAGGTTAACAACCCTTTTTTTTGCTGAGATTTTTTGGCATTCATGCTAAAATCAATATAAATTTCATTCAGGAACACACAGAAAGAATAAATGAATGTAAGGCTTATCGTCCAATCCTGCTACAGCTGTTGCTTTCTGAAATAATTCAGAGTTGGTGCTCTGAATATTTTTGGCGGAAGAGAAGACTACATAATCTTATTGTTGTCAAAAAGATCTATTATGGGGGAAAAAGGGATGGAGAAACGATAATCCGTTTTTCTGTGTGCAACTTTAGACAGGCTGAAATTCATGAAAAAAACAACGTAGCTGTATTAAATGTTATCCTAGAGCTCGAACTAAATTTTTTTGATACAACATACCGGTTCTCACTGCTGTTTAAGTGAAGTCAAGTGTTACGTGCAAATTTTGAACACCTCGCAACGTTGTGCCAGAACTCTTTCATCCAGTTTCTCTCCTGACTCCAAACCTACAGCTATGGGGACAGTTTAAACAGTCTTCCTAAAGGAGTTGATCCAGTGAAAGTAAATGTAAGTGAAAAAGAGATTTTATTTGAATAACGGCAAAACCAGGAGTAGAGAGCATATTAGAAAGAGAAAATATACACTTGCACAATGTTTAAAAAAAATTAGGGACCACTTAAATCAAAATCACAGTTCTTCTTGATAAACACTGCGTAGTTTGTTTAGAACAAAATGAGGTAATTATGGTAGATAGAAACCAAAATCATGAACCCACTGAGGACTGGACTTTAATTCACGCCGTAAATGGAAGTAAAAAACTCAATAACAGGTTGACCCTGATCTTGGCATGAATTTGATCAGGAAAATTCATAGTCTATCTCAGTTGTATGTTTGGGCCTCATGTGCCTCTCTGTTTTCCTCACAACATCCGGGCATGCTCCTGATGAGACAGCAGATGCGGTCCTGTGGGATCTCCTCTCAGGCATGGAACAGTGAACTCCTGTGTTCAGTCTGTGCTTCTACTTGGTGGCGTCTGATGCACTGATACAAACGTCTCAGAGGTTCTCTGGTGAATTCAGGTCTGGGGAACGTGAGGATGAGTCAATGCCATGAATACTTTCATTATAAAGGAACTGACTTCTCACTTTGAGAACATGAGTCCAAGCATTGTCCAAGGATCTGCCACCCCAGACCACAACTAAACCACCGCATACCAGTCCTGCTGGATGATGCAGCAGGCAGCATAACTTTCACCACGGCGTCTCCAGACTCTTTCACGTCTGTCACATGAGCTCAGTGTGAATGCTCTCATCTGTGAAGAGAAGAGGGTGCCAATGGAGAACCTGCCAACTCTGGTGTTCTTTGCCAGGAGCAATACCGGTCCTGCTGCCGAGTTGTTGACCTTCTACGGCCCTGTCCAGCTCTCCTGGTTTAACAGCCGGTGTCCAGTAACCTCCCCCACACACTACAGTCAGTTCTCGGGACACATCAAACATTTTTTTGTGAAGACACTCACGGATAATCCATCCTGGAGGAGCTGGACTACCTGGTCAACCTGAATGGGCTAAAGGTACCGTCTCATGCTACCAGTTGTGACAAGCAAACAGACAAAATGCCAAACTGAGGAGAAAAATCAGTCATGAAGGATGAGGAGAGAGAAATGGTTATGGTCACCACCTGCAGAACCAAAACCTTTATGGGGGTTGACTTGATGTTGTCTATCATGTCCACTTCTTGTCCGGTTCATTTGAACCAGAGCAGTTGGAACTGACTCACAGTCGCCAAGTCATTTCCTAACTCGACAGATCCGGGTCCCATGACAATGTGTTTTATTGTGATGACCTTTTTTTTTGTTGAGCAGTTCAAAAGAAACATCGCAATATGTTGACTTACGCCAAAATAATGATGTCAACACATGAAGACCACTTTCACTAGAGTTGCATTATCATGTGTCGTAGGTATTGCTTTGTAATATTTGCCCAAGAAGTCAAAACGGCTGAATGTGATTTGAACTTTACTGGATTTCTTTTTCTATATGGCCACATTTTAGTTTAAAGCAGTTTCATTAAGGAGGATACACTTGAAAAAAGCATGGGAGTTTGCAAAAGTTTAAAGACACACTGTCAACTCAGTGTAAAAACACAGAAAAAAATCGAAGGTGGAGGGGATCAATTGGCGGGAAGTACAAATCAAACTCTCAACGGACTCAGAACGTAATTATTAAATTACAAGGTTTATTATTATGAATCATTTGGCTTCAGGATCAACGCAATGGAATTTGGCAATCTAATTGAGGGCTTGGAATGCAAATACGTAACGCCAAAAAGGGAAACACTGCACTGAAGTAATAATAACACATATCTATGATTAAACAAACTACTCTCAGATCTGCGGAACAATGTAAGTAAATAAATATAACCCCCGAAAACGTGGTAAAGTAATTTCCTATTTATTCCTAACTATTTGAGTAAAACATGATGCATATGAGATAGATCTTGTAGTCGATTCATATGCGGAAAAAATTGACGAAATCGAACCAATGCTTACAAGTAATAGCGAAAACTTTTAGGGATAATGCCCACCCCAGTGTCAGAAATATACATCCAATGCTTCCCCAAATCAATCCAGTTCTTCCTTGCACTGAAGTATATGGAGGTATATTTCCTTCACTAATCCATAGATCATTTTGAAAAGGATTCATGAATTAGTTATTGAGTTCTGCCCAGGACCAAAGTGAGTAAAGTATGATATGAAATATACGAGATAGATCTGCTCAAGTGGATTAATATACAAAAAATACGGACAAAATTTTTTCCACAAGGAATTTTCTTTTAGTATTTTCCATTAAAGTGAAGCTTAAAAAGGATCCCTTGGTGTTTATGACAAGTAAATCCTGACACAAAATATTATAAATAGCTGATACATGGTGCAATTCCTTCCTTCTGTTTTAAAAAATCGTGCAAGATATTCAAATACTTATGCCAGCATGTCAAAAAATATGCAATATAACACCATATAACAATGTATTACAATACCCAACCCTAACATTAATTGTGTTATATTTAACCATTCACACCCACACTTACTGTAAGCAGTATTGAAGAAACAAACCTAGAATTCTGCATAGCGCTGATTTTCAAGCATTGTACATATAGAAAGGGATAATATCATTTTGAAATAAATATAAAGCACTCCTTCATCCAAATTGCTATATGTAGTTGTTTGAAAACAATGTCAGATATTCATCTAAGCTACACTATTTTAAACAGTCTCAATAGGCCAACAGTGCATTATCAAATTATGATGTATGTTGATAATGGCCAAGAGTGTACTATCTCTAATGTAGGGAAAATATAATGACCTCTTCAGGGACCATTCTTTTTTCTTTTCTAATCATCCTCCCTTTCACAACTAGCCTATTTAAGATGCTGTCTAATGTCTAATGGTGATAGTTAAGTGCCCATAGGCCCACTACAGGTGCATGGTGGCATGGAGGAATCTGGAAGACTGGAGGGAATGGATCTACTGTTGTCTTTTGTGGCAAGGCATTGGCTTTGTAGTAACAACAGAGATGAAGGGAGGATTGAAGCAGGGCTGGGAATAGGCTGGTGATGATTTTGTGACTATAATTCCTGCAGCACGAGGTCAGAACACTGTGGGGAGCTGTGTACACTCACGTGCTAATTACACACACCACTGTGTCTCGTCACTCCAGTAGCGGTGGGACCAAAAGACAATCTGGCAACTCCCCAGTAAGAGATAACTAAAGCAATGAAATAAACAGAGCCAGAGAAGCAGGGTGTAAAAATGAATCCCCTTTACGTTTGCTTATACCTTTTACCAAGCAGAACAGCTGCAGGTCAGTGGCCTTGTGTGACAGGAGGTAAAATAATTGCTTTTCTATCTATTTACAGCTTTAATCATTTAGCACTATTTATTCATCACAAATAGAATTCGGCCTATCGTGGGTAGAGGCTAAATTAATAGTCTGGATGTTGGAAGTATTCAGAACATTCTGGTGGGGAAATGCTGAATGACGAGCCTTTGAAGTGGAACAGGATCTCTGAGTAACATAGGTATCTCAAGTGTCGGCCCACAGATGCCTGGGAGATTACAGCAGGAAATGCTTTTTGTGACTTTCCATTTACTCAGCGATACATCACCATATACAGTGTGGAGAAAGACTGATCACATCGAATTTGAGTGCAGAAAAAGATAGATTATTATTGTGTCTACTGTATGAATAAGTAATGTTAAAGGGTTTCCTACTGTAGAGCATATCAAGCTCGATCGCGCATTTTCATATCATACTTCATTCAAAGCTGAACATCATATATTTACAAAAACAACTTGGATGAGCAACTAGATAAGATAAGTAGTGCAGTCCTAGAGTCCTACAGGACGTGCATCTGCAAAATGATACAAGATCACATGCTCATACGTAGAATTCTGGCTTCTCGGGTGTCAAGCCTGAAATAACACCCCAGCTTAAAGATGAGCTAATTGCAGTAAAGGAAAAGATTGGGTAAGTAAGTATGCCAGTCAGAGTAAATAGGTTACTGGAATTAATCAAGGAATTGTATTTGCAAAACAAAGTTTTCAATTGGTTTTCCATTAGTAACCTACAGCAGACCGAACTAACTTATCCAGCAAACATATTATACAATTTCATTTAGAGGTTATGTTTGACCTTGGTTTGTATGTTAGCGTGATTGTTTGTTTGATAGCAAGATTATGGAAAAGAGTAATAGATGGGATTTGGATGAAAATTTACTCAGAGGTAGGTTTTGGCATGTTCTATAAATGATTACATTTTTTTGATGTTACATCGTGACCACACGATGTGATATCATAGTTACATTTTATTAAACATTGTGAGATAGGGTGCCTTTGGAGTTTTTTGGAAATAGCTCATATTTCGAATGAAAAACCATTAAAGGGTTCTCCTACTACAGAGCATATAAAATAAAATAAAATCTGCAATCTACATCCTCCAAACTATTCCTTTGGATTTTAAGTGTAGGTGATAGAGCCATTAAAAATGGGCGGGCTTAATTAGCTGATAGGCTCAACTTCTTCCACACATTTAGGGAGGCACTGAGGATACTGGTTTTGACTCATTAATCATACAGTTTGATGCCTAATGGTGAGACAGGGGGCTTAGTGACCTCCTATTTTCTCCCATGTCCTGCTTTCATATTAATCTAAATCAAATACAGAGGTTAGGTCAAGATATCAAATAAATCACACAAAACAGCACAGCTGTGGAAAAGACTATAATTAAAATCCGATAGATGTTTGATTTATGCAGTAATTTCACAGCCAGTGAGATTGTATAACATCTTAGAGGATTCTGGATGCCTCATAATTTCCACAATGGTGCATTCAATAAAAATGTATGTATTATGATTAACAGCCAAGAATTGTGTTGGGATTATTTGCAGATTATTATTGACTCCTTTGATTTTGTCTTTTCATTTAAATCACCTACAATAAATGCGTTGATAATGAGAGTGGATGATAATACTACATGCTTGTGAAAGGAGAAGATGCTAGAAGTTACTCATTCACAGAGAATATCACCCGTCTTTGTAGTTTCAGCTCTACGGGGCATTTTAAAGTCTTTCAGCTGATTGTTTTGATTTATAGACCACAACTTTACTGCTCTAATTCTTATTGCTCTCATCATTGTCACTTCCTGCGTGCAGCTGTTTCCCAGAGAAAATACTCTCTACATGACCTGCCTAGCACTACATGGGAGACAGAATTAGTGACTTGCTGCTGGAGATATGCTGTATGTTTCAGAATAAGGGAATCCAATGGCAATAGACAGATACCAGACAAACCCAAATGTTTCCCAGGCTGGCATCGAAGTCAGGAGAAGTCGAGAGGGGAGGGCAGTAGAGACAGTCACTGCCGCAAAGCTCGGCTAAAGCACAGGGTGTTGTCGGTGGACACGATGGCTCATGGGAGGGTGGGCCTGGGCAACCGCTAGCCTTGCTAAGAGAAGGTACAGGGGAAGGTCAAGAGGTAGCATTTCCAGGACAAGGTAAGTTCATCAGATGAAGAAGAGCTGGCCAGCAGGATGGATGGGATGTGGAGGTAGGGTGCCTGGATATGGAGGGAGTCCTGTGGACTGAGCTGTGGAAGGCCTAGCCCAAGTTTCTTGATCCAGGCTATCTACGATGTTCTACCAAGCCCATCCAATCTGTTCCGCTGGCGGAAGGGGGAATCACCAGCATGCCCACTCTGCTCAGAGAGAAGGACTCTTGAGCACATCTTCAGCTGCTGTCCAAAAGCCCTGGGTGATGGGCGCTCCCGCTGGCGCCATTACCAAGTTCTGAAGGCGATAGGGAACACCTTCCGCAGTGGAATAAGCCACTGCAGATGCCTTTGTCCAAAAAAGAAGATCATTGCTTTTGTCAGCGTTGGGGAGAAATCCAACAGCAGCAGACAAAACCACCTCTTCCGGCCTATTAGCAACAGAACGAGACTGGGAGCTGAACTGGTTGACCTGGGGAAGCAGCTGAAGTTTCTAGGATTAATAGCCAAAACAACAATAAGACCAGACATGCTGCTGATCTGAGAAGCCTCCAAGCAGGTCATCCTCCTAGAGCTCACCGTGTCCTTGGATGACCATGTGGAGGAAACCAATGAGAGGAAGAGGATGAAAAATGCTGCGCTGGTGGAAGAATGCCGAAGCAACGAATGGAGAGCAAGGTGGGAGGGTTTGCAGGCCAATCCCCCTGTAAGGCCTACAACATGCTGGCAATCACAGTTACAAGCAGGCAGAAAGGCCCTCAAGCTGGTCACCGAGGCAGCAGAACTAGCTATGAGGTGGCTGTGGATCAGGATAGGAGAGTTATGGGCATGGTATTGCTACCTGGAAAAAAAAATGGGGCCTTATCAACCCCAGATGGGTGGCCTGGGTGAGGGGGTCTGATTGTTGAACACATCAGTCATGAGCGATAGGTGTCCTCAGTTCTCAGTATGTGTTTGTGGATTGGGGGGGGGTCTGCCTACGTACTGCCAATGCCCAGGATGCTGAGTTTCTGTACTAGTTTGTAAAGTATTGCAGTGTTGAAAACGGAGCTTACATCCACAAACAGCATCCATACATCTGTGTTTCTCTGGTCAGATGCTCAGATGTGTGATGGCTTTGTAGAAAGCCGTTATGATTGCATCATCTGCCCTTGTGTTGGTGCAGTTGAATGGAGTTTTCTGTCTCTGCTAGATCAGGATAGATGCTGTTGTCCATGTTGTTATTCGTGTTATTTCCTCAAAGCTACAATAAAAAAAAATATTTTTATCTGTAATGTAGATCTTGTTAAATGTAGTCTGAAATTGCTTTCTACCAGTCTCCAAAGAGATTTTTAAAATAAAGAAATATTAAGTAATCTTGTACAGGATGCATTGTAGTACATTCATCTTTCGGGTGTGGGACATTGTGGCAAAAGTCAGAACAGGTTATTGCACCTGGGGCTCTCCCCACCAATGGTCTCAAGCACAGATGTTAGAAAAAGTTATGTTAAGTTACGTTTTTACTTAAATAATTGAATTTTAATGAGGCAAGTGAACATTTGCCAGTCTTTATTAAAAATGTTAATCAAATTTGAAGCTAGCAACAGACCAGTGACTAGAGAGCAGCTCTTTATACAGGCTGGCCTAATCTGAGCATCAACATTGCCACATGTCATCACACTTGGCTTTCCCACAGGTTCACTTTCCAAACTGTAGCAGGCGGCATACCATTCTCCACATTGCCTCCAGATATTCCTGTGGCCATCACCTCTGTCCAAAAAATGTGCACTCTTCAGTGGACAGCACTGACTTCAAATGTATTATGTGTCCTATGTTCATGTCAATGTAATAGATAGAAAAGGGTCATATTGGAGTCAGACTTGGACCATGAAAACGCCTGTGTGTGTGGATCGCTGATTACGGGATCCTGTTGAGGTGGTGTCCCATGCATAGCGTGACATGCAGTACGTAATCCATCACATAGCTGAGTAATCCAGATCTCCAATCCAATCTACTGTTGACTGATGATAACTAAACCAGCATGTTACAGCTTTCTGGGATGTTCCACCTTTTGTCGTGCCTACTACATATACAAGTACTACATATACTACATATACAAGTACTACATATACAAGGACTACATACTGAAATCCATCAGCCTTAAACGGTAACATGTTTCAGCGAACTTCATAATGTATTTGGGTTTGCATAACCCACACCCGCAACAGTCCTTAATTTTCAATCCAATTACACACACTTATATTTATGCATTTTTAATTAACTAATGAGTGCTTGTACACCGACGTACAGAAAACAGGCTACGTATAGGCTCATTATATTTAAGTGGTCAAGTGGGAAAAAAATCTTATGACCTTCTTTCTTGATCTGCACTAAAATTTAACAGGGTCTTGGCGAGTCAATGCTTCATCCTTTCACCAAATTACATAATCCGTCCTGTAGTGTTTGCATAATCTCACTACAGCAAGCCAACTAAAACACATAGGGTTGAAAACCTCCTCGCTGGAGGATAAGTTCAAGGTCAGAGAACTGTTTCATCTTAAATTAATGGCTGACTGGATGAATCAGTTACTATAGCAGGATTGCAGGATATTAGTGTGAAGTGGTATTGACCATTTCCATGTTTATAATCACTAACTGGACCCTGGCATTATTTTTCTGGCTGAGCACAACTAACGTTGATGCCCCCTAAGCATACAGACAGCAGAGGGGAGGAGGACACCCTTTCAACCATTCATCAATTTAGCAAGTAATCCCCGGGGGCATTATATCACAAAAGCAACAAATCATAAAACCACTTATGACCATGAAGACATAGCCATGCTGACAAATAACGTGTCTAATTTTGATTTGCACCGCTGTCATACTATCATTCACAAATAGCCCATGGTAGCCGCCTCTCTCACCAGACATGGCTGGACTTATTGTATGACACGGATAGCGACTTCTAGAAAAGTTTTGAGCAGCTGCTTTTCTTGGACACCAATATCTCAGTATCTCTCAAACAAACCGTCCCCCAGCTGTTTCCAGTTTACCGGCCACTGATGACCAGTCAAACTGGTAAACCATTGAAGGAAGAAGCTCTGGCTTTCTCTTCTCTTGATTGCTGTAATACAATTGGCAATCAATACCAGAACCATCCACATACTCGGCGTGCAAATCATGTCTGCAGATATCCTTCTGTTATAGTTTGTGTAAATTAGAACAACAAATCAGGCAATGTTTGAAACAGAGTTTAGTACCTGTTCCATGGTCTCACAATTTTGCGCTAAACCTGATTGTGTCATTGATATGCAAATATATTTTTGACATTACCTGGCTCATCAAGCTCCCACTCACCTTTGAACAAATCAAGTCAAAGAAAACTAATACTTGACTGATACTTCAAATTAAAGATTATTTCTGTTGCAGAAACAAATGCAAAACTGAAATGACTACTTTAAGAATATGTGTTTTCTATTCAAAAGGGTGACATTATAGTAAGGTTCTGTATACACTGATAAAGAAAAATTCATAAATATAATACAAGTTCATCAAATTCATCAATTCAATTTGTATTCGTGTTTTGACATTATTATTATTAGTTATTTGATCACTGCATCAGTTATATAATGTTTGATAAAGGTACTTATCAGGCTTTTGTACCAATATTCTTTATTTTGCTATTTATATTTTTATAATCTTATGTATAACTATGTTCATGGACTTTTTAACTAGCTACACTTTAATGCTAAAAAACTGTTATCTGAAACAACTTGCAAACAACAACAAATTTGAAGCAATCACTCTGTTCTTTTCTTTTCTCAAGAAACTTCTAACGCAATGTACCTTACTTTTTCTAAACGCAGCAAATTCTTCTATAATCTTTTAGCTCAATCTATTTGGGATCCACATGCTTGTTTGTCTTGTTTTCTGTTCTTATTTCTCTCAGACGTACTGTTAAGGAAGAAAGCAGGTCCAGTAGAGAGGATGATTTCTATAGCAGCTGTTTTTCAACTCCAGGGGCTGATGGTGATGAAAAGGAATATTTTTATTAAAGTGACCATCTGCACAGCTACCAATCACCTGAGATTTTTTCATTGTGTGCAAAATCCCGCGGCACAGCATAAAACTACAAGAATTACAAGAATTACAAGAATAATAGTAATAAATTCCTAATGCAGAGTAAGAGAGGGAAAAAAATCTTTCCTCCCTGTTTCCTGTTGTGCTTTACATTTAATACATTAGTGTCATCACCTTGGCCAGATCTAGAGGCATACAATAAAGTTTGACCTGAAATGACACAGAAAGGGCTTACAGCTATTTGAAAAATGAGTTTAGTCCATTAGTGTGCCAAGCCTAGGATAGCATACATATCAATTAATTTCACTGCAGAAGGACATTGAGGGCTAAAACACACATAGATCTACTTCATATATGACAGGCACCTGAAAATAGCCACATAGAAAACTGTGCTTCTACCCCGGGGCCGTTTCCAGAAAATGAAAAGCCTATAAGAATTGATTCCCTGACGAAACGAGATCTGGCTGATGTGCTATGTATGGAATATATGTCTGCTGGAGATAGTAGTACTTACCTTCTCCCCATCGATTCCAGTTTGCCCTTCTGAGCCAAGATCCCCCTGCGATCAGAAGATGGAAAGTTAAAAGGCAGAGAAAAGACTCTTGAAAGTTCATATTTTATCTTTTTTTTTCTTTTACTTTTACAACCAGGATGTTTAAAAAAAAAATTCAAACACTTGTATTTCCTGTAAAGCATAGTTTGAATCAAACAGGTGCTCTCTAATCCCCTAAGCAAGATTTAGGCGGAAGAAAGTCACTCCTAAATCTTATTTTCAGTTTAAAAAATGACCAGATATTAATTTTATAGACTAAAGAATGCATCCATCCACCAATACCTCTACTACATCCTCACGTACAATTTCAGTATACATGAACTCAGTCAAGTCAAGAAGCTCAATTTTGGCTATAAAGTCACAAAAAACAAATATGCCTCTAGTTGATTATGATTGATATGGCTCCTTCTCTCTCTACACCCTTGATTCAGATGAGAGCTAGAAATTTGTATCCAAGGACACAGATTTCCCCATTGCTGGCAAAATAATCTATGTGTGCTAGTGTGGATATACCATACTAGTATTATACGTGAGTTACAATTACATGAAAATGGCCAATGCTCAATTGTGCTTAAAAATAAACACATTGCAGGAACCAATTATGCATTTAACACTGTTAGAGCCCCTTAAAAGCACTTATGAAATTCTGTAGTTTTTGTAGAGATGTCAATCAACTCTTCCCGGGTATGAACAGATGTATGGGATGTACATTGCAGAATGTTGCAGCCTTCTGTTCCACTCCAGACCCCATCATAACAAGCAAAACAGAGCCACACAGTTCCATCTCGGTGACATCAGACCAGAGAATCTTATTCTCACAGTTACAGAGTCTTTTATGTGTTTTTCTGCAAGCTAAAAGCAGGCTTTCTTATGTCTTCCACTGAGGAAGGACGTATTCTGCGATAAAGCCCGGATCGGTTGACTGCAGCAGCAATGGCTGATTTCTACAAGTTCCTCACATCTCCAAGCAGGATCTTTGGAGCTCAACCAGTGACCATTGGGTTCTTTGTCACCTTTTTACCAAAGGCTTGATCGCCCAAATGCTCAGTATGGCTGGGTGGCCAGCTCTAGTAAGAGTCCTGGTTGTTCCAAATGTCTTCAATTTAATAATAATGGAGACCACTGGGCATATCTATTTTTGCTCTGATATGCGTCGTAAGCTGTGTGACCTTATAGTGTCCTTCTTTCCAACCCTGTCAAATAAGTGGAATTTACCAGAGCTGGACTCCAATACAGGTGTGGAATCAATAGATCACGGATGATCAGAAGCCTTGAGAGACACCTGAGCTACATTTAAAGCGTCATAGGAAAGATTTTTAAGACATTTTAAAAAGGTAGCACATCTAAAGTATTTAAGTTAGGGAGAAGATAATACTCACATTTCACTTTTTTATTTGGCTCACATCAGAAAGTACAAACGTTTTGCACAAAGCCATCACAAAATGCTCCCTAACTTAAATACTTTAAATGTGCTCCTTTTTGAAATTTTTTGGAATGAGCTCACTAGATTTTGTGCAGAGCACTCGACTGAGAATCATGTTGTTTATGCGTAACCTATATCTCTAAATGGAAAGATTTTTAAGTCATTTCTTTTAAATGGAGTTGCAAAAATTCTTTAAGCCTAGGGGAAGATTTTTTTGGAAATAGCTTTAGCATAAAGCAGCAACGATATAAAACGTAAAAAAAAGAAATTGAAGGCTATATGCCCCGTTTGGTTGTGGTATGGAGAATAATTTTTAAAGGAAAAAAATAATCTTTGGGCAGAGCAACAGAGGAAAGATCCCCCACTAAAAAAAGACAAATGTAGACTAATCATGACAATAATGATGGTTAAATCATAGATTTACTTCAAGGGGTTAAGGAGCATGAAATAGTATATCTATTACGAAGTACTGGGAGACTCTACAGTCTATTTACAACAGTGTACGCATGTGCTCCATGGTGATGGTATCATATTTCTATCATCATCACACTATCATACTCTATCGTGTGACTACACTCCACTCACAAATACACAGATTCCATCAGTGTGACTCCATAAAGTAGTAAGCACTGCAAAGTGTTACGTGATGTGTGAATCATTAATTTTAAATTGCTTAGGCAAAATACATTGTTTTTTTTTTTAGCTTCAACAATTGGATATTGATGACATAGCTTCCTTTGAAATTTAAAAGCCAATTAGTTTCCTGATAATTCTCTTTTAAGTAAATAGAAGTACTTACATGATACAGTGTCTGCCGGCAGAACATAAAAATACAAATATATTCATAAATAAGTCTGTAAGCGGAAAGGTTGGGTAAGAGAACAAAAACTGCTTATCCTGTTATCAGTGTTACCATAAACATAAACCCCAAACTTTACATCTCACGGCGAAAAAATATGCTCGGGGACCAGAAACCAAATTCCCAGCAATATAGCTTGCTAAATGACCCTAGTGCTTCATTTCAGCTTCAGCAAAGGCTCTAATATGTGTAAGATTATATGTCGTGTGGCGTTAGAGGTTTATTTCCACAAATATCTTCCTGATTACTAGTTCTTTTGAACTACCAAGCCTCTTCTTTCCACACAGTCTGCCAGAAATGTGTGAGACGACTCGGAACTTGTTGGCACTCTCAGTAGAGTGTAACCTACACAGATCCATGATCTCAGCTGCCCCATAAATCCCAAGCAAACTGTCACGTTATGGTCACCAAACATGCAATGACTCCTAATATTGAAAGTTGCATGAAATTCTGCCAGAAGAGCCTTGTTTCATCTGAAGGCAGCATTTAAGTCAGATCTACTTCAACTGCATGACTGAAATTCTGGTAATGCTCAGGTTCTGCATTACCGTCAGTATTAATACTAGTAGTAATGCTGTTGTTGTAGACTTTTCTAGTGCACTGGTGTGTAACCAAACAGCTTTAATGTGCTCCTGAGCCTCAGATCTGAAAGCACGTGAAGATAGAGCATTACATTAAGAGTTATTCCGTAGTCCGTTGAGCCCGGTTCCGCAGTAAAAATGTCACCCCACATTGATTTTAACATCCTCAGATGGACAGATGGAATTCAATAAAGCTTATTGTTTTATTTTTTGTATAAATCCAAAAGGAAAAGAATCCTGTCACGCGTTTTTTGCTTTAAAAAATAGATATATTTAAGGTATAAATTTGTCGTATTAACATATTAAAGCTAGTATTTCGAGCTAAACTAAACTAGTGTCCAACAACCCTTAGATTACAGTATGAACGGTACGGTATATGATCAGTTAAAACACTAATATAGTAATTTTAAATAAGTCTATATTGAATAAGTTGGTTTCCGTTGCCTTGAATAAACAAAATTGTTTAAAGTTTTGTATTTTTTCTTAATTTAAGAAATTTTAGCCACGCAAAGATGCACTTTTTTTAAATTAATTAATGTATTTTTTATTTCCTCAATACAAGACTGGCTTCGTTTCTAGTATGACTGCTTTTGCGGTGCAGGATTAGACAGACAGACAGGACAGATTCATAAACTGTCTCCGTAACAGTCCACAATACAAACGATCATTTCAAAGCAGTCTGACATTTCAAAGAAGTGATTTTCCGCATTACTTCTCATTTACTAAACATCCTTCCTTTCAACCACATGAAATTGGAACACGGCATCTCATTTCTAACCTCCGGATAAACAGCCAAACACTGGTATCAAAGTTTATGTTGCATCCTGGTGACTGGACTCGTCTTCCCTAAATGAAGGCGTTCACACAGGCATCATAGACACCACATTTGCTGTTCCACAATCTCACTGATAAAAACATCCCAAAGAGGATGCAAAATCTGGCGGGTCTGAAGGACTAAGACAGTGACAGTGAATTACAGAACATGCAGGAGTTGATCATGGTTCTACGTTTTTCTCACAATTTAAATGTCTGCGACTCCTGACCCTCAAACAGGTGGCCTTGGGAGGGTGTAAACAGAAATGTAATTGACTCAAATACACATCAAGGTATGAAAGCAATTTGTTTTTCACCCAACAGCAAAGAGCTTCTCCAAGAGGGCATGGCTGAGACACTGAGAAATCCATCCCCCCTGCGCTAGCAACCTGACCATCTTGTAGAAATAATACAATCCTTCACAGGTCATCAAGGAATATTGCCAACTGTCCAATGCCTGGAAGCCCGGCCAAAGCAGCAGCACCACTGCTTGTGACAGAACTTGTTTCTCAAAGTAGTATCTACCTAGCGCCAACCCGGCAACCACTTGCTTGTTTAATTTGATTTTAAGATTAGTTACTGACAGCAAAAACTAAGACAGTGTTTGAATCCAATGATGTCAGAGATTCATGATGTCAGGGCGAGACGGACTCCAAGAATCATTATGGGAATTACAACCTGCTATCCACTGGATATAAAGACAAAAACGTTTTTGAAATTATAGAATGAATAACAACATTGACCAACTAAGTTACTGTCAATCACAGCTTTGAGGATGACAGGGAACTTCAAAGTTGTTTCACTGGTATACCTTTTGTCCTGGGTTTCCTGGAGACCCTGCGTCTCCTGTGTCCCCCTGTGGTTGAAACACACGAAACAGTTAGTGAAAGGTCTTTAGTTCGCACATTAGTGAAAAGCTTCATGAAGACTTGTCATTCTGTCTGCGATCTCGCTCCAACAGCTGTTGCTGAAGTTCCTGCTGACACAGTGGCTCAGCAGCTGCAGACCGGGATACTGTTTCCTAACAACTGGAAAGCACAAATCTGAACCTTGTTAATGTCCATTGTATTATTTAAAAAAAAAAAAGTGTTATTTCATAAAAAGAGGGTAGAAGTGGGTAAGACAGGAAAAAGCTTTTCAGCCTCAATCATATATTGACACAGCGGCAAAGTAAAAGGCAGAATAAAAAAAGGAAAAAGGAAAATAAACAGAGTGGAGGGAATTATCTACAGCATTTTTAAGAGACAGAATGTGTAGACTCAGTCAACAGTTTAAACTGCTTTAATTAAACATCAAAATAAAATCTAATTAAACATGAAGCTCATTCACGGTCACATCTCAATATTTGGCTCTGTGTCTTGGAATATAATTGCCTCATTTATGGAATAAAAAGCAAACGTGACCAAACCAAACAACAGAAAAACAACTTCCATTACAAACATTGTAAAAATATTATTCTTGACGTCGTAGCAAATCAGCCCTTTTCATGAATACTTAGCATTGGGTTTGTAGGAAGAGAACAATGTATGAGATATGAAGACTGCTGCAATACTTTATTCCAATGGACCTTATTATTAATATGAACAACAGTTCAGTTTAATAATAACTTGTCAGTCATTACAGGGTGGAGAAAATACATTTTTTAAAAGTAATGTTTTAAGTTTCTACCTAAAAGCATTCAGAGCCGGGGCTTTAGCTTCATCGCAGCTTCACTGTGTTTTGTTCTAACCCTCGTAGGCCTGCCCCAGATGTCCTCAGGCTCCAAGAGGGTTCATATGTCACAAGCATGTCAGAATTTTATTTAGGCTATGAGCCACATAGTGTTATAAACATAAGTAGCAAGTTTTTGAAAACAATTCTTCTTGTCATTGGTAACCAGTGTTAGGACTTTAAATCATTATTGTCTCATTGCCTAGTTTTTATCAGGACCCTAGCAGCGGCATTCTGAGTAAAAGGCCTACGAACAGACCATTGCAGTAACCTAATCTTTTTGACATAAAAACATGGGTGAGCCTTTTCTTGCTTTCACATGATTCCTCTGACTAGCAATGTTTTTTAAGATGTATTAAGTAGATGAAGTTCCTGATTTGATTTGATTTGAAAGTTTTGTGCTTGACTCTTATAAGGAGAGGAAATCAAGATGATAGGGGACACTCTGTCTTTCCTTCGGTGGTCCAAAGACAATGTTGTCGGTATTATCTCTGTTCAGTTGTACAAGATTTTTATGCATCCAATCATGGATTTACTCAATACAGTGACACAGGTATTGTACAAGTTCATAATCAACAGATATGCAGATATGTATATTTGCATATCGTCTGCATAACTGTAATATACAGACAATATACAGGAAGCGTTGGAGATTGAACAAGATTGGTCCATAACAGACCTCTGTGAGACCCCACAAGTCATGGCCATGTGCCCGGACTTACATTTACCGATTGATTCAATCTACTTCCTATATGGCTTGAACCATTTAAAGACCATTCCAGAGAGTCCTGCCCAGTTTTGTAGTCTGTGTAACAAAATGTTTTGGTCCACTGTGACAGAAGCAGCACTGAGATCCAACAGCACTGAAACAGAGACTTTCAAACCCTCAATGACACTTATATCAATGAACCATGGGTACCCATGAACTCATCTCTGGTTAACCGGTGGCCTGAGACCACTTTTGGTAGGTATTAAACCCTTCCCACCGGGAACTCCCATCAAGACATTTATTTCTGGAGATACTCAGATCCCATCACCATTTGGAACGATTTAAAGCCGCCAATATCGTTCTGCTTGCCCATTTTTCTGTTTTTAACAGGAAAAACCTAACCTATCAGCTTCAAGGTCAAAATGGTCAAAGTCCACCATCAGAGATGTGCCATTGTAACAAGATAATCAATATAATAATATAATAATAATAATAATCAATGATAAATGACCTCACCTGTCAGTGGTTCTGTTGCTATGGCTGATTAGTGTAGTAGGAACATGGAATGTTTTGACATTTAGTCAGACTGCAGTGTCAGTGCAAAAATGAACTCCAGGGAGTGGATTTTTTTGGAGGGACAATCGGTGCAAATTGAATTGGAGGGTACTTATTGAAAAAACAGCCAAAAGGACTGTAGAGCTGTAAATGGCGCAATTCAAATCAAGGGTGTTGTAAAAGGGGAAAAGAGGTTTTAATTTCACCATTATGCCTGTGTTTTACCCGTTTGCATGTACATGCAGGAGCAGTAAATCTAGTAATACCAGGGTTTATGTGCAAAGCCATAGAAAATGGATTTCCTTTCAAGTAAGCTGCATTCTTATAGCCCAATCCTTATCTTTTTAATTTCCTAAGGGATTCTGGATTAATCATAGCACTTTAATCCCATTGCAGTGCATTACTATCCTCCATCAAGCTCTGACTGTGATGCTGGATAGTGCTCTGCTGGAGTTACACAACTCTTGTAATGCACACACTTTCCTATGAACCCCTGTGTGGAGGTCACCATGATTGGCCCCCTGTGCTCATCATGGGTGTTTTAAATGCTCCAAATTGCTTGAGATGACTTTGATTTATTTCTCCAAAGTCAAGCTAAATTGTTATTAAGTATACACTTACTACTTTTTAATCTTATACAAATTCTAATTCTAATATTGGTAATTGAAAAGGTAATTACCTCATTATATTTGCTTTCCCCTTTGTGTATGAGAGCATGAATCTTATAGAGTCCCGTACTATTTAACAATCAGAGAAATTCCTTTGGGAATTTCGGGAATTGAACGTTTTAGGACATTGCATTGAAATCATAATTTAGATAGACAGATAAATTCTTGAGCAACACAATTAGAGTTGTTTATACACATGACAACCTTTCCTGAATGTGATGCTTTAAACAATATTGCCTCAAAATATAAAACCTTCAAACCTTGTATACTGTTTCATTTCCAGTGGTTGATCCGTAGATGCATTTCGAAATCTCTTATGGCATGAAAGAATTTAATCTGATGATCATTTAAGTTTTGGTCTTCTTATCGTGCCACAGAATAATGATTGTGTTCCAACTGCTAACTAACATCAGAGTGCAAAAATTGTGAGTTAAACTTTCAGTGTTTAACATTTCAGAGTTGATTTCCACTTCCAACAGTCACATTGTGTCATTTTAACACTTCTCATTCAGATGGCAAATTTATTGTAATTCAGTGTAATGTAATTAATTGAGCTGCACCCACAGGAAAAATTAGCATTGGAAAAGTAAAAGGGTCACACGGAGTAACGAAGTTGAGAGACAGACTACTAAGCTAAATAACAGCAATAACTGAGGCTGTAACTGCTGTTACTTGTTGCTGTAGCTGGGAAAGAACCCTGTGCTTATGGAAAAATTAGCTGGATGGGTAAAGTGCCAAAATGTCATAGAGAAATAGTCAGTGGTGTTTTCTTGCTTTGTTTGATCTTTAATATTCCTTCAATTATTATATAAAACTGTTTTTCCTCTTCAAGGTCACGGGGAACGGAGCCTATCACAGCTGACATTGGGAGGGATTGCGGGGTACACCCTGCCTCTCTGATTCGCCAGTTCATCATAGGGCCGACACACAAGGCAATATAGAGTCACCATTTCACTTATGTTGCATAATTTTGGACTGTGGGAGAAAAACAAAGTGTCAAGAGAGAACCCACGCAGACACGGGGAGAACATGCAAACTCATCACCGATAGCTGACAGAGGTGGATTCAAACCCAGTACTTTCTCGTTGTAAGGCACATTGCTACCCTCTGGGCCACCATACCGCACGCTCTTTAATATTAAAAAATAATATATAAAATATATATATATATATATTTAAGCTGCAAACAAAGGGGGGGTGCAAGATGATGAACTTCCCGGTGGGAATAGAAATCTACACCATATTCAATTTAGCGATGTATAAAAGTATAAAATAAGTCAACTGTAATGTTAACATGGCAATTACTTAACATTTAAGTTAAAGATTTGTATTAGATAAAAGCAATAAAATGTAAACGCTTCACCAGCAGACCTGACATATAGAAAATGTTATATTTCAATGGATAAATATCTTGATATTTGATATCTGATATTTAATTTAATGTATTGATTTAATATCTAAGACATTCTACATCTGCCAAAAAAATCACAATTTATCTTCATGATTTTAAACAGTAAAAAAAAAAACAGACTTTAATGGAAAATAGTGCCTTTTAACTCAATGTTACTATCTTCATTATAAAGTGAAATCTCAGAGTAAATTCCAAAAACTTTTATTATTATTAGACTTTTGTTATTGCTGTTGTTGCATCAATTTAAATAATTCTGTTTAGTAAGTCCTCCCATGCTAGAAACTGTCAAAAGAATCCCTATCGAATAGGACTTTCTGAGTAGTCATGGTTAATGCCTCCTCCTTGATGCCCCATTTAACACTTGGTGTCCCCCGGGACTCCATCCTTGGCCCCTTACTCTTTAGCATATATATATGGTGCGGTCACATAATAAACAGGTTTTGTCATTTTTTTTAATAAGATATAGTGACTCAAAATGTGCTCAAGCAACCAGTTGATCTGGTCATTAAATTAATATACAATGCTTCTAGAGTACAGAATGAAATACCCTTAGATTGACGCTATCTGTAAAACTGTTCTTAATCAGCGGTGCATGTTTTCTCCTCCTTGACAGACAGAGAAATAAGCTTCTTATGTGACCAACTTCCTGAGAATTCATGAAGGCCACAGCTAATCTTGAGGTCCTGCTTGTGTAGGTCCTGATCAGGTTTTTCCTCAACCTCATTGATTTAGTCTTCAAACCTATAATAGGATTTGTTTTGAATTTTGTTCGGGGGTTTGTGAAAGAATGGTGCCAAGTATTGATTTGTTGAAGACCTGAAATTAGATTTCAGATGTTAACAGAACGACTCATAGCACTGATAAGTACGGCAGGCAAAAGGCTGCTTCCGACGAAGAAACATGTGTCTGTCTCGCACTATAAATAAGAAAAAAAAGAAAAAGGAAAAATCGATCATTGTCTTGGACTGTATCCCACTGTACACTCATCATAAATATCTGTGATTAATTCCAGAGTTATTACACTGTGAAAATGTTGAAGAATACCCCATCTCACAATGGATTTGAGGATAGACTACACCCTGTTAGGTACTTACAGATAGACAGTCAGTCAGAGACGGCTGACCCTATCTTTCTCTTTGGTGGGAAGATAAAAACATCTGGCCTAAATCCAGCCCTTTATCTAGATGATCAAACTTTGATCCTTCCTGAACTATACCCCATCCATTTAGTAAAAAACAGCCTATTTTGCTTATTTTCTAATGTTCCTAAAAAAAAAGAAGCAAATAAAGAAACAGGGGTCAAATGGGATTAGATTGTGTTTAAGTAACTGCTGACTTATCCAAGCTCATTGATTTAGAATTCAATACAAACTGAAAGAGATACTTATGATAAAACATGTGTGCTAAGGGTCACCTTGGATGAGCTTTGTGTCTTTTGTGGAATATTGAATTCCTTGGTGCATTCACACCTACTGAATGTAGTCATATCAATTAGCAGCAAATAATTAATCACGGGCACCACTAACACTTTCAAACAGTGCATACACACAAACACATACAGACGCGTACACACACACGCATACACATACACATTACAGCTGTTCCCTGATCCCTGGTAGGTCAATTAAAAAACATCAGTGGGCAATTACTACACATTTCCAAATCTTAACAGAGCAAGGTTTGGGTGTGTCTTGTCCAGCTGAAGTCACTTGTTATTGGAGTTGGATAGCTTTTTTGGATTTAGTTTCTAAGGAGGCGAATACCTTAAATACATTTTCACACAAGCACAGTTTGACATAAACATTGTTCACTTCACTTATAATGGGACCAGCCTTTAACATCCTCTGGGATCATCACCTATTATATTCTATTACTTACATCGCCTCAGTGACGTTTAAAAATAATAATTTATCTTTTATAATCACATACAATACTACCCAGTACAACATCGTGAAATTATTTCACTGCTCTTGACCCAGTGGGCAGCTCCTGTGAATCGACCGAGGAGATGAGGTTTCGGGGTCTTACACAAGAAACCTACGGCATGTAGAGTTGTTGGGGCACGAACCGGCTACCTTCTGATCTTTCAAGTAGGAGACGGCCACTCTACCCACACATAGTTATGGAGTATAGACTGTTATTTGTGAGGATGCATGCTTTATACTTGAGACTAATCTTTAACATTCAAAATCTGCAAATAGATAGATGGACAAATGGATCAACAATTTTTTTTGGAATACAAAGGAAAATTATGACATGCCCCCATGTTGAAAGTGAACATTACACAAATGTTGATTAAAACCATATGTTAAATTAAATAGAAGATTCAAACATTGGCCTCCACAGGTATCGTGCTTTTACACTCTACACTACATACATACACGTGTCAATTTTGTACCTACCAGGAAGAAAAATCTAGCTGTCAACCACAGATCTTAATCCCACTGGCTAATCATCATAATTAGGACAGTGACCCCACAAGACACCTGGTCTCATCATGCGTACAGTACCACCACCTGCTCATCACTATGAGTTCTGTTCATAGCTCAAACCATTCTCCCTTGGTTCCTTATTTCTCACCTTGCTCAGACAGCTAGGGAACACTTTTCGTCTGGCCATTTGGTGGATCATTTATCACCTTTGTCTCGCTCCA
This sequence comes from Lophius americanus, assembly GCA_037951165.1. Lineage (NCBI taxonomy): Eukaryota > Metazoa > Chordata > Actinopteri > Lophiiformes > Lophiidae > Lophius > Lophius americanus. Next base: position 20,073,180 of record JBBDHG010000019.1, on the reverse strand, counting down.
ATCAACGTAACACCTAAAATTTTCACTGACAAGGCGTTTAACATTTACAATTTCAGCTGTCTATTGGGCTTTCACAGAGAATAGCCTCTTCCCTTTTGTAACAACCTTTTTTTAGTTACAGGACAAATGTGTGATTACGCAATTCACACACCTTGAGGGCAATTTTGGAGAAAATTTACCTTGTGAAGGTAATTGTATGGTAGAATGTGTGAAGAAGCTTGACTGCTGAACATTGTCAGACTCTACAGCATAGACATTTGCTCGCTGTGGGAGACAGGTGTATCCCTCTTCGTCTGACAATGACTTGGTGAAAAAGTATAAATTCAGACTACAGGGAATTACTCTCCGTCACGTATAGACATTTAGACCTTGTAAGTGTCTTTTGAAACCGGTAGTGTGAGCCACAGAGAAAACCCGCAGCTGCAGTGGGGAGGATCATTTGAGAACAAAAGCTTGGGCATTTGTAACGAGAGACAAAGCACGCGAGCCCAGTGATAATACTCCCTAGGATTAAATCAATGTTTCTGCATTATGTACGACTCAGAGTCAAATGTTGGTGTTGAACATGCTGCTGCAAACATATTTCCTCTAGACTGCTGTGAAATGGCATTCACTCATATCATTTAACCTTTAAAGTAAACACCAACAACAAATTAAGTGCGTACATAAAAATCATGAAATATTTTACATACCATATCCCCCTTTTGTCCGGGAAGTCCAACTACACCTGGAACACCGGGATCTCCCTGTGCACATAAGTATAGTGAAAGGTAGTGGGATTAACAGATCGTTTGTAATCAAGGAGAAATGTAGCTATTGTTACCTGATCTCTCATTATCGCAAACATTTATGGCATAACGTAAACCGAGAACATTTATAATGGATGATTGTGAGTCTGACCTCCTCATCTTAACCCCAACCCATTTCTACTTAAAGGAAGAAAATAGAAAATAGACCAAAAGCACCACATTGTAACAATTCCTTTCTATCTTTAAATGTTGCCTGTAAAGTCAGAGATCTCTAATGTTATATATTACGAGATCTTTCCTTACTCAGGAACACAGATAAGGCGGGTGATGATGATGTTGTATCAGTCCATTGTGGTGAAGAGAGAGGGAATTATAAGGCAAAGCCCTCAATTAACCAATCCACCTTTGTGTCATCCCTCACATATGGTCATGAGCTCTGGGTGGTGACCCAAAAATGAGGTGACGGATCCAAGCTGCTGAGTGAGGAATCAGGCACCTTCGTCGGGTGGTTGGATTCAGTTTCAGAGGTGAGCAGGCTTTAGAAATAACTTTGTAAACTTGCCAGCCTTATGTATTTTAATTACATTATTCCTCTCTTTTGTAATTTCTTTTGATCTTGGCAAAGTGTTGTACTGGTTAGACTTACAAACCCACTTTCAGCTTCTGAAAATGATCTATTTAAATGATGATGTGATTGAACAGGACCAGCAGTTCTCAGGTTCAGCTGTGTGTAGTTCAGTTGAAGAAAGTTTGGAGTTTGATTGCTATTTTGGATATCGTTTTTAAGGAGGCAAATACCATTTCATACAGGAACAGTTGGTATGACATAAACATTTTTTGTCCAATGAATAAAATTATCATTTAATACTTGTACTTTGTGTTGTTTTATGTTAAGCTTTGAGAACGGGAGAGGACTTCAACATCATCTGGGTATATCATCTATACCTTTCTTTTGCCATGAATCTTCATATACAGAAAAATAAGGCCATCTTTGATATCTGTTTAGTAGGTAATGCTAAATTTTTACGCTCTGATCTACCCAAAAATTAACATAATCTTAATTTATGGATACAAACAGTGTGCCATAAAACTTCAAACTAACATTTTTTCCACAGGGAGGTTGAAAAGTTTTAACTTGAAAAGAATGATCAGTTGAGACATTTACCTTTTTGATAATTTGCATATTTCAATGTCAGACTAATCTTTAATATCTTGAATCTATTTTTATGCATAGATATGATCAAAGTGTTTGTAATGTACATTTTAGCAACTTTGTGTTCTCATACATCCATATATGTTGATCTTATCATCTTTTATATATTTGAAAAACCAATTCTGTTTATAACTGGGAGGCGAGGTGCAGAACTCTTAAAAGTCTGAGTGTGGAATTGGACATTGCCTCAGAGCTGCACCATCTGCTCCCTTCAAACACGGCTTGAAGCTTTCAGGTGAGATTTTGCATTTCATCCTGACATTAATATTTCAAGATGAAAAGATCCTTCTGCTTTTCTCCACAATTAAATCAGTATGCAGATTTACGAGGGTTGAACTAATACATTATGACTGCACTGCCTTAGGTGAAAATCCTCAGAAAATATTTTTTGGTATAAATGTCCTTTGACATGCTGTTTGGTGCTATAAAGGATTGGGTTCATGCTGTGTAAATCAGAGCCGGTTCAGTTTCAATAGCCATGACACTTACTCAATTAGAGGTCCTTGTTGGGCGGAATTGATTGTACCTTTTCGGCTGGACAGTGACATCTGTCAACTGGCGGCGAGGCGGACTGAGACAGCACCGGGGGGAGCTGGGCTGTAACCCCGGGCGGGGAAGTCCCATTAAACGTCTTTGCGGCTTCACACTGGATCAATACAAAAATGCACCATTTAGACCTTCCTTTGTCATGTTTACTGTATATCAGAGAAACCTTCCAAATCAGCAGTAATGCAGCATAATTTATTCAAGGTAACCTGAGAGTTACGTTGTGAAACGTGTACGTTCTGATTCTAAGCAGACAAACAGTGATGTATCCTTCTCAAGGTTGTTACACTTCCACAGGAGGAGTAACTTTACACTGACGTGACAGCATGCTTATGGAGACATGTAATGGTAAGGGGTCAAATGTCATCTCTGTATTTGGAATCCCTGTAACATTAGCTCTCATTGATCTTGCTGATGGAAGATATCTGTCATTACACTTTTATCAGGGGACACAAAGAGGGTCTATGTTACTAAAACTGTGCAACAGTTTCATGACTAGTGATCAAAATTCAAATCTTTGACCTAAAGAGGTTCTGCCTCTGAAATATGAATGCAAACATCTTGTTTAATGTGCTAATAATAAAGAAGTGGTGAAATATATTATTAGTGCTGATTACTTCTTGATGTTTTTTTATAATTAACTGTTGGGTTCTCTGTGAATCAGTACATTCAGAGTACTTTACCTTTGACTCCAGAAGCTCACAGCAATTTTCCATTTCCGGCATATAGGGGTCACAGTATATCAGAATTTGTTTCAGTTCAATCTGTAAAAGAGAGTTCCCATCAGGCAGTCCAGGGTGGTACCATAGTTTCATCATCATGTTCTACCCCTCTCTCTGACACCATTCTGCTTCATGAGCAGTCAGCTGTATTAGCCTGAAGTTGTCCAAAAATTAATGTTTTAAACAGCCCATATAAATTTATACAGATTCAATTTCTGCCAAGTTAGCTGTTTTAGAATGTAAGCGGTATTTAAATTATATAACTTGTGTATATCAGAACAAATAACGTTGACTAAACGCCTCATTTCAGTCATTTGGAGAAACAGCCCAATGACATCACTAAGAAAATGTATAACAAATGCATCAGTGAATAATATATCCTATCCTATTCTGTTAGTGAGACTTGAGTAGTTTACACAACCAGTCATAACATTACAACCGTGATAGGTGAGGATAGAATAACACAGATTTTCTTGTGTAACTTACCCACTGGTACTTGTCAGTGGAAAGCAAGAGAATATTTTGTCTTCTAAATTGATGTGTTTAACGCAGGAAAAAAAGGCAAGCATGAAGTTTTGAGTAACTTTTACAAGTGCCAAATTTGAATGGCTGGATGACTGGGTCAGAGTACCTACAGAACTGCAGGTCTCGTTGGATGTTTCCAGTCTGCAATGTTTAGTACATATGTAAAGCGATGTATGGGATGTGAGGGAAGTGAGGGCTAGCACATGTTGTTGGATCCCACAGAAGAGTTACTTGAGCACAAATTGATGACAACGTTAATTGTGGTTCTGATATAAAGGTGTCAGATGTCGTAGAGACATGCTCTGACACCTTTATTTCAGAACCACAATTAACGTTGTCATCAATCAATGGACCCTAAATTTGAACCTGCACAACATCATGTAGGTGGATTTAATGTTATGGCTGGTTGATACACAGTATATAGTTTTGGACGTGCAGTACAGTAAGATATGGAGAATATGACCAATCTTCCCCAATAAAATGATCTTACCATGAAAAAAAGTTGAACCAAAACATCAAAGGGGCATGATTCGATTTGATGGTTAAAATAAGACTGGTGTAGCTGGCTGAATATACCCTATAGTTTACGAGAAGTGCCTTTGACAAAATCAATAATGAACCAACGTATGGCTATATCTCCACGTAATTATGTCAGTGGGATGAAGAATACCATGTTTATGGTCATTAAGTTTAATGCAGAGGGTGACGAATAAAAAATTTTAAGGACCTTTGGGAATCTGACTATCAGCTTTAGCACCCCAACAAGCAAATAGTCATGGTAAGATAATGTCAGAAATAAGACATTTCTGGAGCCTGAATCATCTTCTGGTTCAGTCAGAATCAAAATAAAGGTTTTCAGACGTCTTTTATGTGCATTACCTAACTGTAATAATTTAACAGTAATGTTACGTTGTGGATAGTAGATGCAGGATTTTGTAAAAAAAAATAGTACGCTTGATCAAAACAGAATACAACATTTTCAAACATAAAATGATACTGGTTTTAGTTTTTAAGAAAGTTTACATGGAACGTACATCTACAGGCCGTCCATCCTCCACTCGTGTGGTGATGAGGGTGCGCCCACTGGGGTCAACGTTGCTCTTCTCATCCGTCAGTCTCCTTTCTATTAGCTTGCAGTCCATGTAAATGGAGACGATGTTACTTTGTACAGAGATGCTCAGCTTGTGCCACTGGCGATCAAAGAGGGCATGGAGGTCACGGCTCTTAAATGTGTAGCGGAGAGTGTTCTTTAATGCACCCTGGGAGGAAAATTCCACAACCTTCTTGCCACCATCAACCACAACAGATACCTGAGGAGCAAAGAGGAGTTTAAAAACAAGCTTATATCTTTTTCATTATATTCAAGTATATTTGTGGATGGATAAACCTTAGTGTGATACTAATAAATACCCATGGCTCACCTGACTGCTTCCCGACTGGTCGTATACCTGCCAAAGGTACCAACGGTCTTTTTTTGTAGTTCTTCTAAGGCGTATGATGGTGACGAGGGAGTACTCGCCTGAAAGTCCATTTGGAAATATTAATCTGAAAAGATAATACAAAAAATATATGGAATAAATCATTAAAATATAATAATGATAATACTAATTATAATGACAATGATAACGATAATAATAGTAAACATAATAATAATAATAATAATAATAATAATAATAATAATAATAATAATAATAATAGATCATTAAAATATATATGAAAGATAATAGTGACTCTTTGAAAGCTGGTTTTGGCTAAACATGAACCAGCCAATCAGCTTCTTACCGCAGAGTGTTTCACATAAATAAACCATGACAAAATGAGATTCCATTTTGCTTAATGAACTTTGTGCTGGCTTCCCTGTCATTCACATAATGAAAACATATAGGGATTGATCCAGCGTCGCAGAAGCCAATCTGTCACCTCACTGACACACGTGCTTCCGTTAGAGAGTAGTGGTCTGTGTAGCTTGTTTTATGTTTGTGACCTCAGCTGCTCTAAAGTTAAGTCACATCCACAGCAGCTGCAGAAAATATGCAGAAGAAATAAGAAATATACGTATATATTGGGAAAACAATATCATTCATCACACAGTCTCATATGAAATACAGCTTATTCCTTAACTCATCTCTTAACCCCCCCCCCCTAATTTTACAGAATGCATTAAAAAAATACAGCAAAACATTGTTCCCTTCACAATGCTCTCACCCTTGTCTTAACTCCACTCTCTGGATATAGATTAACAGTCAAATGTGGAAGAGCATAAACATAATAAATCAAGATCAGCAAAAATAATAATAATGCAATGATAAGGTCATTGGGAAGGCAGAGCGCAGCCTGGGGAGGCAGAGAGAGAGTTTCCTCAGACAGGTTGGAAATTAGTTTTCACTTCAATATATCATCTCCTATTCTCTCAGAGCTTCATGCCCTCTCCTATTGTGTCCCTTGAATTCTTGGAGATTCCGTTGTAAACGGTATACATGACTAAAATGATAAATATACCACGCTAAAGCTCGACAAATCAAATGCTTCTGGAAAGGGTAAGGGAGTTATTCGCTGCCTAAGGGCTCAGTGAGTATTTCTGTCGCAAATCAATATGAAAAGTGGCAGGGCAATTTATAAATATAAAGATTTATAAATTAAATTCATTAGAATATTCCAAATGTTTGACTCTATAAACACAGTGCACAGTGCACCTATCTCTTCAGAAAGCACTGGTAGGCCGTTTTCTGCTCTGGACCTGACGTTCACCAGATTATTGCAAAGTCTCCAGCTAAGTCTGGTCTTATTTCAAAACATGGTCTGTCTACGGTGTAGCACAGTTGATCTCTGAGGTCCCAGTGGTTTTAAGTTCTTGACCTCGTGCTGACTGCCATCTGTGGCTAAACTGCAAAATCCGGAGCTCATGCATGATGGTTGAACATTCATTTTGTGATTCTTTGGAATATTGTCTTCATCTATATATGTAATGATGAGTACATGAAAAGTATCTGTGTTCATTTTCCCTGCCGCTATGCTACAATAACATTGTATTTCCAATACCTACTTATGTATTTCTGCCAAATCTGCCACCCTCACGTTATAATTACACATAATTACTTTGCATTGGCAGATGCGACGTAAGGTTTTGAAACAAACACGCTCGAGCTTTGCAAAGCAACGCCGTGAGGCATTTGTTTACTTCAGAGTTCCAGTCTAGAGTGTGAAGTGGTGATAGCAGTGAGTCCTGGACTCATGCCACACAAGTGCAACAGACAGAAGAGAGGACAAGCAAAAAAAGGTCTTTCCCAGTATAATGTATTTTAAGGAAGACTGACTGTGATTTCTACCAAAATAAATTGCACACCCATAATCAGAAGTAGAAGAATAGATACAAAGTAACACTAGATTTAGAATCAGAGCTAATTCCATTTTTACAAGCGATGGACTTGTGCCTTCTGGAAACTATCACCACACTTGGATAATCTCCATGACCATGCATATTGCTTGGCTAACACTACCCCTTGTATAATCAGACACAGTGGTTTGACAGAATGTCACAGCAACACTACCGGCCTGGTAGAGAATCTCCCGGAAACGGATTTAGTGTCCTGGCTTGTAAGAAATCCTATCCAGGAGGATTCTTTAAAATGACTCAGAGGAATCATATTGCTTTGGCTGAAACAATCAAACCTCAAATGGCGGCCTAGTTGGCTTTTATCCATACACTTAAGATTCACGTAGATCAAAGGGGGCTCACCCATGTCAGACTATACATTAAATACATCATTCATGCTAGCAGAGCCTTCCTCAACACATTAGTCCTTTCCTGTTTAAATGAGGAATGAAAACAAATAGGATTGCCTGCGACCTGCAAGAAGGATAATGTATACAGCAGAGAGTAGCTGAGATGTGCCTGGCATTGGTATTTCAATATAAAGAGGTTTGCATCTACACATATGGAGAAAAATGCTATATATTACTGCTTTAGTAAAAGGCTCCGGATAACAAACTTATTTAAAAATGTTTGACCTGCCGCTGCAACTATTTGTCCTTTCAAATGAATTTTGCAATGTCGTCTTGATACCTCGGATCAAAATAGAATTTTTTTCAGTAAATGTGAAATTGTTCATATTTTCTGCCAGAACTGCTACCACATATAATAAACAGAGCTGCATCTGCATTACTTAGTGCAGTCTGCGTCTTTGTCTTTCTATCATCCACTGTTTATGTTTACTTAGTTGACTGAATTACTGTACTGCTCAGCTTCCTCAAACACAATATTTAATCCTTTTAATATTGTGTTTTAGAAAAATCCGAAAATACAGGCATTCAGGTCTAAATGCAGTGTATTTTATAGTTACCATTATGTTTCCTAGGACTTAATCTTTACAGGATGGATGGTGGTAAGTCCACATAATCAAATAAGTGACCTGTCAGTCTTAAATCTCTGAAACTGGAGACAAAACATTTAATCAGCTATATGGTGCCATGGTAGTTGGTTGTGTTCAAGGTGGGGTACGCCACTGAACAAGCATGTGGTGTATGTTCCATTAAGGTTTCAGGGTTTCTTCCACACTCCTAGAACATCCAATAGGTGAATTGGCAAAAGTAAGCTGAACATCAGTGTGAGTGGTTTTTTGTCCAAATTACACATAGGTAAAGTGGCATTTGGACAAACTTGTGAACTTGTGACTTTTCCTGGAAAACCCAACTCTCGCTAAATGTCAGCTGAGATAGGCATCAGCCCCAGTTACCCTACAGAATAAGAGGTTATATTTGAATTCATATCTAGGATAACCCAAATGATAACTATTTATGCACTTTAGACACGTCAAAAGTTAATCACAGGGCCAACCCAAAGACACACACAAACACCCACATCTGTTGAATATCAACAATGAGCAAATTTAACATGTATTAGGGTTTTAAAGATGAGATCATTTTGTGCGCAGACATAAGGAGCAACAAGCCCCAACAAAGTACATCCATCCATTTTCTCCAAAAACAGCTGTAAATGAATGAAAGTCATATATTCTTAAAAGTTGTGTTAAAATACCAAATTCGTTTTCAGTTATTAAAAAATAATGCAACAAAAAAAATGAAAGCTCATTAATTGTGCTCTGTGATCTCATAAGTCACCCAACACAACACATCAAAAGGGCTGTGACATGCTTCATAACATTTCTGCACGGTGCCAAGTAGAGTCTGCAGACAGAGTAGAGCAGGAGAGAGCTCACCGGGTGTATCTCTGTGATCTCACAGAGATCTATGAGAGAAGAATGACTGAAAGTGAGCGAGGGAAGTTGTTATCGTGTTTGAGTGAACAGAAATTCTCTTCCAATTATACAGATCAATTTTTATATATTTTTGTTTATTTATGGCTAGAATTGAATATGAACAGCGGAAAAAAATGTTCTGACTTCATGGCAAATAAAACTTTTTTTTTTGAATTTAGGTTATTAATGTCGATCTAGTCATTAATCTACTCATCTACCAAAATCCAATGGAAATTGGACTCTTTTAAATGCATTTCGCTGTAAATTCTGACATATGTTATTCATTTTGAGATCAGTTTTGATTAATCTATTACAAAGCATTTAATTAATTCTAAACATTTTTCTAAACGCCTCAAAGCCCTAAAAATTAAATTGAATCAAATTGTCTTATTTTGAGCAAAAATCTGCCAATTGGGGAAAAGAATTCTGTCCTCCTATAGTAGTCCAGCCACTTAAAGATGGGCTTTAACCATATTTACATTATCACAAGCAATGAAAACTCATTTGTTCGAGATTCATGTACTGTAAGTTCAGTCTGTTGATTGAATTGACTTAAAGAAACTACACCTCAATCAAGGATTAATAACTAGTGAAAAGAAAAACAATCTTTGCAATAAGACACAATTTCTCAACCATTAGATCAGGGTCGCAGGGGGCTGGAGCCTATTCCGGTTGACATAAAACGAATCCCGAGGTGGACTTCAGCTGAGAACGTTCTGTCTGTGAGGCAACGATGTTAAACACCACTCCAGCATGCTGCCCATTACCTCAATCAAAACAAGCCATAACATAATGATGAGTAACAAGCGACTGTAAGATTAAGGTTTCACATTCTGAAAGTCAGATGTTTCCAGAAGCTGAAATACCCTATTAAAGTTTGTCTGTCTTAATAACTGAGTTTTCTTTGCTTGTGCGAAACTTATTAAACTTTTGATATTTTGATATTGTTTTAAGGCCCACTGCAATTTTTCAGCTGGCTTAGTTTTAAGAATTCTAGCAAAGCAACACTGGCTCGATGCAGACACAGGTAGATGAGATATGTGTCCAAAGAGAGACATATGCAGGAGTGGGCTTTTATACTGTATGCAACGGAACGTTATGAATACATGCTACATTTTGTAATGCACTTTGTCACCTCACACAAATATTCCTTGTGTGTCAGTTCCAATTTATGCACCATTGGGCGCACTGTGACAAGGAGCGGGCAGAAAATAAGCTAGATCTAGAGTTGAACATCTATTGCTACACATCCTGCTAGTAAAGTGAGCAATGTTATAGCGGCTGTGGCAGAGGCGGAGGAGCCTCTTGCTTCGTGCAATTGCCCTAGCATTCCCTCCTCAGCTGACACGCAGTATCACCTGTCAAAGTACTTAGATAATTGGATATGAGAGGGATCGCAGTGTCGCCCTTATAACCAATGACACTGTCAGCAGTGTCATTGAGAGCCAGCATCTTCTTGCACTACGGGCCCAGACTGAAGTAAATGTATTTTCAGCTGGCTGACTGAATGGGGTAGAAGATCACAAATCACCTCGCTCTTAGATTCTTTCGCCTAGCTAGTATAAGAGAGGTAGTAAATGTTTACAATCGCACGTCATATAAAAATGCTAAAAATACCCCCCCCCCACCCTTGAAAGAATGACACAGTGTTCTCTTTCACCGCGACAACGTCACGACACAAAGCAACAAACGTCCCAAAATACATTTTTTGAAATCCAAAACATCAATGTGAAGCTATATTTGGGAAGTTCACATGTTCCACTGGCCTCCCTTGACACAGCTGATGGTTGTATAATGTAAGTGTAAAAATAAAACGGGCCTTTATTAGTATTATATAAAATTAATTTCGCCAACATCAGAGCAACATCAAGGTGGCTTCACAGAGCTGTCCCAAGAGCAGATTGTAGATTAGATTCCTGCCTTATTTTGTGATCTCAGAGTTTGGGTTCAAACTTTTGATTCCTTTATGTCAGACGGTCAGGTGGCCGATAGGGCAAACCCTCTGCAAGTTAAGAAAACTCGTGCAAATTGACAAAACACTATAGAATTATGAAAATGTCTTCATCAAATGGACAACACGTGATGAAAGTGATGCACCCCCCGGACTGCAACAAACGACGTGTATTATACTTGCTTAAGAAAAACTATTAAACACCATAGTGCAAATGGACATCTGTAGTCACCATGGCAAAGTGTAGACTCTAGTCGAAGGACTGCCTGTGTTAATCTGATGTGTTGAACAATAATGGAAACTCCTTCTTGTCTTGAGTCAGTTTCTACAGCTGACACTCTTGGTCTCTGATGAACATTAAGACAATAACAATAAATGACATTTTGTTTCACTTCATGTTAGGCTCATTACTACATTTATTTGCTTAATTTACGGTCACATGGCCGCATGACCAGGAAGTAAAGACTCACGGGGGACGGAAACAAATGAAACTTATGTGTACTTGTTTGAGTATTATATTTGTTATAGTCTTTCAATGACGCATTAAAAAAGTGTCAGGTGGTGCATCACTTTTAAGTGTCCTCTGGAAACCGTTCCATTGTCTTGTTTTTGCAGCGTGTTGTCTAATAGCACGTACAGTATATGTTGTCAAATTGATGAAGATCTTTTCTTAATTTGATGATCTATTGTGTATTTGCATGCATTTGTTAAGCTGCAGCGGCCTTGACCCTGTCAGCCAACGCACTTTGGAGATTTCTAGAATAATACACATAAATATATATAATAATACACATGAATTCTGACCGAATCATTCCTGCACTGCTTGCCTTTATTAGCCATACTAAATGAACTAATGTTACAAACATGGTCTGGGGGTCACCTCAAGTGAACCCCTTCATGAAAAGCAGTTATGGCTCTTCATCAGGAAGTTTATCTGGCTCAACACACACAAAAAAACATCTCTAATATAACAGTCTTTTTTTTCAGGAGCATATGGTCTCCATTGATAACCTGATGTGTAAACAGGATAAAAGAATGGCCCCCAGCAAATAACAGTGCTCAGTTCCAGATATCAGACAAAATCATTTACAGTTTCCAAAAACTAATTCAGGGAACCCTAACCTAAGATACCTGCAGAAGTTACAAACCTATGTAACTTCTATGTAAGATAGAAACAGTGCAGTGTATTTCCATCCTGCATTTAAGTAAAATCAAAATGACAATAAGCCACCGATAAAGGGTTCTCATCAATGTCCAAGTTGCATCAATCCTCCATATTTTCTAAGAGGGGTGTTTATTCCCTTAAAACCTTCTCTCATGCAGCAGCACTACAGTTACAAGACTTGTTTGAGTTCCAACAAAAGAAAAAAAAAAATCTGATATCTGCTGATGGCAATATCCCTTTGGCCCCGACTCTGGACCCTGACATGATGGAAACAGTCCCCTTCTCACTAAAATCGAGGCAGGAGTAGTAAAAACATTCATGCCAGTACACGTAAGAATGCTACTCACTTTGTGGGCTTGATGAGGGGGCTGCTGCCTAAACGGAACGACGGCAGGTCTTCCTCAATGATTCCCTTTCGGAGAAGAAACTTTTCTGTCAGATCAAATCCTGTGAACGGGATTGAAATCTGTCTTGAAATAACCAAGGCGGTTGAATGGAATGCTGTTGTGTCTAATCAGAACATACCTGTGATTTCCAGGGGGCGATCCAAAATATCAGAAAACCTGTTATCCTCCACATTCAGGGGGGGGCATGAGCCATCTGGGGGAAAGCCAAGAAGAGGTGGATTGTTCTGGGTTCCGATGCCTAGTTCTATATTTACCGGAATTAATGTGAATTTTGAAAAAGAAAATGATAAATTGATTCATGATTAATTTTGACAGCAAAGCCTTCCACTTAAGGAATAAAGCTTCTACAATACACGTCAGAGCAGAAAATCAATTATATGTTTCCAGCGACCTCTAAACTTTAAGCTTAGCTTAAAAAAACAGCAGATACAAACAAACCCACTGAGATTTAATTTAGAGGCAAGTCTTTTTTACTTTCAATTCAATCTAAACTGATTTACTGAACGCTGATAGTCCTGCCATACCTCTCCAAGTCAAAGTCACTCTTTATCCAATGGATGGAGTTGATTTCTCAAGTCATGACATCAGAATGAACGGATCACCATGCCAAATAAATGGTGAACCATAATTGCAATATAAAATATTCATAATTAATTAATATCATGGATACTTTATCCCCTAAATGTAGATTTGTAATTGAACAATTTAATAAATCTGAAGTGGATGAAAAAGCCTTTTTAATCATACAGGATTTACTACCAATGCCTCTGTCCTGTGTGTACCTGTGTGTTTAAATTAATGACACATTATTCATTTTATAGATTGATGGAAATAGTATATTAATCTCAATGACTTTCCCTGCTTAAATTAAGGATATTAATATGAATGCTATTACATTGGCACTCTACTGAAAGACATGAGTTGCTGGACTAAGAGTTGAGGACAACAAACACACATACCTGTCTGTTCACTCACAGCCATTCCAAAATGACCAGGAATAGAATTCACAGTCCACAGAAAAGCTGTCCATCTTAACCAGCAAATCATGGCGTTGACACTAGAAAGCAGTCCACTTGAAAACCTGGATACAAACAGAATACTTTCGATATTATGTTTAATGTAATAATAATTGGGAAATAATAAACACTCACGTTTCATTATGCTTATATAAATGTGTTTGTTTCTCCACATGCAATGCAAACAAAGGCAGGATAAATAGACAGAACAATTCATTTAGTTAACCTAGAACAATGTAGTATCTGTTCGACCTCAAAATAAACCTTAGCTAGCTCATACTTTATATCAGCATGCAATCGTATTCCAGCATTTAGTCAATTCTCCAACAGGCAGGTTATAAACATCCTGAACGTTATCTGCAAAACATAGCTAACTCAGCCCCCCCACCCTCTCATTCTCACTCAGATGTCCCCACAGCCCCTTTTATTTACAAAGAGTCGCTCAGACTGATGAAAGCACTCTTCAGCCCTTCATTCATTACTTTTCATGAACACCTGCTACACGGCAAAGAGTGGATATGACTGCACCGCAGCTAAATCATTACACTCTAGGCTATGTTTATGTTAAGGTTTCCGTTGTTATCTCAAGAGCCTGTCGGCCTATAGGTCTCCGCAGACAGACTGCAACTCATTCTGCCTGTATTTTATCACCACAAATTAACCGAGGAGCTGTGCCAATATGTTCAGAATAAAATACAAAGCTAATATTATGCTATTATGTCCAACTTTGTTATTATGTCCAACTTTGCTATTATGTCCAACTCTGAGTTAGAGAGTTTAGGCAATGAAGGCATGTTGCTCTCTCCGCCTACTGTACAAACAATTAATTAATGATTATTATTATAGATTAATGTACTCTTAATTAAGACAACTGCATATGTGGGGGAAGTGTTTCTATGAGAGGTTCTATGCCGGCACAGCGCAGGAGTTTTGGCTCCTCACTCACTAAGGCCGCTGTGTGTCTGGTTTTAGTCATAATGCCAGAGCCTTGCTCTTTGTTTCTGCTCTCTGTTCGCACTGTTGTGTTTGAGCTGTGAGCTGTCATCGGTGTCTTGGTCAAGGGTGTCACATACAGGGATCAAACCTCCAGTTAAAATAAGTCTCTTAATCCATATGACTAAACCAAATCCTGCATTGCTCTCGTGCCAGTGCCAAGGGGAGTTTTTAGGTGATCAGAGCCATCCATTTTCTGCATTCCTTTTTAGCAGAACCTATAACTTTAATTAACATTGCTGCTTTTTGGTCAGGCTTTTATATAGTTATTATTTTATTTTTTATTGATGCTTTTATCTGCTTTTGCTTTGTAGCACTTTGAGATTTGATCCAAATGTAAAGTGCATTATAAATTAAATGTATTATTATTATTATTATTATCCTGATTGGAGTGGTCTGTTCCAACATGCCTGCTATTCCAGCATGACAATTTCAGTAAATTCTATACTGCTGCCCTTTCTTTTCTTATTTTTTCCTGCGAAAGATGGGGAAACAGCTGAAGTCAGGGCTGAGTAACGAACTTGACCTCGGTACTCGCAAAAAATGAACTCTGTGAGCTGTTTAACTCAGTACATGTACCAAAACCTAAATGAAATCACTGTATATGTGTGTTAGCTTTCTATACATAGCCCACTTTAGTAGGTGTAACTTCAAACCAAAACTTGTTCTACCCACAAAATTTGATTGATTGACACACATTTACAGTTTTTAGTGAACTGCCGAAACAAAGCAGTATATTAGGTTTATCCTAGATTACTTCTTGTTGAACAGTATTAAGTAAAGCAAATGAAACAGCATTTACTTAAATGTATGGTGCTCAGTTTAGTAAACTGGACACTAATGATCCATATTTAGTGCCCAATACAGTCACGTTAGTTGTACATAGGTCTGTCATTTTTTCCATCAAAATAATGTGTTATCACAATGTTATCAAATTATATCTACCTCGCTTTGGCAGAAACTGATGCCATATATGGATTAAGTAATTAAGTAAATTCAACAAAATATTTGTTAAAATGAAAAATTACTTAAATATTTTATTTTAAGATCATAGGTTATGATTCCATCGTGTTAAATGTATATGCACAATATCAGTAGGCGTGTGGGTAGGTGTGTGGATTCTCACTCAGTCAGGTCATTATAATCATCATAGGTTGAGTTTAAAGAAAATGGACATCTGTTCACACTTGAAGACGTTTCACCTCTCATCCAAGAAGCTTCCTCAGTTCTGACTGACTGATGGAAAGCTACAGTAGGTGTTCAACACATAGAAAGTTGTGAGGGTACAATAATACAGTTGACTATCACTGGGGTGGATGGGTAAGGGCTGTTAGGAGTCCTTAGGGACAGCATGGTCTGGATTATCTGGATTATGTCCCTCCTAAATGCTAATCTGCAGCTGCAAGAACCGGTGCCCTCTGCCTCTGGATCGTAAAGTTTGACATCATGGCGCATGGAGATGAGGTGACCATGCCACTCAATACTATGCCTGGGCCGATTAGGAGCACTACAGAGGTATCACGTTCCACATGTGATTGAAGGCGTAATGTTACCCAAGTCATCTCTGCAAAAGGAAACACATGCATCTTCAAACCTGTATGGAGGATTGTTCTTCATCTCTGAACTGCTCAATCCTGTTTATGCAGGATTCCACACAGAAAATTGAGCAATCCTGCGGCGTCACCCGTCCTATAGATAGACTATTTTTACACTTTGAGTGAGAAGAGGAAGAAAGGAGAGAAGTTTCTCTACCCTGTTTCTCCATCATTCATCCAATAACTTCAGTGCATTATTCAAAGAAGCGTGATTCTGTGCGCGAGCGCTGATTGGCTGCTTGCTTCTATTTTTTATAATTACCCTTCATATTGCTGCGGTATAATATTTGACACTTTGCTGTTAACAAGTCAAGCAACACGGGCACGGCACATGTTTACTGCAGGGGGATCATAAATAAGGAATAATCAGTTAACACGTCCCTGTAAACAAGCAAGTTAAGAAAATCAAGCTGGGAAATGAGACGCCTTCTCTGCGCGCGACTAAAGATGTAGAATGTGTCCGTTATGAACGGATTTTCTAGAATTTTTCGCTGATATTTACATGAAGATATTATAATTTAGTGTGAAAGGAGTACTTACAATTACTGAGAAAGTTTCCTCTAAGGCAGTAAGGAATAGAAAAGAGTGAAAAAAGCATAATCCATGCGTGATTTCGGCCAGTCTGGATTCCGGATTCCAGGACTTGGAAATAAAAGTCACAGTGGGATCGCCTGCTGGATCGTGCTCTTTATTAGTTGCACCGAGTGGCCCTCCCACTCAGTCTTTATTACTGAGATGCAGTGACAGAGACCTGAGCAAACAAGGAGACCACACGCCGAAAGCTTCCAAATGGGGCGAGATAAATACGCAAACGAACTCCTGTTTAACGGAGACAGGTGCGTCAGATCCAGCCCGTCACATGTTTGATCAACTCATCGGATTGTTCTGAATCAAATTCCAGATCCATTTACTTTAAGGTGGCGATGTAAATCAAACTTAAGAAAATAAGTTACTACATCAAAACATTTTACAGTCAATCACTACAACGTATTTTTCTTTAACCAATACTGTGAACTTTATTTTGACACGTTATAATAATTGATTGAATTGATGTGTCATATCGCATTATATTTTTTATCTTTAATTTCTTTTTCAGGTTTTTCTTAACAACCAATTTTATAGTTGTTGTTTTAGTCTCTAAATTGTTAGCATTGGTTTCTACATCCTCTATTAACTTATTTGTGTTTTATTAGTCAATATCTGGTGTTTGAAATGTGCTTAATAAATAAAATTTGATGGATTGATGGAGTGACTGATTTATACACTATTAAAACACAATGGATCTCGAACATTGATAAAAAACATTCCTGTCTATTTCTCATATTATAGATAGCTAGGTAGCTAGACGGACGGACGGACGGACGGACAGACAGACAGACAGACAGATGGATAGATAGATAGATAAGAGATATCAAATATATATTAAACAAATGCATACAAATACATAAATACAATATAATACCTATATAAATATAAACTATACATATTAAAACTGCAGCGTAGATATTCCCTCATGCATTTGGACCATTAAAGCAGAATCAAACATCAGAAAGCGACAGAAATGAAAGAAGGGAGTTTCATTGCATTAATGAAATATATAATAATAAAATAATCTGAGATTCACATAAAATAAGTCTCTTAATCAAGCAAGTCAATATAGTTATGTTTACAAAGTTCTACAAAAATTCATCATAACTCTACATTGCAAACTAGCTGAAACTTGAAACACAGGTACCAGCAGTACAAGACAACCAGCAGAAACAGGTGATCACACACAGAACTGTTTAGACAGATGATTTCAGAGAACCCACCCTTATTCACGGTACACAAACTCAGGAATGCTCCAAAAAAAACAAAGAGGAAGAAGGTTTTAAGAAAACCCGAAGGTGAAACCGAAGCAGATGTCCCAATTTCTTTGGTCTTTGAGTGGTGGTATAATTGTTCTCATTGTTAGTATGGGTGAATTACTTTAATCAATAACAGTTGGTTAACAGTTAACAGAAGAAAAGGGCTATTGTCACTGGATTATTTTTGCCACTGGTATTCCATACGTTTATATTATGTAGACATTTTTCATGAATGTGTTGGTGATAGGAATAATTAAATAAAAATACTGGCTTATAAAATTTGTTTTGAGAAATTGACAGCTTATCCAGCTTTAATTCCTGTTGGTTATCCAAGACTCTAAAGATCAGTGCTGTCTAGTAGAGTCACTCTCATTTTACTGGCTGGTCAGCAATGGCTTTTTTGACTAACAATGGGCTTAAAACAATGGTTGATGAGAGCTATTTAGGGGGACAGTTTTACTTTCTCCTTTTAACGCAAAAAGCTCACCCTCTCCATATTCAATAAGATTATTTTATATTAAGTTAAATTTTCATTAACTGGACATGAATGGAGGAATTTTTTTCCCTCTTCAAGATGTAATCTGCGGCTGTTTTTTCTACAAAATGCTAAAATTGAAGAAGATCAAAGTCCTGGTTTATCAACTCTTTTCTATTTGGAGTCCAGTGTTTCGACTTTAAGGTAGATTCCTGCCTATCCTCTGTAAACAGACACTACATATTGCTGCATATCAAACATGCTGTCACAGTATAAAAGAAAAAGAGTTTCACTTTAATAAAAAGGTGCAAAAGTTTAATTGTGAATTTTCTTTAATTCAATCATAATCCATAACCGCATATACTGTTGGGTGTTAAGGGGCCTGGAGCCTATCCCAGCTGACATTGGGTAACAGAAGGGTATACCCTGGATTAGAATACATTTAAGTCATAGATAGCTCAAAGGTTATAGCAACCGTCATAGTAATAAGGTAAAAAAAACTTTATTCTGACCAGAATCTGCAGGATCCCTCATTGACATGTTTCACCTAATTGTTTTTGCCTTTGCTGCTACTGAATAATGTTTTAGTGCAAAAGATGTGACAAACCAACGAGGCTACGACAAAGGTAAATGTTTCAACTGACATCCTATAAACTCAGCTTCCCCCTGGGTAGTTTGATAAATGTTGCGCGAAAACAACTTGTCAAGAACAAACATCTATGAGAAAAAAAAACAAATTAAAAAAAAAAGTTTCTCAATAGTTTTTTATTGATGATGTTAGTTCATGGGTAGTTTTGGTTCATGCAAGTAAGGCCTTCACTTGTGATTGGTGTCCGTTCAGACATTACTAACTTCTAAATTATGCAGATGAGTTCAAGAGGTTCTGATTAAGGTCCAAATTATTTTTGATTCATTCTTTATTTGGAACATAGACCAATGGTCATACTTTTTTGAAAAGCCATGCTGCAGGTTGCTGCTCACTGGCCAAAGACAGAGTCTGTGGCTGGTTTGTGTCAAAACTCAAAAAGGCTTGAATTCTCTAATTTATCATTCTGAATGTTGTGTCCCTGTTCAACTTGTGCCAACCCTAACATTCTCACTCGATCACGTTCCAAAAGCTCTCTAAAGTTATATATAGATGTTATTTCTATAGAAGTTTTAAAGATAACTGTTTAGTGCTTTTACAGGACAGTAACAAGATTTTAATTTTGTACTGAAAGATTGGTGCTGATTTTGTTTTTTATTGTGTGATCAGCTGAAATTAAATTATGTTCATCAAATGCAGAATGTATCAAGTATGAAGAAAAGCTCTCAGTAGCTTCACAGTGTCATTTAAACCAAATTTAGTTTATGGTTCAGTTGTTTGTATTATTATAAAACAGTTAAGTATAGCTACACTTGAGCTTCTATGTAATTTTTATTCCAAGGTTACATTCTGAAACATGGATCAATATGTGAACTGAAAACTCTTTTGAAATGTATTTTTTAAGATATGATATCCTGAAAATTGATTGATTTCAAAAGAAAGACCTATGACTACCTCATCAAAGGAGATTCCCTTTGAAACACTTGGCCTATGTTCTCATGACCTTTGAGGTTTAAGAGACTGTTAACACTCCTGAGAAAAGATGGAACAATGGAGGTATGAGGATGCAACAAGAAACAGGTGACATGATGACATGACTAACGTTTGCTTATATCATTAATCAAATGTTACAACATGTCTGTGTAGTTTCTCATTCATCCAGGTCATGGTTATCCATGTTGGTTTAATCCAAAGCAAATGGAAATCTGTTTTGGCTTGAATGATTACAAATGTTACAACTATTTGAAAATGGATGCAGCCTTGGCTTAGAGAGGGGAAGGTCATCAGGGGGGCCCGAACCTGAAGTAATTCAAACTTTACACATCAACAGTCTCCAGTCTGTCAGAGACCTTCTCCTCAAGGCTTCTAGTTTTTGTTTTGTCGCAGCTGACCGATTTAATATCACGTCCATTCCCAGACCAATAATGATCTCTTCAAATAATTTCCAGATTGACCACAGATCATTGGCTCTCACCCCCATCGTAACTAAATGTTTTAAAGCACATCAGATCGTCCCTCCCGCAAGATCTTGACCAGCACCAGTATACTTATTAAGCAAATAGATCCACAGTGGATGCTTTTTCCACATCCCTCCACACCGCTCTGACACACTTTGACCAGAGATGGATCTGAGAAGGTTCTTTATAGACTACAGTTCGGCATTAAATACCATTGCCCCCCCTAGAGGCATCACCAAATTGCCTGAGTTGGGTCTCGGCACCTGTGGATTAAGGACTTCCTTTCAATCTGCCTAAAGACTTGGTCAACACCTCTCCTCAAGTCCGTCCCTCAGCACCGGGTCACCACAAGGCTGTGTGCTCAGTCCATTACTCTACTCACTATACATACTTAACTGCATCACCACACACTCCTCCAACACAATCATCAAATTCGAAGATTATAGCACTGTGGCGGACGTGTCCTACAGTGATGGGGGGGTCATAGAGAGATGAAATCCATGAACTGACAGGATGGTGTGCAGAGAACAATCTGACCCACATAACATATAAGAGACTTCAGGAAACACAGCGAGGATGTTACTCCTATAGTCATCAAGAGAGAGGAGGTGGCAATTGTCTCTTGACTTTATTCTTCATCCTTCATTGGGTGCGATTGTGGCTCAGTTGGTGGAGCAGTTGTCCACTTATCTGTCGGTGGTTCAATCCCTGGCCACTGCAGCCCATAACTGTCCTTGAGCAAGATACTGAAACTAAGTTGCTTCCAATGGCTGTTCCATTGGTGTGTGAATACCGGCATGAATGGTTACCACTTTCCTTATGAACATGTAGCGCCTTGAATGGCCGCCTCTATCACGACTGTATGAATGTTTGTGTGAATGGGTGAACGCTGACTTGTGCTGTAAAAGCGCTTCGATGGGTTGAGCAGACTAGAAAAGCATAATATAAGTACAGTCCATTTACCATTCTTCATATGATGCACTTAACTCTTTTTAAGCCTCATATGTGAAACATGTGTTGGATAATAGTACAATTATACTGGTGCTTTTTTCTCTGTTCCTTCCCGTTAGTGCTATTGCTAGCACCTGTTGCCGACACCAATTTTCTAATGGAGATAAGCTCCACCAATCTTTCCTTGGTTGCCATCCAAGATTTCTTGGAAGTCACTGGTTTCCCGGAGTGTTTGAGTTTTGAATACATTTGAGATGCTAAGTTGCAACCGGTTTATAAATGTTTATCTACAAAAACTTGTGTCGGCAGTAGTCTCCACATCCTGTTCAGGGTTGCGGGATGCTGGAGCCTATCCCGGCTGACATTGGGTGAGATGTGGGGTACCCCCTGGACGAGTTGCCATTTCATCACAGCACCGGCACATAGAGACAGACAACCATTCACACTCAAACTCACATTCACTTTGTAGATACACGGTCTTTTCCTTACAACCAGCCCTTTCAGGGCAACCAAAATGCTGATGTGGACCTGGATGAAAATGAATTTGAACAACCAGAAATTTTCTATCAAACTTCATTTACTGTGTCACAAAGGAAATGAGGCCCGTCAGCAATTTTAATACTGACTTTTTTTGCAGGCGCAGGCTTTAATATATAAATTCCATCTCCTGGACGAAATCTTTGTATCAACGCAAAGCAATTTGAAATAATTGATTCACTAATTTATTTACTCATCTATTTATTCAGGGTCTTCTCCCTCGTGTCTGTATTTTGTCTTTCATACATTTGTACAAATAGTCAATATGTGCTGAACCAGGAGGAGCAAATATTCTGTTTGGAGTGCCTCTGCACTCTTTGTATTTCCATTAATAAAGTCCCTGGTGCCGTTTACACAGGGCAGATCATCCTTTATGTGGTTCTGTAATACAAAGGACATTTTAAATGTGTGTCCACATATATGCAGTATATATGGTGGGGAAGAAAAAGCTTACCAGGACACTTGAGTATTATTCTGAATAGCTCTGCATATATTTTAAAGCTGGTGATTTGATATATGGCAAACATTTGCAGCATATTGATCTGGCTACAACTCTGCTACTCTGGCTACACTCTCAATGATAGGATTCATGACCCGAATACAGCATCCAAACAAAATGAGTTCTTGTTGATGCAGTTGCTGCAGGATAAATCAGAACTTCAAATCCCCAGGTTTCCTGTGTGGTACTGTACTCGCCTTATGATTCACTGTTTTTACAAGACGACCTCGAGATGAAAGTAATCATCAATTTAGTAACTCACAGCACTTACATGTGTTATAGATTAGAAAAAGAATGTTATAACCAAAAACGTATGCTTTGGGCGACACAACAGCAGGTTTGATGGATCTGTTGATCATCATTATTGAATGCTTCGGAGATATCTTTATTTTGGGCCTATGTTGTTAACCCTAGACAGCAATGAGCAGTGGTGACCACGAAGCACACGAATTAGCACATATGCACACAATGAAAGAATATATGTTGGTGCACCTGGTCTCATAACGTCCATGTATGGCAAATACAGTGCAAGAGATTGTTTGTTTGAGATGTATGTTTCTTTCTTTTTTTTTTTGCTGGGTATACTCAAACAAAACCTCCAGTCATACTTGAATACAAATAGGCTCATAGTTTATGGTGAGTCAACATTATGCGGGTCATGAGATTACTATTGTTGAAACGTGAGGAGGCAAAACACCTGCTCCTTTTACTGGATCCTCTATGAAATAGACTTGTGGCAAAGTGCAAGACAAAGACAGCTTACTTTGTGTTATTAATCTGATTGAAGACATAATACCTGGTTTGTATCTTTCATGTGCTCATAAAAACCACAAAAGCCATTAAGTAGTCTCATTCATCGTTTCTGAGCACTCACCTGCACATGAAACTGTGCTAGTACGCGTGCAAGTACTAAAATTATACAATAACATGACAGTTAGGCCTGTAGCTATACTTCTGTGGGCTTTTCTTGTAATAAGTGCGTATAATTGATGTACCCATTGAAAGTTAATGAAAGGAAATTGTTTGGCGGTAAGCTACGTGAAACTGGCTCTCTTTGATATCAACTTATATTCAAAAAAATATACATTTAGAACCTACAACATTTATAACAATTAATTTGATAAAAAAAAATTGTCATCTAATTAATGTAAACACTAATTGGAAATGGTCCTGTTTAATGTAATGTTTTTCTATCATGTTGTGTAAGTGTGAATAAATAAAACCACTTGATTGTTATTAATTATGGGAGAAAGAAAAAACACATTTGAAATGAATTAATTGTATGTCCAAAAGTTGAAATACAAATACTTGAATGAATACATTCTATTTATATTTATATTTATATATTATATTTATTCATTATAATTATATGATATTTTTTTAGTCACATAGAATTATTTAATTTATTGTCATTGTGTCAACACAGTAGTAAAAGATGGAATTAAATATCACCACTCACAATTTCTTTTTGTATTGAAATTTAAAGGATGGATTTGCATTTGAAATACTTAAATCCATCGTTTGGGGAAAATTATTTTTTTGGTACCCACATCAGGTGGTTTTCGAGGTTTTTAACATATTGTCAAAGAACAGACAAAATTATCCTGATAAAACTATTCATGAATATCATCCGAGTCAATTTTAAGAGAGCTCATTATGAGATGTGGCTTTTTACTCCGTCTTTTATGCCCAAACTTTCCGGGGATTTAAACAGATTTTGGTAGAAGTTCACTATCATATAGCAAGGACAGACTCAAGATAAAGACACGATAATGTTTTCTCTACTTCTTTGAACGTTGCAAGAGTGGGCTTTTTGGACTGTTTTTGTCCGCTACACATAAAGTACTTGATGGACCACCATGAACCTGGAAGGACTAGCCGGGCCTGTGCCATGGAAGAAATCATCAAATGTATATACATTTATACATATGCTTATATAAATTGAAACTCATAATTTTCAATGAATATACATGTGTTTGCAAGTTATGCAATGGTTCTTGTGAAAAGATGTTTGGAATTTTGTGATTACCAAACATCTCCAGTAGATTTGCATTATTTTGTTCATAAAACTCATACAATTTGATTAAATTAAACTGCAAATTAAATTAAATTTTCAAAAGAAATATTGACCAGTAACTCTGAATATTTAAGCGCTTGAAATTCTACACTGTGAAAAGGGATAGTTGGATAAAATCACTTCAACTGGTAAAACATGGTTTTCAACTTAAACTATTACACTACAAAAACTCAGAGATTAAGTAGTTGTAGTTGTTGCAGTTAATTAACCTAAAAAAAAAAATACTACCCAAACAATAGAAAATTAGTTACCTGAAAATAAATAAATTCTTAAATCTGATGTATTTCACTTTATTTTGTAATTGTTAAATGCTTACATTATGACATCTATGCAAAAAAAAATCCGGCCAATGCAGAAACATTTAGCTTATTTACCTGGTAAATATACATGAAATTCTGAAGTGACTTATATAAAACTCAACTCATTACAACCCAACTTATATAAAAAAAAATATATAAAATTAATAATGGGCAACAAAGTGCAAACAACTGCAACAAATTGTGCAAATACATGCAAAACATTCTTACACAAATGTTTGAGGAATATGTTCTCTCTATCTCCATGTCCTATGTAACATACAAAGACCCAACATTCAAAAGAGGCTCAATTTCAACAGAAATTTTACTTTCATCCCCAGTAAAATGGAGCATGTTTGGAAAAATCAAACAAATAAGACATTTGAGTGATTGAACTAAAAAACAAAAGAAAAGGCAACTGATTGTCTTACTTTTTTGAGTTCCAGTAACTCATTCGGGTTTACACTGTTTGTCGTTCTTTGACATGTCGGATATCCTTGTTGCAGGGATACAAATAGGACTACTAAATTCAATAATAACTCTGCCAATTGGTTTATCAAGTCATCTTGAAGCACAAAATGCCAGAAAAAGCCCTACAAGCAAACTCTCATTTCTTCTCCTTTCGTTAAAAAGGTTGCATAATCATTGGTGCTATCAGAAAGAAATTAATTAATTAACAAATAGTTTGCTGTTTAATAATCTATTGCCAGATTAACTCACTATGGCTGTGCTAAATTGAATTGCAATCAAACGTATAGTATTTGAGGAAGGAAAACATGCAGCAGTATTTTTCTCTCTAATATTATTATATAGTTCACTGAGAGCGGTTTTATGCAATATTCTGCACTCAGTTCTCACGTTTAAAATGTTGTGCATTTTGATCTACTGTCTTTATAGCTTGCTTTCATTGAGAATGACGACAATTTTCATATTCAAAATGAAAGGACAAATTTGGAGCGTGAGGGGCTTCAGGCCACAGCTATTAGACATATCTGGAGCTTATTCAGCATCATCTCTTATGCTCTTCAAATTCTGTAATTAATCTGGTTTGGATGCTAGAGAGTGAGTGGAAAGAGTTGGAATGAATATTATAATTTTACTGGAACAGCTGCAGGTTTGAGATCCGTTCACTCCTCTATCTTACTACAATCATTAGCCAGTTAAAAGGAAACAATTTTTATACCTAAATCATTTCTTCATGACAGAATTTTTGAAATTTTGTACCTGTTTCTGATTAGCTCAATTTACCATTACTGTTCAGTAGATGGTTTTCACTGCTACTTTTTGCTGAGATATACACCCATGTGAAAGGACAACACACTCGGATGCGTCTATGGTAGCGATAACATTATAAAGTGCCCTCTGGGGCGCCCTTAAGGATGACAAAATGCAATGAAGTGCCCTCGGAGGTGTCCTTTCAGTGGACAAAATGTGATCGAATGCCCTTTAACATGCCTCTCAAGTGGACAAAACATGATAAAGTGCTCATTAGAGCGCCCTTCCAGTAGAGAAAAACATGGAGAAGTGCCATCTGAAGAGAAATACGAAATAAACTGTTCTCCAGTGTGCCCCTCCAATGGAAAAACAATGACATTGTGTACAAATAGACAAAAAAGCAGTTTATTTGCTGCAATGTGCGAAAAGATACCATGAAATTGGAGAAAATGTGATGCAGTGCCCTCAAAGGTGCTTTATCATTGGAGAAATCATGACGCAGTACCATAGAAGTAGGCCTACGTTGACATCCATGCTCCTCTAATTGCTTAAATAGTTCCTTTATCCTTTTGTGCTCTTATTCACAGTTAAAACAACTGAGTTTTTATAAAACAATTCTAATCTTAATCCAGAGCTATAAATGTTCCACCATTAATAAATAAAGAGTGGCTTTTTTATGACGGTACCACACTGCTGCATACAGATACTTGGTTCTTTTTTTCCTTTTTGCTTCTGTCCCTCAGATAACCTGTGTCTTAAACTAATAGTTTTCATCAGGGCACATGGCCAAGCTACATAATATAAGCACTTTCAGTTTTCAAAGGTTGATTGAATTAAGTAGATATACCTTCTATGTGTTAAGTGAATAATGGGTTGTGAACGAATTACATTAGTTTAATTAAAACTTTTAAAGTAAGGGGCATAGAGTAATGAAGTCAAGATGTATGGCTATTGATTTTGGAGCATTGAATTTGAATGTCTTCAAAGCAAAGTGACAAATTAACTCGAGAGAATGTTCTCTATTCCAATTAGTTACAACCTATTTTTTCCCCAGTACACTATAAGAAGTATTATTTTCACTTTCAAAAAACGTAAGAGCCTAAATGTCACTGTTGGCTATTCTACCTCTCGCTAAAGTCATTAATAAAGTACAAATTTTAATTTTGTCTCAATAATTCCAGACATTGTGAAGCACTTGTTTCATTTTAGGGACAATATGCTCCGAAATGTGGTAGGCCCCTTTTTGTGTTATACACTCAAAAGTGTGGTCAAATGGAAAGACAGCATTTATGTTAAACAAAGCATGAGGCATGCATGCGAGGTAAATTAGATAAGAAATGAGAAAAATGATGCCGGGGATATTGGTGGCAGCATACCATGCACTAAAATAAAACCCTTTCCCATACTTCATTCTGCAATGGTTTATGTAATCCCATTACTGCACATGTTTTGATTCCATGCTTAATGAAACACAATCTCATAATTCTATTGATTCAATTTTTTTTCTGACAATATATATGTATGTAATATGTAATATATATGTTATTGCTCTGAATGCTGTTATTGTTGTCCTTCAAATAAAAACATACAACGCATTAATTTTTAAGCTCTCATGGTCCCTTTTCACATGGGGCTGCGGAATGTAGAAGAGAAAACTCCATTAATATCTGACAGTAATTATTATTTCTTAAAATGAACTTAATTTGTGGATTATCATAAATGATAGATGCACTGTGAATATTGAGTGTGGATGAATGTAACTCAACTTCAATTCCTACTGCAATTCACTTTGTGTTTTGACACCTTTATAGCTGACATTAACATTTTTCAGCAATTTTTCCGAAGTAGCTCCCCTTGTGGGATTGGACAACACAGGCTAGCCTTTGCTCCCCTCATGCCTTGAGCACCACTGCCCAAGTTATGAGTTTGCCAATTGTCAGACTACTTTTGGTTGGTATTGCAGACTAAGAACACCCAACACATCAAAGACATGTTCTGACATCGACTTCTAGCCATCACAATTTGATCCTTGTCAAAGTCACTCAGATCCTCACACTTGGCCATTTCTCTTTTTTCAACACATCAACATCAGAAAAAATGCTCACTTGGTGCCTAATATACTTATATCTAACCCACTGACAGGTTCTATTCTAATAAGATAATATGTTAATATGATCATATTTTATTCTGAATTCACCTGTGGTTGTTATGTTATGCCTGATCAGTGGATATAAAACTTTTGATCAGCCAATCAGCAAATACATTTCAACCTCATAGGGATGCTCATCAGAAAGATTTGTATTGAAAGTCCTTCAGATTTCTGGGATATCTGGAGATAAGTAACACATCTTGAAAACATTTGAATCACACCCCAAAAGAAGCAAAAATTCACCCCATAGAAAAAACATAGGATTATTCAAACCATTTCATAACGTGTGCACACTGTTAAAATTGGTTCTAGATAGACTACTTACTCATTGAAATTCAGCTGGCATGTCACAGCTATTTAAAAGACCAAACTTACAATCAAATCTAAACCAAGTGCATTATAAATTAAATGTATTATTATTATTATTATTATTAAGTAAAAATATATAATATTTTATAGTTTTAAAAGATCAGCATGACATTTTGAAGGTAAGACTTTTTTTAATTAAGAATATTTAGAGAAGAGTATTTCTATATTCACTTTGTTAGAACTATCTAAATAAATCTCCATCACTTACAGCGTTTTCTAAAGAACCAATTTAGATATTTGATCCTAAGTGTTCTTTTTAACTTGCTGTGCTGAATTGTTGCACCACGCCCCTGGGAGAAATGGAGACTCACTTGTCTGTAATACTGTTAAAACTGCCATACTGTCCACCACACCTGCCTTCCTGCATAATTAAAATACAAATACATCAACATTCTGATTAACTTTCATGTAAAGGTGAAGTCTGCCTGTCAACCAGCATGGTGACGTCACCTGGAGCACGTGGGTTTGTTATTGCAGGAAGTGAATATGGCGACTCAGTCGCTGCTCTCAGAGTCTGTGCTTGGATGGTCTATTTTCACTTTTATACTTTTGGTGAGTGAGTTTTAACTTAATTAGTCGCTCCTTTGAGTAGAAACGCATCATTTAAAATACACTTGAGATGCTTTAATAGGTGAAAATGTTACCTCGCGCGACATGGCTACGCTGTATTGACTCGGTTTTAGCTAGCATTACCATTGAAAGCAGTCCGTGTCACTGTTAGAATTAATTACTATTTGTAGGAATTGTATCTCATACAGAGGCCGGGTAATCTCTCAAATCTTAGAAACAAACATAAGTACTTAAGATCAACATAAAATGGCTGCTTGTCATTATGCAAACAGATATGGCTATTGTTACATTCACCATTTCATATCCCCTTAATCGGCTACTTTCATGCATGTATATATTTCAGCTTCATGCAGAGTCACATGGTTGCCCTAAGATTCTCAGCCAATGTTAATGTTAAGGTAATCTGCAGCCCAGTTTAGCATCCATTATCTAAGCTGTAACTTAGTCACATGGCTGAAAGAGCCCGTCCAGATGAATGCCCGAATATCAGTGAATTGCTTTGCCTCCATTACAACCACTAGCACCAGTTTGATTTGAACAAACCTTTCATTGGATCTTATTTGGATGCAGAGCTCGCGTCATTAACTGGCAAAACAAGCAACCACAGGCTTAAAGCTGCGGGCTTTTAATTGATTCTGCCTGTGAATGACAGCCCTGGATCTGAAGGGAGTAGTTTTAGCAGTGCCCTCACTTCTTCCTGCTTGTGTGCCTTGAATATGACCTTGTAATTTTGGAGCCTCCTTGTTTTGTTCTCTGTCTAATGAGTTTCTAGCTTGTTGCAACAACAACCTCCCCCCTTAGTCATTGACAAGTCCAACTGCAATTAGTTTTAATCAATAACTTTATAACTACTTCCCACGATAACAAGAGTACGTAATTCTGCTTCTCGTGAAATGGCAATATCTGTATTCAATCCCATTCATGAAAGTAGATGAGAGTCACTCAAATGATGTAATCAGATAATATTTTCCATATTGCCTGCTGTCAGGAAATTCCCTGTATATGATTCCTTCTTTATTGTTGTATACTTTTCTTTCGATATTTCTTGACAGAATTTAAAGTACTAAGTCAATCAGGTTTAGGTGAGGACATCATTTCACGATCTTTGTTTAAAGTTGAAAAAAATATGGCCATATGACATAAAATCCGTGTCAGTGAAACAAATTTGTGTTGGGTATGTTTTCAATCTGGATGTGTTATTCTTTTTCATCTTGTGATTTTGTTTATCCAAGCTTTATGAGGGTAGATGCAGTGGGAAAGTTAAAGTAAAATTTTAATGTCATCTGCTGTATGAAGTACAGTCTCACAAATTTAATATGAAAATTAAATGTAATTTTGTGTAAATTTGATGAATCTAACTTGTTCAAATTGCTTTTTGCCCCTCATATTCACAATTCTTATTTATCCTATCGATTTATCTTTCTCAGCATTTTCAATATTAACTTTACTATTGTATGGTTTCCCGGTTTAGGCCATCCTCGCTTTTTGCTGGGTCTACATTCGAAAGTTTCAAAGTCGACAGGAGAGTGAAGTTGTTTCAACTATCACGGCGATATGTGCACTCGCCATTGCTTTGATAACATCTGCACTTCTACCGGTGGATATATTCCTTGTTTCATTCATGAAGTATCCAAACGGCACCTATAAGGTTAGTATGGGTTCTGTTTGCCACCAAAATCATCCAGAGGAATTTTTGAATCTTTTTTGTTCAGGATGCCTTTTTTTTAGCGTTGTAATTTGCTTTGAATTAGGCAAAGCATACAGTGTTTATTTTTATTAAGTTTTTGGATTTTTCATTCAGTCATTTTATTTGTTTTTGATGTGTTTTAAGTTTTTGCAAAGTGTGAAGAAATTCATCAATTATTATTATATATTATTATTATTATATTATTAATTTACGTATTACACATCGTAAAAGGTTTTGAGCTAGAGTCCAAATGATACATCAAATAGTGGTTTGAAGTGCAATTCTATGTTCTTGGGGTAGATTGCCATCCTCAATGAGTCATTATGAGGCTTAACCATCATGAGACTATTTAGGTGCAATAACAACATGGAAAGTGAGCTCAATTGTCAGAGTTTTGGAGTATCAGAGGGTTGTCTAATTAATTAATTTGGTTAAATTATGTTTAAGATGATATTAAAATATAAGTAACTGAGTTAATACAGTATTCTTTAACACATTTTTCAGAAAATACATCCTGCCATGTTGCTGCATATGATCACACAATACTGTGTTCTATACTAAATTTTATAAAATTCTAATCATGTTAATCATATTTTAAATCGATTGATTATTTTACTTCTGTTGTTCTTTGTTGATTAATTGGAATTTGACCACATACTTTTCCTTGGGTTCCTTCCAGGAATGGGCAGTAAACAATGAAACAAGGGGGGAAATTGAAGATACTGTCCTGTATGGATACTACAGTAAGTGTGTTTCCTTAATCTTATCTGTGTGCGTACAAATGGGAAATAAAATGTTATGGACAAAAGTTTCAAACAGGGGGGTATGACTGCTGAACATATGAAAGCTATTTCTATTTGGCCTTGGGCTTGAATATTTTTTTTGTTGACCTCAGTTTTTTGTCATCAATCTCTCCCAATACCAGTCATATTTCCTCTTCCAAATAATAATATTACATTTCCGTATTCAGTAACACCTAGGGGCCTGACTCACCCTCAGAGCCATTTCAATGCTTTGTGTTGTCTGACTTTGTCACACTGGTTCATTATTTTCCACAGTGGTGAGTTATTTTCACATACGGTATCGCCAAAGTCACTTGGGTTGCACATCTTTCCTCCTCTGGATCATTTTCATCAGCTCACTTTAAGATATCTCACAATTCCTATCTCATAACTCACTGATCCTTGAGTATCCTTTGGCAATTTTATTTAAGATGTTAGTCACTAAACCTAAAAAAAAAAAAAAGATGACATTTATTGACACTAATTAAATTATTGAATAAATGTGAGTTATTTTGAAATAATAGAATTGGCGCAGAAACAATTTCCATACGGCAATGTAGTAGATGGAAAGAAGTGTTATTTTCACACAACGTAGGTATTATGTCAAATATTACAACATTTACGTTGTTTCCTTGTACAAATCCAACTATGTTCGTGAAAGTTGTAATTTAGCAGTCACCATCTATGAGTCAGTAACGACTGCCAATAATAGTTTAGATTTCCTGTTGCATATTAAGAATGCAGAAATGTTATTAGCTGGATGCAACTTACGTTTTATGGAGTCTATATAATATTCCTATCACTATGATACTGGTGAGCATGAGGTTGCATTGTTTTCATTACCTCCTCATGCTGTGTTTCAATGACGGACAGAGATGGTCCAGTTTCATATTTTTACCCTAGATGCAGTATACTATATGCTCTTCTTATATGTACTCACATCTCTAAGAAATACAGATTGTATTTTTATTAGATGGTCCAGACTGCGCAAACGGACAGGTCTTTGTGCTTGTTCAGCTCTACTGGACATTGCAGTATATCTCCAGGATCTGTTGAGCTGATGAAACTTGCTTCATAGGTTTAAGACAATGCATGGGAAATTCAGTCAGGCTACATGGTGACTTAAGGAGGCATTCAGGCAATTAGATAAATAAAATCTGATATCGAATTACCACAAAATCAAGTGAAAAATTCAAGCAAATGTATTATACTTCAATTATATTTATTTTGTCGTCCAATATGAAGAACGGGGCTTTACATGTTGATTCCCCTTCAGGTAGAAATAGTTAGATCAGTATATGAAAATCCTGTTCTCACAAAAGGAGTACATAATCGTGTTGATAAGAATAGTTTGTCCCATTGCTGTTAAGCGAAAACAAGTATAATAAATGCTGACTTCAGTGGTGAGTTCACAGCATAACCACATATAAAGGGTGGCCAGGCGCCCCGACTTGCAGACATTGTACACTGTTTAAGCCAAACTATCCAGAATAGAAGCGGTGCCATCTTCAATTAATGTAGAGCCAGGTGCCTCTTTTTCCATATT